>CM016626.1:154591778-155803614 GCA_005393395.2 Gossypium australe
ATTTAAGAATGCTGAATTCGAGCTTGAGTTTGGAAAGGGAATCTGCCGGGAAGGGGAGATCATAAATTTGGCGACGAAACACAAATTTGTTACAAAGGCTGGTTCATTCTACACTTTCAATGACCAGAAATTCCATGGCAAGGAAGCCTTCAAAAACTTCTTGGTTGAAAACGAAAGTGCACGGGAAGAACTCGCTACGAAACTTAGAGAAAAGCTACTTGAACCCGAGAACAAAAAGGAACGACAGGGTGATATCTCTGATGGGGATGCATCAGAAGAAATAATTTCAACTGATACTACCGATGAAGAAGCTGTTACCGCCGTTGAAGCTTAAGTATGCATGTGACTCGGAACGAAACCCCCTTTGTTCCCCTTACAGGTTCATTCCTTTGCTGATTGAATTTTTCAGTGGGCGCGATGACTGAAGGATTTGAAGGTTCTTCGATTCACAGTAAACATTCAACCTTTTGCCATACGAATAGGCAGCATTGTAAGGTAAAGCTTATTAAGTTGTATTTGTTTTGTACATGTATGATAAAGTGGGGTTTGAATGTTTTTGTGGCTCAATAGGTTGAAGAATTACTTGATCTTCATTGAAATCTCCAACTTCTCTACTGTCATATGTCCAGGCCCATTCAACATGTTATTGAGGCCGAATATATGTTATATATAGTAGTATTTATTTATATACTGTGGTAACTTAGTCTCTCTGGAGTTTGAATGTTAGAATCTGCCATCTTCCTCCTACTTCCTCTATACCAAAAAGAAAAAGTTAGGGCTTATTTGGATAAAATAAAGTAAATGGTTCATTTTAAGAAAAGGTAATAGTTTTTAATATATTAGTCAGGATGTTAGGAATATATAAAAGAGAACAAATATTGATATTCAAAATTGAAATTATTAAAAACTCTCTTTTTAAAGAAAATAGTGTGAAAATTAAGTTTTGTTGTTTATGTTACTTAGGCATTGTTTGGTATGGTAAAGTGGGAAGAAAATTAGAAAGACGAAAAATATAAAAGTTTGATTGGTTTTAGATGCACTTGATCATGTGCTGGATTATTTTTTTAAGCTTGAAGGTCTGTTTGAAATTTGAAAGAGTTTAGGTAAAAATATTAGGCTTAAAAAATAACTTCAATAAAGAAATTAAATTCGTTTGAAATTTGAAAGGGTTTAAGTAAAAATATGGCTTAGGTTTGAATATTTAAGGTTGGAGTCTGGCCCGTTTTAAGTTTATAATATTTTATAATATGTAATTTAGAATACATTAATAAAATAACCTATATTAAATATAATATACTCTAAGATAAATATTAAAATAATATTAGGATGATTATATAAAAAATTTAATAATAAAAATGTATAAAATTATTAAAATTAAAATAAAATAAATAATATTTATTAAAAAATTAAAATAATATAAGCGGCGTAAAATGAGTTTGGATTAGTTTTTTACAAATATGTATGAGTTTGGGCAAAATTTTAAGCCCAAATTTTGGTCTAAGCCGGGTTTGAATAAATATAAAGTATGTTAATATTATTTTTGATTTGACTCGGCCCATGAGCACTTTTAATTTTAAACAACATTCTTTTTTTCATTATTGAATGATATAAGGGTATGTTTAATTTATTTAATTTTTATTATTAAAACGATAAGCACTAACTAAAACCGTTGGAGTTAGTGTGGAACCGATTTAATTGATTAAAAATATTAAATATTAAGAACCCCATGTGATGACTTGATGATCAAGAGTGTTTATTGTCATCGAGTGTGATTTGGATTCGGGTCGCGTTTGTTGCTTGGACTTTACTCTATTATTTTAATTAAAAAAAATAAGGACAGAAACAAGCTTTTATTTATTTATTTATTTATTAATGAGAAAGTGTAAAAAGGAATAAGGCGGAGGGAGCAGCCATGTTTCCTGGTTTTGAGTTCATTTTGAAAGAATAATTCACTAATTTTCTAATCCTAGCAGCCATGATAAAGGGACAATGTTAATTGATATGCCTTGAATATTGGAGGCAATCTTGTCTTGCCTACCATGTACACCAAATCATATATACCCTTTAATTTTTGTTCATTTTGGTCCTTATTGCATGTTAATTTTTTGAGCATTTGATCCCATTCTTTTTTGCTTAGTGTAGTATGAACTGAATTGTGATTCTTTCTTTCTTTTTTTTTTTTTCAATCATAATATTCTTTCATTTTTTGTGAGGATAGGATAAGATTTACATATTTTTCTGGATAATATTCTTTTTTCTCCCTTTTTTTTTAACTTGATTGACATGAATATTATTGTCAATACAGAAGAATATGGGTTCGAGTACGTTCAAGCGTATTATCCTCTTTTTTATAGGTTGAGGAGGGACTATGGGTTTTTTTTTAAGCATTATATTGTGTAAAAATGAACAGATATGATCAAAACCTATAATAAGATTATTCAAAAAAAAATAGCATCAATTGACTTAGAACATTACTTTCAACAAGTGATTTGATAATAAAAGTGTATAAGTATATTTTAAAAAAAATTAAAATAAATAAATGAAATACATGAAAATTTTTTGATTTCACACCGCTATTGTATTAAAGAATAATCCTACCAACCTTATCATTTCAAATGTAGGTATAGTGGCTATTTTCAATTAAGATCCACAATCATCCAATAAACTTATTCTAATTAAACATTGAAAAAGGTTTTAAGAATATGGAATATTATACTCATACCAAGAGGGCCATTAAATCCACATAGTTAACTACGTTTCCTTCAATGGAATTAACTACATTCTAAACTTGGGGTTCACGAACCTCAACTTAATAAACTTTAAAAAGGGACAACTCCGCTAACTATGTGAGAGCCAGGTGGAGGTCCAGAGAAATTGATTACTAGTCCCCCTAAAATGTCTCATCTTAGAACGTAGTATCACCGTCATTGCCAAGGGTATTTAAGCTTGTCCCCACTATAAAAGGGCCATGCAAATAGTTCATACACACTCACGTAGACACTCTTTCTTCCAATATCCAAACCTTTTCCAGCCTTTGCTTCATTCTCCCCTATTCTACTATCATCTTCTTCCCCTTGTTAACCTCACTAGTTAATAAGGATAAATATTCAAATTATAGATGAACTTTCGTTTAATGTGCAATGTTATACATGAATTTTGATTTTGTGTAATTTTATACATGAAATTTTAATTCAATTCAATTTTAACAAACCGCTAATAACATTATCAACATAACATTATTTTACGTTTATATATTGCAGCGCATGAATGATTATATCAATCCAATATGAAAATAAACTATTATATTTATATTTTTAAAATGTGAAAATTGAATCAAAATCAAATTCATGTATTAAATTGCATATCAAATCAAATTTCATATATAATTTTTTTATGCGAAGAGTGGATAATTTCTTAAATACAAGTAAAAAATTGAAAATTCTATGTAATTTTTTTTAATAATTTTCATTACGTGGGTGAAATTTTCTTGAAAAAAAAAAAACCCTTAAAGAATACATGGAAAAAAAGTTACCCTAACAAACCATGAAGAGATTAGACATAGTAATTACTTTTTCCTCCTAATTAATAATCCTAAAAAATACACAAAAAAAATTAGGATTTAATTATTATTGAAAATTCTCTGGCCTGGTGACAATAACATTCTTGGATCAAATTGATATTTTCTGTGTTGAAAAACCTTCCATTTTGAGCCAAAATGATGAACCCATTCTTCTTTAGTACTGTAATGAGGAAGGTATTGCTTAACCATAATTCCAGTTTTATTACAAAACCTCATTATGTCTTTATTCTGGTCTTCAAAAGCTTCCCAAGTATCAAATCCACTTGAATGTAAAAAACCCACTGTGTAGAATATTTCTTCATCTGGTATTACAGCTGACATCCTATCATCCCACCTGCCATTAATTCAAACATTCAAATTGTTCATTATTTTATGCTTTATATATAAAATTCATGATGATCAAGTTTTTGGTTAAAAAAAAAAATCATTTACTCAAATTATTATTCATCGTATCAATTAAGTCTTTTTGGTAGTTTAATTGTCAATTTTGGTATTAAATGACCGTTCATATTTTACATGAAAAATATTTAAAATATATGGATTAAGTTGTAAATAAGTGTATATTTACATTATGAATAAATTAAATTTGACGTGTTAAATTAATAAGACAAATTTCCCAAACTTTATTGGAATTACATTTTCTTTAATATGTTAGATCTAAATTGTCAATACCGGAAGTACACATAGGGGTGAAAAAAGAGTAGGGCCTTGGCATCCTAATATGGAAAAATTGCGTTTTAAACTCTTTAAAATTTATAAAATTATAAATTAATGCATGAAAAATTGTAATTTGGCTTCTAAAAAGATGAAATTTTGATTTAATCCTAAAAACTATAAAAATATATGAAATTGCACTTTTAGATTTCATAAAAAAATATTATAACTTAATAATTTCAACCCCTCCACAAAAAAAAAAAAAAAAATTCGGCTTCGCCTCTGTACAAACAACATTTGATGCTTAAATTGAAAATTAAGCTGCCAAAATTACTTGATTGATATGATACCAATACTTTGAACTCCTCAATCAGATGTGGACCAATTTAGAATATAGGTGATAGTTGGAGACATTTAATCAAAATAGCCGAAAAAGAAATACTTACTTTTGTCTGTTCATAGGATAAACGAGGACAGGTCCTGTAGTAATATTCCGTTCAAGAACAATGCCTCTAAAAACACCATTGTTGAAATCCGATATCTGAGATTTAGGTATAAAAAGATTCAACCATGGATGTGGAACATCCCATAATCCTTGTGATTTAAGCTTCAGTTCCCCACTTCGAACCCTATTCAAAAACTCTTCATACCCAACATCTTTTCCAAACATAAATCCAGGCATGTAATTCAAACCTTGCAGAACCTGTTTCATCTCCTGCAATAAAAAAAAAAAAAAAAACCCATACAAAATCAGTATGATATGCACTAATTATAATTTTACGACACCCACAAATTCGACCATTATTTTTAGTTTACCTTGTCGACTGAGTGTTTTGTTCGATCATCGTAATGCTTAACGATTTCAAGACAGTATATGATTCCATGTTTGGTTATCAATGAGATTATTTTGGGATGATCTTTATGTGGAAAAAAAGATGATCTCCAGTTATCTGGTGAGCCTTGATCCATAAGCAATGAACCTTCTAAATAATCCAATGCACTTTTATCTTTTCTTCCATTTTTCGAGATTAAAAGCTCTTGATCTTTGGTGAATGATGAAAAATCATCGTACAGTAGTCGAACCCATTTTACCTGTTTAAAAATAATTAAATAAACGATTTATTTAAGTCCGGAATCTTAATAAACATGATAGCTTGTAACAATATTTACAGTATCATGAAAGTGAGTTGAATTACTTTTTGTCTCTTCTATATTAAAGAGTAAATTAGATATTTCTATTAAAATTTTTTATCTTTTGTCTTTTCGTACTAGCGTGCAGGGATATATTTAATCGTATAAAATTTTTAACAGGAAGATTAATTTATTCGTTATTTGAGCTAATTAAAACAACTAATATTTACCCTTTTCGGTGCTGGTTGAAGTGGAATTCTTGCTCTGGTTATTATTCCAAATTGTCCTAAACCTCCAAGAACAGCATAAAAAAGCTCTGAATTCATCCTCGGCGAGCATGTCAAAAAATCGGCTTTCCCTGAATTTAAAAATAAAATTTGCTCGTAAATAACTGCATGCATGCATGATGCAACCAACATATAATATTATATAAATGATGATGATGATGGTGGTGATGATGATCACCGTTTGAACTTTTGTCCTATGGGGTTTCCTAGTGGGGACCCTAGAACGAATACATTTATAGAAAATTATTTTAATAGGTTGGCATGAAACGGACTGCCATTTAAAATTAAATGTATATATGATCAACCATCAGGCACCAGCTAAGAAATGGATAAAAGTATTATAGAATTCTTAAATTGTATTTTATTTTTTATTTAAATTTTTTTATAAATTAGATTAAAAATAAATTGATTTTTTTTAAAAAAAATTTATTTAACTTTACTGTTAAAAATTAATGTGACTAAGAATAACTAAATAATTACACGTATCATGCCACATGTATTTTATTTTAATGTACAAAAATTGATTTTTTTATCTAATGTATATGAATTAATCAATTTATTTTTTTGAATAGTCCGATTTTTATTATAATGTTGTATATGGTAATTTTACCCAAAGAATGCTGAAAAATGAGTTTATTGTTCGAATCTTTGTGAACAGGACAAAAGAATATTGAACCCAACTCGAGATTAAAAATGAAAAAGAATACGAAATCATATACCTGTTATAACATCCATTTCAAGAACATTACTGATCTGAGGACCATAACGAAAAGTTTGTCCACTGATTCCAGCATTGGAGAGCGTTCCGCCGACGGTTAAGTACAAATAATCGGTCCAAGAAACGGGTGCAAGTCCGTATTCCAACGTAGCATTCAACACGTCGATCCAAAGCTGTTCGCCGCCGACATCGGCGTAAAGTCTGTCGATCGAGACCCGGATTCCGGTTCCGTTCCGACGTTTATTCGCCATCGATCTCATGTCCACCACGACCCCGTTTTCCGCCATCGCTTGACCCCTGACAGAATGACCGTGCCCTTTGGCTGCTATACCAAAAGGAACTGAATTGGAGTAGCTGAATTTTATGAGCGCAGCAATGTCTTGTGGTGCTGAAGGGTGAAGAACTGCTTCCGGTTCGGCTTTTACGATCCCGCCGAAGTCTCGAGAGGCTGATTCGATGGCGGAAGGGTCGACGGAGAGCTTGGTTGCAAGATCAACGGCTCTGATATCCTTGTGATGGACATCTAACGGCTTTGATATCTTCATGATGGACATCACACGGGTTATAATGAATATAGCTGTGAAATAAGCTGGAAATTGAAAACTCATCACCATTGTTTCTTTCTTCTTTCTTTTTTCTTTTTGAATTAAAGAGAAAATGAAAATTAATGGAAAAAAAATGTAAGCAAAAAGGGAAAGAAAAAAAAAAGCTATTTCTTAGCTTATTTTTCTATGAGATGTTCAAAGGGAGAAGATGGTTATATATAGTGCATAGGAAAATTTGCATGGAAATGATAGAAGGTTAGAGCCGAAGGAAACGACGTCGTTTGCTATCTGTATTGTATATTTGTATTGTTAATCAGTATCTAGTGCTAGTCAAAATTATAATTATAAAACATTATGTAATTATTATTTTTTCTTAAATTGACAATTTGAGAATCTATTATTATTTATTATAAATAATATATACCCAAATAATTATAACTACTTAAATTATTATAAGTCGATTGAGTCTTAGCTCGATCGGCATAGGTATTATGTGAATGCAAGAGGACATGAGTTTGAGTGCGCTAAAATATATTATCCTTCGATTAAAGAAAGATTATAAACAATCTTAAGTATTGTAAAAAGATAAAATTAGAGTTTGAACCATTTAAAAAATGGAGAATAAATTCTTCAATTAGTAAAAAACTTCTAAACTCCCTCATGCTTTATAATTATTACTACTATGATTAGTATTATTATTAATTATCATCAAAGATTCCTCTGGCTATAGCTATAGCCAGTTAACCACCCACCCACATGGAATTTTCATTCTTGTGGGGGACCCAAAGCCGAGTTATTTTACCCATCCAATCGTGATCTTATGGTCAATATTGGGTCAATTTGGCTTCAGATTCGATAAATTATATTGTTTAAAATTTATTATTATTTTATACGCTTGCTATTTTGGGATGCAAGATTGGTCAAAATTAGGTAATCATCAAAAGCATATTTAATTGCTTTTTATTTTTAGGTTTTGAGGAATTTTATGAACTCCGGCAATTTTTTTAAAAAAAATTCTTTTTGTTGTGATTGGATTAGAAAATTTCCAACTTTCAATTCCAGATCTATGAGGGTGGAATCATTGAGATATAAAATTTAACCTATCAAATTATTTAATTTTTGTTTTTATTTTTATATTAAATATAAAAATTGTATAAATCATGCCAAAACATTTTCATTTGAATCATCCCACATAATCATTTTTTTAAATAAATAATTTTATAACTTAATTATTACATGTAATGCGTGATAAATTTCTTAAAAAACTTAATTATTAAAATTTCTTAAAAAACTTGATTAAATTTCTAAAAAAAAAAAATTCTTTAAGAAAACACTAATTAGTTAACAACTCCGATTTTGTTTTAAAGCTAAATTAAAAAATTTATGCTACTAATTATCAAACTCTTTTTGAATTAATTAATGAAGTTTCAAACTTTCAAAAAGACTTTGGAGAACAAATTTAATTAAGTTTAATTATAGGATCTAAACTTATCATATATATATACATCAACTATATTATCTAGGAATACTAAAAAAAAAAAGCAATTTGCATGCAACAATAAAATATAACTAGAGGACAAGTATCATGCCATGCACAAGGAAGAAAATTATATGTTTCCTTTTTATCGGTGAAAGTATTATAGAGGCCCCTATATCAGGGACTGGATAGCATTTTGCAGTTTCTACTAAAAAAATGGGTAAATTAATCTTTATATATTAGATCAAAGAACAAAATGGTTATATATTACTACTGTTAAAAATTGATCATTGTACGTCAACATGAGGTACACGTGACATACTACATGTTATTGTCTTTTTAATAGTATAAAACAGATAAAATTTTTAACAGAAAAGACCTGTTAGTGACTAATTTAATCATTTTTTTAGTAGACAACAATTTCATCAATTTGATTTAATATTTAATTCAACAATTATATAAAAATATTAAAAATAATAATCCAAGCATCTATAATATTTTTTTATAAAAGATAAATTATTTTGATATTGTATAATGATATAAATTAGGTCCTAGATACGGTTGGAATTCAAGTATATTTAGACTAAAAGAAAGAACATAAATTCAAAAAGAAAATCTTTGACCTAAAGATCTGATAGGTATAAAGGCCTGTCAGATAGGAGACCCTTCAACAATTTTCTTGCATCTATATAGCTTGTATTAATCTTAAAATGTAGTTAAGAATATAATGTTTAACATTCATGTGCAACATGCAATTGTCTAAAATATTAAGAAACATGACAAATCAAATGTAAGAAAGATCAATGTCCTTTGGGAACATCAAGAAACTGTATATGCTGATAACAACTAAGCATGCCATACCCACATGGCAAAATAGTGATAGTTAGGTCTCTTTATACCTAACATAATACAGTGAAAACAATGGTGCCTCCATATAATTGGGATGCATAAAAACTAAATTGAATTATAAATTTTTGAAACGAGGTATTATTATTTAATTCAATCATAATTTTATTAATTTTTTAGACTAAATTTTTTTTCTACCTTCGGGGCTGCCGCTGTCCCTATCCGCTTTAAAATTTTGAAATCATAATTAAGGTAC
The DNA here is from genome assembly GCA_005393395.2 of Gossypium australe. NCBI lineage: Eukaryota > Viridiplantae > Streptophyta > Magnoliopsida > Malvales > Malvaceae > Gossypium > Gossypium australe. The sequence goes on from CM016626.1 coordinate 154,601,273, forward strand.
ACTTATCTTTGAATTATAATTTTTTATTATATAAGATAAAAAGTTAGCCAAAACTTAAAATTTTCCACCATCCATGTATAACAAATCATGAGGCTCGTTCTTGACATTTTTGGGGCCCTAGACGAATAATAAATTGAGTGTCTTTTAAAAGAAATTATAAAATGTAACACAATAAAAGCTGAAAAATTTTGGGTCCTAAGATTTTTTTCCCCATATTAAAAATTGAAAAAATATTCTCTTTTAGCCTTTTCCAGCCTTATGCCTTGGCGTATGCACTCTCAAATAACCCCAAGGCTGAACCTACAAATTAATTATTATTATTATTATTATATATGAAAAATCATTTGAATTTAATTAATTTTTTATACCAAAAAAAATAAGTGAGCTAGTGAATTTTCCTAATCACGAATGTCATATTTCAAACATTTTGAAAAGTGGGGCAAAGGGGAGAATTCATATATATTCTTTTAAATGAGTTGTTCTATATGTGTCAATATAATAATCCTATATATATTTACCATGTGCTTTTAACCGACATTTAAATTATTAAAATCAAATAAATAAATAAAATCATTATTTCTTAATTCTGCTTAAAGGTTTTTTATAATATTTACGGAAAAGATTTATTTAAAAAAAAAATTATTCTTTTTTAATAGTTTAATGTCTCATTAGAAATTTTTGTAGGAACATAATAAAAAAAAAAGGAGGGAAGATATTATAAGATAGTGAATACTTTTTGAGATCGAAACCACTCTATAAAATCACTAGGTCCTAAAATAAAAATCGAAAATCAATTCGAATCGTGATAAGTTATATAATAAAGAAGGCAATAACTTTGCACCGCCAAAATCTATGTCCACTGTGATCCCTTATCACGTACAGCAATCATATCTAAACCCATACGTGCATGAAAAAAGAAATGAAGTACAAATAATTAAAGCACATTTCTTAATTATATGTTGTTTCTTAATTACGCAGCATATGAATTTGTTCTTTAATTTGCCAAAATAAAGTTGGCTCATCATGTGAAGAGGGTAAGGGATATCTTTTCCATTGATTTGAGCTTAACCATATTTCTCTTTCACCAGTTCCCATAATTGACAGCTATAAACTGTGTTACATCTAATTATATGTTTGATATGAATATATTTAATTTTTTTATAAATATTATAATATATTTAATTAATTTTATAAAATAATATTTTTATATTTATATTTGAATATGTATGGGATACAAATATCGAGCATGGTGAAGAAGATATTTGCTGTCATGCCCGTGGGTAGAAGGTACTTATTGGAGCACATAAGGTAAAAGGAAAAAAGTTTGACCAAACCATCCCACTAGCAAAAGCAACTTGCTATAGGTGGGTTTGGCTGTCTATTAGGGTGTTTTACAGCATAGATTTTCAGCAGATAAGCTAGAATATACATCCTAGAATAGTAGGAGCCATTGGGTCAATTGGGTTCAGAATTATTCTAAATTTAGATAAATTTTAAATTTGACTCGTTTTGAGTTTTAAGTTCTTTTAAATAATTAAGTTTTTATTATATCATATTGATTTGAATGAATATAATATCAATTAATGCGTTAGTTACCTTTTGTAGAACACCTTCCATTACATAAGCCCACGACAATGCAAGCATACACTGTGGGGATCACATCGGATAAACGAGACATGCTTGTAGATTATATTTACTCTTGTTCTGTCAAGGCAACTCATACCTAAAAGAAATGATATCTATGGATCGATTAAGATCCGCATGTAATACGCGCCCATTATAAGACCCTTTATATCGCTCCGACTCTCTCTTCCAAGCACTTACAACATCTCCTACAATTATCTCACCGAGTGAACCATCATCAACCACCATAATTCTTAATATCAACATATATTATTTATATATGATCCCGAATGAACCATCTACCATATATATATATATATATATATATATATATATATATATATAGTTGCTTGTGATGTATAAATTTTTGCAGTGGCCTGCAACTTCAAAAGAATCAATCTCATACTCCGAGTACGTATCTGCAAATATCAGATATGTTTGAATGATGATAGTCCAATAATATAATATGTAACCAAAGTTGTGTTTGTAAGAATTTTGGGTCCCAGTGGCAGTCCAAGTTGGTACCAAAAAGATTAAGATTTGGATACTCTCTCACAGCATCAGCCTCCTCCCATCTTTTATTACCTCAATCAATCATGCTGTCCGTACTCCATTGATGCCTTCCTACCACAACAGAATCTGTGAAGCTCATCTCTTGTAACAGATTATGTCTTCTTTTTTTCCTTTTTCCCCCTCAGTTTTTGCCTGCCATTGTACTTGTATTTTGTTCTTTAGTCACCATTGCTATGCCATTGTTTTAAAGACAATACTCGTTTAATAAATGGTTAAACATGATTCAATTATATCTTTTTTGATCACCGCAAGATGATGTGACAGTTTTTAAAATCGGTACAATAGTAATTTTAATCTTCAACATTTATACATTGTGCAAATTTAGTTTTGATTCTAAAAAAATTAACCAACATTGAGGCCTAAACTTCTTTTCAGTCTAGGTTAGTCCCTGGACCTAAAGTTTAAGCTCTAATGTAGGAACAATTGTTAAGTTCAGATCCCAATACGAGAATAATTGTCAAATTTAAGGACTAACTTAGATAAAAAAAAATTCAGGCCCTTAATCTTAAACATTTAATATTACCATTTTAATAAAAAATTATTTAATTATTATATAACTTTCAATGAGTCATAATCTAAACATGTGAATTTATAGGAACCTATATATTATATTCTCTTCTATTTAATTTCAAGCATAAAAGAAAACGTGACACCCTATATATTGATATATTCTTTAGGTCGGGTTATTTATGCAGCATCTTTTACTCGTTTGCTTTTATGTATACATAAATATATTTGGTAAAACTATAATAGGGGTCCTTGTATTAAAAATCAGATTGCATTTTACTCTATTTATTTAAAAAAAATAGGTAAATCAGTCTTTGTACATAAAATCAAATAGCAAATTGATCCTTTCGTTACAAGTTTCATCCATTTCTACTGTTAATTGATGGCATGTCATTGTTTGATTGCTTGAATTAGTCTATTCACATAAAAAATTCAATGAATTTCGTAGGATCTATTAAAAATTTCTTCCATTATGCTTGAATTAATCCCTCCGTGCTAGTATTTAACAGTAGAAACAGATGAAATTTTTTAACGTAATGATTAGTTTTCTCTTTGATCTAATGTGTAGAGCCTAATTTACTCATTTTTTGAGTAGAAGAGACAAAATGCAATCCAACGCCTAGTATAAAGATCTCCATGGTCCATTTACCAACATAATTTCATATGATTATTATGTATAAATATATAGGTGTACGTACTTGAAATGTTCCTCTATTATAAAGACCTGATTAAATTAGTCTCACTATTACTAAATGAATCAATTTAGACCTTGTACTATTAAAAGGAATCAAATAAGGCCAAATTATAACGGAGTTAACATTTATCGTTTAACAAAGTTAATAATTTTAAAGTTTTTATGAATGTTTTGTACATAATTAAACTATAATTGAAAAAAATATTTTTTATACTGTAAATGTTAATTTTGTTACAATTTTGACTTATTTAAATCTTTTTAATATTATAGGGACTAAATTAATCCATTTAATAATAAAGTGATTAATTTGATTCAATTCATATGGCTATAATAGAGAATCTCCAATAGACCTGATGGTCCGACCTGAACCGAAGGCTCGTCAAAAAAGTGGGAGGGTTTGGGAAAAAATATAGGCTTGAAAAATGAGCTTGGGCAAAAAAGCGAGGCCTATTTTCTAAACGGTCCGAGCCTCGGGTAAGCTTTTTTTTTTACCCGAGCTCAGCCCGAATTGGCAAAAAAAAAAAAACTTGCTACTGTTTTCACTATTTTTGCTATTATTTTTTCCTCGTTTTCTCCCCCTATTGTTGTAAATCATTGATTAATTTGAATGACCATCGAGGAACTTTTTTACTTATTTCTTTTATTCCAATAGATTTTTTTTTTCTAATTGTTTGATTGTTAGGATTAGTTATAACTATATTGAATAAAAATTTCAAAATTTTGACTCAATCCTTGGAATCGATATTTCCCTATTCATCTTCTGTCAATGTCAATAAAGAGATTCTTTTTCCTGTTGCTAATGATTTTATATTGAGTTTATCCAGTGTCTGTTCAAGTTCGTGATAACCAGTAATAAGAAGTAGAGCATGAATCTTATTTATCCAAATGATCCATTTTTTTTATAAGTTTGATTTATGCTTAAAGGAGAAACCCATTTTTTTATTCTTCTGCGAGGATCATATAATTTAGGCAAGTATTCTCTTTTAGTTTCATTATTAGAGAATCAAGTCATTTTTTCAAGTATGCCCAGATCAAAAGTATTCTCTGTTTTGGTGTTGTTTTGTTATTATATTGTTACTATTTTGTTGTTACTATTTAATATTATATAACTCTTATTTTATTGTTAATTTCGTTATTATTTTAGAGGTATTTGCTTACTAAGTTGCACATATCTTAATGTTATTTCAATATAAATAATTTTTAATTTATTTTCAGTTTGTTGGAAAACACTTATTTTAATATTTTTAGTATTTTTGATGTATTATATTTTTAAAATTTATTTTTATATAATAATAATATAAAATATTTTAATATAGACGGGCTGAGCCAAACCAAGCTCGAATTTTAACATTTTTATCCGAACCAAACTTAAGTAAAATTTTAGGCCCATTTTTTAAGTTAAACTTAACCTAAACTTAAAATTCTATTAAAACTTGGTCCATGATCACTTCTAATCTCGAACCCTCTATTTTTATTTTATTATATATATATATATATATATATATATATATAAGAATAATTTCTACTGTTTCACTCATGAACCTTGAACCCCAAGAGATAAAATCTGTTATTTTGATACTCTGATTGTATATATATATGTATGTGGGTGTATTTATGTAGAAAATGCAATCTCTGACAGTGCTGTCATTTTGGCATCATACAGAACAAACAAATCTAATCTGATTCTCTCAAAAAAAAATAAATGTTAGGATTTGACCCAACAAATATATATATATTTTCAAAGGACTGTCCCATATCATTATCCCTTCTTTTTTTCTTCAACAAATAATTTTTTTAAATTATATAATATTTACCACTTGTTACATGGGCAAATTTAAAAAATAAAAAATAAAAAATAAAAACAGTGCCATATAAAGAAAAATAACAACAAATTTACAAGTAAAAGCATCATATTCTTATGACCAAAAAAAACCCTTAATTCTTGACAAAATAGAAGAAAAAATTCAAAGGAAATAAAAATTTTCAAAAGATTCTTTCAATGTGATAGCAGCAGATGTGGCAGAGGAAAAGAAAAGAAAATCAAAGACCCATTATGAAAGACAAAATTAAAATGTGGAATTAATGCTCTCGTGGGACAACGTTGATTTGTTGAAAATTGCTTGATTCATATATGTATTTTTTTCTAAAATTTAAAATTATGGAAAATTTTTACTTAATCGGTATTGTTGTTAATGTAGTAGGATATAAATTTGAACACGCTGAAGCGCAGTATCCTCCTATTCATAGATTGAGGAGGGTCTATGGGTAGTTCTAGGCATTGTGTCAAAAACAACAAATATGATTAGAACCTATAATGAGATCATTCAAAAAAAATTATGAGAATTTTTTGGTGTAGAATTTGTTAATAACGATGGTGTGAAAGAAGATGTTGGTTTGTGTCAGAAGTCACAAAATTTTGAAGGACTCGTGAATAAATAGTTCTAATTTGTGTTTTTGAAGATATAAGATAATTGGTAAAAGTATCATGGAAGTCCCTATATTAAGAGTCGAATTGTATTTGACCCCTTCTACTAAAAAGAAAAACTAATTAATCCTTATACGTTAAGACAAATAGCAAATTGGTCCTTTTATAAAAAATTTCATTCATTTCTACTATTAAAAATTGATATTTGTACGTCAACATGAGGTGCATATGGCACGCCACACATCATTGTTTGGTTATTTCATTAACCATGTCAGTTTTTAACAGTACAATTGGATAAAATTTTAATAGAAATGATTAATTTACTCTTTAATCTAGCGTACAGAGAATAATTTACCCTTTTTTAAATTTAAAAAAATATATATAACTATTATTACAATACAACAAATTAATTCCGTTATTGTACTAATTGGACTTTCAAAGCTTCATTATTCTAATGTACTCAATAAAGCAAAACAAAAATGATTTAGAACAATCAGATTTGAAAATTTAGTCACACCTTATTAGTTATTACATGATGCCCCACGTTATCTAAATCAATTTAGTTTTTTTTTTTTAAAAAGATATTTGTGGTTTAAAATCTGGAAAAAAAATTCTCGAATTTCAAATTTAATTTGTCAAATACCAACGATTCTTGAAAGTTATAGTATGAAATTATTGAACTAATTAAGCCTCAAGTTCGATTTTATTTACCTTCAATTCTTATTACATATGGTTTTCCTTATTAATGAAATGTATGATTTGAAAATAAAAAAAAAAATTAGAGTAACAAATGTTGATATTCGAATCCCAGACTGCAAAGGAACAACTTCCATTTACTAAGAAACCTTACACATGACATCGTTTTCAAGTCTATTGATCTCAGGGAATCTTGGAATTAAATAAATACCAACTACATCTTATGATATCATATCGTTTTCGTATATTTTATCGTACTATAATAATGTATATTATAAAGTAGAGGAGGGGTCTCTTTCGTAACTATTTATACGATTAAAATTTTAACGATTTAACTGTTCAATAATGATTTATATATAATATTTTAGATCGATACGAGGGAGATATCGGATCGATTTAAAAATTTGTATGCATGACAAATACAATCATATCGATAAATTTAACCGTTGAACCGATATAAACGGGTCCTTTTCCTATAAAATAATATTTATACATATTGATACTTAATAATTTTTATTATAAAAATTTCAAAAGATTTACATATGTTTTTTTTAATGTGTATATATATATATATATATATATATATATATATCTTTGAATTGCAGAGTACGGATGAGCAGGACAAGAATTCTAAATGAGATCATCAATGGGAGTGAGCAATATAGAAGAAATAAACGACGAAATGCACTACATATACAACCCAACCACTCATGATTCCATATCTACATGATCTTTGGAATGAAAGATAACATGACTCTCCAACTATCCACATTAATGAATATATGGAGCATTTCAACCCATTCTTTTTAATACAAAATATTAGAAATGTTCTCGATTGAATCTTAGCTGGATTGATATTAGTATTGTTGCTAGTGCAGGAGATCATGAGTTCGAGTGCATTGAAGTGTATTATCTTCCTATTTAAAGGTTCAAGAAGGGCTATGTCTAGTCCTAAATATTGTATCGAAAAGATCAGATATGATAATAACCTATTATGAGATTAATGTTCAAAATATTAGACCTGTTCGTTAGGTCGGATTTGTTTGACTTGTTTTGGGTTGAGTGCAGATTTGTTTTCCTAATTTTGAGTTGGCTTGATTTATTGTTTGGGTAAATTATATTTATAGTCATCTAATTATTGGTAAGTTTCATTTTGGTCATCCAATTATAAAAAACATACAAAATAGTCAATTAATTGTTTGATTTTGTCTTTTTTAGTCACTGGCTATTAAAAGGTGACATAAAGCTAACAATGACAACTTTTATGGGTATATTCGGAATAGAGAGGGACTAGAGAGGTCTTTTTACTGAAATAATTGAAACAAACAAGAAATCAAAAATAAAAAAAGAGTACCAACAACTTGTTAGATACAATGGTAAGACACATTAAAAAGATAACGTAAGTTTGATCCCTAAAAAAAAAGGCATTTTGAAGCTAGATAAGGGTCTTTTTACGTCTAGTCCTTGGTGTCTTAAAGGCTGGGAAAGCCCGAGACTAACCAACTATAACGCCCACATAGAACCTTTTATGGGCCTAAGCCTCAAGGCATACTATATTTACTTCATATATATGTACACATATAACATATTCTCGATTATGTGATTTTCACTTGATTATTGTGATTTTTTTAAAATTATTTTTTATTTAGAATTTTTTTTGAATATGCTTTGATATTCATGGGTGTTGCATATAAGAGTATGTCCTACATGTAAAAAGAAAAAAAGATTGCAAACTATAATAGTTCAATTTCAATGACGGCCGAGTTTCAAGTTGTAGTGTATGATTATAAAATTTATTTGTCCGTTAGCTTGATTAACCCATTTAATGCAAAGAAAGCAATCATGAGAGTCGACTTTCTCTCTTATATATATCTCGTCCCATTTCTCTTCTCTTTCCACTGAAAATCTTCCCAATCTCTTCCAGAAAAAAATTGTTATTTTCTACATGTTTTCTAGAAAATAATGGTCACTTTAAGGCTTTATGGAGTATATATAACAAATCATGTCGTAAATATGGTGAAATTTTCAACTCAATTTTTATAAAACTTTTGCTATATTTGCATAAATGTTTTTTTTTTAATTTTTAAGATTTTGAGAAATTAAATATTATTTTTTGAGATATTTTGAACAACAAAAAGATGGAGTTGTTTGTCCTCGATATAATTTAAAATCTTTGAAGGCTAATGAGTGTATCATAGACCATTTGAAGAGTGTTAGATTGTCGAGACCTACAAAAATAAAATCTATTTGAAAATATAATATTAGTAGATAACGGCTAGTAAGGTCGTATCCACAATAATAATTTTACAGTAAAAGAAACAAGTAAAATAAATTTAGGGGTTTTGAAAATTCAAAGGAAAAAACTTTAGGCAAAGGTAAAATCTTTGTTTGATTCATATATTCGATCATCGACACAAGGATATCTTCAATGTCTTTAATAAAATTAGTTCTAGTTACTAATTCAATGCCGAGCAACCAATCTCTCATTGCTTGTTCAGTAACTAAGAGGCAATTCGTTTAAAATTATTTCCCCAAACCAATAAATAACCTTACTTACTGACAACATTAAAAACGAAAGACATTTAATTCTAACAAAAAAAACTCACTTCAACGAGGTTTATTTAAGCTAGAGCATACATCAACACCACATAATTATAAACTACAACATAAACAATTATGTAATTCATCATTAGTAATTAATTAAACAATTATAGATTTAATTATTTTAATTGATTAACCATTTTACGTTTATATATTTCATACACAAATAATTATATTAATCCAATATGAAAATAATTTTTTTATTTATTTTTTAAATATATATAAATAATTATATTAATCCAATATCTACAAACTAAAAGTTTTTTTTAGGATGAAAAATCACTTTTAATTCAAAAAAATTAGTTCTACAATGGAAAAGTCCTCATCGTAATAGCAAACACCCCTAATTCCTATAAACCTATTGATATGGGTATATGATCTCGGTGGATACAAGGAGGATCCTATCTATTGTTGTTCTTGCTTATTTTGTTTTTGCTATCACAAGATTTGCTGATTTTTCTTAAGGATTCTTTTTTTTTTTCCATACAATTCATATTTCTAGGGTTGTAAATAGGCCAGGTTATCTATCCAGATTTAAAGGTCCGTTCGAAATTTGAAAGGATTTAGGTAAAAATATTATATCTGAAAAATGAATTTGGGTAAAAAAATTAGACCCATTTAAAATATGGGTCGGGTTCAGGCTTAAACATTCAAGGCTCGAGCTCGACCCGACCAATTTTTAAGTTTATAATACTTTATATTATGTTATTTTTATATATTATATAATTTGGAATACATTAAAAAATAAACTTATACTAAATATAAAATACAATCCTTTAAATAATGTTAAGATTACTATATAAAAATTTCAATAAATAAAAAATGTATAAAATTATTAAATATTAAAATAATATAATATAAATAATTTAAAATAATTAAAATAATATTGGCGGGCCTAAAATGGACTTGAGTTGGTCTTTGGCAAATATGGACAAGTCTGGACAAAATTTTAAGCCCATATTTCAAGCTAGACCGAGTCAAGCTTGGGCAAGCATAAAATATATTAATATCATGTAGAGATGCTCATGGATTGGGTCGGGTCTATGCATGACATTAACATACTTTATACTTGCCCAAGCTCGGCCCGACCCAAATTATGGGCTTAAAATTTTGCCCTAACCCGCCCATATTTGTAAAAGACTAACTCAAGCCAATTTTAGGCCCACCCATATTATTTTTTAATTTTTTAAATATTTATATTATATTATTCTAATATTTGATAAGTCATCTTAATATTATTTTAATGTTTACATTAGAGTAGTACTGTATATTTAGTATAAATTTATATTTTAATGCGTTCTAAATTACATAATATATAAAAATAACATAATATAAAGCATTATAAACATAAAAATAGATCGGGCCGGATTCAGGCATTGAATATTTAAGCTCGAGCCTAGCCCATATTTTAAATGGGCCTAATCTTTTTATTCGAGCCCATTTTCTGAGCCTAATATTTTTATCCAAACCCTCCCAAATTTTGGGAAAGAGGCCTTCAGGCCTAAACGAGTTACCCACCATTAGCAAGTATAGTATTTATGCTTAAACTCAAGTAGAACCGACCCATAAACACCTCTACATACTTCCATTTATAAATATTCTAAAGGGAAATATATACATCATGCTCCTGCCTATTTGACAAATATATATATCTCATTATATATTGGTACAGTTTAAATATTATTATTTGCCGACACAATTGGTTTATTATGTGTCTGTAATTATCGATGTCAGTGTCTGAAACCATGTCTATGATGTCAACTTTATAGCATTCAAGCTTTGGTTTTTTCTTTGTTACCAAAAACAAGTTGCGTATTAAATTTTTTCTAGGAAATTAATTACGTATTAAGATTTAAATTATTGAAACTGACATTTAAAAAATATATGACATGAATTAGTTGATCTACATCCACAACTGATCACGTTCCATACGAGACAAATGCCACAGCAACTATTCCATTGCGCATGCACATTAACAATTATTCCATCGCTATACATTCTTTTTTTTTTCATTATATATATTTTTAACTGTTAATACAAAGTAGAGTAAATTATTAAATTAGTCACTTTTATTTTTTTAGATTACATTTTAGTTTTTTATGTTTAAAATGTTACGTTTTAGTCATTTATATTATCATTTTATTACGAAATGGTTACTCTATCGTTAAGATCTATTACCTCCCAAACGGCAGTTTGGAGTGACAGTTAAAGAATTTTAAATGCCAACATGTATGTCCAGTTGGGATGAGAAAAGTTAAATTTTTTTTTTATGAAAATAGAATACAAAATTTTGCCCGGTTGGATATTTTTTGTTACCATAAGAGAAAAGAATAGCAGAACGACAGAGAAGAAGAAGAAGAAATGGACGCACCAACCTCTATAATTGCTTGCTATTGTGGTTGCCCGGCTATTTTGAGAACTTCATGGTCGAATGAATAAACCCATTTTAACAGCCACGTTGAACTACAGTTTAGAAGGTAACATATCTTAACGACAAAGTGGCCATCTTGTAACAAAACGACAATGTAAGTAACTAAAACGTAACATTCAAAAGTGACTATTTTGAAAATTTATCCTACAAAAGTATTACGATAAATCAAATTCAAATCGAATGATATTTTAAAATCAAATCGATACAAATAATATTTTATCTATTCGATTTTATGATTATTTTTTAAATGTAGGTTTACATTACTTGCCATTTGAGCACATCCTGTGACGCAAAATAGAATCCAATCTCTGCAACATAAGTTGCTGCTTAAATTTGTTAATGAAATCGTCAGCTTTAGCATCAACACTATGATCTTCGTCTTCAAACGGCGTCGTCTTCTCCACTTCTTCCTCTTCTTTTTCCACCTTGCGCCTTGATTTCTTCATCTTCTCTGATAATTCCCTTTGTGTTACCGTAGGCTCTGACTGGACTCTCTTTACTTCACCATGAACCGGACCTAAACCCGTTTCTGAACCGTTCGAATCAGTTCCAGTGAGTACGGTTTCGTTTGGTTTAACAGAATCCGGTTTGTAAAACGATTTGACTCGCTCTAAGAGCGACGGTGCTCGGCTGAGTAGTGATTGTTGAACCGGTTCAATACAATCCGTTTCTGGACTTTGAGGAGAATATGAATATCTGTAGAAGTTGAAGGACTTGACTCGTTCGAGAACCGACGGGGCTCGCTCCAGCCGATAGGCTGCTGAGTCGTCATCGATGTCTGGGTTCGAAAGAGGAAACCTGTACGTCGAGAAGTTGAAAGACTTGATGCGGCTGAGGAACGAAGGAGGTCGGTGGAGTGACGGCGGTGGGGATGATGAAGAGTTGTAGTCGTCAGCGACGTAGGGCGTTTTGTGAGGACAGAGGCGGGAGATGAGGAAGATGGTGGCGATGGTTATGTTGAGGAAGATGAAAAGAGAGGCCGGCGATAACCAGGTCGCCGTTAAATCTGACACACCGGAAAACATCATGGTAAGGGGAAAGTATATTGCTGAGAAGACGAAGAAAAGGAAGTGAAAATTTGGTGTTAGGCTGCTCGAAGTAGAAAAATAAATGTTGCTGCATGGGCATTTAAAATCTTTAAATTTTAATTTAATATATTTTCTACTCTTAATTATTTGGGTAAATTGCACTATTAGTCATTAAAATATAGGTAAGTTTTAATTTGGTCACTTAACTAAAAAATGTTACAATTTGGTCATTGAACTATTCAAAGTTTTCATTTAAGTCATTAAGCTATTAAAACTGATACTAATGACTTTCTTTATTCGCACTACCTGCACCAAGAGTTCTCTTTCCCCTTCTATTATACAATTCAGTTTTTTTTTTTTATGAAACAACTTTAGACGTCATACATTTGCGAGTCAAAATTCAAACAGTTTTTTTTCAATCTCTAACATTGATCGTCAAATCGGTTTGGATCTAATGTATGTTTTTCTACTCGTTGATAGATATTGATCCATCATATAGATCTCTGAATCGTCGCTTGGAACTTGTTGACAGAACTTTTTCTTAAAAAAAGAACTTAATAGTCTAGTGATTTAAATAAAACTTTTAAATAGTTCAGTGATTTAAATAAAAAATTTTCAAATAATTTAATAACTAAATTGTAACTGCTTTTATTAAGTGACCAGAACGAAAACTTAATCATAGTTTAGTCACTAAAAGTGTAATTTACCTTTTATTTGAATTATTATTTTTGGTATTATGCTATAGTGATCAGAACTTAAAGCAATGACACTGTGTTTTTTAAAAAATATTTAAAAACTCCAAGAAATAAATAAATGGAATATATCTCACCATCTTAAAGCGTACTCAATAATAATTCTATTATTATTGATATTATGTGTTAATTTAAATCATTAATACACTTAAAATTTTTTATTAAGACACATTATATTTTTAAGAGAAGGATTTTGAATAATATATTAAAAGTAACAATCACAAACTCCAAACATCACAATAAATCGAAAAGTAAAAGAAAATATTTTAACTAGAAATGTGTGGAGACACAAATTCCACGACAGAATGTGCAAAACAAGCAAGTCAGCTTCCATTGATGATGAGTACCCTATCAAAGTTTCTTGGCCAAAAAACTCTTCTTTCGATGATTTGATAGACCAACATATAAGGGTGGTCCTGAACACTAAGTAAATGTACAGTCATGAAAATCGAAAATATCACCTGCAAATTGACGACAACTATGTGGATCAAAACTTTCTTCAACATTTGCTATGATGTTGTAGTCGCCAGCAAGTACCCAAGACTTGTCAACCTGCAAATAAACTAAATGCTTCCATAATCTTCTTCTTGCAATGCCCTCATTCCTTCCATATATAACAGTAAAAAACCTATGCTTGAACACATAATTCACAAGTAATCCTTTGATCTGTATTGATAACAAAGCTCAAAGACATGCTACACTGCCACAAAATTAATATTCTAACATCATTATCTTCATTATGATTAAGCAAAAAATGCAAACCCGAAACCATTCATCAACAATCTGCTGCAAATTACTCTTTATTCTAGTTTCCATCAAACATATAACGTTTACTTGAAGTTTGGTGACCCTATTTACAATACTTCTCAGTGGTCGTTCATCCCCCCTCACATTCCAAACAATCTTGGTTATTCCAATTGAAGGTATCCCTATGATTCAACTTTTTCAAAAAAGGAAGAGACTCAAGAAGGAGCTTAGGAAGTTTAATAACAGTGTATATGGAGATTATGGACCTATTTCTTGTTGTGCTGTGGTTCATAAATGTAATACAAGAATCCTGGTGGCTAGATTGAATAAGTTACTTACCTAAATCCATTGCAAGAAATCAGTCCACATTCATGAAAGGAAGACGTATCTTTGATAATATCCTCCTTGCACAAGAACTTGTTCAAGGCTATGGAAGGAAGTCAATCTCTCCTCAATGTGCTCTTAAAGTAGACTTGCAGAAGGTAATTTGACTCAGTAAGTTGGGGCTTTCCCTTTGCTGTGGGGTATCCTTCAACATTTATTGAATGGATAAGGGTATGCATTACAACTCCTAGATTTTCTGTATCCATAAATGTAGGCTTGGTGGGGTTTTTTTAAAGGTGCTAAACGGGTGAGGCAAGGGGATCCATTGTCCCCTTACCTCTTTCTCATTGTTATGAATGCTCTTTCTAAACTTCTTGATGCTGTAGTTGAGAATGGGCTCTTCCATTATCACCCAAAAACTATAAGAAGATCCATTTGACCCACTTATGCTTTGCTGATGACTTGTTGATTTTTGCAAAAGGAAGAACTGGTTCTATTTTGTGGATTAAGCTCGTGCTGAAACAGTTTTAACTCTTTTTCTGGCCTAAAGCTAAGCTCTTTCAAAAGTGAGCTTTATTCTGCAGGAATGACTGAAAATGATTTGCATAAGGTCAAAGCACTTACAGGGTTTGTAATTGGCAAGCTCCCTGTACGGTACTTAGGGGTGCTTCATATGACTCGCCAACTAACTAAAATGGATTGTGCACCATTATAGGATAAAGTAAAGGCGCGCACACACTCTTGGGCAGCAAGGTTCTTATCTTATGCCGGTAGAGCTCAACTTATACAAGCTGTGTTATTCAATATTCAAAATTATTGGGCGAGATGTTTTTTGCTTCCTAAAACTATTCTAAAGAAAATTAACCAAATGCGTTTAAGGTTTCTTTGGAAAGGAACCGAGGAAAATGCTACAGGGCTTGGTTTCAAAGATCTTAGAAGTTGGAATCAAGCTAGCATAATTGGTCATGTTTGGGCTATTCTTATGGAAACGGGTTCTTTGTGGATAACATGAATAGAAGCTTATATACTCAAAGGGAAGCATTTGATGCAATTGCCTTTCTCTCAAAGCTATAGTTGGAGTCGTTGGAAGAAGCTGTTAACGTTAAGGGAAGTAGCTTTGCAGGTGATTACTCTACCAACTGATATTGCTGTTCCGCAAGGATGTTTTGTGACGAAAAAAGTTTGGAATGAGATACGGTCAAAAGCTGTTAAAGTGCACCATGGAGGAGGCTTGGATGGCTTTGTGGAACAGGTTACCTACTAAAGATAGGACCTCAAATTGGGGGATAACTATTGATGACAGATGTATTTTTTGTATGATGCAATAAGAGTCCAGGGATCATCTTTATTTTGAATGTTCCTTCAACAAACCTATTTGGCAGATGGTGCTGCAGCTATGTCATGAGCTAAGATAGGCATGTGCAAAGTTAAAAGGCAAATCCCTCATATCTGTTATGTTGCGCTTAGGACAATCTATATCTATTTCATATGGGGGGAGAGAAATTGAAGACTTTTTGGCAGGAAACAACAAGCTGAACAAGGTTTAACGGATAGGGTTAAACAAATCATTCGTACCGACCATTATGTTGAGGAAGAGGAAAAGAGTTGTCGGCGATAACCAGGTCTCCGGTAAATCTGACATATCGGAAAACATCTTGGGAGAGGGAAAGTATTGCCGTGAAGACGAAGAACAGGAAGTGAACAAATTGGTGTTGATTTTTGCGCAGGCACCTCGAAGCACAAGAATATAACAAGTCTCTGCATGAGGGTCTTTATAGGTTTAATGTAATTTATATGGGTTTTTATAGGACATGTGGTAGTAAATACTTTTTATTTGTCATTACATTAGAAGTTTAAATTGACATCTGTTTGACATGCATGCATCATCTTATTTCTCGATAGGGTCAAATAATTTTTTTTACATATCAACTCGTAATTGTTCTTTTTAATAATATTTATCTATTAAATTCGATAATAGTTTTCAAAGTTTGAATTATCATTTTTTAATGTTATTTGTTTTCGATTATAATTTTATATTCTCGATTTTCTATTATCTCTTTTAATAATATTATCTATAACGTTCAAATCTGCATCCTGTCTTCATCTACCTATTTCTTTCCCTTTTCAATATCTTTCTCTTGGTAACTAAATTGTTATCTTATACAATATTTTAAAAATCGGATTGATGATTAAATCAGTCAAATTATTAATTTTTAGCTCAATTGGTTTAACTAACAGTCCAACAATAATTAAATAAAAAATAAAATTTTTATAATAATTATTAAAAATTATAAGTCGATCCAAACTTCAATTTTTGTCTCGATTTTCAGTTGTTTTGAGTTTCAAACGATTCCTTAAAAGTAGGTTCAATCTCTTTGTTCAAAACGATATACCAATTGATTCTCAATTCGATCAACTAATCTAGTTCAAACAACTCTGATACCATTAGCTTTCCTTCTATCTTTTCAACACATGGATTGTTGTTATCAATAGGCTTCCTATGGAAGACAATTTATCCTAGAGGTTAGGATATTGAGGATCATTTTACCCTCTTTGCAAGGGGAGTTGGAAACAAGGGATCACTTGTTATCTGAATGTGTTATTGCAAAGGAGTTTCGGAGATATCTTACTACTATATAACATTCAGATAATGTTTTTTGGTAATAAGAGATTCATTTACGGTGAAGTTAATTTTTTTAGAAATTTTTTTAAAGAATTAAAAATGTAATTTTATCAGTATATTAATGTAAAATGTAAAATTTTACAATTTTTAAGAGATTAAACTATAATTTTTCTTGTTTTAAAGAGAGCACAAATTAATTTTAAATTTTAAAAGGGTTGAAATACAATTTTATCATTAAATTAACTTAAAACATTGTAAACACTCAAGAAATTAAAAGAATAGTTTTTCATTTTGGGAGGAGAGGGTGGGCTGCCTCATCCCCTTTAGCTTCACCCCTGGATTCAATGGCCATGCACAAATATCATTTTAAATTTTGCTTGGTTTATGCAAAAGTGAAGTGAATTAGGATAATGACTATTTATATGTATTTTGAATTTATTAGAAATAGTAATTATAATAGCAAAATTCAAATATTATTTTAAAATTCACAAAAAAAAAATAAAAAATGTTTGTCACTATCCCTTATAATATTTGACATAAAAAAGAAATAAAATAAATATGATTAGAAAGGTACAATTATACCGTATAAATATATAAATATTTTAAAATTTATTTAATATAAGTGATAAATATATTAAAATTTAGGATAAATTATCAAAGTAATCAATTTTGTTTACTTTAGGTTATATTTTAATCATTTATGTTTGAAATATTACGTTTTAGCCACTTACGTTATCGCATTGTAATATTTTAGTCACTAAGCCGTTAATTGTTATTAACAGTGTAACGGTAAGCTGATGTGACACGTTAAATCATCGTTTCAAAGAAAAAATTTAGGTTAATTTATACAATCGATCTTCATATTTTTTTCATTTTGAGCAATTTAATTTTTTTTCTTTTATATTCTTTTAACTTTTTTTTTCTTCTTTTTCCATTCTCTTTTGCTTCTCCCTCTATTTTCCTCCATTCTCCATTTCTTTTAACGTAGTTTTTCTATTTTTTCATTTGTTATTTTTTTGAACAATTTAATTTTTTTCGAGTGAGGCAAACTTGTGGACTAGTTTTAACAAATGGAAAGCATAGAAAAACTATGTTAAAAGAAATTAAGAAGGGAGGAAAACAGAGGGAGAAGCAGAAGAAAATAGAAAAAAAATTAAAAGAAAATAAAAGAAAAAATTAAGTTGCTCAAAATGAAAGAATATAGGGATCAATTGTAGAATTTAACCTAAAATTTTTGTTTGAAATGATGATTTAATATGCCACGTCAGCTTACTGTTAACGTCAATTAACAGCTCAGTTACTAAAATGTTACAATACGATAACGTAAGTGACTAAAACGTATTATTTCAAACATAAGTGACTAAAATTTATTGATACGAGCTCACCTATGAAGCCTGTGACGGATGTCAATCATGACCCGATGAGGCTTCCTAATGGGCCAATTACACGTTCCCGAACCAAACAATTCAAAGATGCCGCAACGGTGTTGGTGGCACAAATTTGGGATGATCATAAAAGAGAGCCCAAAAACATGCTGAACTCATACAACTTATTTGAAGTTGAATATACTAGCCAGTCTGACTGCTAGTTTATTTAACACTTTAATTTACGCATGTTTTAATTTTTATTTTCAGTAATAGCTTCATTTTCTTATTTATTATTTATTTTAGTCTTTATCGAAGTTGAATATTAGTATGCTCTTATCTAGTGTTTAAATAAGGAAATTAAAATTCTGTCTAATCTAATTTTAATTAATGTGATTTTATGCAGTGCTCCACGTTTTTGATGTCATGAAAGATGGTAAAAAAAAATGCAAGCCTTGAATTTGAATCAACATGGTGGAATTAATGAAATAAAGCTCTTGTCTGTATAATTAGTTGGCTCTATAAGATGTTGGAAATCAACTATAGTTGGCTCTCCCGCAATTATTACCTCCTCCAACATATCTTGGTCATCTCTTGGCTTTTCTACATTAAACTGCTTCCCAGCTTCATGCTCAATTAGCTTGATTCGCACCTTTCTTGAAGCTGATTTAGTCGTGTTAGCTTAGTTCAGCTTCATTCAGTATTCACTAGCCCAATGCCTTTTGGTGAACATGAAGAGACAAAGTTGCCAGGTGCCTTTTGGTGAACATGAAGAGACAAAGTTGCCAGGTACCTTTTCGAAAACCCAAGGGTTAAGGGACAAGGTTACTAGTGCCTTTTCGAAAAGTTAAGGGTTAAGGGACAAGATTACTAGTGTCTTTTCGAAATTTTAAGGGTTAAAGGCCAAGGTTGTGGTTGGCCTTTGTTTAGCCTATAAAAAGGCTATGTAATTATCATTGAATATAACTTGAATTTGAATGAAAGAAAATTTTTTTTGGTGAGTATTCACTCTCCTTATTCTCGAGGTTGAATTGACTTATCTAGTTTTCTAGTGGCGTCGTTCTTTCCTTGTTTTGAACTTATCATCCTCACGGGTGTGGCGTTCATCTACCTATACCGTTGGTTCCTATCTCGCTAGATAATGGGTCTCGGTTTTATCTCAAAACTCATTCCATCAATTTGAAACTTATAAGATTCGGGTTTTTAATTTTTATTAAAGGTTCTTTCTTGTTTCAAATACGTATCCATTTCAGCTTATCACCTATCTTTACCTTTCAAAGATTTTAATTCCAATAAAATTATCCCTTTGTTAACTAAACGAGAAACTACCTAATTTACGATCGGGCAACATTTACGATTCGCCTCCTAACCCGAGACGGACCGTTATCATCTGGTATCAGAGCCAATCACACGTTTTGATCGTCTTGAGTATTTCCGAGTAAGTTTCAAAAAAAAATTCGAGTTAAAAAAAAATTTAGTATCTTGAATTTTCAAACTATTCATAATTCACCATCTCTACCATCGAGCCTTATTTTTCGACCCACCACCTATCAACCTTTCTATCCTTTCTGAGCCTACCCATTTCCGAGACCAATCTTACCGTTTTAATTTGTAACATCCCGAAATAGGGCCTAAATGGAATAGTGGTTGCGAATTAAGTCTCAGATTTGGCAAGAAAGGCAAATTAAGTCTCCGTTTTATTGGACCGTTTGAGGTGATCGAGAGAGTTGGGCCATTGGCATATCGTTTGGCTTTGCCAACTGAATTAGAGAAGATTCATAATGTGTTTCATGTGTCTATGCTACGTCGTTATCGTTCAGATCCGTCGCATGTGATTTCGCAAACAGAGGTTGAGATTCATCCATATATGACTTACGGGGAGGAACCAATAAAAATTCTAGCCCAAGAGGTTAAGCAATTAAGGAATAAAAGTATTGCACTTGTGAAAGTATTATGGAATAGGCATGGAATAGAAGAGGCTACATGGGAGCCTGAAGAGACTATGCGAAAACAGTACCCAAATCTCTTTACAGGTAAGATTTTCGGGGACGAAAATCCCTAAAGGGGGGAGAAATGTAACATCCCGAAATAGGGCCTAAATGGAATAGTGGTTGCGAAACCACAAATCCGAGTCAGTAAAATATTTTAATATTATTTTCAGTGCTTATAATGTGTGAATTATTATGTGTGAAATTTTCGTGATTCAATTTTATTGTTTGGGTGCTTAATTTAATAAAAGGGCTTAATCGCGTAAAGTGAAAATTTAGTGGTTATTTTTAGAAGGGCCAAATAGTGGATGTTCTTTTAATTTGGAGGCTTTATGTTGTAATTTACCCATAAGTGAGAGTAGTGGGCGGCTATGTCAAATTATATAGCTTGTTTTATTATGTATAATGGTTTAATAATAATAAAATAATATAATTTTAATATAATAAAACAAACACATGTTAAAAGCTATTATCATCTTTTTTTTCAACTAGCCGAATGTAGAAGAAAAGAAAAAGGAAAGAATAAGCTTAGATTCGGCACTTTTGAAGCTTAAATTGAAGGTATGTTTTAGCTTGGTTTTTGATAATTTTTACGTTTTTGAGATCGTTTCTTCGAGTGCTACAAAACCCATGTTTCAATTTTGAATTTTGATGAATATTTTGAGTTATGCCATTGATGAGAACTTGTGATTTTTGTTGTTTGATGGTAGAAAATGAAAGATATGTGTTAGATTAACAAGTTTTGTCTTTGGATTTTTGATGAATTTAAGTAGTTTGGACTAAATTAGTAAAAGTTGTTATTATTCATAAGTATGTGTTATGGTAAGAATTTGAAGTTGCTATAGAAGAGAAAAATGTTCAGCATGTTATAAAACATAAGAATAAGGGCTGAAGTTTAATTTTCGAGCCTAGGGACAAAATCATAAATATGAAAAAGTTTAGGGGCAAAATTGTAATTTTGCCAAAAATGAGAGTTAAGGACTGTTTTGATAAATATGAGTATTAAATAAGCTAAATTTGCTATTATAGATCAAGAAGAACGAAATCCAGAGTTAGATCGGGGAAAGAAAAAGATAGAGGATTAAATCGATATAATTTATCGATTTTATTTCGAGGTAAGTTTGCGGTAAATAAATGCAATATTCTGTTATTTTACATTTAATATTATGAAATTCCAGCATTTACATATTTATTCTGTAAATTTATTATTTAAAGACTCAAGTATGAATTGACGGAAAAGTTATCTCAGAAAGTTCCGGTTGAACCTTAGGAATGTGTAGGATACAAATGTCATGACATTAGGGTTTAAGGAAATCATGTAAGACCATGTCAAGACATGGCATTGATAAGTTACTATAAGGCAAAGGTCCCATGTAAGACCATGCCAAGGCATGGCATTGGTGAGTTTATAAGGCAAAGGTCCCATGTAAGACCATGCCAAGGCATGGCATTGGTGAGTTCACAAGGCAAGGATACCACGTAAGACCATGTCAAGACATGGCAATGGTTAAGTTTCATAAGGAAAGGTACCCGCGTATCCTTAGTATTCCAAGTGGTTCAACGGGAAAATTCAAAGAGTATACCAAAGTAAAAGTAAGACAAGTTCAAGCTAAAATGGTAAGTTAAGACAAGTTCAAGCTAAAAGGTAAGGTAAGATAAATTCATGTTAAAAAGGTAAGGTAAGATAAATTCATGTTAAAAAGGTAAGGTAAGATAAATTCATGTTAAAAAGACAAGGTAAGAATACAAGTTTGAGTATATTGAGTTAAAAGCTTAAATGATCTTGATAAGAAAGGAATAAGTTAATTCATTAAGAATGTTGTCATCTATTTACATGTAAACTTACTAAGCTTTATGCTTACTCTCATTCTTTATTTTTTTTATAGTATTGCAAGCCAACTCGGGGATCGAAAGGACGTCGGAGATCGTACACACTATCAAAGGATTATATTGGTATTTTGTGACTCGAACGTTTTAAGTTATGGCATGTATAGAGACTTAGCCATTTTATGTGTGTGACCTTATGATATGGCTTATTATGGACTTGTAAATGTTTGGTAATGATTAGCTATTAAAAAGGTTAATTAAGAACATGGTTGTGGATGTTATGAAATGTCTAGTTGATAATTATTTTAAAGAAATTATGTAATTATATGCAGGGGAATAGTAGGACAGCAGCAGTGATGTGATTTTGAAAAATCACCAAAAATAGTATAAATTGAATTAGGTTGTGCATAAGATATAGAATTAAATCTTATTGAGTCTATTTTCATATAAAGAAAACGGTGTAGGAAAATGAGTTGTATATTATGAGATAATTGATTTTTAGTGAAGAGAGGTCAGAACTGTCAAACTGTGTAATAGGGGAGAATTTAACTAATAAACTGTACTAATTGGCCACACCAAAAATTCTGGAAAAATTATTGTAAGAAGATATATGAGTCTAGTTTCAGGTAAAATTTACAGATCTTAATTTCAAGTTTCGTAACTCGAGTTATAATTAATTTAGTGAACATGACGTAGACGGACAGTTTCAATTTTTATGCCCAGAACTAGTAAGTTAAGTCTAGTAATGCCTCGTGCTCGACTCCGGCAACGGTCTCGGGTAAGGGGTGTTACATTTATTGGTATCAGAGCAAGGTTTAGTCGATTCTCGGAATATTTAGTATGAGTAAGAGTCTATCTATACATGCCATACTTATATTTTGATAGTGTGACGACTCTTGACGATTTAAAATTTTTTTTATATAGTTATGGATCCCGAACGAGATGGTGCAGATGATGTAGAGAGTAATGCGCCCGCTCCCACTGAAAGGACGGTGCCACCAGATAGTCGTGAAAGGCCCGTTACAGTTAGTCAGGGAGGAGGGGCTCGAGAAGCCTTCTTCCAAGCTATGAATGAATGGTTTGCTGAGTTCGTTCGTACGAACCCGGCCGTTAGACCTCCACCCCCTCATGAGCCACAGACCACCCACATAGCTTCCCCAGTTATAAATACAGTTAGAAGAGAGAAACCACCCGTGGACAAGATCAGAAAACAAGGGGCTGAAGAGTTTCGGGCTACCAAAGATGATGATGCAGAGAAAGCTGAATTTTGGCTCGAGAACACTATCAGAGTCTTTGATGAGTTATCCTGCACACCGGAAGAATGTATTAAATGTGTGGTGTCACTTCTTAGAGATTCAGCCTACCAATGGTGGAAGACACTTGTGTCAGTAGTACCGAAAGAAAGAGTTACTTGGGATTTCTTTCAAGAGGAGTTTCGTAAGAAGTACATTAGTTAGAGGTTTATTGACCAGAAAAGAAAAGAGTTCCTTGAGTTAAAACAGGGTAAGATGACTGTGATCGACTATGAACGTGAATTTATCCGACTCAGCAATTATGCTCGAGAGTGTGTGTCTACAGAGGCTATCATGTGCAAAAGATTTGAGGATGGGCTCAATGATGATATCCGACTGTCAGTTGGTGTTTTAGAGATAAAAGAGTTTGTTGTTTTAGTTGAACGAGCTTGTAAGGCAGAAGAGTTGTTAAAAAGAAAGGGTAAAGCTGAAATTGAGATGCAAGACACGAAGAAAAGGCAGATAAGCAAGTCATTTCAGTCTACATCCAAGAGGCCTAGAGAGTTTTCTACGAGACCTAATTTTTCAACCGGGAATTCTAGCCGAAACAGAGGTGGAAGATTTATCGATTCAAAAGCTCAAACCACTTCGATTGCGAGTGTTGGCAGTATTCAGCCTGATAGGCCCGAGTGTCCTCAATGTGGTCGACGTCATCCAGGTCAATGTAGAGCAAATAAGACTGGTTGTTTCCGATGTGGTGCACCGGATCATTTCATTCGGGAGTGTCCCGAGATGGTTAAAAAAGAAGTAATACCGAGTGCAAGATCAGGTAATGCCCCCGTTAGAGGCAGATCTCAGAGAAATTCAGGAGTAGGGGCAGGTAGAGGTACATTTAGAGATACAGCAACAAGATCAGATGTTAGAGCACCCACAAGGACTTATGCTACCCGTGCTCGTGAAGAGGCATCTTCCCCCGACGTAATTACGGGTACATTTTCTCTTCATGATGTTAATGTTATTGCTTTGATTGATCCGGGTTTAACCCATTCCTATGTTTGCATGAAATTAATGCCTAGTATGAACATGCCCATAGAGTTTACAGAATTTGTGATTAAAGTATCGAACCCATTAGGTCAGCATGTGTTAGTAAACAAAGTATGTAAAAAATGCCCTTTGATGATTAGAGGTTACTGTTTTCCGGCTGATTTCATGCTATTGCCATTTGATGAGTTTGATGTGATTCTTGGTATGGATTGGTTAACTGCACATGATGTGATAGTGAATTGTGGAAAAAGATTCATTGAGTTGAAATGTGAAAATGGTGAGTTCCTTCGGGTTAATTCAGATGAGTCAGATAGTTCAATTTCCATGATTTCTGTTATGTCTGCTCAGAAATGTTTAAGGAAAGGATGTGAAGCTTATCTTGCTTTTGTGTTGAATACTAAAGATCCAGAGTTGAAAATTGAATCAGTGCCTGTGGTAAATGAGTTCCCTGATGTGTTTCCGGAAGAACTACCAGGTTTGCCTCCTATCAGAGAAGTTGAGTTTGGTATTGAATTGATTCCAGGTACCACACCTATTTCTATTGCTCCTTATAGAATGGCTTCAATAGAATTAAAAGAATTGAAAGCTCAGCTACAGGAATTAACTGATAAAGGCTTTGTAAGACCTAGTTATTCACCATGGGGTGCACCAGTATTGTTTGTGAAAAAGAAGGACGGTTCCATGAGATTGTGCATAGACTATCGACAGCTTAACAAGGTAACCATCAAGAACAAATATCCATTACCTAGAATAGATGATTTGTTTGATCAATTGAAGGGAGCCACTCTGTTCTCTAAGATAGATTTGAGATCCGGATACTATCAGTTGCGAGTTAAAGAGTCAGATGTTCCAAAGACTGTTTTTCGAACTAGGTATGGTCACTATGAGTTTCTTGTGATGCCATTTGGCTTAACTAATGCTCCTGCCATTTTCATGGATTTAATGAACCGAATTTTCAGACCTTACTTGGACAAGTTTGTAGTTGTGTTCATTGATGACATCTTGATTTATTCTCATGATGAGACTGAGCATGCAGAGCATTTGAGAACAGTTTTATAGATTTTGAGAGATAATCAGCTTTATGCCAAATTTAGCAAAAGTGAGTTCTGGTTACGGGAAGTTTGTTTTCTTGGACACGTTGTCTCAGGTGAAGGTATTAAAGTTGATCCGAATAAGATTTCAGCCATTGTTGATTGGAAGCCTCCCAGGAATGTATCAGAGGTCAGAAGTTTTCTTGGTCTTGCCGGTTATTATAGACGATTTGTAGAGGGATTTTCCATGATAGCTACTCCATTGACAAGATTGCTACAAAAAGATGTCAAGTTTGAATGGACTGAGAAGTGTCAGCAGAGTTTCGACAAGTTAAAGGCATTGTTAACTGAAGCTCCTGTTTTAGTACAACCAGAACCGGGTAAAGAGTTTGTGATTTACAGTGATGCATCCTTGAATGGACTAGGCTGTGTACTTATGCAGGAAGGAAGGGTAATTGCTTATGCCTCTAGACAGTTAAAGCTACATGAGAAAAACTATCCGACACATGATTTAGAGCTAGCTGCTATTGTATTTGCATTGAAAATCTGGAGACATCACTTATATGGGGAGAAATGCCGAATATTCACTGATCATAAAAGTTTGAAATACTTGATGACTCAGAAAGATCTGAACTTAAGGCAAAGAAGATGGCTAGAGTTGATTAAAGATTATGAGCTAGTGATCGATTATCACCCGGGTAAGGCAAATGTTGTTGCTGATGCTTTGAGTAGAAAATATTTATTTGCAATGAGAGCTTTGCACACTAGTTTGGCATTATCAGATGATGGTTCTATCTTAGCTGAGTTGAGAGTTAAATCGACGTTTCTTGAAGAAATTTGTGAAGCTCAGAAGGATGACAGTGAGTTGCAAGCCAAAAGAGTTCAGTGCGAGTCAGGTGTAGAGTCTGATTTTCAGATCGGTTCTGACGGTTGTTTGTTGTTCAGAGACAGAGTATGTGTACCAAAGAATGATGAGCTTATTAAGAAAATCTTACAGGAAGCACATAGCAGTTCTTTGTCTATTCACCCAGGTAGTACAAAGATGTATAATGATTTGAAGAAAATGTATTGGTGGACAGGAATGAAAAGAGATATATCAGAGTTTGTTTCTAGATGCTTGATTTGTCAGCAGGTAAAGGCCGAACATCAGGTACCTTCAGGTTTATTGCAGCCTGTATTAGTTCCCGAGTGGAAATGGGATCGAGTTACTATGGATTTTGTGACAGGATTGCCTTCGACACCGAGAAATAAAAATGCAGTATGGGTTGTGATTGATAAGTTAACAAAGTCGGCTCATTTTATTCCAGTTCGTATGGATTATTCACTTGACAAGTTGGCCGAGTTATATATTACAGAGATTGTGAGACTACATGGAGTACCATTATCGATTATCTCAGATAGGGATCCGAGATTTACCTCACGATTTTGGAAGAAATTGCAGGAAGCTTTAGGTACAAAGTTGAGTTTTAGTACAGCTTTTCATCCTCAGACTGATGGTCAATCAGAGAGAGTTATTCAGGTACTTGAAGATATGCTTAGATGTTGTGTATTGGAATTTCAAAGTAGTTGGGAGAAATATTTACCGTTAGTAGAGTTTGCCTATAATAATAGTTATCAATCAAGTTTGAAGATGGCACCTTATGAAGCTTTGTATGGACGTAAATGTCGCACACCTTTGTATTGGACAGAGCTTAAGGAAAATCAGATTTACGGGGTTGATCTAGTCAAAGGAATAGAAGAAAAAGTAAAAGTCATCAGAGATTGCTTGAAAGCAGCTTCAGATAGACAGAAATCCTATGCAGATTTGAACAGAAAAGACATTGAATTTCAAGTTGGTGATAGGGTATTCTTGAAAGTATCTCCGTGGAAGAAAGTTCTCAGATTTGGCAAGAAAGGCAAATTAAGTCCCCGTTTTATTGGACCGTTTGAGGTGATCGAGAGAGTTGGGCCATTGGCATATCGTTTGGCTTTGCCAACTGAATTAGAGAAGATTCATAATGTGTTTCATGTGTCTATGCTACGTCGTTATCGTTCAGATCCGTCGCATGTGATTTCGCAAACAGAGGTTGAGATTCATCCATATATGACTTACGGGGAGGAACCAATAAAAATTCTAGCCCAAGAGGTTAAGCAATTAAGGAATAAAAGTATTGCACTTGTGAAAGTATTATGGAATAGGCATGGAATAGAAGAGGCTACATGGGAGCCTGAAGAGACTATGCGAAAACAGTACCCAAATCTCTTTACAGGTAAGATTTTCGGGGACGAAAATCCCTAAAGGGGGGAGAAATGTAACATCCCGAAATAGGGCCTAAATGGAATAGTGGTTGCGAAACCACAAATCCGAGTCAGTAAAATATTTTAATATTATTTTCAGTGCTTATAATGTGTGAATTATTATGTGTGAAATTTTCGTGATTCAATTTTATTGTTTGGGTGCTTAATTTAATAAAAGGGCTTAATCGCGTAAAGTGAAAATTTAGTGGTTATTTTTAGAAGGGCCAAATAGTGGATGTTCTTTTAATTTGGAGGCTTTATGTTGTAATTTACCCATAAGTGAGAGTAGTGGGCGGCTATGTCAAATTATATAGCTTGTTTTATTATGTATAATGGTTTAATAATAATAAAATAATATAATTTTAATATAATAAAACAAACACATGTTAAAAGCCATTATCATCTTTTTTTTCAACTAACCGAATGTAGAAGAAAAGAAAAAGGAAAGAATAAGCTTAGATTCGGCACTTTTGAAGCTTAAATTGAAGGTATGTTTTAGCTTGGTTTTTGATAATTTTTACGTTTTTGAGATCGTTTCTTCGAGTGCTACAAAACCCATGTTTCAATTTTGAATTTTGATGAATATTTTGAGTTATGCCATTGATGAGAACTTGTGATTTTTGTTGTTTGATGGTAGAAAATGAAAGATATGTGTTAGATTAACAAGTTTTGTCTTTGGATTTTTGATGAATTTAAGTAGTTTGGACTAAATTAGTAAAAGTTGTTATTGTTCATAAGTATGTGTTATGGTAAGAATTTGAAGTTGCTATAGAAGAGAAAAATGTTCAGCATGTTATAAAACATAAGAATAAGGGCTGAAGTTTAATTTTCGAGCCTAGGGGCAAAATCGTAAATATGAAAAAGTTTAGGGGCAAAATTGTAATTTTTCCAAAAATGAGAGTTAAGGACTGTTTTGATAAATATGAGTATTAAATAAGCTAAATTTGCTATTATAGATCAAGAAGAACGAAATCCAGAGTTAGATCGGGGAAAGAAAAAGATAGAGGATTAAATCGATATAATTTATCGATTTTATTTCGAGGTAAGTTTGCGGAAAATAAATGCAATATTCTGTTATTTTACATTTAATATTATGAAATTCCAGCATTTACATATTTATTCTGTAAATTTATTATTTAAAGACTCAAGTATGAATTGACGGAAAAGTTATCTCAGAAAGTTCCGGTTGAACCTTAGGAATGTGTAGGATACAAATGTCATGACATTAGGGTTTAAGGAAATCATGTAAGACCATGTCAAGACATGGCATTGATAAGTTACTATAAGGCAAAGGTCCCATGTAAGACCATGCCAAGGCATGGCATTGGTGAGTTTATAAGGCAAAGGTCCCATGTAAGACCATGCCAAGGCATGGCATTGGTGAGTTCACAAGGCAAGGATACCACGTAAGACCATGTCAAGACATGGCAATGGTTAAGTTTCATAAGGAAAGGTACCCGCGTATCCTTAGTATTCCAAGTGGTTCAACGGGAAAATTCAAAGAGTATACCAAAGTAAAAGTAAGACAAGTTCAAGCTAAAATGGTAAGTTAAGACAAGTTCAAGCTAAAAAGGTAAGGTAAGATAAATTCATGTTAAAAAGGTAAGGTAAGATAAATTCATGTTAAAAAGGTAAGGTAAGATAAATTCATGTTAAAAAGACAAGGTAAGAATACAAGTTTGAGTATATTGAGTTAAAAGCTTAAATGATCTTGATAAGAAAGGAATAAGTTAATTCATTAAGAATGTTGTCATCTATTTACATGTAAACTTACTAAGCTTTATGCTTACTCCCATTCTTTATTTTTTTTTTATAGTATTGCAAGCCAACTCGGGGATCAAAAGGACGTCGGAGATCGTACACACTATCAAAGGATTATATTGGTATTTTGTGACTCGAACGTTTTAAGTTATGGCATGTATAGGGACTTAGCCATTTTATGTGTGTGACCTTATGATATGGCTTATTATGGACTTGTAAATGTTTGGTAATGATTAGCCATTAAAATGGTTAATTAAGAACATGGTTGTGGATGTTATGAAATGTCTAGCTGGTAGTTATTTTAAAGAAATTATGTAATTATATGCAGGGGAATAGTAGGACAGCAGCAGTGATGTGATTTTGAAAAATCACCAAAAATATTAGAAATTGAATTAGGTTGTGCATAAGATATAGAATTAAAGCTTATTGAGTCTATTTTCATATAAATAAAACGGTGTAGGAAAATGAGTTGTATATTATGAGATAATTGATTTTTAGTGAAGAGAGGTCAGAACTGTCAAACTGTGTAATGGGGGAGACTTTAACTAATAAACTGTACTAATTGGCCACACCAAAAATTCTGGAAAAATTATTGTAAGAATATATATGAGTCTAGTTTCAGGGAAAATTTACTGATCTTAATTTCGAGTTTCGTAACTCGAGTTATAATTAATTTAGTGAACATGACGCAGACGGACAATTTCAATTTTTATGCCCAGAACTAGTAAGTTAAGTCTAGTAATGCCTCGTGCTCGACTCCGGCAACGGTCTCGGGTAAGGGGTGTTACATAATTTTTTTTAAAAACGACCTACGAGTTGCTAGTAAGTCAAAGACAACCTTCTAGAATCTAGAAGAGTGAATTTGAGCGGTAAAAGGCAAGAGTGAATACATTAAAAAAAAAGCCAGAATTGAGTGAAAACACGAGTGTGAGTGTTGATAATTTCTTTGTGAGTGAACAAGTGAGGATTGTAGTGAGGATTCATTAATTTTTTGTTTAAAAACATGTCTAGGAGCCCCGAACGTCGAATAATAAGTGACGAAGCATCCGACGCCGCCGGAGGTGGAAGAGGATTGCAACCCCGGAGAAATGATCCTGAAGGGAGAAATCAGGATTTGCAAATAGTAATGCAAGAAATCACACGTATGTTCAGATCAATCAGCGAACGATTAGATCAAAGAGATGAATGAAGACCTGGAGCAAATACCCCTCCAATTCCGAGAAGGGGACGAGAACAACCTTGGTTACGTGACAACGACGTCTACGAACCAAGTGAAGCCGACAGCAACTCGGCTTTCGAACACGATGAACGAAGAGGAGGTCCACGAGTCCGTGAGCGAAGGGATCGAGAATGGGCCGATGACGACTTGAAGAACATTAAAATGGCGATTCCTGCTTTTCAAAGGCGGTCCAATCCGGAAGCCTACCTTGAGTGGGAAAAGAAGGTGGAATTAATCTTCGACTGTCATAATTATTCAGAAAATAAGAAGGTGAAACTTGCTGCCATCGAATTTTCTGATTACGCCCTCATTTGGTGGGATCAATTAACGACGAGTCGAAGACGGGATGGTGAACGCCCAATATCCACATGGGCGAAAATGAAGGCACTAATGCGGAAAAGGTTCATCCCAACCTACTATCACCGCGAGTTGCATCAAAAGTTGCAAAGCCTAACTCAGGGTCACCGAAGCGTGGAAGATTACTATAAGGAGATGGAAGTGGCCATGATCCGAGCTAATGTAGAAGAAGAACGAGATGCCACCATGGCACGTTTTAGCGCTGGCCTTAATCGAGATATCGCAAATATTGTAGAATTACTGATAACGGTCCGTCTCTGGTTAGGAGGCGAATCGTAAATGTTGCCCGATCGTAAATTAGGTAGTTTCTCGTTTAGTTAACAAAAGGATAATTTTATTGGAATTAAAATCTTTGAAAGGTAAAGATAGGTGATAAGCTGAAATGGATGCGTATTTGAAACAAGAAAGAACCTTTAATAAAAATTAAAAACCCGAATCTTATAAGTTTCAAATTGATGGAATGAGTTTTGAGATAAAACCGAGACCCACTATCTAGCGAGATAGGAACCAACGGTATAGGTAGATGAACGCCACACCCGTGAGGATGATAAGTTCAAAACAAGGAAAGAACGACGCCACTAGAAAACTAGATAAGTCAATTCAACCTCGAGAATAAGGAGAGTGAATACTCACCAAAAGAAAATTTTCTTTCATTCAAATTCAAGTTATATTCAATGATAATTACATAGCCTTTTTATAGGCTAAACAAAGGCCAACCACAACCTTGGCCTTTAACCCTTAAAATTTCGAAAAGACACTAGTAATCTTGTCCCTTAACCCTTAACTTTTCGAAAAGGCACTAGTAACCTTGTCCCTTAACCCTTGGGTTTTCGAAAAGGCACCTGGCAGCTTTGTCTCTTCATGTTCACCAAAAGGCACCTGGCAACTTTGTCTCTTCATGTTCACCAAAAGGCATTGGGCTAGTGAATACTGAATAAAGCTGAACTAAGCTAACACGACTAAATCAGCTTGAAGAAAGGTGCGAATCAAGCTAATTGAGCATGAAGCTGGGAAGCAGTTTAATGTAGAAAAGCCAAGAGATGACCAAGATATGTTGGAAGAGGTAATAATTGCGGGAGAGCCAACTATAGTTGATTTCCAACATCTTATAGAGCTAACTAATTATACAGACAAGAGTTTTATTTCATTAATTCCACCATGTTGATTCAAATTCAAGGCTTGCATTTTTTTTACCATCTTTCATGACATCAAAAACGTGGAGCACTGCATAAAATCACATTAATTAAAATTAGATTAGACAGAATTTTAATTTCCTTATTTAAACACTAGATAAGAGCATACTAATATTCAACTTCGATAAAGACTAAAATAAATAATAAATAAGAAAATGAAGCTATTACTGAAAATAAAAATTAAAACATGCGTAAATTAAAGTGTTAAATAAACTAGCAGTCAGACTGGCTAGTATATTCAACTTCAAATAAGTTGTATGAGTTCAGCATGTTTTTGGGCTCTCTTTTATGATCATCCCAAATTTGTGCCACCAACACCGTTGCGGCATCTTTGAATTGTTTGGTTCGGGAACGTGTAATTGGCCCATTAGGTAGCCCCATCGGGTCATGATTGACATCCGTCACAGGTTTCATATGTTAGCTCGTATCATCCCCTCCCTCTTTAAATTGATTCATCCTCGAATCATCACCTACATCAAAAGGAGAAAGATCAGAAACATTAAAACTCGCGCTCACATTATAGTCACCTGGTAAGTCCAATTTGTACGAGTTGTCATTTATGCGTTCAATGACTTGAAATGGACCGTCTCCCCTTGGGAGAAGTTTAGATCGCCTTTGCTTGGGAAACCTTTCTTTTCGCATATGAACCCAAACCCAGTCCCCTGGTTCAAAGAGAATACGCCTACGACCTTTGTTAGCTCGTTGGACGTATTGCTTGGTTCTTGCTTCGATATTCTCGCGCACCTTTCGATGCAGCTCCTTTATGTATTCCGCTTTTTTTTTAGCATCAGAATGGATAAATTTATCTGAAGGCAATGGCAATAAATCAAGAGGGGTGAGAGGGTTAAACCCGTAAACAATCTCGAAAGGCGAAAATTTAGTTGCAGAATGAACAGCTCGGTTGTAAGCAAATTCGATGTGGGGGCAGACAGTCTTCCCACGTTTTGAGATTTTTTTGCACCAATGCTCCCAACAAGGTTGATAGGACTCGGTTCACTACTTCGGTTTGTCCATCCGTTTGAGGATGACACGTGGTCGAGAATAGTAGTTTAGTCCCTAACTTTCCCCACAGAGTTCGCCAAAAATGACTTAAAAATTTTACGTCCCGATCAGATACGATCGTCTTTGGAACTCCATGCAATCGTATGATTTCCCTAAAAAACAAGTTTGCAATATGTACAGCATCGTCAGTCTTAGAATAAGGGATAAAATGGGACATTTTAGAGAAACGATCAACTACAACAAAGATCGAGTCCTTCCCGGTTTTTGATCTCGGTATTCCAAGGATGAAATCCATGGAAATGTCGACCCACGGAGTGTCTGGAATAGGAAGGGGAGTATATAAACCGTGAGGCTGGACCCGTGATTTTGCTTGTTTGCAAGCAATGCAATGTTCACAAATCCGTTCGACATTCTTTCTCATTCCTGGCCAGAAAAAGTGTTCTTGAAGAGTGGACAATGTTTTGTCTCTTCCAAAGTGACCCATAAGGCCACCACTATGTGCCTCTATCACAAGCATGTCTCGTATAGAACCTTGCGGTATACAAATCTTGTTTTCCTTGAAAAGGAATCCTTCATGCCTGTAAAACTTATCAAAAGCACCACTCTCACAAGCATTATAGACATTGCCAAAATCAGCATCGTTAGCATACAATTCCTTAATATGATGGAAACCAAGTACTTTAGAATCAAGAAAGGTTAATAAATTGTACCTTCGTGATAACGCATCCGCTACTACATTTTCCTTACCTTTCTTGTACTTAATTACGTACGGAAATGATTCTAAATACTCGATCCATTTTGCATGTCGTTTGTTGAGCTTGTGCTGACCTTTAATATACTTGAGTGCTTCATGATCTGAATGAATAACAAACTCTTTCGGTCTCAAGTAATGTTACCACGTTTCAAGTGATCTTATTAGAGCGTACATCTCCTTGTCATACACGGGGTAATTAAGTGCAGTTCCGTTCAATTTCTCGCTGAAGTATGCCACCGGTCTTCCATTCTGAGTTAGAACGGCTCCGATCCCTACACCTGATGCATCACACTCAATTTCAAAAGTTTTAGTAAAGTCAGGAAGGGATAACAATGGAGCTTTAACAAGAAATTCTTTAATGGCATTAAAAGACCGTTCTCGCTCATCGGACCAATGGAAAGCTGAATTCTTCTTGATCACGCTCGTTAAAGGAGCGGCTATCGTGCTGAAGTTGGGCACGAATCGACGGTAAAAACTAGCCAACCCATGGAAACTTCGTACTTGGCTAACCGTTGTAGGACGGAGCCATTCTTGGATTGCTCTAATCTTCTCTTGGTCCACTTCTAATCCATTTGCACTTACGACGTATCCTAAGAAAATAACCTTGTCAGTACAAAAAGAACATTTCGCGAGATTGGCGTACAATACCTCTTTTCGCAGTGTTTCTAAGATCGCACGTAGATGTTGGAGATGATCCTCCAAAGATTTGCTGTACACTAGTATGTCATCAAAATAAACAACACATGATTTGCCAATAAAAGCTCGTAAAACATGATTCATAAGTCGCATAAAAGTACTTGGAGCGTTTGTAAGTCCGAATGGCATTACCAACCTGAAACACCCCACACCCGGCCCACGAGCCTGGACCGGATCTGGTATGTTCCTTAAGTAAACCGGTTTTCAAATTCTTTGTTACTTAGAGAAACTTTGTAAAACTTTTAGGAAATATTGTTTTGGATTGGGCTTAGATTGGGAAACCCATTTAATTAATTTGAAGATCCAATTTTATTAAGGTGACAAAATAATTTTTAGGGTTTATTTTTAAAGAAATCATTTTTACTTATCTTTAATCAACATAGTTCGTAACATAATAATTAAAAGTAAAGCCAAAAATAAATAAAATCCATCTGGGCCTTATGGCCTTATTACATCAAATAAAACCCAATAATAAAATTAAAGATACTAAAAAGTAATAAAGTCCAAATTAAATAAATTCTTCAAATGGATGCATGGCCACCTCAAGGTCTACCGTCCCGGTCCGTTACTGTTCATCATCTGAAAATAGTTCCCACAACGGGGTGAGTCAACAGACTCAATGTGTACACAACATTAACATTCAACAAATCAGGCATACATGTTCATATCAAATTCATGTTCATATAAAATAAATGATGCAACCCAAACCCAAGCCTAATGGTCCATCCGCTACACACCACCCGTACCTGCCAGTCACACCGTGGGGACTACTAAGTCAACCCTCTATCCGCTACACACCATCGAAGGCAGTCGCTGCAGTCGACGTGCTCATCGCCCATATAATTTGTGTCATTAGACACCATATTCAAATAATGTAACCGAAGTTACCAAATTCAAATAATGTAACCGGAGTTACTATATTCAAATTTTGTGACCGTAGTCACCATATTCCGTTGGTGAGACCGAAGTCAACACCTTCTTCCCCTTTCACATATATCCCGAATGCCCCATATATCATGCATAACATACTTAATTTCTCATTATTAACATGTTAACAATATAACATATTCGTAATCCTATCGAAAGTAGGAAACGTACCTGGGTACTCTTACCACATTTGTGGTACTTAGCCACATTCACATTCTTATGCATATTCATATATTAAAAATAATTGCCATATGATATATCAAAAATTAATGTGAGTACACACCTGATTCGCTTATTAGATTCCTTGAGATCCCGAAAATCCCGATCCAACGATCTAGATTTTTAACTCCTATATTCGGCCAAAGCATATTAATAAATCTATTTGGCTTAAAGAAAACCAAATCCTAGTAGGATTTGTATTACTAATACTCACATTGTTTGCCGATTTGACTAACAATCAAATCCCGAAGATTTGTGTTCTTCTCCTTTGAAATCGGCTAACCATTAAATCCATTGATTTGGTTAGTCTCTGATTAAAACGAGTAGATCTAGACATTCAAAAGAAACCTTGGCCGATTATAACCACTTACCTTATGATGAGACCTCAAAAATATCGGTTCCTTGCTCCCTTTATTGATATCGAAATTCCTATAATTCATATGTTAGATCTAACATAAAAAAAAAAGACACTTTCGGCCATATATATATATATATATATATATATACTTATCTTACCTTAGATCCTTGATCCTTGTTTTCAACAATTGTAGAAACCCTTTTGATGTTGTAGTTGATTGCTCCTTTACTTAGAATCAACAAAGATTCGGCTTTGACAGTGGAAACAGAGAAGAAAATAGAAGAAGAAAAGATGGGTTTTTCTTAAAGAAAAATTCGGCAAAGAGGGGGGAGAGAGTTAAGAAAAATTCGGCAGAGAGGAAGAGGGAGCAAAAGTGAATGAGTAGCCCTCCTGCCCTCCTTTTATAGGCAAAGTTATCAGCCAAAGAGTCCCTTGCTTGGCCACCACTCCTCTATATGATAATATTATCCTTATTAAAAAGATTTAATCCATCATTTATCTTTCCAAGATAATCCAATTTTAAAATCTAAAAAAAATCCCTTATTTATCAACTTATTAATCGAGTATTTATGAAAATAAAACACTCCTTTCTAGAATGCTTGTGCCGTCCACCTTGGTGTCTCTAGAAGCAAAAATAAAACTTATTTTATTTGCTTCCCAAGTGACTCGAACCCAGGCCCATTCCTCTTGCACATGGCGCCATTTCCATAGGCCCTAAGTGACATCTTCAGGCCACTTTTCCAAGCCTGTTTGTGTGTCAAACTTTACCAACTTTTTCTTTTAAGGCCCTTTAGCCCTTATTTCCTATTTTGAACTTTAAAATTTGACATTTCGGCATCATTTCTAAGTTTCCTAAAATTTTCGATCGGCTCTGTAACTTGCCATTTTTCTTACATTTCCAAGTTTCCAGAAATGTTCACTTTCCATTTTTGAATCATTTCCAAAAATGTTCAGGTTTCCAAAAATGTTCAAGTTTCCAAAATGTTCAAGTTTCCAAAATGTTCAAGTTTCCAAAATGTTCACTTTCCTCTTTCAAACTTAACGTTTCCAAAGCATTTCCTTACATTGCCTTACATTTCCATACATTTCCACACATTTCCACACATTTCCATACATTTCCATACATTTCCTTACATTTCCATACTTTTCCATACATTTCCATACGTTTTCAAAAGTATCAAAAATTTATTCTTAGTACTTGAGACTTGACATTTCGTACAATTAAACTGAAAATGCATAGGCCCTTTTCAGGATGTTACAGTTCTACCCCCTTAAAAATAATTTCGTCCTCGAAATTACTTACTACCGAATAATCGTACGGTCTAACTCACCCCACTACGCTATTGCTGCGCACTCTGATCCTAAAGAACTATCATACTTTCTAGGCACATTCTCTAGGTTCACATCCAAAGTTTCAGTCACCTCACTAGCAATACAAGAATAAGCTAACCCTATAACAAGCAAAGCAATTAAGGGTATTCCAGATATGAGGGACGTACCCGTTGTCACATCTGGCACATCTTCCTACTCGCGACAGCAAACTGCATAAACCAACCTTGGTTGCCTCGCGTCTGCACTTCCAGCATCTCTGCTTGGTGCTCCACGTCCTTGGCCCGAACCATTTCCTCCAGGGTTCGGTCCACGACCTTGCTGAGGCTGCTGTCCACCTCTACCAGCCTGATTAACATTCTGAGTTGCTGGTCGATTTTCATCTAGGTTCTTAGGACAATTCTTAAGCATATGGTCCTTGGACCCACACTTGAAACATCCTCCTATTTTCCTCCAGCACTCTCCTAAGTGCTTCTTTCCACACACATCACAAGGTCGATACCGCCCTTCTGAACCAACTTGTTGACCTCGCGGCCCATCAACTCTAGGCCTCTTATTCCCAGATGATCCAGACGATCCAAAACCTCTTTCTGGCCTATTCCGATCAGTGTTCTGCCTTGCGGAATCCTTAATTCCTTCAGCCACCTTAGCCTTTTCCACTAACGCAGAAAATTCCCGCTCTTGAAGCGGTGCTATCAAAAGTCTCAGATCGTCCCTCAGTCCATCCTCAAAACGGACACAGCGTTCATGCTCAGTTGCCACTACACCTCGAGCATAACGACTCAACCTCAGAAATTCTGCCTCGTATTCTGCTACGGACTTGTTCCCTTGCACCAACCCCAGAAAAGCCTTTGTTTGCTCATCTGTATACCTGGTTCCCACATATTTCTTTTGGAATGCCTCATTAACATATTCCCAGGTCAGATCCTCAGCCGTGGCACCATCCCGCACAGTTAACCACCATTGATACGCTTCATCGCGTAACAGTGCCACCATTCCCTTTAACTTTTCTTCAGGGGTCAGATCAAGCTCATCCATGATGCGCTCTGTTGCTTCCAACCAGTACTCAGCTGTACTGGGTGCCACTCCAGATACTCCTCGAAACATTTCCGCTCCATTAGCTCGGAGCCGTTCAGGCACAGACTTACGTGTTCCCGAATTTCCTCCTGCCCCCGCCACCAACTCCAAAACTCGCAGCACAGCCCACGACACAGCATCGTCCCCCGTCTGAGCTTGCTGCTCCACACCAACAGCTGGGAGCGGTGGGGGTGGTGGTACCTCATTATCAGACCTTTGACCCGATCTAACGGTTTCTGACCTAGTCATTCTTCCTCTATCGCGTCCACGACGGCCATGTCCTCTAGAGCTCATTTCAGCTTCGAGATCTGATTAAGAAGTTTTATGTATTAGTACTTTAGTTTCACTTGTTTACTCGCGAAGAAATTTTATGACAAGAGTTTTAGGAGTGGTTCTTTCGTATTCACACAAGCATATAGTCTTTCCATTCATTCATTCATCCATCAAACAAGTATGAACTTTCGTTCATTCAGAGAAACGTTGTAGTTTTCATCGTTGATGTTTTTCCACTACCCAGGGGTATTTTCGTAATTTTGTCCTACAGGGACATTTTCGTAATTTTCAAAAGGGAAGAGTTCCTTGGTGATTTCGTCAAAAAGTATTTTGGTAATTTCAAAATCCCGAGGTAATTTGGAAAAATTTTGAACTCCAGGGGTATTTCGGAAATTTTTGACCTCGGGGGTATTTCGGTAATTTTCCAAAAACCAGGGTAAATTTGTAAAATTTAATAAGTTAGGGATATTTCAAAAGTTGTAAAACTTTGAGGGTTCTTTTTTTTTGAGAGTTCCCCTTTTCAAATGGTGATGTTTGCAAAAATTTCGGAAACCGGGGTCATTTTGGTCATTTTGTAAGTTAGGGGCAATTTTGAAATTTTTTCCAAGTTGGAGTATTTTAATATTTTGCGGAAGTAGAGTTTTTGGACTTGTTATAAAGTAATGAATTTTTTTTTAAGAACTGTGGGTATTTTGGAAATTTCATAAACCAAGGGCATTTTTGTAATTTTACCACTAGGGGTATTTTAGTAATTTTGTAAATCAAGAAATATTTCAGAAAAATTTTATGGGATAGCTTGTATAAATCAAAAGGGTAATTTAGTCATTTTAAAACTAGGGTTTCCATAAAAATGTGGCTAATCCCTTTCGGGTTTTAGTTTTTGGGTTTAGCCTGTGACTGAGTCCTCTTGGTTAGGGTGAACCGAAGCTACGCACCAGGTAGGATTCCTGCGAAGAGGAGGTGAGTCACTAGGACTGCTTAAATACCAGGCTCTTCCGGATCCAATCCTAGACATGCGCACAATGGTTGCCACACCCTAACTCGGCGACTTAGACATAGGTTTGTTTAATTAGGCAATTAAGTCTTATGTAGTTGTTGGGGTAACTAGTCCTAGGGTTCAAATACTTATCATGCTAATCTACATTCCATTCCACTTCTACCCTTCTACAATTCACAATATAAATCACCCAAAGGTTAGGGGTACTTACCTGGTGGACTTCGGGTCGGAGACTTAGGTGCCATGCCAGAAAACCTGCTTTTCTTCAAAAACTCATTTGGGCTCGATTTGAAAATGTTTTGGGTCTTAAACCCCAGGC
This sequence comes from Gossypium australe, assembly GCA_005393395.2. Classification (NCBI taxonomy): domain Eukaryota; kingdom Viridiplantae; phylum Streptophyta; class Magnoliopsida; order Malvales; family Malvaceae; genus Gossypium; species Gossypium australe. The sequence goes on from CM016626.1 coordinate 154,641,541, forward strand.
CGAGGGTTTGAAACTGGGCTCTGATACCAAGCTCCCACCGAAACCATTCCCACACCCGGCCCACGAGCCTGGACCGGATCTGGTATGTTCCTTAAGTAAACCAGTTTTCAAATTCTTTGTTACTTAGAGAAACTTTGTAAAACTTTTAGGAAATATTGTTTTGGATTGGGCTTAGATTGGGAAACCCATTTAATTAATTTGAAGATCCAATTTTATTAAGGTGACAAAATAATTTTTAGGGTTTATTTTTAAAGAAATCATTTTTACTTATCTTTAATCAACATAGTTCGTAACATAATAATTAAAAGTAAAGCCAAAAATAAATAAAATCCATCTGGGCCTTATGGCCTTATTACATCAAATAAAACCCAATAATAAAATTAAAGATACTAAAAAGTAATAAAGTCCAAATTAAATAAATTCTTCAAATGGATGCATGGCCACCTCAAGGTCTACCGTCCCGGTCCGTTACTGTTCATCATCTGAAAATAGTTCCCACAACGGGGTGAGTCAACAGACTCAATGTGTACACAACATTAACATTCAACAAATCAGGCATACATGTTCATATCAAATTCATGTTCATATAAAATAAATGATGCAACCCAAACCCAAGCCTAATGGTCCATCCGCTACACACCACCCGTACCTGCCAGTCACACCGTGGGGACTACTAAGTCAACCCTCCATCCGCTACACACCATCGAAGGCAGTCGCTGCAGTCGACGTGCTCATCGCCCATATAATTTGTGTCATTAGACACCATATTCAAATAATGTAACCGAAGTTACCAAATTCAGATAATGTAACCGGAGTTACCATATTCAAATTTTGTGACCGTAGTCACCATATTCCGTTGGTGAGACCGAAGTCAACACCTTCTTCCCCTTTCACATATATCCCGAATGCCCCATATATCATGCATAACATACTTAATTTCTCATTATTCACATGTTAACAATATAACATATTCGTAATCCTATCGAAAGTAGGAAACGTACCTGGGTACTCTTACCACATTTGTGGTACTTAGCCACATTCACATTCTTATGCATATTCATATATTAAAAATAATTGCCATATGATATATCGAAAATTAATGTGAGTACACACCTGATTCGCTTATTAGATTCCTTGAGATCCCGAAAATCCCGATCCAACGATCTAGATTTTTAACTCCTATATTCGGCCAAAGCATATTAATAAATCTATTTGGCTTAAAGAAAACCAAATCCTAGTAGGATTTGTATTACTAATACTCACCTTGTTTGCCGATTTGACTAACAATCAAATCCCGAAGATTTGTGTTCTTCTCCCTTGAAATCGGCTAACCATTAAATCCATTGATTTGGTTAGTCTCTGATTAAAACGAGTAGATCTAGACATTCAAAAGAAACCTTGGCCGATTATAACCACTTACCTTATGATGAGACCTCAAAAATATCGGTTCCTTGCTCCCTTTATTGATATCGAAATTCCTATAATTCATATGTTAGATCTAACATAAAAAAAAAAGACACTTTCGGCCATATATATATATATATACTTATCTTACCTTAGGTCCTTGATCCTTGTTTTCAACAATTGTAGAAACCCTTTTGATGTTGTAGTTGATTGCTCTTTTACTTAGAATCAACAAAGATTCGGCTTTGACAGTGGAAACAGAGAAGAAAATAGAAGAAGAAAAGATGGGTTTTTCTTAAAGAAAAATTCGGCAGAGAGGGGGGGAGAGAGCTAGGAAAAATTCGGCAGAGAGGAAGAGAGAGCAAAAGTGAATGAATAGCCCTCCTGCCCTCCTTTTATAGGCAAAGTTATCAGCCAAAGAGTCCCTTGCTTGGCCACCACTCCTCTATATGATAATATTATCCTTATTAAAAAGATTTAATCCATCATTTATCTTTCCAAGATAATCCAATTTTAAAATCTAAAAAAAATCCCTTATTTATCAACTTATTAATCGAGTATTTATGAAAATAAAACACTCCTTTCTAGAATGCTTGTGCCGTCCACCTAGGTGTCTCTAGAAGCAAAAATAAAACTTATTTTATTTGCTTCCCAAGTGACTCGAACCCAGGCCCATTCCTCTTGCACATGGCGCCATTTCCATAGGCCCTAAGTGACATCTTCAGGCCACTTTTCCAAGCCTGTTTATGTGTCAAACTTTACCAACTTTTTCTTTTAAGGCCCTTTAGCCCTTATTTCCTATTTTGAACTTTAAAATTTGACATTTCGGCATCATTTCTAAGTTTCCTAAAATTTTCGATCGGCTCTGTAACTTGCCATTTTTCTTACATTTCCAAGTTTCCAGAAATGTTCACTTTCCATTTTTGAATCATTTCCAAAAATGTTCAGGTTTCCAAAAATGTTCAAGTTTCCAAAATGTTCAAGTTTCCAAAATGTTCACTTTCCTCTTTCAAACTTAACGTTTCCAAAGCATTTCCTTACATTGCCTTACATTTCCTTACATTGCCTTACATTTCCATACATTTCCATACATTTCCACACATTTCCATACATTTTCATACATTTCCTTACATTTCCATACTTTTCCATACATTTCCATACGTTTTCAAAAGTATCAAAAATTTATTCTTAGTACTTGAGACTTGACATTTCGTACAATTAAACTGAAAATGCATAGGCCCTTTTCAGGATGTTACACAACCATTCATACAAACCTAACTTTGTTTTGAAAGCCGTTTTCCACTCATCACCTTCTCGCATCCTAATTTGGTGATAACCACTTTTGAGGTCAATCTTTGTAAAGATTCGAGCTCCACTTAACTCGTCAAGCATGTCATCGAGTCGGGGTATCGAGTGTCGGTATTTGATGGTAATCTTGTTGATGGCGCGACAGTCTACACACATCCGCCACGAACCATCTTTCTTTGGCACTAGTAACACCGGTACCGCGCATGGACTAAGGCACTAGTGACACTTTAATTTACGCATGTTTTAATTTTTATTTTCAGTAATAGCTTCATTTTCTTATTTATTATTTATTTTAGTCTTTATCGAAGTTGAATATTAGTATGCTCTTATCTAGTGTTTAAATAAGGAAATTAAAATTCTGTCTAATCTAATTTTAATTAATGTGATTTTATGCAGTGCTCCACGTTTTTGATGTCATGAAAGATGGTAAAAAAAATGCAAGCCTTGAATTTGAATCAACATGGTGGAATTAATGAAATAAAGCTCTTGTCTGTATAATTAGTTAGCTCTATAAGATGTTGGAAATCAACTATAGTTGGCTCTCCCGCAATTATTACCTCCTCCAACATATCTTGGTCATCTCTTGGCTTTTCTACATTAAACTGCTTCCCAGCTTCATGCTCAATTAGCTTGATTCGCACCTTTCTTCAAGCTGATTTAGTCGTGTTAGCTTAGTTCAGCTTCATTCAGTATTCACTAGCCCAATGCCTTTTGGTGAACATGAAGAGACAAAGTTGCCAGGTGCCTTTTGGTGAACATGAAGAGACAAAGTTGCCAGGTACCTTTTCGAAAACCAAAGGGTTAAGGGACAAGGTTACTAGTGCCTTTTCGAAAAGTTAAGGATTAAGGGACAAGATTACTAGTGTCTTTTCGAAAATTTAAGGGTTAAAGGCCAAGGTTGTGGTTGGCCTTTGTTTAGCCTATAAAAAGGCTATGTAATTATCATTGAATATAACTTGAATTTGAATGAAAGAAAATTTTCTTTTGGTGAGTATTCACTCTCCTTATTCTCGAGGTTGAATTGACTTATCTAGTTTTCTAGTGGCGTCGTTCTTTCCTTGTTTTGAACTTATCATCCTCACGGGTGTGGCGTTCATCTACCTATATCGTTGGTTCCTATCTCGCTAGATAGTGGGTCTCGGTTTTATCTCAAAACTCATTCCATCAATTTGAAACTTATAAGATTCGGGTCTTTAATTTTTATTAAAGGTTCTTTCTTGTTTCAAATACGTATCCATTTCAGCTTATCACCTATCTTTACCTTTCAAAGATTTTAATTCCAACAAAATTATCCCTTTGTTAACTAAACGAGAAACTACCTAATTTACGATCGGGCAACATTTACGATTCGCCTCCTAACCCGAGACGGACCGTTATCATTTATCCTGAGGCAAACAAAAGTGACTATTTTGATAGTTTACCATAAAATTTATCTGTTTTAAATACAATTAATCAAATAAATATAATTGAAATTGAGTACTGTACTCAGGTTTTAGCACCATCGGCATTCATCCTTTCGATCGTAGCATCAGAATTAGATGAACAATCTCAAAAGATTTAATACCTTTTTTGATCCTTATATTATAATTAAATTATCACTTTCATATTTATACTATTTTATTTTATCAATTTAGACCCAATACTTTCAATCTTTTATTTTATCAAGTCTGCTATCCCAAAAGCTCAGGGACCAAGTGATAGTTTAACTATAGTTAAGGAGCCGAAAGAGGTATTAAGCCGTCCAAAAAGCCCAGGCCGGAGGACACAAACATTTTCCTGCGCCACGATGTAGCGAATCACACGCTCCATTATAGCAAGGCTGAGATTTTTCGAGTTCACAGTCTAGTATAAAGCTCAAAATCTCTCACTAACTGCTAATCGTGCCTTATTTCCCACTCTCTTCGATCAAAGTTTCATAATCCGAAAGAGGCAAAAGATTAATGGTAAATCTACATCTCAATTGATATCGAAGCATTTCTTGAGTTTTCTATGAATTTGATTAATGATATTGTTGCAGGCTCCTCCCGCAAAGCCAATAACGAGTCCAGTCTCAGATGCATGGTACCCAACCCTAGCCCTCTTAATGCTCTCCATTGGTCTTGTCGTCACCGCTTCCTTCTTCATGTAACAATCTTGATCTTATCTCTTCCACATTTTTATTTGTTCGTCTTCTTATTAGATTCGACTTCGGAGGCAATTTTCGTTTTTCCCTATAGACGTAAATATTTTGATTTACTAGATCTGTTCTTTTTAATAAATATAGAGTTGATGATTGGTTATACACTTAGCAAAATTAGCATAGTAATTTCTGATTTAGAATGTACCTTCAATAGATTTTGATGAGACTTTTTGAAAGAAATTCTTTTATTAGCCAATTTGGTCAGTACTGAATACAAGTGTGAATATGAAGTTGATGGCCTTTGTTGGGTACCATACTACATTACTTCTGGTTCCCTTTGGTTTAAAAAATTATTTTCTCGATGATAGACCTGTCAATTGTGCGGGTCAAGTCACAAGTGAGTTTTGAATCAGATTAATTTGGATCTGTTTAACTTGGGTTTTAAAATGTCATTTCGGTTCGGGTTGTCTTGTTGTTTTGTGTTTGTGGCTCAGTTTTCGAGTTAGATCATTACAAGTTCAGATTAATTCGGGTTTTGGTCAATTGAGTTTGAGTTGTTTCAAGTTCAGATAATTTCAAATTCAGGTCATTCCAAGTTCGGGTATGGGTTGGACGGGTCTAGGTTTACTTTTATGGTCAACTTGGGTTGAGTTCTGGTTGATTGGATTGGATTTCTGGATTCGGGGCAAAATTGACATGTATCTAGTTTTTCTAGTTTGGTTCCAGTGTTTCCAAGTTTTAGAAATTTAATCTCTTACTTCCATGGCCAAAGGCATGAAGCAGATTCTAAAAAGAGATTCAACATTTTGCATGTGTAAAGTTGTATATGAGCTTGGCTACTTTGTTGTTATGAAGCTTTCTTCATTGTTCATGTTTCGTTGAATTTGCTATTTTAGCTTCTTTATTTTCCTGGTTTTGGAAGATGGTGCATTTTGCATTCAAGTAAACTCATATGAGTTCAATCTTACTGTTAGAAGAACTTAAGAGTTTTCTTTTGATTGAAACTGTATTTATGATTCCTTTAAATCTATTTGCGCTTTGGTTTTGCTTTAGAAAATATTGAATTTCTTCATTTGAAATGACCTCTCATCTCATCGTTCGAACTTTGAGGTTTCTTTCCATTGAACTGTACTTGTTGAGGGATGGATGGCTACTTCTGTTGGGAGAGGTCTATGAAATATCTTCTGCCAATAGCCTGGAGATTCCTCAACAAGTCGAGTAATCAATTCTCGTATGTCTGTGCTCTGTTTGAACCTTGAGATTTTGTCCTCCGACTCTACAAAAAGCCCCAGTGCTTGAATTAGCAACAGGTTTACAAAGTGAGAGCGTCTCATAGTGACTGAAAGACAAAACAATGGCAAACTAAAGAGTTTGCACATGGCTAAGCTTGAACTCCTGACCTGTAGCTTATAGGTCATTAATGGGGGAAGCATGGTACAACTTGGGCTAGCTTTGTTGTTGAGAGGTTACGGACCCTCTACAGTACTGATTCTACCTATGAATGTACTTGAACTTCTCTGTAATTTTGCTTTCACTGCCGATCACATAAGCAGATGCTGATTGCTTCACCATTTTACATTGTCCAAAACAAGATCCCATTTGATACAATGCTTCTTAGACCTGATATTACATTTGGAATAATTTATTTTAAAAAAAATGTTTCTTTCCAATAAATATGCAGCTACGAAGCAACTTCTTCGAAGAGAAATCGATGTCTTGCCAAGGAACTCATCACTGGCGGAGTGGCATCGGTCTTCCTGGTACAACTTTTTTCTTTGTAACTGTTATTGGCCGGATTTCTCGTTCATAATTCATGTAGTTTACTGATACTTGATTCTCCGACATCATTGCAGGGCTTCGGGTCATTGTTTTTGCTACTTTCAGCTGGTGTTTATGTCTGATTTCCGATATCATTCAACCGGCTTACAGAGTTTTGCTAAGAAAAGGATTGGTGTCTAGTTCTCTTGCATTTTTGTTGTTTATCAGATCAGGAAAGCTTCTTTGATAAACATTTTGATGTCACTTGAGTGGTTTTATTGGTACATGCTTGAATTTGTATATTCACGTCATAAGCATGTTTCATTCATGTTACATGCACGGATTAGGATCTAAATTTTACCAGAATCTTAATTATTCGATTTTTTTTTCCTGTCGAAATAAAAAATTCAAAAAGTAAAGTGAATAATGAATTTAGTAACATGAATTTATAGTAAAAATAAAGAGTATAATAGGTTTAGAATGTGCTTTCGGATATTTGATATTATCCACAAAAGTAGAAGTAGATGGTAATTAAAATATTGAATTCAAATATTATTGATTAAAATATTTCGTGGATAAAATTTAAAATTTAATCTTTATAGGTTTTTTTTTCAATTTAAAAATTTTAGTTGAATTATTAATAATATTAATTAAGTTACTTTCAAGGGTGTTAGATCCAACTAAAATGGATAATTTTTTATTTAGATTTTTTAAAAATTTAAATTATTAAATTAATAAAGGTAAAATTATATTTTAACCCCTTTAAAAATATAAAAACTTGATTTAATTTTTTAAAAATTATAAAAGTATAAATTATTAAAATGGTAAAATTATATTTCCTTCCTTACCTCATGTGGTTAGCATAAGATACGAAAAATACTAACAAAAGCTTAAAAAATTTAATTTAAAAAGTAATAAATTTTAACTTTCAAATATAGGAGTATAGAGAGACTAACAACTTTTTTACTGAATTCGCATTTTTACCTTGAACACAAATTTAACACTTTATTGTACTTTTGTAAATAAGTAATTTAGCAATTTAACAGATTCAACTATCCAATACTACAAATTAGATTAATTTAATTCAGATAATAAATCTACACAAAAATGAAGCAACGATAACCCACCCAGAAACTATATTTAGTTGCACTATAACATAATCACCCTGAATTTAGCAAATCATGTAGTTCACGTTCATCTCTCTCCCATTTCTATAGCGTATGCTTGAATCTCCTCCCTTTTTCACACCCACATACATTATTATGACCACATACGGAACAATTCCGGCCGAGTTGCCGCCATCATCGAACTTCATTTCCCGAGCTAAAGAGCAGATCCGATCTGGCCTTGGGACTCGAAGACAATGGAAGGAGATGGCGAATTTCAAATCCATAAACCTCCCTTCAAATATAAACGAATCCATACAAAGAATCAGAACCAATGCGGCGTATTTTCGTGTGAATTACATGATCTTCGTGTTGTTCATCCTCTTCATTACCTTGCTTTGGCACCCCGTATCGCTCATAGTCTTCATCATCATGATGGCTGCGTGGTTGTTCCTTTATTTCCTACGTGACGACCCGGTATCGATCAAAGGGTTCGTCATCGACGACCGGATCGTGATGACGGGGCTTTTGGTCGCCACCATTGCATTGCTTATGTTAACCGACGTGACGGATAATATCATCGTTGGCCTTTCGGTTGGATTGGCTGTCATTTTGGCACATGGGATGACGAGAAGTACTGATGATTTGTTCATTCGCGATGAAGAAGAAGCGATACAACCGCCCGACCCGGTGTCGGTGTGCATCGCCGAAGAATCGGTGCCGTTAAAGAACACGGCGTCCTCTTCTTATTCTTTGTCCTAACAGTCTCTCATGAATGCTTCCGTTGATGTTGTTCGATTTCGAACCATATATGCATGAATTAGGGTTAAAGCTTGTATATTATATATTTTGCTGCATTAAATTACAAAATTTAGTCTTCATCATTAATCACTTTATAGGGACACCATAGCATTTTGTCACAATAATGCTCAATTACGGGTGGAATGGCACTGCATATTACAGAAATTCATTTAATGCCAATGAAGATGCTGTTTTATGTGAAGTCATTTTGTTGATGGAGAAATTAGCAGAGGCAAAGTGAAGGAAATTTTTGTCGGGTCAGAATTAAAATGTATATTTTTATGTATATTTTTATGATAGTAAAAATGTAATTACACTTTTAATAGTTTATATCTTTATAATTTTTAGAAAATTAAATCAAAATTTTATTATTTTAAAGAGGTCAAAGTGCAATTTTACCGTCACTAATTTAAAATTTTATGAGTTATAAAAGGCTTAAATGCAAAATTTTCCATTCTTCTCCCCTAAAAAATAGTATTGAGAGAGTTTTGCAAGTCAGCAAGCTTTTCTCATAGACTCAGTATTGGGATAAGTATCAGAGATAAGAGTGTTCATTAAACAAGAAGGAATAATATCATAAATATGACAGCTTGCTTGAAATAAGTCTGCCTGAGATGTTCAGAAGTTGTGATTTTAAAGCATTGAACACTTCCAAACAGTGATTTTCGAGGAGAATGGTTTCCATACCTTCAGTCTTAAGCCATGAAAGTGTTTCTCGAATTGGGAGAATGCCTCAGCTAGACATGGATTTAACAAGGCAAAGTGATTACCATAGAAAGCTTTCAAGAAAGTGTCATGCTCATCACGGAGCACCGGAACACAGCTAGGAGTTCGATGACCCGCATAGGTTGCTGCATCCATATTGCACTTAATATATGCAGGTGGTGGGTGATAAGCAATCCTTCAAGCTATACCTGTTCACGTCCGGTGTCCGAAAAGTGAGAGAATTTAGGTAAAAATATAGGCACGAAAAATGGGATGGACAAAAAAATAAGGCCCATTTAGAAAACGGGATGGGCCTCGGTAAAGTTTTTGGCTCGAGCCCGGCCCAAATTTGAAAAAAAAAATCTATTGTTTTGTTGTTGTTTTCCTACTGTTTTGTGGCCATTTCATTATTATGTTGCTACTATTTTGTTGTTATTGTTTGGATATTGTATAAGTTTATTTTATTGTTAATTTTGCTACTATTTTAGAGGTATTTTATTGTTAAGTTGCACCTATCTTTTAGTGTTATTTAAGGATAAATACTTTTTTAATTTTATTTTTAATTTGTTGAGAAACATTTATTTTAATATTTTTTTTGTTTTTGATGTATTATGTTTTTAATTTTTTTTATATAAAAAATTTAATATAGATGGATCGTACCAAATTTTAACATTTTTATCTAGGTCGAGTTTAGTTACATTTTTAAACCTATTTTTTCACGTTGAGCCTGAATCTATCAAATGGGCCTAAAATTTTGTTAAGATCTAGCCTAACCCATGAACACCTCTATTTGAAACACCGCAATCCTATATAAAACAACCGGCAAAAGCAGTTTTACAAGCCGAGGAGCATATTCAGGTTTCCAAATAAATAAATTTCTAAAATATCACCAACTCCACAAAATGACAACAACTTCAGTGTACCATTTTAAATTTATTAATACTTTTTAAATATTTTCATATATAATATATACATGTGTAAATATATCTCAATTACATTTATATGAATACTAAATTTTGCAATTATTATTTATTAAGTTCAATAACATAATTAAAATAATTATATTCTTATTTTTTAAAATGTAATTTAAAAAATAAAAATATTTTAAAAAATTCAAAATATTAAAATTTTGTACTAGCCAATTACAATATATCTACCTGTACAAGTCAATATTACTGAAACATAACAATTTTAATAATTTTTCCCAAATAAAACTTAAGCTACTTATACCATTTTAAAAACATAACAATGCCTGTGTTATTTAATTTTTTAAAAAAAATCATATCTTTTATGGTTTGAAAATGAATTACCATAAAACAGGGGCGAAGCCAGGGCTGGCATGGACCCGGCCCCCCCTAAAATGTAAAATTATAATTTTGGCTCTTAAAATTTTTTAAAAATTTTAAATTAGTAAATATAAAATTGCACTTTGGCCCCCCTAAAATTAAAAAAATTCTATTTAATCCTTTACAAATTATAAAGATATAAACTATAAAAATTAAAATTTTATCCGGCCCCCCTAAAAAATTCTTCTGGCTTCGCCCCTGCCATAAAACATAAATACTTTTATATAAAAATCCAAAAAGCATAGCCATTAATCCCAATTTCTCATGTAAATATTGTACACCATTAGTTTATAATATGGTACCTAAATCCTAAATAAGTGATTGGATGTAATAGTAAGGCACATTGTATTTTTAAAAAGAGGATTTAAGGTTCGAACTTTAGAGACGATATTGTTAAGAGGGACAACTACGAACCCTAAACATGAATCATAAAACGGATATAAAAATTATTTTTAAAAAAAAGTTGACATAAAGGAAAAACTTTTGCAGCAGCAGAGGCACTTTGAGAGGATATTACAAAGAGCTCTCAACAACATAAGTGTTGTTTGAGGTAAATATTAAATGGAGGCACGTTTAGTGCTTGTAAGATAATGAAAAGTCGGTCTCAATTTCCACCCTGCCACCTCCTTCCTCCTCTTGCAAGACATCACCTATCCCTACTTGTATCTACCATCGAAGTTACATTCAACAACTCCGCTCATGGTAAAACTCGAACTATTTGATGAATTTTAAATTATTTGGCTTTAAATGGAGGGATTTTTTTTTCTTTTGAAAAGTGGATATTTGACTAGGCAAGGTGAATCTTTTCTTTGGATAATAGTTATGGAGTGATTATGGTAATTGCTTGCCGTATATTGTCCCGTGCTTCACTATATGAAATGACCATTTTACTAAATAATTTTAAAAAATTATATTTAAATATTTACTAGCATTTAAAAATATTAAAAATAAGTATTAAAATTTAAATTGAAACGAAGATAGATGCATTCAACATCTATGGAGATGGTAATGATTTTCAAGAATAGACATCCATAATAGAATGGGAGTAGATCATGGAGCAGAGCATATCAGTTGTGGAACAGTGTCAGGAGTGAAGCTAGGAAAAAAAAATTGGGGGAGGGAAGCAGAATTAAATTGTACATTTTTACGATAATAAAAATACAATTTTATCATTTTCATAGCCTATATTTTTATAATTTTTACATAATTAAATCAAATTCTTATATTTTTTTAAAGGGTCAAAGTGTAAATTTACAATAACTAATTTAAAATTTTTATAAATTATAAAAATATATAAATAAAAAAATTTTTATTTTAGGGGTGGGAGCGGCTACCGACCCCTAACTCTCCCGTCCCGTTACATTGCCATTCTTACTGACAATTTTCTCCGTGGAGTGATGCCTTCATGGTGAAAATGGTTTCTAATTGTCCAAATTCTCCGACTGACTATCAAATAAAACGGAAGAAGAAATTGTAGTCTTTTGATCGTCAACAGCTTTATAATAAAACTACGACCATCAATTAAAATACAGTACTATTGACATTTTAAATTAAGTACTATTGCTGGAAATTGGAAAATTGGCCAGTTTGCTTTTCATGCATTGATTTCAGTCCACTCCAAATTTGAGTCGAGGAATCTCATGTTTGCCTCTCTTTTTCTTTTAATAATAATTTTAGACGTAGGGTATGAATATACGTCATAATCATTAAATAAAAATTACCTAATTTTTTTTATTAAATACGAATCCTGTATTTAAATTGATTCTTAGTTTAATTAGTATGTGCATTATTATCAATGTAGAAAGACGTGAGTTCAAGTGCGTTAAAGCATATTATTCTCCTATTTATGTGTTGAAGAGGGGTTATGGATAGTTCTAAACATTATATTAAAAATATAGATATGATTAGAATTTTTTATTTATATTTAATAAAATAGGTCCTAACTTCGTAAGGAGATTTTGTAAATACTTTAAATCTTCCTCTTTCACTAACATTAGTTAGGTTAAATAATAAATAGTTTGATAATTAAAGTTTTAGTTTAATTCACATCCACATTATTCTTAGTGTAGGAGGACATGGGTTTGAGTGCGCTGAAGTGCATTATCCACTTATTTAAGGATTGAGAAGGGGTTATGGGTAATTCTAAGCATTGTATCAAAAAGGGTTATGGGTAATTCTAAGCATTGTATCAAAAAGAGCAAATATGATAAAAACCTATAATAAGATTTATGTGATCAAAAATTTAAACTTGAAACTAGAAAAATAAGGAAAATCTAAAAATAAGCAAAAAAAAAAAATGTCACCTTTTTTCCGAACAAGTTATGTGAGTGGCTAAAATTTGCTACAAATTATTAATTAAAACCAATTTATTTACTAGCTAATATATTAAAACATGGTGAATAAAAAATACTACTACCAAATGTAGCGTGAATAATTAACTAAAATCGAACTAAGCAACCAGAATAAATCTTGAAAAGAACTCACATATTTAAATAAAGTGAAACTTTGATCTCGAGACTTCAAAGTTTCCCAAAACCTCTAATTTTCCAATTGAACCAAAGCCTAGTTTATATGGAGCTCGAGTTTTATAAAGACACAAAAAAATACATATTAATAGAGCTTTGTTTTTTTTTAGAGATTCAATCTAACTCGATTCCCAACTTAAAACACACAAAAAAATACATATTAATAGAGCTTTGTTTTCTTTTAGAGATTCAATCTAACTCGATTCTCAACTTAATCGAAGTGAAATTAACATTTAAAAAAAATTAGATAGGAAAAATATAAAATGTAGAAATTAGTTCATTTAAACGAAGATGCAAAAGTAGATTGAGTTTTAGTTCAATTGGCATGAACATTTCTGTCAGAAGACGTAAGTTGAAGTGCGCTGAAGCACATTATCCTCCTATTTACGGGTTGAGAAAAAATTATAGATAATTCCAAACATCGTCAGAGTTGTGTTAAAAAACAATAATATGCAAAAGATATACAAAGCATCAAAAAGATTCATATTATTCTCATTAGCTTGTTGATTTACAAATTATGATTGGTTTCTTAAACCAAACCCAGATTCTTGTTCATGTTTTCTCATTAGTTGATTCATAAATTCTCTTCTTCTTTTTTTCCTGCCATTTTTAACCATTACAAATGATTATATTTATATATAAAAATATAAAAATTATACTTTATACTCACATTTTAACATGTTTTTGTTACAATGAAACACCTTAAACTCACAATTAGGCGAAATACACTGTAAAAGCAGCTTCGCTGTACGTTCTTGTTTGATAACTGCATCAGCTTTCTCCACCAGAACAGCCATAACGATCCTCTCATACCCTCCGCCGCCACCGCTCGCGACGTACGCTACGAGCGCCGCCTGAACCGGTGGTAAACTGGGGTTATAAGCCGCTGATTCCATGTAAGACCCTTTGTATATCTTCCCTTCCACGTCCACTAACGCCACCCCTGATGGACACCCGCTGTACGGCGCGTGGGATGCATTCGCCGCTTCCAGAGCCGCGTACTTTGAATCGTCACCGTCGCCGTTGATTTCGCCGTTTCGGGTATCGGAGCAAAACGACAGGCCGTTTTGGTGAGGCTCGAGGAGAAGAGGGACGTCTTTTTCCAGCAAATCATCGGGGCCGAACCTGTGAGGTAAAAAATGAGATAAAGGAGCAAATTGCATGTCTTTATCGTTACAATTGTTGATCGTTTTGTTTTCTTTTTCCTTCTCGGTGGCGGTTATGAGGATGTTGACATCGGCGGCGGCTCGTAGCTCTTGGAGGAACTGGCGACAATGACCGCAAGGGGCGGCGGAGACGGCGAGGAACTTGAGACATGGTTCCGCATTGAGGGAAAGGTTGGTGATTAAGAATTGCTCGGCGTGGACGGAATGGTTGAGAGGGAGACCCGGGAATTCCAGATTGACTCCGAAAAAGATCCGACCCGATGAGCCGACCCCGACGGCGCCGACGTGGTAGTTCGAGATTGGCGGACGGGCTAAGGCCTGGGCGGATTTGACCAACGACGGCAGGAGATGGAGCACCGTTTGCCGTGATTGTTTGGCCATTTGTTCGACTTCGGCGGAATCGATTACGAATCTGGGTCGGTCCATGTCGGTAGATGGGTTAATGGGTTGACCCGGTCGGAGACGGTTGGACGAGAGTTCCTTAAAATGAGGAGGAAGGTACAAGAGGAAGAGGAAGGCAATGAGTGAGGCTTATTTATAATGGGGAATCAGTTACAGTAACTTTTTGTTACTTACTAACTTTTACTGCTATTGCAAACAGTTCTTTTTACTGTATGGGTAGTAAATTTTGGTAGGTCCATATTATTTAGATAGATCCATCAAATCATGGAGACATAACGGTATCATATGCGAAGGAATTAAAAAACAATATGATAAAAAAACATATATGTATATATATATAAATAAAATACAAAATATGATTATTATATTATTTTATTTGTAAAAAATTGACCATGTGATTTTTTTTCAATTAAAATTTTCGGTAAAAGTATCGTAGAATTTTTACAGTAAGAATTAGATTGTATTTTGTTCTTTCTACTTAAAAAAATGAGTAAATCAATCTCTGTATTATAAGTTTTGATCATATATTCTTTTTGACACAAAAAATATGTAAAACTACCTATATCTCCTCCCCAACTTTAAATAGGGGGACAATGCACATTAACGCACTTGAACTCACATCTTCCTACATTAGCAACAATATTTATACAATTTTGAGCTAAAACTCGATCCTTATCAAATTAGTCTTATTTAATAAGGTAAAAAAAACATTATAATAATGTAAATTATAAAATTGAAATTGAAAATAAAATGCTTATTACTATCACATCTCATAATTCATATTTACCATATTTATATATTATTACATATCATATTCATATTTAATTTAATCATTCATTTGAAAGAGACAGGGATTTTATTGAGTGAAAGCAAGAAACTGAGTGTGGATGAAAATGGAATCTGTTCAATGGGGGCTACTATTGATTGAAAATAAGTACACATTTAAGTAACCCACAAATAGAAATAAATAAAAATGAATTTAAAACATTTTAAAAAAATACATTGCTTTTTGTTTTGTTGATATTTTCTTTTTTCTTAATCTCAATTATCGATAAATTCTACCGGTTGAGTCTTAACTCAACTGACATGAGCATTGTTATCAATACAGGAAGACGTAAGTTCAAACATTATTCTCCTATTTATGAATTAAAGAGAGACTATAAGTAATTTTAAACAGTATTTCAAAAACAACAAACAGTCAACTTCAAAACATATATAAATGCAAGAACATAAAAAACCATAACAATTTATCTTAATCTGTCATCAAATTCTGGCATTTTGCAAACTTTAATATTCATAAAATAAAGCCAAGATTTGTACAATTTTCCCTCTTCAGGAGGGCAGCTGTACAGCTATGAATATTATATATATATATATATATATATATAATAATCTCCATCCACAACCATTTTATTTATTTTTATTATCCTTTTTTGTACTTATTGATTACAAAATATAATTATTATAAATATTTATTATTTGAATTATAATTCCATTGTATTTTTTTCAAAAAAATATTTTATTTTAATTTTCACGTAGCACTTATATTTTCATTGACATTATTTTATTTTACATTTATTATATCAACAAATAATTATATTTATCAAAATAAATTTTAAAATAAATAAATAAATTATTATTTAAACTTTACAAACAAATCAAAGAGTTGACAAATATAAATTAATTATATAAATAAGTGTGATCCTTATCGTACTCTCCACCTCCAACAAGAGACAAAATCTAATAGCTACAAAATTGCAATTGGATGAAATTGAAATAAAAACTTATCAATGCACACATTATTTATAATAATAATAATTAATCATTCGGAAATCTGTCTCGTCGGTGTTGGAAGATAATTAGGTCTATGTACATACACATTCATACATGTCTTTTCCAAAAGAGCTAGTGGGTCTTTGTACAAGGGCATGTTGGCCACTCAAAACTTGCATGATTTATTGATGGAAATGAAACCTTCCACCACATGCAAAAATAATTATACATATATTACTAATGTAGGAAGATGTAAGTTTGAGTGTGTTGAAGCGTATTATCTTTTTATTTATAGATTGCGGATAAACTATAAGTAATTCTAGATATTATGTCAAAAAAAAATATGATCGAAACCTATAACAAAATTATTTAAATATTCATGTCTATATTTATATTTAAATTATTTTATAATTAACAATTTATATTATACTACATTTTATCATACTCACGATATATTTAAATATATATATATATATAAAATATAATAACATCATATAATAGCAAAATTGGTAAAGTTAGAAGGCTTAATATTGCAATGTTTTGGATTTAAACTCTTTCATGTATAAGTTTTTTTTTTGAATTTTACTACAATTATCCTCAAAATAATATCTATTACTTATTAAAAGTAATTAACTTATGGTAACTTTTTACTGAACTGGTGATCCGGTTGAAAGTGACACAGACTCAGTAAAATAGTTAAATTGAATTCATTATTGAGTTGAAGACCTAAAAACGAGTAGTTTATAATAAATTCATTACGGAATTAATGACCTAGTTGAGAGTACCACCAACTCGGTAAAATAACAAATAATAGATAAATATTCTAATAATAATTTAATTTGTTTTTTGATATTTTATTCGTATTCTCGTTTTTGTTTTAAAACCCATATGCTTACTATTTGTCCAAGTGATGCTGACATTGGGTGAATTCTTTGTTTATCTTAGTTGCTGCAAGCTTGCAAGCATTTGTTTTTATTCTATACTGAAAAAAGCCTATTTCGATTAAAGATATATTAGCCTTTTTATTCTTCTGACACTAAAATTGTACCCTTCCATGGTGGCCTCTTGATCATCTATGAGTTCAAAGATGATGACCTTACCATGGTTTAGTTACATTTGTTGGTGTTAATTGTAAATGAGAGTCTTATATGGTATGGGTTGGATGTGGATATTAGATGATATCTACTTTGTTCATAGGAGAATAGATTGTATGAAACTGTAATTCCACGTTATTCATTTTTGTTTCTAATAGGGGAATGACAAATCAAAATTTTCCTTTTGATTTTTAACTTTTTTTCTTAAAAAAAATTAAATATAACTAAAAATGCTAAAAATCAAGAGGATAATTTTGATTTGTCATTCTCCTATTGGAAAGGGATAGAAATGACGTGGAATCACAGTTTCATACAATTCTTTCTCCTATTCATAGTTGTTTTTGAGGGAAAAGAATTTCGATAAGAAATAATTAGGTAAAAGTGTTGTGGAAGTTCTTATATTAGTAGTCAGATTATATTTTGTCACTTTTATTTAAAAAATGGGTAAATTAATTATTGTACCTTAAATCAAATAGTAAATTAGTCTTTTTTTGTTAAAAAGTTCATTCACTTCTACTATTAAAAATTAATGGCTAGCAGAATAACCAGATAATTACACATGACACGTCACGTGCACCTCATGCTGATGCATAGAAATTAATTTTTAAAAATTTGATAAAATTTTTAACAGAATAACTAATTTACTTTTCAATTTAACGTATAGTAATTAATTTATCCATATTTAGAATAAATAAAACAAAAATATAAACAAACTCTTATATTCTATAATACTTTTATCGAAATAAGTATTCAATCATTTATCAAATCTAAAAACGTCTGCCCTCAATTCTATTATGGTGGTGTTGGTGCCTTAAAGTGTTAGAATCCTAATCATGTTAAAACTTATAGGCCAATCTCCTCATGTATAGTTAATAAGTGCGTAGCCATGATATTGGTAAAGGAGATCACCACATAGGTTCCTACAATGATATCTCTTTATACAAGACAAAAGCATCATGACTAAGAACACATTAATGGGAAATGAGCTTGGTAGGGGTTATAGTAGACACAAATTATGTGCACTTAAAACAAACATTGAAAAGTAGATTGAGTTTTAATTCGGTTACTATCGACATTGTTACCAGTGTAGGAGGACGTGAGATCGAATGTGTTGAAGCGCATTATTCTCCTATTTAAGGGTTGAAGAGGAACTATGAGTAATTCTAAACATTGTATCAAAAAGAACAGACATGATACAAATAGTTTAATTGTAAAAAAGAAAAAAACCATTGAAAAGCTTGTATTGCGACATCTTGATTTTCTCTGTCACATAGTGGAATGGGTTATCCAAGCTTTTGGATATTGCCTTTGAAAATGGCAATTTTTTTCTCCATCCAAAAGGTCATAGAATAAGGAAAGAATAAAGGTAAAAAAAAACTTCTCTAGTCCCTCTTAAATTCAAAATTTAGTGAATTGATCCATCTCAAAAAAATTAGAACAATTTAATTATTATCAATTTAAAGTGAGCAATTAAAGACAATTATTTACGACGTTAATGTTTTCCATAAATTGCACATGATTTTGATTGATATAATAACAAATTTAGCCCTCAAAGTTTACACATTCTGTCAATTTGGTCCTAATTTAACAAATTTATCCCGCAACATTTGTGTGAATGTTGAGGCTGAATTTATTGTTTTTTTTTTAAATTAAGGTCAAAATGGCAAAATATATAAATATTGAAGGCTAAAAATGTTCTTATACCAATCAAAATTATGTACTATTGATGGAAGACATTAACGTCGTGATTAATTGTCCCTAGTTGCTCACTTTCGAAATTTACAAAGACTAAATTGCTTCTAATTTATTGAGAGGGACTAATAAGTGTGTTAATCATATTTTATCAAAGACTTGCATGATCTAAAGCGAAAATTTTCGAATTATACTACTGTGAATAGTTTTTTTAAGCGTAAACTATATTAGTAGTAACACAATTATAAGTGTTTTTTAGTCATTCAACTATGAAAAGCTATAAAATTGTTACCCAACTATTAGTAATTTTCTTTTTTAGTCACCTAACTATCTTAAATTTTTAGATTTTTCTATTTTTACAGGTGATAAAAAAAAAGACAAAATTAAATAGTTATATGATAAAAAAAATATTAATAGTTGAGTGACTATTTTGTAACTATTTATAATCGAATGACAAAAAAATCCATAGTTCAATGACCTCTACCGTAATTTACTCTTTCTTAAGAGTAAAGAATAATGTAATTCTAGTTTGAAAAATAAAAATAAAAATGGTGACCCTTAATAAAATTTGAAATGGATCCTAAACTTAATGGAATACGTTGGTTCAATTGATAAGTTGGTTTAGTTTAAAGCACAAATTTTGAGATTATCTCTTTCACATTTTGCTCACTCTTATTTGGGTAAATTAGTTAAATAGTCACTTCAAGATTATCTCTTTCTTATTTTGGTCACTTTTTTTTTTTTTTGAATTTAAGAACTGCTGTTAAGATTTTTATTTTTTTTTAGAATTTTGATTATTTTGATTACTCTTTCGTTAAACACCAAATGGAATGCTGAGTAGGCTGCCACATGTGTATTTATTTTTACATGTAATTAAATTAATTTCTCAAAAAATTTAAATTATTTTGCACAAAACGACATTGTTTCAACCATGAAAAAGAAAACCTGAAAAATTCAACAAAAGCCCGCTTAAGTTGTTCTTCAACCTTTCTTAGATCCGTATGGTTTGTAACCTTGAGGACACCTTTAATGGTGGAACAAGGAGTCTCGAGGGTATTTTCATTTTCACCCGGTCAAGTATTTCAAGTGGGCGGGTACAATGACCTTGGGTTTGGGTTTCGATGGTTTGGCTTCTACAGTTGGAGTGTTTCTCTCTTTCTCATCGCCTGATCGCCATTATCATCACCATCAGCTTGGCCATGGGTGCTTTCTTCAATAGCCTCCAGGTGAGCAGCCTTTTCTGAATGTCAAAGTTCAAACAAGAAGGTAAGGTAAGGTAAGCAAGTGAGTGAAAAAGCCATAGTGATGAAAGGTTTTGAGAGAAGAGAAAGTTACTGCTTGCTGATTTAGCCCCGGATGGAGTGGAAGCAGCAAGACGATTCATCTCCAGAGACCTGTCCAAATGAATCCCTGGAGGGTTCTCACTTCTCAACTTTAATACTAAAAGCAATCAAGGCCCCATTTGCTTGTTCAACACATCCGCTTCTTAAATTACCGCTGGCGCTTTAGCCCTGTAAAACTTGTCCACTTTGTTGAACTCATCGTCAAGCCTTCTAAAGTAAACCAGCTGATACTCTCCGTTAACCTCGTCGCCGTTAATCTCGGGTTCAACAAGATCGAAGGAAACCTCCCGGTGAACGTCGCCGATTATCCAATGTTGTCTTCCCTGTCATTGTGTTACGATCGCTTACGTGGCGCGATCCCTTTGGGTTACGCCATAAGCTCGATTGCAAATTGCGTACTACTTTTGCAGTGGCAAGCACAGCTGAGAATATGCCGACCCCGTAGACAACTATCCCCAACTTCCGGTAACCTCCGTATCGCCGGAAAAAATTCCGCCGGAGGTTTTCCGATCAAGAATGATTTAAATCATTACAGAATTTAAGCATAAGCTTGTGTTCTTTTCTGGGTCGAAACACGGTCGTTGGGTGCAAAATAATTTAAATTTTTTGAGAAATTAATTTATTTACGTGTAAAAAAATAAATGCACATGTGACGGTCCAATCAACATTCAGTTTAACGGAAAAAAAATAAAATTAAAAAAATAATTTGGTATCTAATTTTTTTTCTCAATTAGCTACAAAAACTTGATAGTTTTTCCTAATTGAATATAAACTTTTTTTCTAGGTTCAATTTGGTATATAATTTTATTTTATTAAATGTTATACAAATTATGCAAAACACTAATGGAGTTAACTTTTTTTTGTTATGCTACGAAAATATTGTCAATATTAGAGAAATTTTATATTAAAAAATAGGCATTAAACTATTCTTAACCAATTAATATTAAATAATATTTTTTAGACACCAAATTAAAAAAATCATTATTTTCTATTAATAAATAAATAATTAAATAAATAAAATTAAAAGTAATTTAACATATAAAATACAAAAAAATATCATAGCATTTGTTATATGTCGATTATACATTAATTATTTTTGCTACTTCATAAAAAAATAACATTATCTAGAATAATTTGTAAAGCGTTTGACAAGTACCAAATTAGAAAAAAAAGTCAAGTTCAGGTATCAAATTTGATCCCAAAAAATTTAAGTACCAATTTAAAAAAAAAAGTCAAATTTAAATACCAAATTAAAAAAAATCAAATATTATATTAAGTCAATTTTAAATAATAAAATAAAATAACCTCCAACATCATAACAATCATTTATTATGTCCTAAGTCTTTTCCAGTCACTGCGTTGTCTAGGACATGTTTGTGTCAGATTAGGCTAATTTTTTAGTTTGCTTAAATAATTTTATCATGAATTTGTCGATCCAGGGGTTCTAGGGGTGAAGATGGTCCAAACACCATGATTTTAAAGGATCTACGGCTGATTTTAAAATTATAATAATCATGCATTATCTATCTATAATATATCTATATTGATATTTATAGATGTATAAATTTTTGAATTAATGTAACAATTTAATTTAATATCGTTTTAATTAAAATTTTAAAATTAAATTAAAAAAATTATTATGATAATATCTTTTAATTTTACATAACATAACCACCTAAAAATATATTTAATTTTAATCTACATTGTTATGATTTTATCCATAATTTCATAATATTTTATTTTTTCATATTTTTCATGATTTTTGTTTTATCCAATATGTTCTCTTTGAAAACATCTGTGGTTGTATTTTTAGTTTTTAGTCTTTTTTTTTTTTGCGTAAATATGAGATTTGTTAATGTAACGATGCAACTATATCTATTAGGAACCATTCTCAAATGGTCTTACTATGATAGATAATAGTGATTATCATATATCCAATATGATGACGAGGATGATACATCATTCGAGAATTGACCTTTC
The DNA here is from genome assembly GCA_005393395.2 of Gossypium australe. NCBI lineage: Eukaryota > Viridiplantae > Streptophyta > Magnoliopsida > Malvales > Malvaceae > Gossypium > Gossypium australe. The sequence goes on from CM016626.1 coordinate 154,664,063, forward strand.
GCGTATCATTGATATGGTGGGTTTCTTGGGGCTTTTGGCAGTTACCTCTTGATTGATCGATATTAATTGTCAGGTTGATTTGATGATGGTGGTTTAAGATGCAAATTTAAGTGATTTTATCAAGTTGATACATCTTTGGTTTGTTTCTGAATTATTTTAGGACTGCAATTGCTGACAATTTGTCTTTCTATTTATTGAGATGATTCTGTAGACATGACATTTATGCATTAGTTTGTAGTGGTTTATTTGTCATTTGTACTATATGCCATGTCATTGTAATTTTTTTTTGTTTATGGTTCCTATTAATAATAGTACTTTCTTCGGAAAAAAGAGAGCTTATTTTGGCCAATAAATTTGGAATTGTCAAAATTTAATGACATAACACCATGAGATTATGCCACATCATCACCTAACTTATCAAGTTTAGGATTAAAAATGGCCTTGATACCATACTAGGATTAAAAAAACACAAATGCAAAAGTGGCTCAAATTGTCAAGTTAAAAAAAAAAAAGAATCTAAACTTAACAAAATAAAAATTATAAGTTCAAACTCACTGATATTCTAATTTTTTTTAAACATTAATCTCATCATAAGTTATTATCATATCAGTTCTTTTTTATACAATATCTAGAATTATCCATAGTCACTTCCCAATCAAGCGCACTCAAATTCACGTTTTCCTACATTGATAATAATGTCAATATCAATCGGACTAAGATTCAATCGGCTGATATCCGTATTTTTTAATATTGTATTACTAAAAGGAATTATTATAAAAAAAACTATAGTTCTTTATTCTTTTAAATGATTAAATTAAATAAAACTATTGATTTATCACATTAATATTTGAACAGATTAGGGTTTTAAAACCGGTGTTTAAGCCTAAACCCGAAATTTACCGGATATTGACATGGGTTAATGGCCCGACCTTTGGGCTTATCTTAACCATAACCCTGGCCCGTACAAAGTAAACTTCCTGGTTCCCAATAAATACCAGCTTTTCTTCGGGGAGCGTGAAAGTCACAGCCCAACCACTTTGATAGCTCAAATTACCTTTCTGGGATTCCATATTTTTTGGACATTGTTGACGGCAAATCTTCAAAACAGGGCGTTCTTTACACGCGACATCGTTTAGCGCGTATCAGCAAGATCAACACCGGATTTATGTTGTACTATACATCAAGTTGAAAGGACCTTTTCGTAATTTCCACTCAACCTCCATTCTCAGGCTAACTAAAAACCATTTTTTTCCCTCTCGTTCTGAAAACCAGAGAGAGAAGAGAAAGAGAATAAAGGCAAAAAGGCGCAAATCCAACACAGTTACTCTTTGCTTTGCTAACTTACGCTTCTGCTATTCTACGCACCTTTCTGTTCACTTTTTTCCCTTCTTTCTCTCTCTCTCTCTAGGATTTTTTTTCTTTATTTCTTTTTTTGTCGTTCTCTCACTAAGACCTCCGCAATGAGGAGGAGACTCGCGGCTCTCTTCTTCATTTGCGATCTCTTTGTGTTGTTCGGTTTCGCCGCCGCCTTCGACGCCGAGACCTTGTCGGCTGCGGAGTTCAATGCCACCGCTGCCCTGACCAATGTGTCAGACCCGAGATCCAGAGAGGATAGTTTCGCTGACATGATCGATCGCGCTCTTGAGAAGGAATTTAATGACACCGACCAAAATGAAGGTACGTTCTAGATCTGAACTCTCGCTCACCTTATCATGTCGGATCTGCATTTGCTTTAATATCAATGATGCTTGAGCAAGGGTTTTGAAGCCTGTGGATCAGCTTTAATTTCCCTTAAATTGGCTTAATTTTCTGTTTTCAAGTGCATTGTTTAATTTTTACATTTATTTTATTTTCCATATTATCATATATATATATATATATATATATTGGTTTCGTAGTTCGTAGTATTTTATTTAGATTTTAGCGAGCATTTCCGTTAGAAGATATTTTTTTGTTTGTTTTAAGTTATATGATAAAAAGCTCATGCAGCATCATTGGATTCCTCTATTTTCTTTAGTTCCATATTATTGGAATTCTTACTAGTGTTTCTCTTTTGCAGCCACTGATCCTGGTAGTTTCAACAATAGCGTTGCGGGGAAGCAGGTTGGTAGTAGGCTCGTAGCATTATTTACTTGTGTTATTCATTTGCAATTACCGTATTACCATATAATTTTCAAAGTGATAATGTGCTCGTCTAAAGCATTCTAACGTAGGAAGTCTTTTTTTTTTTCTTTTGCATTGCATGAGGCACTCTTATTTGGAATTGAAAGCAATCGTTAAGGCAGTTGGCTGATGTTAAATTGCAATCTCAGTTTAGTGTTAAGTGGACCTTAAACCTGAAAAAGGAAAAACTTTGTTCTAGCTTTCAACCGAGAAAAACCTTTAAGATAAGAATGCATAACCATGCCAGTCTTGCAATTAAGATGAGAGTTTTGTTTTTTGGTGATGGCAAAGGGAAGTATATTTTGTTGATCAATGTGAGCTATATACAGTGGTCTGGCTTTGACATTTGAGTATCAAAGAAGCACTTTTGCTCTCAGCTGGTGGTAGCATAATTGGTTTGTTTTTTGTTAGGCCGTCTTGGAGACTGTTGCCAGAGTTAAGTCCAAGAAAAATGAGACCAAGGAAGAGAAGTAAGTTATTTATTTTCTTTGACAAAAAAAAATCATAAGAAAAGTAATTTTATCTTTTATAGACTAATTGTTGGCATTCCACTTCACTAGCCCTCATTAATTTACAGCTTACGTTTTTTCTTGAGCCTTATGTCAGGTCGTTTCAGCTCCATGATGTTTTCTATTTGGATAATGAAAATCGAGCAGATGATGCACCGACATTGATAGATCAAAATGTATGTCCAGAAAAAGTCTCTGAAATTTCTATCAGTTGATAATTTGCCTTGGTGTTTATATGAATTATGATGACGCTGCTTCAAGCACTTATACTTTGTGTAGTTATGTTTGAAGTATATTACTTATTGATCATGTTGAGGTTTTTTCCTCAGGACAATGTCTTTATAATATCCAACCCAAAGTCAAAGTATCCTGTTCTACAATTAGACTTAAGGTTATACTCTATATTTATATAATTTTTTATTCTTTTGCTGCTGTTACAATTGTTTTGGAAGCAAGTTTTTGATTGTTCAAAAAATTCCTTGTGCAGATTAATATCAGATCTGGTAGTTGTCATTGTCTCTGCAACATGTGGTGGCATTGCTTTTGCTTGTGCTGGACAACCGGTATCGCTGCCGTACCTTATATATTTTTATTCTTAAGTTTTCACCCTTTGCAATGTGGTGCAGCTTGTTAGATTCATTCTAAGTCTCTAATTAAAAGCTCTGTAAGACTTGTTTTTTGATTCACAGTGATAGGTTTTCCCTAAAGGAAAGTCTAACCCTTGCATTCTGAATTTTCAGGTTATTACTGGGTATCTACTTGCAGGATCCATTATTGGGCCTGGTGGTTTTAGCTTCGTCGGTGAAATGGTGCAAGTATGTTGTTTTTACTTCAATGCTTTTGGCAGTTTATCTTCAAATTTACTAGTCATTATTCTAGTTTCTTTAGATATATTCATTGGAGGATTAGATATCAAGAAAAATAAGTGAGGTTCAAGTTGGTTACCATATTACCTTGCTAATGCCAGAACCGAAACCTTTCACCCAATTACCCCTGCTTTGAATTGATGTGTAATTTAAAAAAAAAAAATAATTTGCTTTGGTTAAAATATAATTCTCCTTAGTTCTGATTGTTGGATTTCTACTGGCGTGCATGAGTTCCTAGAAAGAGAATCAGGCCAAATAATGCATTTATATGTATAAAATTGTAATGTGCATTCTATTACTTATGCCACTGTAGCAAAGAAAACAGTTTGACTAGTTCTTTATGAATTGTTTTAAGGAAATTGTGGTAGTGATAGAAGCTTACAAATTTGTATGGTACCTTTTCAATTTTTAATAAATTTCACATACTATTTCCATATTTTTATTTGCTCATGATTCAGGTTGAAACAGTGGCTCAATTCGGTGTAATCTTCCTTCTTTTTGCTTTAGGCTTGGAGTTTTCAACAACAAAGGTTTGCTCATTGCCTTGTACTTCCATATATTCAATAATATTAACCTTGGTAACAATTCTTGCAGCTTCGTGTTGTTCGAGCAGTTGCTGTCCTTGGAGGCCTTCTCCAAATTTTTCTATTCATGTGTTTGTGTGGTATAACAGTTTCGGTATGTTTATCACTTCCGCTTTGAACTTTTGCTCTTCTGTCTACTATTTCCTGCTGCATAATAGTATTCTCTTAGTCTAGCTCATTTTAAATTGCAATATTTAAGGCTAAACTTACTTCTTCCCAATGTTCCTCATATCTGTTGGAATAAGCTGCATGCTGTTATTTGTTTTAGTGGGTGCTAAGGATACTACAGGTTTGGTATTCTCATGGCCCCATATGCTAAAAGATAAATGCATACACTGTCAAGTTGGCTTTGTCTTTGGCTTGAATTATGGTTCTCTCTGCTTTCTGTCTTAATGGTTGTTCTGCACTCATATGTGCACAAAAATGGAGGTGTCGATCATTCCAACAACATTTAACTTAGAAGCTTTGATATATTTCTTATATTGTGATCCATAATTCATGTACTGTCCTTCTAAAACATCTGTGGCATAAGTGAGCATCACCCAATGGTTGTTAGGGGCTACAACATGAATTCTACACTTTTTCATCGGTTGGGCCAGGACCCATTCATTTGTTTGTTCAATTAGGCATGTGGACTGAAGAGCTGCTTTTTTACCGGAGAAGATATGCAGTTCTCTTGCTTTTTCCTTCTTAAACTAGTGTTATGGTGTTTTCCTCCCCCTCTACTCAGATTACTATAGCTATGAGTTTTTGATGGATGCAGCTACATGCTTTTTGCAGTTATGTGGGGGTAAACCTTCTGAAGGGGTTTTTGTTGGTGCATTCTTGTCTATGTCTTCTACAGCAGTGGTAAACATCTCTGAACTGCATATTGACTCTGATTTTGGTTTGCTGAAATTTTTCAGTGTTTCTTTGTTGACATATATCCTAAGCTAGTAGGGTAGTATATCTCTCAACTTTGATAGACTAAAATGCTCATTCAAGGAATTACTTCTGGAAATATGAGTTCCATAGGCAAGTAGTTTTGCTCAATGACTGGTATGTCTTTTATGATTCCAGGTTTTGAAATTTTTAATGGAAAGGAATAGTTTAAGTGCCCTTCATGGTCAGGTGACAGTTGGAATTCTTATCCTACAGGTATTTATTTTCATGGTCACTACATCAGTTAAAAGAATATTTACTTGATTTGCGCGTAGATGCTTAGCAAGCATGAAGTTTTGAACTATCGTTGTTTGGCAGGATTGTGCTGTGGGCTTGCTGTTTGCTTTACTTCCAGTTCTAGGTGGCAGTTCTGGCATTCTTCAAGGAGTATTATCCATGACTAAATCGTAAATGCAAAATTCTCTAGGATCAGCTGTCTTTGATGTAGTTGTTGCAAAGATCATTCTCTGTTTGTAGGTTCCTAATGATAAATTTTCTCTTTCAAATTTCAGGTTGGTGACTTTGATTACATTTCTGGCCATTTTGACAATATTATCCCGGACTTGTGTGCCGTGGTTTCTTAGGCTCATGATAAGCTTATCATCACAGGTGTGTGTACTATTTAGTTCAATTTTTTAATGTATGTAGACATTTACTGACACTTTTGTTTGTGCAGACTAATGAGCTCTATCAGTTGGCATCTGTGGCGTTTTGCTTGCTTGTTGCTTGGGTTCGCTCATTTCCTCCTCACTTCTTGCATTATAATTAACTTGTGCATTATAGTTAACTTTTTGTACTTTGCTCATTCTTGCAACTTTTTTCCCCATCCATCAAGATCCATGTGTCTTTTCATTCACTTAGCGACATATGTATGTTTGTATATGCATAACATAACTTGTTGTGACACTCCAGTGTAGTGATAAGCTGGGTCTAAGCCTTGAGCTGGGCTCATTTGCTGCGGGAGTGATGATATCAACCACTGATCTGGGCCAGCATACACTTGAACAAGTAAGACTTCTACCCTTTTTAGAACTTTCAATGCCTAGTTTGATGTAAACTTGTTTGTGTTCTAAAAGTATGTTAACTTGTGATGTCAATTTGTTTGTGATCTAAAAATATGTTAACTTGTGATGTAAATTTGTTTGTGATCTAAAAATATGTTAACTTGTGATGTAAATTTGTTTGTGATTTAAAAATATGTTAACTTCCTACTTAAAGTTAACTGTTATGGGCTAAATGCTCAATTTGGGCCTAAACTTTGGAGACACACCCCTTACATGAGGATCAAACCTTTCAAAGTGGTCAAAGAAGGACCAAACCTGGACAGATCTGCTCACATAAGAATCAAACCTTTCAAAGTAGTCAAATAAGGACCAACTTTTTTTTTTGTACCTGCTCAAATAAGAGCTAAAACTTTTGAGCCCTGTCCAAATAAGGACTAAGATTTATTGTAATTATGTTGCATTCCTTTAGTTATAATGGTGTGAGAAAATCACTCATGTATGCTTTACCTTAGCTTCATGATTATTGAACATAAGAGTATTGTGATATATATTTTATTTGCCATTATATGTAGAATGGTTTACCTTTGTCCTTGTTTGAGCAGGTCCAAAAAAGTCTGGTCCTTATGTAAGCAAACCCTCCAAGGGTTAGAGGCCCAAAATGAGCATTTAGCCACTTCTATGCTAGCTCATTGACCATCTCTCTACACGGTTAATTTTGCAATCCCTTTAAAGAACGAGTTGTCAGTCTTAATGTTATTGGATCAACTAAATCCAATTACTTATGGCGTGTAGAAAGGTAATTCAAGGTCCTGCCTAAACTGACTGCAGTTAGCAAACTCCTGTCCATCAGGGCTCAAGCACTATTCTATTCATCTTGTCTAGTTATTTAGTTGATATTTTCTGCTTACTGGAACTTACGCCCCCTTTTTCTAATTTGTTTTATGATGCTTGTTTGACTTTGAGAGTATTATTGTGAATATGACTACCAAATTACGAATCTCTGTTTTTATTCAGTTTTGTTGATAGTACTCTGAAATAAGAAAGTGTGCCACTAGAATGTTGTTGCCTTGTCAATACTTACTGACCGCTCGAGTCTCTCTTTTGTATACAGGTGGAGCCCATTCGCAATTTCTTTGCTGCTCTTTTCCTTGCCAGTATTGGGATGTTGATTCATGTACATTTCCTTTGGAATCATGTTGACATATTGCTAGCAGCTGTAATATTGGTGATTGTTATTAAAACAATGGTAGTTGCTGCAGTTGTCAAAGGATTTAGATACAGCAACAAAACTTCACTTCTTGTATGAGCTGAACCTACTATTTACGTATTTGTATTCATTTTGTAAAGGTTTCTAAGTTCTTTTCACCTTAATGTGTAGGTTGGAATGTCTTTGGCCCAAATTGGGGAATTTGCTTTTGTTCTTCTCAGCCGAGCTTCTAATCTTCACCTAGTTGAGGTCCACACAGCATTACTGTAATCTTCATTTAGTCAATGTTATGTGTTGTTAAGTAGACCACACAATTTTTCTCAAAACATGTAGTTCAGTTTAGTTCATTTATTTTATTTTTCTTATTCCGTGGCTTCCTACCTTGACAATGTTGCTGATTTTTTTTGTCATTACTTCAGGGTAAACTTTACCTGCTACTTCTGGGCACAACGGCTCTCAGTTTGGTACGTCAACTATTACTGCCTTGCTTTCACATTTGTCATTATATTCTCGTAAAGAAGAATGGTTCCTTCTATTATGACTGTGAGTACCGATCATGCAACTGGAGGGTAGTTAGAACGCACTTGTTGCAATACGTCTCTACTGTTGCTTCTTCCTGCTTTTTCAAGAACAATGTTCTATGACTATCAGAAACAATTCAATCATTAAATCATTTTCATGTCAATTTGGAAAAACCTTCACTTCTAAGTACCTGATTTTGCTGCTACTACACGTTTTCACAAAGTTCTTTCGATGTTAAAATGGCACTGAACTGGTTTTTCTCTTGAGATTTCAAAATGTTCTCATAATATAAACGTGCAGGTGACTACACCGTTGCTTTTCAAGCTCATCCCAGCTGTTGTTCATCTTGGCGTGCTCTTGCGATGGTTCCCCCCTGATAGTCAGAGCGAGGTAATCTTGCAATTCTTTAAACTTTTATCCAAATTCTTGCTGGAACAAGTATTTTGAGGTTTACATGATTTCTCCTCTCAGATGGGTTTTAAAGGAGATAGTCTCCGCTCAGACAGTGGTAAGCAAAGTAATAGTCTCCGCTCAGACAGTGCGAAACGTATCACGTTGCTGGTCCAAGGCTCTCATGATTCATGATATTAATATATAAAAAACCGAATCAGAAAGCAAAGCAAATGCAAAGATTCAGCATTCACATGATGGGGTTCTTATACTGTGGAGGACATGCATAAAATGTGCACAAAGAAGTGAACAAAAACAGGTTCTTTACTTCTTTTCTATTGCAAAGTTCTTCATATGTTTTTTTGTCCATTTACAATGACAATTTCTGACAAGTCAAAGCCTGTTCAAAAAAGAATGTCAGCCCCGACATATGAACAGCAATATATATGATGTCCCCCTCAGCTTACACATTATAAATATCGGTTTCAGGGTCATCACACTAAAAACTTTGACAGATGACCTTTTGTAAAATAGCTTCCATTTTGTGATGTAATTCATTTCAATCTTTTTCATGTTCCCCGCTTCCACCTTTCATTGATTGATTTATTTGTTTTGATCTCATCTTTGGTTTTTTTTTTTAATTATTATTATTTTGAAAATTTTATGTTGTGAAATAAAATTTTGTTTGGTATGTTGAGTTCTTTGACGAGGTTTGTAACAGTGTTGACAGAAAGAAGGCCCAATGTTAGATAATAAAGAATTGTGAAATTTTAACAAAACGTGATTCATTCTTTTCTTTTATTGATTTATGAAAATGTTTTATCTTTGTTTTAGTAAGTTGTATTATCTAATGAGAATATTACAGCTACATCCAACAAGTCACAATAAACTGTACAATAATAACCTATATAAAACCAAGAAACACAATAGATTACAGCAACCAAAACCAAAAACCTAATCTATACATTTCTCAGAACTCCATTGCAAAACATAATCGGTTATTGACAAGGTCTGAATCAGTGGGACATCTACCACTAAGACGAAGACACACTTAACAAAGCTTCAAGTAGAAGAATTTTCAAAAAGCTTATTATTCTTTTCACGCTAAATAAAGTACACAATTGCATTCTATGCAAAGCTTGAGATGAATGACTTGCCTTCTAAACAAAAAATTACCCAGTTAAATTTTTGAAGTTACATACCAACATATTAGAACAAGTTGTCACAAACCTTGAAAGTAGGCTTATTCAAAGAAAATATAATTTTGAGTTTCCGTAGCATCAAAACATAACAGACAACAACGATAAAAAATCAGACCATGATTAAATAATTTGTCATGAGTGGAAAATCTGTTTAAGATAGCCATCCAAGCAATTGTTGAGTGTTTAGGCACATAGAGAGGGAACCAAAGAAACTTACGCCAAGAGACCTTAACAGCTTTAAGGACTTTCCAAAGTTTATGAGTCGACACAATTGTCCCTATCGGAAAGTTTCTCGAAGAACTAACAACAACATCCTTAAGCCACAAAAATCTCCTCCAATTCCAGCTACTAGCTGAGTTGGCAGCAGCAGGCGAATAAGAAGCACCTTTTTTTTATCTCGTACTTTGACTTTTGTATAAAATGAAAATTAGATTCCTGATATAAGTTATAAAAATCGGGTAGAAAGGAGAAAAATGACGTAATTTACAAAGAATTCACTAAAATTTACACCTATATACCATACTTAACGCATAAAAAAAGCTATGCAAATAATTAAAATAATAACAAAAGGCGACACTGGTACGCTACAATATCTTTTTGGCTTTAGGCTTAAAAAGTTTCTGTATTTTAAAAATAATAATTAGTTCCTTTGGTAAAAAAAAATGTTAAAAAGACATCAATTAGACTTTTAAAGTCAATTTTACATCTATTTAATTAAAAAATAGTTTTTTAAAAGTAAGGAATAGTAATATGAAGGTGTTTTTATCTTAGCTTAATATTTCTTTTAACTTTTGCATTATCTTTTTATTACTTTAATATTTATACTCTTTTTTTTATGTATAAAAAAGAAACTAAAGATAAATTACATCAAATAATCCATTTTCCCAAATAAGGATATTTAAAAAATTTGTAGTCCTTGACTATCCAAATGAACCAATTTGACCAGTCTATCAGTTTCTCGATTCTCTTCTCTAGAGATATGACAGATATTCCAATGTTGAAATCGAGAAAACCGCTGAAGAATTCTTCTCATCAGAGCAGAGTTAGATCCTCCTGTGAGCCCCTCATTTCTGGCACTAACCACTTTAAGATTATCTGTCCAAATCAGCACATTATTATGGCGTCGGTCAATGAAGATATCTAAGCCATTTAAGATGCCTCACAATTTAACGTCAAACACAGAACAACTCCCCAAGAATCTACTAAAGCCACAAATCTAATTCCCAGCACGGTCTCGCACAATTCCTCCTGCAGAAGTAGAATCATCCTCAAGTCTTACAAAACCATCTGTATTCAAATAGACCCAATTTTCATTTAAATTAGAAAACAAAGTTGAATCTTGAAATGATAACGATGAACCTCTAACAAATATCATAAATTGTTTAGCCCAGCTAAAAGAGACCTTCATCTTTATACCGTATAATCCATTACTCCAATTCAATTTTCCAATCATAAATACTTTATTATATCCCTAAAAATTCAAATTTTGAATAAAATTTTTGTAAATTTTTTTTTTACCCAAAAAAACTAATATATGATAATCATGTTTACCAAAGTCCCTTTTTTTCTTCTTTAAAACCAATCATATCCAAACACTTTTTGAAGCGAATCTTCCACGTGTCAACTCCAGGAACTCCCATGACCCTAAGAAAACGTAAAATGATGCCATTTGCACTACATTAAGCGAGCGACCCATGACCCTAAGAAAACGTAAAATGATGCCATTTGCACTACATTAAGCGAGCGACTTCCAATTGCTTCGGGCTTCTATAATATCGTGTATCGTCACGGTGAAATCTCAGCCCTTCAAGTCTTCACAGCTAAAAGATGCCGGCCGGAGAACTCCGGTATCCTTCTTCGATCTCTTGTCCACAGATTTCTCAAGCAACGGAAACCCCCATGGAGGAAGACGAGGCGTGGGTGTGGGCACAGATTAAAGCCGAGGCACGCCGCGACGCCGAGTTGGAGCCGGCTCTAGCTAGCTACCTCTACTCCACGATCCTATCTCACTCCTCTCTCGAGCGCTCCCTCGCCTTCCACCTCGGCAACAAGCTTTGCTCCTCCACGCTCCTCTCTACGCTTCTCTACGACCTTTTCCTCAACACTTTCTCTTCCGATCCTTCGCTTCGGGCCGCCGCCGTCGCCGATCTCCGTGCGGCTCGCGTTAGGGATCCCGCTTGCGTTTCCTTCTCTCATTGCCTACTTAATTATAAAGGGTTCTTGGCATGCCAGGTAAATAATTTTTCTCAATTTTGAATTTCCTCTTATTAATTCAAATTTCGCGAAAGGAATTTTAAGCTTTATTTAGTTATTTATCTGTTCTCATTTTTAAGTTTTGTACGCCATTAATTAAAAAAAATTTACACGTTTAATTTTAGATTAATGAACAGGAAAACTGATTTTCTTGTTGTTACTTGAATGTTGTAAATGGAATTTGTGTAAAGCATTGTTTGTTGTTCATAAGAGTAAAAAATTGATGATCATTGGATTTTCCTTCTAATAATATCTAGAAAATTTGTGTTATTATAGGCTCATCGAGTTGCACACAAGTTGTGGACACAGTCACGTAGGCCGCTAGCATTGGCATTACATTCTCGAATCTCCGATGTTTTCGCCGTTGATATACATCCGGCAGCAAAGATCGGGAAAGGGATCTTGTTAGATCATGCCACCGGTGTGGTGATCGGAGAAACCGCGGTTGTTGGCAACAACGTGTCAATTTTGCATCACGTTACCCTCGGTGGGACTGGGAAGGCATGTGGAGATCGGCATCCGAAGATTGGTGATGGAGTTTTAATCGGAGCCGGTGCAACCATATTAGGGAATGTGAAGATTGGGGAAGGAGCAAAGATCGGGGCAGGGTCAGTAGTGCTGATCGATGTGCCACCTCGGACCACGGCTGTAGGCAACCCTGCAAGGCTCGTCGGAGGGAAGGAGAAACCGTCAAGGCATGAGGAATGCCCCGGAGAGTCCATGGATCACACTTCATTCATCTCTGAATGGTCAGATTATATCATTTGATTCAGTTTTCTTTGCTATTAGAATTCTATAGTCTAAAGCTGTTCTGTTTTTGCATGCTATATGGTGTTGAAGCCTGCTAAAAATTGTAGTCTCTTTCTATCTTTTACTTAGCCCTATGAGTATATTCAACTGTTTTTCTCGTATCTCTATACTCTTGCTCGAAAATTATATCGAATAAAGGTGTTAGACATAGGTGATTGCTGTTGCCTGGATGCTGATATCTATATCTTTTTGTTGTTTATTAACTGAACTAGATGCTGGTTGCAATATCTTTTTCCTACTTGTTTATTAACTTAGTACCCTCATATTTATAGTTTTTCAAGTGGGTTTTATTCTAATTGAGTCCTCAAAATATTAGTATTTTTTTAATCAAGTTCGTCAATCAGTTTAGCTTAGGCCGTAACTGTGATTTAAAGTGTATTTTCAAACACATTAATCAAACTGTAAACAAGTGTATACCTATTGTATGGAGACGCATGAGATTCAAGTTAACTATGGGTAAAAGTACTATGGTGGTCCTTGTACTAAGAGTCAGATTAATGGGCAAATTAGTCCTTATACATTAGACCAAAGAGCAAACTAGTCTTTTTGATAGAGGTTTCATCTATTTCTACTGTTAAAAACTAGTCCATGTAAGTTAGAATAAGGGATATGTGGCACACAACGTGTAATTATCTAGTTATTCTGTTCGTCACCAGGGTGAAACCAGAAAACTTTATTAGGGGGCCAAAATTAAATTATGATTTTTATGATAGTAAAAATACAAATTTACCATTTCAATAGCCTGTATCTTTTTATAATTTTTAAATGATTAAATCAAATTTTTATATATTTTTATTTTTATTTTTATAATCTTTAGGTCACTTGTTTGAATCCGGTAGGTCGGATAATTATTCCTTTTAGTAGTTTAAAATTTTATTCATCCAAAAAAAAGTTATATTTTTAGCGAATGTAAAAGTGTAATTTTATTTTTATTAATTTAAAATTTTAATTTTAAAGGATTTAAATAGAAAAAAAAATCATTTTAAGGGTCAAGGTTTATACGTTTCTGTCAATCATACCAATTTTTAATAATAAAAATAGATAAAGGGTCAAGGTTTATACGTTTCTGTCAATCATACTAATTTTTAATGATAAAAATAGATAAAATTTTAATAAAAATAAATAATTTGATCTTTAATTTAATATACAATGATTAATTTATTTATTTTTTATATTAACTATGCTATGTGTTATCGATGAAAGGACCTAAATATAGATACTTTGAAGTTAAGAGTGACATTAGAGAAACATTGGCGAAATTATCCTTTTGAAGTTGACAACCATTTCTTTCTGTCTAATCTGTGTCTCGAACAATGGTGCACTGAAGGTAGATATTTTGCATTAAAACAGCCCAGCTGAAGCGGTGAAACAAACATGATGCCAAATTTGGCCGATTGATTTGTTGTTTTAACTTTTGTGCCATCACAAGATGGCGATTATTTTTTATGGCAACGAAACCATGACCTGGATATGAATTTCCATCCATTTTTTGTTTTTTCTTTTAAGAAAAAACTATCTTTTAGACACCAATTTTAATTTTTTTTGTTCAAGGATTTTTGTAGGCTTTTATCTAATTCACGTTAAAAATTCAACTGTTATAACCAAATGCCACTCTACAATGTTTCACAACGCTTTAGTAAAATTTAGTCTAGAAATTTATTTGATTTATTTAATTTCGTTAAAATACCAAAAAATAATATTATTAAAATTTGCTGTTAAATTATAGACATGAAAATTTAAAAAAGAAAATAATTATTCAGTTTTTATAAAGCACTAAAAATGCGTAGAAAAAAAAACTATAATATTAAATTTAATATTTAATATTTATATTTTTTTATTAATTTAATCTTTCAAAAAAAGTGAAATACTTAACAGCATAGGTATAATAACAACGTTGTATATTTTAAGCTAATATGACCTCATTTGTTTTGTATAAATAATTTAAATTTAAAAAATAAACATGTTTTAATGTTTTAGTAAAAAAAACTATAATTCTATTTTTTTAAGAAGTTAAAAAATTCGATTATTTTTAAAATGTTGAAATGAAATTTAGCTGCAAAAGAAGATATAAACCGCAAATTTGAGGGAGACGCTGTCGTTTTGGTGGTATACTGTTTGATAAATATCATAAACATCAAAAACTCAAACACAGCCCTGCAAGCAAATCAATAATGGCGTCATTGGTATCGCTTCAAAACAGTGGAAATTCCATAAGCTTCTCTTCCCACTTGAAGTCTTCAATCACTACCAACCACTCTTTCCCTCTCAACAACAGCAAACTAAAGCTCAGTTTCTCTCAAGACCCAAACAAGCTTAGCTCTCTATGCACCTACGCCGCCTCCGATAACACCAAAACGAACAACTCCACCAGGGTGTATCGCCGCCATGGTTCCAACACTCACCACCGCCTGGCCACAAAAAACCGGCCTAACCCCCGGATGCTCAACACTGAAAATCGAAACGAAAACCACCAATCTCCTGAAAACCCAACATTCCAAAGCGTTGATGTGGATTTGATCAAGCTATGCCAAGAAGGTAAGGTGAAAGAAGCTTTAGATTTTATGGGTCAAGGCGTTTCAGCGGATTATAATGATTTCGGGGCGTTATTGGATGCTTGTGCGGACACGAATTCGCTTGAATTGTCCAAAAGAGTTAATGATTTGTTGAGAAGGTCGAAGTTCGCGGGTGATATCGATTTGAACAATAAATTGATAGGTGTTTATGGGAAATGCGCTAGTATGAGCGATGCTCGTAGGGTGTTTGATAAAATGCGTGAACGGAATTTGGCCTCTTGGAAGTTGATGATTAATGGCTACGCGGTGAATGGGAATGGAGCTGATGGGTTGTTGTTGTTTGAAGAAATGAGAAACGGGGGATTTCAGCCGGATAACGAGACTTTTCTGGCTGTTTTATCGGCTTGTGCAAGTGCAGGCGATGTTGAGGAGGGAGTAAAGTACTTTGAATTGATGAAAAATGAATATAGTATTGCTCTGGGGATTGAACATTATATAAGGGTTATTAATGTTTTCGGGGAAGCTGGGCATCTGAGTGAGGCTGTGGAGTTTATTGAGAATATGCCTATTGAGCCGACAATCGAGATTTGGCAGGCAATTCGGGGCTTTGCACGAATTCATGGAGATATAGACCTTGAAGATCATGTCGATGAGTTGTTGCTTGAATTTGATCCTTCGATAAGCAGTGAGAACGAACTCCGAGTTCCTACGAAGAAGAAACATTCTACAATTAACATGATTGAGGAGAAGAACAGAGTGAGTGATTATAAGTGCATAAACCCTTTCAAGGGAGAAGGAAATGAGAAGTTTAAAGGCTTGAATGGGCAAATGAGGGAAGCCGGATACGTGCCGGATACAAGGTATGTGCTTCATGACATCGATCAAGAGGCAAAAGAGCAAGCCTTGCAATACCATAGCGAGCGATTGGCAATCGCATATGGTCTTATTAGTACTCCAGCAAGGACACCTCTTAGGATCATTAAGAACTTGAGAATTTGCGGAGATTGCCACAATGCGATCAAAATCATGTCCAAGATTGTTGGAAGAGAGTTGATTGTAAGGGACAACAAAAGGTTTCATCATTTCAAGGATGGCAAATGCTCTTGTGGAGATTACTGGTAAAGCTGTAGAAAACCTGGCCTTGATTTTGTACTTATTGTTAATCGCTTGCATCAAGACATTGTGGAATGCTTGTATTGAAATATAAACATTCATTCAATGAAATTTAAATCCAATAGCAACCTTTGAGTCATTGAAATATTTGTTCACGTCAAACAAGTTTTTGCTTCTGAGCATTCATGGTCGCAATGATGAAAAAGAGCATTTGTTTCTTTTGCAAATATATCATTAAGAACTTAGGTCCTCAGTACTATACACGCACATGCTTGCATGCATACATATATACATACATGGCGTTTGCTTTAGTAAACTGAGACATGAACAGGGCTCAGATATATATTTCTCAATCCATCAAAACCTAGGTTCTCAGTACTATTATAGGTAGCCATATATGAATCATCAATGCATGTTGAACCTAGATTGGCTAGCATAGAAATATGCATACATACATATATACATACATCATATATGGCATTTACTCCAGTGAACTGAGACCAGAAAAGGTTACTCGTATTAATTTCTCAATCCATCAAAATCTAGGTCCTCAGAACGATTTTAGGTAGCCATAAATGAATCATGAACACATGTTGAATCCAAACTGATTGTATATATGCATACATATACATAATGTTTGCTTCAGAAAACTGAGAAATGAACAAAGCACTGATATCTAATTTTTGTTGGATTTATTGGATTTACACCCCAAAATTTTGTACATTGTTTATGAATCTAATTTTTCTATGGAGAAACTGCTCCAAGAATATGCTAGCTCCACCTCTTACAAAATTTATTAGGTGGGGAATGGAACCTATGGATGTCCTATTTTCGGAGCTTAAAACAATGGAATGTACAGGTTAGATCGCCTGATTTGATCAGTTGTAACATGAACAATTTTAAAGTTGAAGCCAAGCTCCTTGCTAGCTAATATAAAGAATAAATGTGATGAATATTACTTTTTTTTCCCTAAGTGTGGAGAGATGATGTTTTGGTATTTCCTTTATTTGTTACCACTTCTATCACAGCTTCATCATGGGATGGAACTCTCAGGTATGATTTCATCATGTCATAAACTGTAAAACCAATTGCAACAGATGGTACAACCTGTAGTAGACACAAAATTATCAATAAAATGCTCCTAATGGAAAGTTATGTTATTTTAACTCTTCATTTTTCATGAAGTACTTGTATCCAACACCCATGTCCGGACATATTTTAGGACATGAGTATGTAAAAAAGAACATATCCATGCTGGATACATACCCGTATCCAACACACACAAGTCCGAGAATATAGATGAGAAGGGGAGTTTTCTTACCTTAAGGTAGTTGATACTCAGCCCTGAAAATAACTGCTTCCAGCCTTGATTTTTAGCTATCATAACGAGTGTTTCCATTGTTCCTTTCAACTCAGGACTATTGGATGCCAAGAGCCTTTGGACCTAACCACAAGAATTCTCATTATTACATAAAAATTCCAGGTTTGATCACTTTTCAACCATGAATTTGGGTTGAAATGAGTTGGAAATACCTGCATTTGCCTCCTCACAACATCAAGAGGATATGTGAAAGTTTGTCCCAATAAACCAGCTACTGATCCACACACCAGATTCACCATTATATTTTTCTTCTGATCATCCGGGACATGGCGTTTCATCTCCTCGTAGAAGTAAAACTTCAAACCCGCATACGGGAAGATTCCATAAAGCGATGGAGCTGCAAATTGAATCCCACAAGAATGAGTCCACCAAAACACAAGTTAAAAGATTCGATAGCACTAGTGTTGAAATGCATACCGACACCACGGTAGAGACCCCTGAGGCCTGACCCTCTGTAAGTTTTTGAAAAACAATCAAGAATGCCATTATAAACTTGTTCTGTATTAACTACTTTCACATTAATCTTTGGTGGACCAACAACCTGCATTAGCCAATCTTACGTGTTATAACTCACAGGGAAGGAGCCAAATTCGAAATTTCCCGGGTACTCCTCGGAGTGACTCTGGGTTTATATTCAACTACTAACCTGATAAGCTAATTTAGTCCGAACCAAATCAAGAGGATAAGTAAAAAGCACAGCAGTTCCACCAGCAAATGATCCAGCCACAAGATCAAGCACAGGGCCTCTTCCAATGCCGGGAAAACTGTCAATGATCCATCTTCGGTACTGTTCGTAAGTCATGTAATGAAGTGCGGCATAGGGAACTATCCGAGCAACACTAGCACCATTCCCTCTACAAGACATCCCAAAAACTAAGTAAACAAATTGAAGATAAGTAACAATCTTTCATGTTAAATGAATTGGTTATTGATTCACCTGTAAAAACCCATTACCCCTTCGGTTTTTGCAATCTTTTTGAATGATCCAAAAAGGCCTACGCTGTGAAATTCTGCTCTTCTTGTCTGAAAAAGAAAAAGATTGCTGAATCAGTTTCTTTTGCTAAGCCATCCCAAATACTGTACAAGATCAATGTATCATCAACTAATTGATTTTCAAGATTATCAGAAATAAACCCATTTTTGCTTAAATCATAAGCAAGCTCAAAACAATATGATCTTTCACCTTTTAGTTTAAGCTTGAAAAAAACAACTATGGATGCAAACCCATTAGTGAAAAAAGAATCAAAAAAGCAAAAGAAGTCCCCCAAACCTCACCTGAAACAAAATCTTGACACGCTCAAGCGGAGCAACGGCGGTCTTTGCAAGCCCACCAGCAACACCACCAGCAATCAATTCCTTTACAAACAAAGGCATGGATTCTATAATCCCATCAAAGAACATCCCCATCTCTCTTTCTTCACCTTTCTTACCCATTTCAGCAAACACCTTCAAGATACAGAAAATATAGAGAAAATTTATCCTATAAAGAACAGTAAAAGAAGCAAGAAAGGCCAAGAAAATAACAGAAACAGAAAAGTTTGTCTGTTGGGTCAGATTGAGTAGGAAAATTGAAGAGTCTTTATATGTTATGGGCAACTAACGAGCCTCAGAAGTACACGCGTTGCTTCCACGATAGATTCCTAAAGAGAAGAGAGAAAAAGGGAAGAAGATTTAATTGGCTAAAACACGAATTTGGTGGACCTAATCTCAGTTTCTTTTTTATACCCGTTTGTTTGATCAAAGAATCTCGTAACCTTAGCCGTTCAATTACTGCATCAAACTTTTTCCAGCTGAAAAGTTTTTTTTTTCTTGTATTTCTTAGATATCAATTAAATTCTGGGGATCCAAACAAAAATTAGTGAGAAAATTCAATACTCAAACGAAAACCATAACCATTCAAAGTTGGCTCCTGCAGCACGCCGCATCTCTTTTTCGAATATTATTAATATTATAATTTTCGAATATTATTTTGTATTTTTTCTCAACGGAATATATTGTTTATATACTGTTGAAAGTCAAAGGAGGTGAATGCAACGTACCTATGAGTATATTTGGATGGATAGTAAGATGGTTAAATTCTGCTATTAGTTCCTACACGTTGTGAAAGTTATGAATTTAATCTCTATATTTTAATTTAATCAATTTTAATCTCTGTACTTTTTGATTTATTCAATTTTAGTCCTATATAAATTTCTTTTTCCATGAATTTTATTTAGGATTGCCATGAATTCCAGTTAATTGAAATTTTATATTTTCATTTCTTGTTATCCTTAATTGATATTTTATTATTTATCCATAATAGTCTTATCAATTATTAATATAACAAAACCTAAAGAAATTAAAAAATATATTTTTTTTGGTTTTAAGTTTAGAATGAATAACTTTTTAGTTTAAATTGAATTGATCGAATCAATTAAAATATAAATATATGTGACTAGTTGAGTACCCAAATTTGAAGTTTGTTTTTAATCAGCTCAGTTTAAATTATTGATATAAGAATATAACTCAATAATTAGACTAAATTGGTTCTTAATTGTTTGAATGATGATTAATGGAAATTTAATATTCAAGTTAATAATCAACTTTATTAGGATAAATTAGGTGGAGATATAACAAGTAGCTAAATTTTTTTGTTAATTTTATTTAAGCATGATGATTTAATTGGCCCTCTAATTTTATAAATCACCCCAAAATAGATGAAAAAAGTTAACGTCTGTTAACTTTTGCTAACATAACATATATGTGGATTGTTACGTAAATACCACAACAACAATTAAAATTAAAAATTAAAAAAATACTTAAAAAGTATAAAATTATAAACAAATATTCTTTAAAAAATTTTAATTTTTTAAAAAATAATTAATTACTAACATGACGCCATATGGATGCCACATCAGCAACGTTAACTTTTACATTTATTATGTTCATTTATTTAATAGTTTTAGTTTTGAAAAATACATTGTTTATTTATCTTGATAGGTTACTCCCTAGACTCACTCTTGTCAAGTCTACCACCTCGGCTATCTCTTCTTACTACATACAAGTCTTTGTTAGTAATTAGAAATTTAGTTAAAATATATTATAAGTTTTTGTATTTTTAAAAAATTTGAAATTTAATCTTTATACATTTATTTTAAAAAATTTAGTCCCTCTACTCTTTATATTTTGGAAATCACGTTCAATTGTTTACATTGTAATTTCTTTTTTGTAAAATTTCAATCACATTTTGTTGAAATCAAAACATTAAAAAACACCAAACACTACTAATAGTAAAGTTTATCCAATCTTTTTTATTATAAAAATTTTAAATGAAATAATTATCTTTACGTTTACGTTCTCTTACACTGACACTATCTATATTTTCTTGTATTGACAACACTCACATTCTCTTATACCGAGAATATTATTAATCGAATTAATACTCAATCGATAAGTTTTTTTATTTTTAAAATAAATTTTTAGAGGGTGTTATAGATTCTAATATTACAAAAAGAAATTGAGAGGGATACATATTATACGGGGGACGATTGGTCGGCAAAACTTCGCTCGCAGTTTCTTAGTAGGGATATTGCAGTAATTTTATAATTTCACCCGCGGGTTCAGCGCGCTCACTAGAAAATAACAATACTGTTCTTTTTTCAAACAAAGAAAGACCAAAATTGATTTCCTTTATTTAAAAACGACAACAAATTGAAATCCTGCTAAAAAAGAAAATTTATTTTACGAAAACGTACAACACAAGGGCAATTCGGAAAAGAAGAAAAAAAGAGAGCAAAGGTTTATAGATCGTATAACGACGAATCAGCGATAGAATGCTGCCCAATGCTGTGCGTTTCGTAACGAAATTTACCTTTATCTTTGTCTTCCTCACTATCTCCGTCGTCTCCGCCATCAATGATTCTCAGGTAATAATAATAATCCCAAAGCCCTACCTCTTTATAAAAATTCCGATTAAGTACGATCTCCATTTTTTTTAACTTTTATAATTTATCTCCCTTAAAAAAATTAATAGTTCTAACATTTTTTTTAAAAAAAATTTGTTACGCTCCGGAATTTTAAGTAGAAGAAATGTGAAAGAGAAGGGAAAAAGCAGAGAAGTTGAGAAGAAGAGAGAGACACAGAGAAGAAGAAGAATTCTGATTTTTCATTCAGTAAAATATGCATAACTGTTTTCCTCCATCGATCGTGCTTTTAAAAAGGAAAATAACAAGAAGCTGACCGTGATCATTTTCTGTTATACAAACTCCCCGTTTAACTAATATGCTACGCCCCGTTTTATCAGTTTATTCTTTAAGACTAAAACTCACCGTTTAGTTTTAAACTCAACCAATTTCTATTTAATTTTCCCGCTCACAACAAAATTTACACAGGTATGTAGCAGAACCTGCGTAGCTGAAAACTGTGATTGTAAGCTCTGTTTTCTTTTACCTCTCTAATGGACTTTAATCGTTAATTTTACGTAATAATCAATTAATTTTTAAAAATCTGGAATGTAGCGGTTGCGATCCGATACGGAAAGTACTGCGGCATAGGGTGGTCCGGCTGTCTCGGAGAAAAACCGTGCGACGATCTGGACGCTTGTTGCAAGATCCACGACGAATGCGTCGGTAATAAAGGTCGAAAGCATGTTTTACATTTGATATATTCATCGATTCTCTTGAAATTTAAAATTATGATAATGAATTTATTTGTTGTTTATTATTATTATTATTATTATTATTATTATTATTATTATTATTATTATACAGGTTTGATTGACGTAGAATGTCATGAAGATTTTAAGGTTTGCATAACGAAAGTACAAGAATCCGGGAAAGTTGGATTTTCTCGGAAATGTCCAATTAATATGGTGGCGCCTGCGATGATTAAAGGTATAGATATGGCTATTTTACTGAGCCAATTAGACAGTACTAAATATGATGAACTCTGATTTTTTTCCCAAATTAAAAATTTCATTTGAATTGGGACTTTTCACTTATGTGTGGATTTATTATATTTGATGAATAATTTTCTTATTTTTTGGGGCAATTTAATATTGATTTTTTTAACAATGTATTGATCATATTTGTTATTTTTGATACAATATTTTGAACTAGTTATAGTCCCACCTCAACTCATAAATAAAAATATAATGCGTTTCAGCACACTCGAACCAACATTCTCTTGTACTGATAATAATGCTCATACCAATCGAATTAAAACTTAATCGACTATTAATTTTTTTAATTTTTAAGAATTACTATAATTATAAACAATAGCCATGCATTACAAAGCACTTTTAGACTAACAATCAGAATATATCTAAAGCTAAATTAGTATAGTTCTCAAAATAACTTATATACGATGAGATTTATTTTATAATAAATATCTAATCAGAATATATCAATTCACTCGTGAATGCCACATCAGCAACGTTAACTTTTACATTTATTATGTTCATTTATTTAATAGTTTTAGTTTTGAAAAATACATTGTTTATTTATCTTGATAGGTTATAGAGTAATAGTTTGTGTAATAGCCCATTTTGCCTGGGCCTATACACAATCCAAAAACAAAAATAAAAATAAAGAAATATACCCAAATGTCCAAATAAACAGTCCATTTTACAAAAGCCCAAAATTGAAACCTGAAACAGTAGCCCAAGAATAAAAATCTATTACAAAAACCAGTACCCCTAAACTACCCGAGCCCACTTGTATACAGACCCATATCCAAACTAGCCCTAACCCAATAACAGATACGGCCCAAAATGGCCCAGAAACCAAGCAGGACTAGCAGAAACCTAGGGTTCCTGGGAACTCTCGCGCTACAGGAGCCATCCCAATCGTCAAGCCGCAAGTCTCGCGCCCAGGCCAACAGTCGCATCGAAGTCAACTCTTCGCACCCATCAGTCGTCGTCTATCCTGCCTCAATCGTCGCCACAGTTAGCACGCCTCACCACCGCCGAGACTTCACCTGCACAAACAAGGAAAGGACGATAGCAAAATATGGAAAGAAATCTTTATTTCCTTTTTTATTTTTTCATCTTTCGGGTTATAAAAACCCCAATGAACAATTTTTAAATGACGAATAGAGAGAGATACAAATATACGAAAAAACACAGAAGATACACATATACAAAAAATACTCAAAGGCAGAAAGCATAAAAAATATTCAAAAATTCCGATGGAATAAAATACAGAGGTGATTTTCTTTTATGTATTATTCTGTTTTTATTTTTTTTACATATATATTTGCGCATATAAATACTTTTAAAAAAGTATAAAAGGGGAAGGGATTACCTTTTGATGGCAAAAAATTCGTGGTTCAGCCTCCGGCCACCACTCGCGACGACGCGTGAGGCGCGTGGAGGAAATGGCTAGAGGACTGGTGATCAGAGGCTCGGAGAGTTTCAGAGGCTTCTTAGAATTTTTTTTTTTTTTTTAAAAATGGTGTCTAAATGATGTTTTTTGAAATAAAGCTGACTTATATAGGAAAAGGAGAATGACGTCGTTTTGGGTTAATAGGATCCGCGCGCCGACCCGAGGACTCGATAAAGATCCGCGTGTTTTTAAAAAAAGGGGAATTTTCAATTTCAGCCCCTCCGTAGTTTTATATGTTTCAATTCAACCCAATTGGAAATTTTATTTTTTATAAAACTGGCCCTATATTTGCATTTTGTTTTAATTAATTCCCTTAAACTGTTTTAAAGGCCAATACCCAATAAGTCCCTGGAATTTAACGCCCGATTCAATTTAATCCTTTTATGTTTATTTTATTTACTATTTAACCTTGCTTTCTTTATTATTATTTATTTTATTCTAATACTGTTTTTTTAAATCATTTTATCATGTTAAGATATTATATTACTCTTATTATTTGTAAATTAATTTAACTTGTATATTTTTATTATTATATATTATTCTTATGTATTTTAAATTATTATTATTTATTATTTGATTTGATTATTGTGTTATATATTATTTTTAACTTATATATTAGTAATCATACTACATATTTTTAAAATAATGTATATTATATAGCATTACATCTTATATTATTTTGTTAAAAAGTTTTTTATTTTACCAGAAATTATTTATATTGAATAACACATTATTTATTTAAAAAATATATTTTTATATGTATTAGATTATTATAAATATATTTCTATTTAAAGTCATAAATAGTTATTTTCTATATATATGTGCATTTTTTATACATCATTGCATGAGCACTTTCAACTTGCATTAAATATGTTCATATTTGTTTTATTATTTATCGTATTTGTTTATATTTCATCATGTATTTACAATTGCTTTAGTGTAGGAATTATTATTTGTCATATTTTAAATTATTATTTCTTTATTGCCTATCTTAAATGTCAGTATACTATATTTCATCATGGATTATTGTTTAAAGTAAAAATTCATTTTTTGTAAAATTACTATATTTTATCTAAAGGTTTTTAAAAATAAGGCAATGTTTTGTATTTAGAAATTCGAGAAATAGTGCCCAATCGTGCTGGGTTACGATTTTCTGTTTGGCTAAATAACTAAATATCATTTTAACAAGTTTTGTAAATCGTGAGATGGCTTTTGATTACGAAGGTTTTAAAATATCGTGTCCTATCGTGCTGGATGTGATGTTATATTCATTCGGAACAAAGAAATCTCAAAATTTTAATTCAAATTGCTCGAAGTTTTTAAGAAATCATATTTTTTAAATACTTTTAGATTTCAAACATTTGGACATGATTCTATCGATTAGGTACCAATTTTTGGGCGTTATGAGGGTGTTAGCCCTTTCTAATACGTAACCGACTCCCGAATCTATTTTCTCGTTTTTCGTAGACCAAAATCAAATGTTTTAAAATAAAACGTTTTAAAAGGTGATCCAATCACACCTAAATAAAAATGGATTGGTGGCGGCTCCCATTTTTGCTTTTAAAAGTCGACCCTATTTTTCAAACTTTTAAAATGGTTTCGACAGTTAGTATTTAACATTATAATGAATAACAACTCTACGTGGGAACAATCTTTTTGTACTATTGACTATGGTACATATCTTCATCTCTGATGTTGGATCGATAACCGGCCATAAGAGAATTATCAAGAACAATTACAACCTTTTTTATTATAAAAATTTTAAATGAAATAATTATTATTATATTTACATTCTCTTGCATTGGTAATACCTAGGGGCGAAGTCAGAATAATTTTTTAGGGGGCATGATGAATTTTAATTTTTAATTTTTATATCTTTATAATTTGTAAAGGATTAAATCGAATTTTTATAATTTTAAGGGGGTCAAAGTATAATTTTACCTTTACTAATTTAGAATTTTTTTTTAATTTTAAAGGCCTAAATAGTAAATTTATTTTTTAGGGGGGTCGGGGCCCATGCCAGCCCCCCTGGCTTTGCTCCTGGTAATACCTATATTTTTTTGTGTTGAAAACACTCACATTTTCTTATACTGAAAACGATACTAATAGAGTTAATACTTAATCGACAAATTTTTTTATTTTTAATATAAATTTTTAGTGGCTGTTATAGATTCTAATATTACAAATAGAAATTGAGATGGATACATATTATACGGGGGACGATCAGTCGTTAAAGCTTCGCTCGCAATTTCTTAGGAGGGGTATTGCAGTAATTTTATAATTCCTCCCGCGGGTTCAGCGCGCTCACTAGAAAATAACAATATTGTTCAAAGAAAGACCAAAATTGATATCCTTTATTTAAAAACGACAACAAATTGAAATCCTGCTAAAAAAGAAAAAAATATTTTTCGAAAACGTGCAACACAAGAGCAATTCGGGAAAGAAGAAAAAAAAGAGAGCAAAGGTTTATAGATCGTATAACGACGAATCGGCGACAGAATGCTGCCCAATGCTGTGCGTTTCGTAACGAAAGTTACCTATATCTTCGTCTTCCTCACTGTCTCTGTCATCTCCACCATCAATGATTCTCAGGTAATAATAATAATCCCAAAGCCCTACCTCTTTATAAAAATTCCGATTAAGTACGATCTCCATTTTTTTTTAACTTTTATAATTTATCTCCCTTAAAAAAAATTAATAGTTCTAACATTTTCTTTTTAAATTTGTTACTCTCTGGAATTTTAAGTAGAAGGGAAAAAGCAGAGAAGTTGAGAAGAAGAGAGAGACACAGAGAAGAAAAATAATTCTGATTTTTCATTCAGTAAAATATGCATAAATGTTTTCCTCCATCGATTGTGCTTTTAAAAAGGAAAATAACAAGAAGCTGACGTGGTCATTTTCTGTTACACAAAACTCCCCGTTTAACTAATATGCTACGCTCCGTTTTATCAGTTTATTCTTTAGACTAAAACTCACCGTTTAGTTTTAAAACCACAACAAAATTTACACAGGTATGTAGCAGAACCTGCGTAGCTGTTAAATGTCATAGTAAGCTCCATTTTCTTTTACCTCTCCAATGGACTTTAATCGTTAATTTTACGTGATAATGAATTAATTTTTAAAAATTTGGAATGTAGCGGTTGCGATCCGATACGGAAAATACTGCGGCGTAGGGTGGTCCGGCTGTCCTGGAGAAAAACCGTGCGACGATCTGGACGCTTGTTGTAAGATCCACGATGAATGCGTCGATAATAAAGGTCGAAAGCATGTTTTACATTTGATATATTCATCGATTCGCATGAAATTTGAAATTATGATAATGAATTTATTTGTTTATTATTATTATTATTATACAGGTTTGATTGACGTAAAATGTCATGAATATTTTAAGGTTTGCATAACGAAAGTACAATTATCCGGGAAAGTTGGATTTTCACGGAAATGTCCAATTAATATGGTGGTGCCTGCGATGATTAAAGGTATAGATATGGCTATTTTACTGAGCCAATTAGGCAGTACTAAATATGATGGATGAACTCTGATTTTTTTCCCAAATTAAAAATTTCATTTGAATTGGGACTTTTCAATTATGTGTGGATTTATTATATTTGATGAATAATTTTCTTATTTTTTGGGGCAATTTAATATTGATTTTTTTAAAATAATATTTTGATCATATTTGTTTTTTTTTATACAATATTTTGAACTAGTCATAGTCCCATCTCAACTCATAAATAAAAAGATAATGCGTTTCAGCACACTTGAACCTACATCCTCCTGTATATAATAATAATACCCATCCCAATCGAAATTAAAACTTAATCGACTATTAAATTTTTTTTAATTTTTAAGAATTACTATAATTATAAACAATACACATCCAAAACAATTGAAATTTGAACCAAGCATTACAAATCACTTTTAGACTAACAACCAGAATATATCTAAAGCTAAATCAGTATAGTTCTCAAAATAACTTATATACGATGAGATTTAATTTATAATAAATCTCTAATCAATTCACTCGTGATTTATACGATATAAAAGTCGAATCTTAAGATATTAACATCCTAAAACCTTAATATTTATCGGTACTACGAAGCCCCCATTCACAATTTCAAGTACTTTTAGTAATCAAACCAAATAAATAAACGAAGAAGGTTTTAATTTCACAAAAAATATTCAAATACGATCACGTATCCTATAATTTTTTTTTATTATTTTTCGACAATCTAAAGGATGCCATCTTTTTACCCTTTTATTGTGGAATTTATATCAAATAATTATCCTATACATAAAAAAATATTTTGTAAATTAATTTTTTAGAGATTAAAATATGCTTCAAATCCTTGCACTTTTTTTTTATATTTAAATTTAATCTCTCTGCTTTTATTTATAGGAATTTAGTTAATTTACTTTTTAAATTTTACAATTCAAGTCTAGTTGTTAACATTATTAAAATTATCCGTTAAATTTGTTGGCACAACATTTAAAAAAAAAAAATCACTTATGAGTCATTTAACAAAAATATCTTGCAATAAACTTGAATTTAATAGAAAGCATTTAATGACGCTAACAATCAGACTTGAATTTTTAAATCAGAAATATAGAGGAATCTTCCTTGAAATAAAATTAAGGGCTAAATTTCAACAGAGTGAAGAGTAAGGGGACTTGGAACAAATTTTAGCCTCTTTTTCTAATATTAAAGTAAAGAAGTGGGTGGCTTGGGAGCAATCAAAGAAATTGGGCCTAAAATGATGGTTTTGGGCTAGATTTTTTAAACCCAAAACCCAACAGGGAAAACTCTGAAAACCCTAGATTCAGGAATCAATATATTTTGGCCAAGCTTCCGTCTTCCTCTTGTTGCCTCTCTTCTGTGTTGTAGCTTTCTGCTTTGCTCTTTTTTGGGGGTTTCAAAAATGGTTGAGAAGACAAGGGGAAGAAAGGAAGAGGTTGTTACCAGAGAATACACCATCAACCTTCACAAGCGTCTCCATGGCTGGTAATTTGATTTTTTCCACTTTTTACACAATTTTTCATTACTTGCTTTGTGGATCTCTGTTGTTTCGGTTCTAAATTAGATTTTTTTTCTTTTTTTTCAATATTTCGATGATTTGTTTTCATTTATGTTGTATTCATCTTGTTTATAATCATAAACTTTGTTCGCTAAGTATTGGCCTTTCATGTGGATAAGAAATGGTGGAATTTAGGGTTTAGATTCATGATGTTTTTATCCGTTACTGGCAATAGATTCGTGGTTTAATCTTAAACTAATTATATTGAAATTGAAGATGTTCATTGTAACGAGCCGAGCTCAATACTTGGTTCGAGCTTGATCGAGTTTACTTTTGAAGTTTGAGCTTAATTCGAGACAACAATCGAATTGCTTAAGGTCACTTAGATTGGATAATTCTTGTGCTCGACTTCGAACTCAATTATTTTCCGCCCTAGTTTTATCTCGAATAGAAAATGATTGTGTAAGATTCGATCTTTTTCGAATAAAATCCCAGCAGGTTGCAAGTATAGATTGAGTGATTTGTTTTTTAATGAAGTCCTTGGTAATCTTTGTAAACAGCACATTCAAGAAGAAAGCTCCCAAGGCAATAAAAGAGATCAGGAGATTTGCAGAAAAAGCCATGGGAACCAAGGATGTGAGAGTTGATGTTAAACTGAACAAGCACATATGGAGCCGAGGGATCCGAAGTGTCCCCAGACGGATTAGGGTTCGCATTGCTCGGAAGAGAAACGATGATGAAGATGCAAAAGAGGAGCTTTACTCTCTTGTAACAGTTGCCGAAATCCCAGCCGAAGGACTCAAAGGTTTGGGCACTAAGGTCATCGATGATGATGATGATGAGTAATCTCCGATCTCTAGTTTAAGAAAAGCATTGCATTTTGTTTACCGAAAAGTTTAAATCCAGGTTTTGGCTAGTTTTACGATTTTGTTCATCAACTGTTTTTCCTTTGATATTTGGTTTATCGTTGTTTAGACTTTTAAGCTTGGTGCTATTTATGTTTCAATGGCGGAATCAGGTTCTTTTTGCAATTGAGTTTCGCATACATTATGAAGCATTGCTTTATTATATTCATGCACGAACTGCTGTAGTTTTATCAATGACTTGGACATGATTAATGTTGAGACTACCTGGTTATGTGCGAACCACCCATAGTTATATTAATAACTGGTCGGAACTGCTCTCGGTTGTTCGATTGCTGTCATTCTGTTATTAACTAGGAGGTTCTTGTTGTCGAAATAGAACCCTAAGCCGGGTCTAAGGCATTCAATGATGGAAGTGTAGCCATTAACATCAAGGGTCATCATAATAATGACAAAAACTACATCAAATTCTTAATCCTGATAGACAATCTAGTGTTTTGAAAGCTATTTGCAAGTCCATTGCAATTTCATTATACAAAGATTGTATTAGAACTCCAGTTTTATTTTCATGTTTTGTGGATTTAAGGCGTAAGTGTTGGATACGAGTATTTTTATTTTAAAAAAAATGTATTTTAGAGGATTCTTGTAAGATTATAACTTCATATTATTGGAAATATAAAAAAAAAATTGTTGCCTATATAAGTAAATCAAATATATTGAATTGGTTAACTGCCTTAGCTCGATTGGAATTGATATTGTTGTCTATATAGAAGAACATGAGTTCAAGCACGTTGAAGTGCATTTATTCTTCTATTAAGGAGATATTATGATTTAATTTTCATCCCATTAAATTTATTTCCAGGAATATCTCAAAAAATGCAAAGCAAACAAACTTAGATGAATTTTTATAATAAGGTCGCAATAAAATTCAGAAAAATTTGTTACATATGTTCTATTTTAAATATTTTTTGGTCGAAAGATTGCTACAAATTAACAAATTCCTACTTATACGACCGAAAAAAAGTGAAATACATAAAATATATGAAAATACTAAATAAATTATACAGAATTGTATAATAAGGATATTTTTGAACGAATTAGGATATCATATTTTTTTGGCTATTATATGCTGTCCCTATATCTTTTATATATTTGAAATTTTAATTTGTATTTTTCTATTTCAAATCATCACAGATCATTAGAAATAAAAATAAAGGGACTAAATTTCAAATGTGTAAAGAGTCCAGGGACTTAAATCATATTTTAACCTATTATTTTTACTTATGAAATAAAGGCTTTCACCTTATCGGGTCTTAACCCGGCCCAAAATAATCAACGCTATACAAACTTACCAAAACCCTAACCCTAAGCTTTATTAATCCTGCTCACCGCCAGAGGCGAACCAAAGATCTAAAAAACCCGCAGTTCAGCAACCAAGGAGCACTCATTCCACAAGTCCGCCATGGGTAAATCTCAAAAGCTTTCTCACTTAGCTTTCTCTTTGTTATTAATTAGGGTTTTTTCTTTTTACTGTGTGTTTTGACCCTGATTATTTTGAATCGCGTTGATTTATTTCAGGTAAGGTTCATGGATCATTAGCTCGTGCCGGTAAGGTGAGAGGCCAAACACCTAAAGTGGCTAAGCAAGACAAGAAGAAGAAGCCCCGTGGCCGCGCTTACAAGAGGATGCAATACAACCGTCGTTTCGTCACCGCAGGTGATTATTGTTTCTCTCCCTCTTGTCATTTCCTTTGAATTTTTGTTGTTGGGGGTTTCCGTCTTCAATTTGGATAAAATGCTACGAATATTATCTTATAGATGGTTTTTTTTCCATGGCTAAAAAGAAACCCTGTTTATGTGTTTGTTTATAGTTAATTATTGTTGGGATTTCACTGAAAACTAATGGAATTGTACTATGTGTATGTATGTTCATTAATTTTGATTTGTAATTTACGTCTGAATAGAGATGGCAAAAACCCTAAACCGACGGGTTTTGACCTGATAGGATTGGTTTTTCCTTTTCCTTTTTGAAATGGGATTTGGGGCGGGGTGGGAGCCAATGCTCTATCATCGGGTTGGGGGTGGGCAAAAATCTGACCTACCTCTCCCGATTCATTTCTTTTGAGCGAAGAGTGGAAAGTGGTGCATTTTTTTGCCATTCATTGACCAAGTACCTATATTTCCAATTCTGATAGTAGCAAAACTAGTCAAGTCATGAGCAGGTTGATTTCCCTACCGTTGAGTGATCTATGTTAAATCTCTGGTTTTTGCAGTGGTCGGATTCGGCAAAAAGAGGGGACCTAACTCATCTGAGAAGTAAGAGCTATGCAATTGAAAAGAGGTATTGTTTGAAGCTTTTATGGATTTAGTCTGTGTTTCCCCCCCTTTTTTGTAATGTTTTATGATACTTATTTGTATCCACTGGTATTAAGGATCAAGTTGAACTTGAAGTTTTGTTAGCCAAATATTATGTGATTTTGATATTAGTTAAGCTTAATTCTTGGTTCATTACGTATTTCTTTTCTACTTCATCGCTGCCGAATTATTGCCATTTCAAATGCTTAAAGTTTTTATCTATCCATTTGTGAGGCTTGAAATAACTGTATTCATCTGATTATTCATTTCTTTATCCATATTGATATAATTGTGTCTGGATTCATATTCCTGAAAATTTTGAGCCTTTGGTTTCTCGGCAAAGGCCTCGAGTATTTTGGTTCATGTTCCATCGTATTTGATCTTATGAGTTTTATTATTGATTGATTTTGATTGGAATTGTGTGAGTCTTTCTTTATCATCAATCGAATCACCGTTCGCGACCTAGGATTCTATTTTCTCATCAATCCAATCACTGCTCACGTTTTTTCTTATTCTTATCAATGAATTGATCTCTTTATTTATATGACTTAGATGTCATGTATTTCTTGAAATATGATTCGATTGATTGGTATGATATCGATGAGATTGATATTCAAATATTTTAGTAAAGGATAATAGGAGCTAATTGTATCAAACATCCCCAAATTATGACTTTTATTTTAAATGGGTCCTTGAACTTCTAAACGACATATTCTCAAATTATTGATGATGTCATTCAGGTCTTTGAGCCTTCCATTATTGAAGCCATTAAATGATGTGGAAAATTTCTTATCATGTTATTTAAATTTTAAAAAAATTAAAACATCGGATGACTTTTATAAGTAAAAATTAAAAATAAAGTAAAAAAATTGAAAATTTTAAAATTAAGATTTTTATAATTATTTTTACAATATTTGATATTGTATTAAAATATTTATTTTAATTGTCATTAGAATCGATGTTTCGGTTATAACATTGATGGTTTGATTTTGATGTTGTGTTAATTTAAAATGAAGATTATAATTTTGAGGATTATAATTTAGGGATTTTTATATTTTTAAAAATTTAATTTTTTTAATTAATTAGTTGATTCGTTAATTAATCTATTTTGGTTTAACCAGTTATGTTTTTAAAATTTTTAATAATTTATTTATTTTGGATTAATCAAATCAAAAATTGGAAATTTGATTAGTTTCGTCATTTAATCCGATTTTAGAAACATTGAATACTATTGAATCATGAAAAAAATATTAGGATTGAAACAAGAAACCCTGACAGGAATTTCATGGCCGTACAGATTTTTGCATCAACAATTCACTGGTTTTTTTTTTTATTTTTTTAAATCACGATTTGGGAAAAGTGATAATATGTATATCGATTAAATCTTGAATTTTAGGATGTGAATCAAAGGGTTTTTTTTTTTTTTAGTTTATTTTATATTGAATTGATAGTTGAATTAATCAGGTTATGATTTATTGATTTGATAAATCTAATTAAAAATTTATTAAAAAAAATTGATTCAACTGTCAATTTAATGACCTGTATCTATTTCGAAATTAATTGATTCAAAGCTATTCTCGAAATTTATAAAAAATACAAATGTGGTTAAAATTTTATTTATTATCTATAGAGTTATTTATTCTAATAGTTGAGTTAATAAAAAAATATAAAATGTCATTAATAATTATTGATTTTTTAAAAAACGTGCTTAATATTAAGCTCTTGTTCATCCCATTTGCAATATTTAACCTTTAATCTAGAAATATTTTAAAATAATATAAAATATCTTATTCATAAAATAATACATAATCTTTTAATTTATCAAATAACATTTCAATCTTAAATAAATTAAAAAATTCATTAAAAACCCATTTTAAACTCGTTTAGAAAATTTTAAAAAGTCTCTATAAAAGAATTAAAGAAGTCAATGCTATTACATATTAAAGAAACTATCGCTGGAATTAATTTTGCAGCACTGAAACGACGGCGTATAATATGTATGGAGCAGACGGGGCCTAATCTATTCCATTAAACCGACCTAGTGACGTGGAAAGCCGACAACTTCAACCGTCGTGAAGACGAGGCAAAGCTAACGCAGTTTCTTTCCCTCGTAAAACAATACGCGGAAGCAAAATAAAAAAAAGGGAAAATCAAAATCAAAGTCCTCAAATCCCTAAAATCTCTAAAATCTCAAGTTTTACAGGTTAGAACATTTCCCCCTTTTTGTAATATTCTTTACTTTTTACCGATTCTTTTTTTTTTTTCCTGTTATGAGCGATTTATTGATTGTTTTATTATGTTTGTTTTGATCTAATCTTATCGTTTTGGTGATTGTTGTTGAACAGGCGATCGGGGATTTTGATCTCAAAGAGTTCATCATGTTTAATCGACTGTTCGGGAAACCTAAGCAGGAAACAAATGCTCTGACCACGTTAGATAAATTAAACGAGGTGTAGTATTTGATTTTCTTTTGGTTTTTCACTTTAATTGGGAAACCAGTTATTTATTTTTGTATTTCTCTTGCTTTGTTCGAGTTCAAAAATTTGAAAATTGGTGATTTCGGTGTGTTGAATTCAGTAGTCATGACTCGTTAATTGACGATTGGTTATTGCTTTAGGAATTTGCTTGAATGAATTGAGTTGATGGCTGACGGGGTTATGGAATTTTATGATAACTCCTTGTTTTGAATTCTTATATTGTTTGATTACATTTCGGAAGTGTTGTTGATTTGTTGTCAGTCGCTAATGAGCAATAACATTGAAGTTGAATAAAAATTTCATACACAGAAAGAAAGAAAGATAATTAAATTACTTGGCTAAGATGCACGAAGAGAAATTTATCCGCCTAGTAGATCAGTCCTTCAGAAAATCAGACACTTGGTGGAGATGGGGTAGTTGTTTACTTTGTTTGACAACTTGGACGTGAAATTTTTGCAATAAATGTAATAGTTTTCTGACCCAAAACTGGTTAATATATGGAATTCATTTGTTATACTTAAAGAACAACTTATCTAGTACTGTTATTTTGTTGAAGAAAAGGGTTTCAAGGATAAAAGGAATGAATATCTCTTTTATCGTGTATACATATTCCTTGCTGATCTCGCTAAAAGTTGATGCTATGATGGACTGTGATCTTTTCTGTATTTAGAAGTTTGGTTATATTGGTTGTGTATTAGGGATAATTTCAAAATTTTAAGAATCTTAATTTTAGTGATTTTTATTTCGTCTGGTGCTGCAAAATGCAAATTGCAGTCTTTATTCGTTTCCACTGAATGACTTACATTGTTTCTTTTCTACGTTTTGCGTTAATGGGATCCTATATTGATCTCTATCATCTAGACCCTTGAAATGTTAGAGAAAAAAGAAAAAGTACTTGTGAGAAAAGCAGCTGCAGAGGTTGAAAAGGCAAAGGAACTTGCGAAAGCAAGAAACAAGAGAGGTATGGTTGCAATGTATATGCAAACACAGTTATTGTTTTCCTAGTTTTCATTGATTTTCTCTGTTGCAAAAACATATCGATGATCAATGGAACTGGCTGACTTTTGACCTTGTAAATTACATTAATTCCCACGTTTGGTTTCTTGATGATTCAGTATAAATATGTGGAAAGGGATATGAAATTCTGTATAATTATCATGATAAATTATTGATATTCTTTTAGTATTTATATTAGAAACTTTTGTTGATGTTTCCCATAATAATCCTCAGCCGTCCCGCTTATGTCCCTCAAAAGGAAGGAAAGAATTTTTTAGTTGCCCCTGAAGGAAAAAATGAAAAAGAACTCAAATGTTTTACAGCGTTGCAAGCTTTATCTTTTGAGGTCCTTTGATACCTCAATAACTGTAAATCCTTGAGCTTTATCATATCATATGACTCTGAATTTCTTATCTGTGATGTGCTCGTGTCATATGTACATCTGACTTTTGAAGTTATTTTCACTGTGTAGGAAAATAAATGAAATGGTTTAGTATTTGTTTATCATCTGACTTATGCCAATTTAGAACCCTGTTGAATACATTAATTGCCAACTTTACTTAGTTAACTCTTAGTACTCATCATTACTACTATCAAGCAGCGGCTGTACAGTGCTTGAAGAGGAAGAGACTATATGAACAGCAAATAGAACAGCTTGGAAACTTCCAGCTTCGTATTCATGATCAAGTGAGCTTGGATTTTGTTTTCTTTTGTTTTTCCTTTTTAGTGTTTTAATTGTGCTCCAAAAGCTTTTCTTGATTTTTTTAACATTTCTTATGATGCTATACTTATTGGTATATATCAACGTCTACTGTTCCACAGATGATAATGTTAGAAGGTGCCAAAGCCACAACCGAGACTGTAGATGCTTTGAGAACTGGAGCATCTGCAATGAAGGCAATGCAGAAAGCAACGTATGTGATCAATATTGTTCTTTGTTAGCTAGAAATTTGCTTTTCAGATTTTTCTTTATTATAGTTGTCCTTCATGAGGCACAGACGGGCAGTGCCTAATTTTCCCTGTTTTATTCAAATGGCTTCTTTACAGTAATATAGATGATGTTGACAAAACAATGGATGAGATCAATGAACAAACCGAGAACATGAAACAGATTCAGGATGCACTTTCAACTCCTATTGGAGCTGCAGCTGATTTTGATGAGGTCAGTACTTTTCTTTTATGCGCACACTCTTCTTATTCTCTTACCTTCTATTATTATCTATGTTTACACCTATCATGGCTAGAATTTATTCGCATCGAAAAATGAGTCGGAAACTTTTGATGCTGCAGGATGAATTGGAAGCAGAACTCGAAGAACTTGAAGGTGCTGAGTTGGAAGAACAGCTTCTCCAGCCAGCAACAACTGCTCCAGCAGCTCCGGTCCAGGTGCCTGCTGGCAGACAACCAGCTCGTCATGTTCCTCAGAAGCATACTGCTGAGGAAGATGAACTTGCTGCATTGCAGGCTGAGATGGCACTTTAAGGTAATCCATTCTTGTCCAGTTTGTTTCGGGAGAATCACAGATGGTGCACAAAGCATTGCTAGTCGATGTTGATCTGGATAGCTAAGTCACCAATTATAGCGTAACTGGACTGACCCTTTCAATGCTAATAATTTTTCTTTCTTTCTGCAGGCATCTCAAGTAGAGAACTGTTTTTGTTGCTGTCTGCAGTTCATGTTGCATAGAATGAAAGAGATACCACACTGTATTATTGAATCTGCCCCTTTAATTTATGCGCATCTAATCTTTTACGTACACTGTAAATAGAGATCGCGTGAACCGAACAAAACCCTCTCTTTTCTTTTTTCGTGTTCTTTCGATAAACACTTGTTATATTGCACGAATCCTTGTAGCTATCTTGACTTACTGTGTAATGTCAATAAGAACATTTGATGTTTTTTTATTCCCAATGAATGTGCTTTATCCTGGTTGGAAGCTTGGAATCACTCGCGGTGTTGCAAAGTGATTTTGGCCAGAGTGAGAGGCTCCAGTTACTACTAATTGATATAAAATTATAAAAATGATATTGTAAATTTCTTTTAAAGAATTTTACTATTTTTAAATAGTGAAACAGCCTGCTGAACCAACCAATTAAACTGCATTACGTATTTGGAAAGTATTATTTAATTATATAATTTTTTATTTTTATTTTTTGTATTGTTTACCCATCCTAAATTATTTTCACACAAACATTATCTAATAGTAATTTATTTTTAATATTAATTATTATTATGTTTTATGTAATATTAATTAATACAAAACTTTACTCAATTAATACAAAATATTACAAACTGTGTAATGTTTCTAAATAATTACATAATAACACAAAATATTATTTAATTAAAAATTATTAAAATTTTTCTAATATTTTATTTAAGTTGCACAAAATATTACCTTATTAAAAGATATTATAATATTAGTAAAAAAATTAGTTGACATATTCGTAACTAAATTTATAAACAATTTTAAAATCCCTAAAGAAAGTTCACTAATATGTGCATATTTACTTGTAGCTTTCACTTAAAACCTATAATATAAACTGAAAAAAATAAAAATAAAAATCAAAATCAAAATCAAAATCAAAATCAAATTTTTATCATGAAAATCTGATAAAATATGGGGACCATTCTTGATATTATGTCATTTTTATCTGATAAAGTCAGATACCTTCGCTGACTTCACCTATTTTCACTCCAATTCAAAAAAAAAAAAAAAACAATTTAAAGAAAAACAATTCAAAGATAAGCAATAATATTTTCTTGGGAAAATTACTAGAAAATACTCTTTTTTAACAATTTATAGAAAAAAACCTGTTATCCAACTATTTACCGGAAAAGGCTATTTCCCCCCAAAAAAAATTATTCTTGAATTAAATTTTAAAAAAATGTCAATTTTTAAATATTATAAAAATAGACCAATTTTTTTAAAAATTTACGAGAATAAACCTTTATAAAGGCTCAAAGTGACAACACTATTTTTTTTAAGGTATCATCAATTAATATGGAAATATAACTTACAAAGCAAATGTTTATATAAACCCAAAGTCTCATTTCACTTGTTTTCTTGAGCAATATAGGATATAAGATATGTGCATATATAGACTCATGAACAGTTTTGCAGCTTGTTCCTAAACAATGTGGGATCCCTTCCTCTTTTAACTAACAACATGAGATGAAATGCTACACTATATTTGATTTTTTTTTACTTGAGTTTAAATTTTTTTACAAAAAATTAACATTTGTTACATTATAAATAAAATTTTTAAACTATATAAGTAAAAAAATATATAAAATATAAATGAGTATGGTAAAATATTAAAAAATAAATATTTAAAAATTATTAATAGTTGAGTGACCGTTTTGTAAGTTTTTATAATTCGATAGCTAAAAAATATAGTTAAGTGACTACTAATGTAATTTAATCTAGATATAAAATATGAAAAATAATTATTATATTTTATGTATATTATATATTTCTATAAAAAAACTTATTTAACATAATTATATACTATGTTTAAATAGATTATCTATCTAGTCAAAATATATCTGAAATAAATTTATCGGCATTCATTAGGTGATGAAAATTAAATTAAATTAGAATTAAAAAATTAATTAGTATAGTAAAATATTAAAAATAAATAAATATTTAAAAGGATATATCAATTTTTTAAAAATACAAAAAAATACTATTTGAGTACCAAATACTCACCATTTATTTATTAATCAAACATTCATAATATAAAATAAAATAAATAATAAAAAATTAAAAGTATAACTTCTAAATTTAAATAATGAAAAATTATTTTAAAAATTAGAATTATATTGATATTAACTTCAAACATTTAAAATTGAATAGAAGATTATTGCATGTACAAGTTTCATATGTGCAATTTGTTCTCTTTTTTTTAATAGTTTTTTTGTATATGTTAACAATTCTAAATGTAATACCCCGTAAGTTACTATAGTAAGAAAGTAATATATTATCCTTGATATAGTTAAGTAAGGAAATGAAGTGACAAAAAAGAAAATTTTGGATTATGTCAACATTGGGAAGTATATTATGATATATTACATTATTAATTCAAGAAATGGCTAAATTGTAAAAGTGAGAAAAGTTTTGTTGCCCAAGAGTAAATACTCAAATTTTGAGGGTTAAAGTGAAAATATGAAAAATTTAAAGGACCAATAGTGTAAATATTTTAAGGGTGGAATAATCTAGAAACTAAGGAAAATGGATGAATTAGGACCAAATTGAATAGGTGAAAAAATTATGAGGGACTAAATTGTAATTGTTCCAAATTAAGCGATGATTCAATGATGGAATTTTTAAATATCATGAAGGGTAAAATGGTCAATTAGTAAGAGAGAGAATTCTAGAATGTAATGATTATGTTGATGAAGGACGAGCTACAAAGAGCTTAATGGCAGCTGACACTGCATAAAGAGCTTGACAGCACCTAAAATGTGCTTCTACAAGTGCATATCTTCTATCCACTGCTAACTTTATAAGTCGTTTCCTTTCTCTACAAATTGGCACAACTTCTTCTTCTTCCTCTAGTTTAGAGGCAACACAACCCATTTCTATTTGCTAAAGCCTGGAGAGTGTTTTTTTTCATTTCCTTTTTGTTTTTCTCGTTACAATAGGCGTAGAAGCTACTAACTTTTGAATATATGAGGATAGGGTAAAGTAAGATGATCTTTTGGAGGAATCTAAGTATTCTTTTCTTAAAAGAAGGAAGAGGTGGGGTTGCAACAAATGGAAGAAAGAATGAGCTAAATTTTACAAGAATTTTCTTGAGCAAAGTGAGATATAAGATATGTGTATATATGAGCAAAGGGTTCTCTTAGCAAGTTGTTTTGATGGGTATTTAGTTAAAAGACTATACTGTCAAAAATCATTCTATTATCTATGAATAAGAGTGGAGTATAAGAAGCCCATTTATTACAAGCCGAGACTTTAGTTCCATCAACTTGTGACTTCAGTCTTGTATCTTACATCAACATACTCCTAAGTTAGCCTTATATAATTTGGAGAGAATTAGCTAACCTCTGGACCTAAACAAGCACATTAAACACTAAGAAGTTTGGGAGAATCCTAAAAGAAGTTAATTACAAATGAAGGTGGGGTGCCTCCTTTATATAAGCCAAGCCCCTTTAATTCTCCAGCTAAAATTGATTGAAACTAACGGTTGATATCAAGTCTCTAGAATATCCTACACTATCCTAGATTAATATATGCAATGCTTCCGATTCTATAGAACTCCACAAGGTTCTGGTGTCATTCATGACCTTCCAGACTCTTCCAAGGATTTTAGGTCTTCTCCCACATCCTAAGACCATTTGACACATTCTAAGGCCTTCTGGGCTTATTTTTGGTTGAGAATCATTATAGGCCTCTTGTGCCTAAAAGGGCCTACTTGGGCCTTTAGTGACCACCATCCGTACACTTGGTTAGGGTAAAATTGAAACTTTAAGGAGAAAGTAAGAAGAGATGAAGTTTAAATAGGAACACAGAGAAAAAATAATTTTGTATATTCCTGTAACCATTGAATAGCCATTTATTGGGGATGGCACTGAATTGCTATTTAGTGATTTTTAGGAATCAGCCTATAATGGCTATTCAATGAAATAGACTTTATAGTCAACCAAACAATTGAATGGCTTTGTTGTGTTGAATAAGGTAGGAATAGCTATGCCATTCATGTGAACCAAACATTGTGTTAATGATCTCTAACTGTATTTGGGTGGTCTGCTTCACGCCATGGGTTGCTCTGCTCATTGGCAAATCATAACGCATTTCTACTAAACTTCACCCCTGCAAGTTAACCTAGCCTTAACCCCTCTTATTGGAACTAATAGAGGCAGTAGAATGACCATTTAGCAATACTAAATAGGTGACAATAGTCAAACAAGACACGATCAAATTCACCCAATGTGCACTAAAACCCTACTTGAACATCATACCTCTTAGAAAACTTTCTACTTAAATCTATCGTACGCTTTCCAACTCCATTTCCTACTTCTCAATGAATGCATGACCTCATAGGCAACTGAAAATACTTAAATATGCTTTTTGGTATTTATGTTTAGTTTTAATATTTATTTTGGTATTTATAATTTTTTTTTCAAATCGATACCTAAATTTGGTTTCTGTTATACAAATGGTACCTGAAACTAATAATGTTAACGTTTTCATATTTCCAATAAATCTTTAACACTTAATTCAGTGATTAATTTTAACAAAAAATAATTCAGACTTTAATATGAAAACAAATACCAAATTCAAACTTAAAATAATTCATTAATCCGAGTGATTATTACAAATCTTAAGTGTCGGTGAGCTTGTAGAGTAAAAAATTGGGACCACGTTACATTTGAGCGCAAATCATAGCACCAAAATCGGTCCACTGGAACATCAAATTCCCAAGTGGTCAACTGCAGTAAAATTTAATATCATCAGCCTCTTGCCAACAAACGAAAGAAATATTTTGTACCAACCCATTTTATGTACATTAATTGGGCTGCCCATCTAGTCCATGCCCAACATCAAACACTTGTTCAATTATTACCAGAACATGCCAGTTTCAAACACATCTATACGGATTTGGTTCCACATCATTATTTTTTCATTCATTGATATTTAATGTATACTTAATCACCATTCACATGTAATAAATGAACCGTACATGAATCTTACACATTTAACTGATCATCATCATATTAAATATTAATAGATAGAAATATAATGGAGTCAATCTTAATTCATCTACGCATTACCATACGGGCAAACTTAGAGATGAATCAAGTATAAGTAAACTCCCTTTCGACCAATTGCTTGAGTTTAGAATATGCTGGCTGCACTTCATATAAAATTGGGTTAAATTTTTAATAATGATATCTATGATACAATTATTAAATAAATATATTTAGAATTAAAATATTAAATTATTCTAACAAAACTATGCATACGAAATAAATTTCAATATTAAATTATCAGGTCACGAAAAATAAAATAAGCATAAATATATATATGTCAAATTCTATATAAAATGAATTATTAATAGGCAAAAATCATATATTTATGCTATAATGAGAATAAAAAAACTTTCTCTAAATGTAAGCACTATGAGAAATATTATGCAAAAATAATTAATTATGAAAATGACATGTGAAACAAATTAATTATAAAAATAGACATTTGCTACAGTGTTTTGTCGGTGTCGCCTGACATATTGGCAGCACCAGACTGAAATATGATGATCTAAAATATTCATAGATCTCATATATAAATTTTTCATTATGATTGACTGCTGAAAAAATGCTTTAAAGGTGCCGCTAATAGTATTTTTGCTTTGTATAAATTATAATTATAATTATCCTTATTATCAATTTGATTTAGAACACGGTATAAAATTATAACTATAAAAGCTTTCAAAAATCTTATTATGTATAAATTATAATTATTAGTTAAATTTATAGTTTCTAGGTATAATGTGAGCAGAAGAAAATTACTATTATTATATTAGACATAATTTAAATAAAAAATTTATTTTTTTAAAAACAAATAAAATTTATTTTCAATTGGAATCGACTTTTTTACAATAATAAATAAAGAGTTATTTAAAGTTTGGTTTAAACAATGAAGCGATATGACTTCTACCAAAATGAAACCGACAACATAATACATGCATTATTATGTTGAAAGATGGGATAAAATGAGGCAAGCAAATAAATAAATAGTTGGTTTAGTGGGGGATGAATTCGTTGAAACATTGTGGTTAGATTGTAGGTAGGGACTAGATTTATACTATTAGATAGACAAACCATGTGTGTTCTCTTTTATGTTAATAGCCATTCACTTTGAGTAGGTCGTCGGTTGAAGGGACACCATTATCTGGATATTTATTTTGAGGCTGTATTAGTTATTATAAGGGCATTGTAATTTGTGAGAGTTTGATCGAATCGAGTAAAAATATTTTAAGTTAATTATGTTGATAAAATTTATTTTATTAAAATATTAAAAAATTTAAAAATCAGTTCAACCGCTTGATTCTCAAGTCAAAAAGTTCAATGACTTTATCCAGATCAGTACTCTTGTTGATATTGGTTTAATCGGTCCGACCGACTGATCTGGTCAAATTTAAGTTTTTATGAATTTAATAAGTTTATATAAATTTTAATATTTTATTAATTTTATTATCATTTTTATAAGTTTTTAAGAATTTTAATATATTTTTATAATATTTTAAATATTTTAAACATGTTTTTATTAATTTTATAAATTTATTAAGTTCATTATAATATTTATAAGTTCTAATTGTTTTTTTTATAATTTTTAACTGTTTATATCAATTTTAATATTTTGAAATATTTTTACAATGATTTCTTAATCATTTTATATGAGAAAAATATTATATCAAACTAAAAACTGTCATGTGCCACTATCGAATTGATTTGTCAATTTATTTTAACGATCAATGTGGTCAATGACAAAAACTGTTAACGAATTGGCTTAATTGATTATTTTAATTATCATCAATGGCTTAATTGGGTGTGAATTTAATCTCAAGGCTTAATTGACTTTTTTCATATTTTCTTAAGGGCGTTTTGACATATAAGCCTTCTTTTCTATATGTTCATAATTAACTTTTAGGGTTTAATATTATTTTATATTTGTCTTAACTTGTATGAAATGGTAGTTAAAACTCTTGTTAGACACCCGTTTGACATGAGTTCAAATATTGTAACATTTATCCCTTACCCAATATAAAAAAAAAACAATAATAATATTTTATATTTATAGGTATAATTAAAATATGTCATAATGACTTATCTGGCCCTCCTGCTTTACAAAAAAAAAAAAAAGTCATTTAGCTCTCCATTTAATTTTTCGTCTATTTTAATACTTGAATGAAAAAGTTAATGT
Source organism: Gossypium australe (assembly GCA_005393395.2). Classification (NCBI taxonomy): domain Eukaryota; kingdom Viridiplantae; phylum Streptophyta; class Magnoliopsida; order Malvales; family Malvaceae; genus Gossypium; species Gossypium australe. Next base: position 154,708,494 of record CM016626.1, read on the forward strand.
TTCTTAACTTTACTGACATGAAATCCTCATGAAAGTCCATGTGTATGTCACATTAATAATTAATTAATTTTTTAAAAATTTAAAAGTATATAATTTTTATACTTTCCTAACAATTCTATTCATTTTTTTTAAATTTTGAAAGTTATTTAATTGCTAACGTGACATACACATAATGTTAGCAAAGTTAACAAATATTAAATTTTTCATCTATTTTTGGGATGATTTGACAAACAATACAAGTTTAAAAGTTAAAAAGAGTGAAAATTTAAATGGAAAACTAAAATGACTTTTTGTAAAATTAGAAAGTTAAATAAGTTATTATATTTTAAAATAATTTAATAAAATGTGATTTTTTTAACAATAAAATATGATGTTAAATAATCTTAAATTTCATCAACAAATATCAAAACCTTACATTTTAACTAAATAAAATAGTGTAATCATTGATGGAACCGCTAAGAGACCGAGGAGGTCACGGCCCCTTTTAAAATGATAAGTTTTCAATTTAGATTTTTTATAATTTATAAAATTTTAAACTAATAATGATAAAATTATATTTTGACCCCCTCAAAAATGATAAAAATTTAATTTAACTCTTTAAATTATAAAAATATAAACTATTAAAATAATAAATATATATTTCTACTAAAAATATATAATTTAATTATGATCTTTTAAAAAAAAAATTCTAACCCCGACACTTAATATAATCCAACCTAATAATGTTTTACACGCCTAAGGAGAAAAAAGAACATCAAAATTGAAGGAATTATTTGACAAACGACCCGACGGCTTAAAAGAATCCATGAGAGTACATCAATCATATCATCGTCACCATCATATATACAAAGAGCTAATGATCTCACAATAAATTTTTACTATTAGATCTTTTACTTTGTATACGTTATAAATTTAATAATTATATTTTAATTTAATAAACTTGTTCTTGTATTTTTTAAATTAATTAGTTGTAGTCTTTATGCTTTTTAAAATTTTAAAATTTAGTGCTAATCAAACGATAGCAATTAAATCAATTTGATTAAATTCCGCTATTAATCTTATATTACGTGTAAAGTTATAGGCTTAATGTGTATTGGTTAGATCAAAAAGTGGAGGAATGGGAAGACGCAGTGGAAATGCGGAAAAAAAATGAGTTTACTTGATTATAGAAAGTGAAAGGCAACAAGATAGGAGAGATGATCATTTTCCATCCTAATATATAAAAATCAATACATTCTAATTTGGATAATGAGAGGAGAGAAAATAAGAGAGAAGTGTATGTTAGTTCAAAATTATGCATTTTTAAATATTTTATTTTATTTCCTTTCATTTTTCAACTCTACCAAATAATGGACGGAAAGAAAATTATTATTTTTTTTCATTTTTTCATCATTCTTATCAAGCACGCAAAAGGAAAAAAAAAATATTTTTCATCATTTTAGTTTTCTACCCCTTCAATTTTCCTTCTTTCCAATTTTTTTTTTTCCATTTTACCAAGCAAAGTACGTTTATCTATAGTACGGTACGTTTAATTTTCTTTTTGTTTCACACTATCGTATATAATCTCATCGTCACTATATTTTTCAAATTTCAAAATTTCAATCTTAATACAAACAGTAATATTTAAATCTATAATTAATTTTATGAAAAATATATAATAATAAGAAGTTAACATGACATTATATATACAGTAATATATTTATTGCATCAAAATTTTAAAATAATGATAATGCCTATAAATTTAAAATTCTAAAAATATAAAAAAAATCAAATTAAAATACAAAAAATTAATCCAAAATTTCTATATAATATAAGTACTAATGGTAGAATTTGACAGTCACTCTCTGCTCTCTTTCCAAAGACGTCTCTTTCATACTAAATTAATATAATATTAAAAAAAACAATTTAAATAGACATAAATTTTAAAATATTCATATATTTAAATAATATATAAATATATACATTTAGCTTATTTTTATTTAGTATATAAAAACACTATCTGTTTAAACCCACCCTAAACTCAAACCTAAACCCAAATATAAAATTTAAACTTTGGCGAAAATTTTTAATAATAATAAGTTTTTAATAATAATTAACAATTGTAAGCATAAATTCAACCTTTAACCTTTAAAATAATATTTTACACTGATTCGACCGAATATATATGGCTCATATTTTCTTCTCTTATCCTTCGGAAACTATTTACAGAGAAGAAAAATAAATGATGGGAGCGAGGTGGCTCAGTTCACCAGGTCCGAAACCCAATCCACATCTGGACCTCCGGAAACCAGACCCGAGTAAACCCTTTCCAAAGAATTCTCTTGGCTCAGTTTCTCAAACATTTTTGAACGCAAGTGCTTTCCCGATTCCACTCTTTCCATCACAGGCTCTTCTCCACACCCGAAATCCAAGTACCCAATCCCAGGACGGGTCAGGTTTCGGGTCGGAGTACTAGGTTGGCTAGATAAACTGGGTCGGATCATTGACCCTCTTGGAGACCCGAAACCAGAAGAAGGTAAAGACTTGACTTTACCGAGCTGCAAGTTCCTCAAAGAAGCCACCATAGTGTTAATAGTAGGCGACTGAGCCATAGGTGAAACCGGCGGCGAAGACTCGGCCGGTGGAGAACAGGAAAACGGCATTGCTTTCGTACAAGGTGGTGAACTATCATAAGAATCAGCAAAGTTGACAACCCTAAGCTGGTCCGGAGTATGAGCGAAGAAACAGACCCGACGCCGACAACCCGACCCATCTTTACACGGCAGGGTTCGGTAACGAGCAGGGTGTAGCCAGCACTCGAAAACCCCATGAGCGAACTCGCAAGAGTCTCCTTTCCGACAGTTCCCTTTCCTGAAAACGGAGCAAGCCGTACCGGAATAATGAAACTTCCTCGGGTCCCTCCGGCGAGCTTTCTCGCCGGGATGAGCGTATGGACACTCGGTCCAGTCATGCGACCGGCCACGCGCGCACCGCCGGACTTTGAACTCGAACATCCGGAAATGATCGCACGAGTAAGCATCGACGGGAGAATCCAGATTGTAAAGGCCCGAAATCTCGGAATCCGACTCGAAACCCGGCTCGTCGGACGGCAAGTAACATTGCAGCGCTGCTAACGCTTCCTGGAGGTAAAAGGGGTTGCCGTTATCACTGAAGTTGTTCTCCGCTGTTAGGTCATCGCCTAGATAAGGCCAAGGCGGAACGTGGACAGTCGGATTGAGTTGACGATTTTCTCCGAGCATCATCTTTTGATGACGATTTTATATTTATTGGATAATGTATGGAAAAACTCCGGCAAGGTTTAGCTAGCTTTATAAGCAGAAGCTAGCAGTGAAAAGTAAGGGGGGAATTTAACCATGGTTAAGTTAAATTAACCACAGTTAGTTAAATAATCAAGGAGGTATAATTTTGTGTGTTTCCCTTTCAACTGCAGTAGAACTATATAGGTGGAGGGGAAGTGTTGGTGTTACGGACTTTATATTTAAGTAGAGGTGAAAGTTCTTGTTTGATCGCCACGTGCTGTCCGAAGTTGAATTTTACTGGAGAAAATGAATAGTCAGTGCTACGTGGCTTAATGATGAGGAAGATTCGAAATCGTTTGGTGACAGAGCTGTGAGGTAAGCGAGGCTTTCGAATAATTAATTCAGCTAGGTCCCTAGCGTTCCAAAAGCGCTGGAGCTTCAGATCCGCTGGATAAAATTGGGAAATTCTGTTTTTTTCTTGAAGAAGGAAAATAAAATTATTTTATTAAATAAAGAAAATAATTGGCAAAAAATAAAGAAAGTAATTTTGGTAACAGGGAGGACCAAAAAAAAAGAATATAAAATATGACAAGGGGTGTTTTTTTAGTTACTTTTAGAGTTAAAATTTGAAATAAAGGAAAATTTAGTCTTTAAATTTGATATTTTTTAATTTAGTGCCTAAATATTTTTTGGTCCACATTCATATGGAATCATGATAATTTTTTCCTTACAAAAATGGCACTATCATAAAGTGCGATATCATCATAGGGACTAGAATTAAGAAGTTTTGTCGAGTTTAAAGATTAATGTAGACCAAAAAAAGCCTAGAAACCAAATTGAAAAAAGTTACCAAATTTAATGACTAAAAGTTAATTTACCCTTAAAAATTTGCAATCAATATATTCCAAAAAACTGAATTTTCAATATTAATCCCTTTCAAAATAATAAAATTACACATTTACCTCTCAAAATTTATAAATTTATTCTAACCTCCTTAAAAAAACATTAGCTTTGCCTTTGTTTATATTATTACAAATCAACAAGTCATGACATATGAATAATAAACTAAAATCTAAAATAATTTAAAAGCAATACAAATATATGCATTTTTAATATCTTAAATTTATATAATATAAATTAAGATTCATCTACAAATAAATAAAAAACAGATTCTATCGACTTTTTATTGATAGTAACCAACAATTTATCTATTTGGAGAGCACCTATGACAAAAGAATTAGTCATTATTGCTATCGCATGATGACCATCTTGTTTCAAAAAAAAATGTAAATTTTTACATTTTTTAAAATTTTACCATATATTAATATTTTTTATATTTTAATAATTCTGTAAAATTTTAATTTTGAGTGTTAATTATAGTTATATACAATATATTTTTTATTTTTTAGATTTGTACTTTTATTTGACCTTTGAAATTTGCAATTATTTTCTACCAATTTTGTATTAAATTCCTGTCCTTTATTTCTTTCATGCCGGTAAATGTGAGTCTTGTTCCCTTTTCAGTGAACTGTTTCTAGCGCATTCTAGAACAACTTCATTCCCCACCGCTAACGTGCTCATTCGGTGCCAATATAACGATAACGTTTGTTTTAGACTTTTTAGTTTACATTTCTGCCCTTTATACAGCAGCGTTAGTTAATTTTAAAATATATAATATAATTTATATTTTTCATATAACAATCAAATTTTTAATAAAATAAAATAAATTTATTTTAGTCATTTTTGAGGATATATACAAACCTGTTTAAACACATAATCTCTTCCACTTTAAAGATTGAGAGAATTATGACTAATTTAAGTATTATAAATAAAATTAAGTTTTAGCAATTTAATATCAATTTAAAGTAATAAATTTTAAATAATATATTTATTTGTTTATCACGGTGAAGCATTTCTAGTTAATTTTGTAAATCTTTCAGTATTGTGATTATTATCATATTTTTTCTCCTTTATATAAAATATTTTTATGGTTAAATTATGTTAAATTGATTAAAAATGTTAATTGTACTTAGTTATTTGTTTTTGAAATTAAAAATAATTAATTTTTATTTTTTAATATAAATTAATTTGTTTAACATAAAAAAGTTTAAGGGAAGTGGAGAGGTTTTTTTTTTTAAGCCATTTTAGTATATGTAAATGATATAGTGGGACGTAAAATCACCATAGAGGTCTTTGTGTTAGGAGTAAACTAGTATTTTACACTCTCTACTAAAAATAGACAAATTAATCATTATATATTAGATTAAAGAACAAATTAGTACAACGGCAAGTTGTGTGCAGGCCCAACCTTGAGGGTTGTTTGAGAGTACAACCGCCTAAGGCCCTAGTTTAAAGGGGCCCACAATTTTTTTCAACTTTTATGTGAGAAAAAAAATTAGACTAAAATAAATTAATTAAATACTTAGAGCTATTAATGTTTCACCATAAATGCTTCATCTCTTAAGGCAGCTCCAAAAAGTCAAGAACGAACTTGGTGGTGTGCCATTTATGTTGAAGTACAAAAATCAATTTTTAATAGTCAAAATAGATGAAATTTTTAACAAAATAAATAATTTACTATTTAGTTTAATATATAAAAATTAATTATTTAATTTTTTATATAATTAATTTTTAATAGTGAAATCAAATACAATCTAATTCTTAAAAGAGAATCTTCCACAACTTTTACCCATTGGGGGAGGTAATATGGTAAATGGGCAACTAACGGGGTGAATGACAGTCACGTGATCGAGGATAAAATAGAACCATATTTAAAGAGAGAGAGAGAGAGAATTTGCAGAGAAGCAGAACAAACAAAAAGAGAAGAAAGAAGGAAAAGTGAACGTACACGTGGCATGTCATTACTGTAAGGAAATCCTCTGTCGCTTGCCGACAAAACCCGACTTCAAGCTCGCTGTACGAGACAAATCCCTTCCCCCACTTTGTGTCAACTTTTTATTTGTACGGACAACGTGTCTTTGTTTTTATTTGCTCAGTATTAGTTATTATCATCATTTATTTTTATATTTAATATAATTTTGTTTTTTTTATTTTTATAAAAATAAAAAATTACTAACATTTATTTTATATAACATTAAAGATGTTATTTTATATAACATTAAAGGTAGGAGTGGGTAATATGATTTTAGGTCATATTAAATAAATGTATGATAATAATTTTAAGTACTTACTTTATATAAGTCAGATATGCACTACCAATTTAAATACTTCGACTCTTAACATATTATAATATTATAGAATTAATTTCGTTTTACACCTGTGTCATTGCTCGTAATTACACGTGTGACATAATTAAATCATTATTATGATTGATGAGTTTTATTAAATTAACTGTAATTAAAATACTTCAATTATATTCATCTTTTCTTATAGAAAAATTAAAACTAATCATAACAATTTCTAACATTTTCTATGTTTTTTTTCAATAAACTCTAAAACTATACATAAACTTTGGTTTAATGTATAATTTTATACATAAATTTTAATTTAATTCAATTCTTGTAAATTATTAACACAATTATTTATATAACATTATTTTATGTTTATATTGCATATATAAATAACCATATTTATCCAACATAAAAATAAATTGATATATTTATTTCTTTAAATATATGCAATTAAATCAAAATTAAAGTTTTAAATATATATTTAAATCACAATCAAAATTTCACGTGTATAACCACACCAAATTAAAGCACATTCAATTAAAATTCATGTATAATTTCGAGATTTATTCATTTTATCTTTAAAAAATATAATTTCATTAAAATTACAGTTCCATTAATTACAATGCAATGTAATTACATTTTTATAAATATTTTATGATATTCAAAAACACCCTAAATTAATATTTAGTGAGTAAATATGTATGTGGTGGAGGTTCCAACGAAAGGAATAATAAAGAAAGTGTTATAAATTGACAAAAGCATAGTGATTGATTTTGATGGCCAATGAACCCATCTTCGTTGGATGTCATTGTCCAACAGTTACCAACATTATTTGGAACTGTCCGAGGTTTAATTTCTTTTCCTCTCTTTCTTTTTCCCCAAAATAGAGGACTTGGAGGTTTGATCGATTCAATTTTAATGGTATCCAAGTCCAAAAAGGAAAAAGCCATGGAAGTAAGTATATGTTTGGTAAAATTCTGTTTTAGACCTTGTATTTTGTGTAAATTATGAATATAATACTTACATATTAATTTGGTCATCTTTAGTATTTACTTCAGTTTTAATTTTAACCAAATAATAACTATTAAATTCATTAAGTTAAATTCTGTTATTTTTAAATTTTGATATGTCAACATATTATTATCACATATGTAATGCTTTATCTGTTTATTACTTTCACATACTACTCAAAAAATCAATGAATAGATTTAACGGCTAACGTTTGCATTAAGACAAAAATTTTGAATTTTAAAAAATATAGCTAAACCAATTGGTGAATGTTGACAGAATCTACAACTTTATGCATAATACAAGACTAATGGCATACTTTTAACCAAACAGATTTTAACCATTACCATTGTTACCATTGGACAAGGACTAAAATTTCAAAATTTAAAAAATATAGAGACTAAAATTGATCAAATTAAAGTACGTATTAAATCCACAATTTACACAAAGTATAAGGTCTAATAGCATAATTTGACCAATATGTTTCCAATGAACGTATGTTCCATAAAGCTTTTTAAGTTTTCTTTTCCTAAGTATTTTATCACATTCTACTGTTTATATAATTCAAATATGTACATAAAATTGTTGTTTTAAAAAATGAGAAGTTAAATAAGATAAGCTATTAGGTTACTATAATAAGTTAATTACATGGCATCACCTTGTCTTGTGTTAATAGGATTAGCTGTGCAAATAAGCTATTTGAGTTTGATTTAAAAAAATAAAGTCAAATCTATATAATACTAATTGTTAACTTATCAAAGGTTACATAAATATAAAATATCTAAAATATAATTATAACATCAAAAAGAATACATATATGTTATATGAATTCATGAATTTTTGTGTTTTAGTTTATCTATGCTATTATTTGACAGTAGACGAAAGTAATGTCTCCTATCAACTGGATCCCGATTCAATTGTGAAATATAACAATAAACAAGGAGACCCGACGTAAATATAACAACACAAAAAGAAAATCTAAATTTTAATAATACCAATTTAACAAAAAGCTACCCATTTAAACTGTGATCAAATGATTGTTTCCACCAAATAATGCAAACTGGGGCCATATGCAATCCACAAGTTGTAGAAAGCAATAAGAAAGGTATAACAGAGATGGCTGGGTAGCTTTCATAAGAAATATAATATATCCAAGTGCAAGCAAATATAACGGGTGGCTCCATATTTTACTTGAGTACTAAACAAATGCATGTGAGCTGTAATGCCTAAATTCTTGCAGTGTCTGAACCTCTAAAGTTTTGCCTTAGTTCTAAAGATTGAGCCAACAAAGTGGGCTATAAGCTCTCTTTATTTAAAGCTGAAGACAATGACTGCCCTTTGTTGAACCAATTGTCTAAAGATCAAATATAATTTATTTTTGCTTTTGATAATGTTAAGTAGAGTATTGATTCGGTCTAAAGCTTCCAGGTTGGACAATTCCAATTGCAAGGGTCCAAGGTTTCTTAGTAATGCATATTAGGATGGGGAATATTTTTTTTCTTTTTGGTCAGTCGAGTTTTGATTTGATTTTATAGGACTTTGAAAAAAAAAAACGAGTTCGAGTGAGGCAGGCAGGTTCCTATTGAAATTTTTGAGGCCAAGTTGGGGTGGTTTTAGATCCCAAGCCGTTGCATCCCTATGATATTCCTACCCTTAGGAACTAACTTATCTTTCCTGATAACCAGGGCTCATCTCTAACCCAAAAGGGAAAAGAAAAAGTGGCCTAAAGGCTAAAGTATATGATGTATTACATATATATGCTTTTGAACTTGTACATACATATGAAAATACATATGTATATATACCTTTTGGATGAGGGTGATATGGTATGGCTTCACTTCCTCAATGTTGATCCTCTCTCCTGAAGAGGCAAAAATATGAACAATGATCACCCCTACCCTACTTATGCCATGAATCAAATGATGCTTGTGGTTAATAAATCTAACTCTGAATACATGCAGATGATTCACCACTAGAAAGAAGACTTTTCCCGAAGAAAAATTCCATTAAAAAGTTAAATAACTGTTATTTTCTGTGGAAGGACGGGCACAACTGAGTGCAAAAGGGGAACTGAGGTAGAAGCCTAAGGGTTAAGGCTCCCAAGGAGGGCTTGGACAGCTAGGAGAGAGGGGTGCCCCCTCAGACAGCCAGGAGAGGGGTGTCGCCAAGAAGGAACAATAGAAAGGGTAGCTAAATTTATACTGAATTTCCCGTCAAGATGCAAGCTTCCCAAAAGTGCACGAGGGTCATAGGATGTTTGATAGGACGTTTGAATAACTTACTAAGTATAAAATTTTCAAAGCAATGCGCCATTTTTATGTCTTAACCTTTTAGGAACAGAAGACTCATAAGGCCCCTGATTTGAACTAATAGGCCAGAAGGTTAAAGTAATAAAACTGAAGCAAATGTTATATCGTGAGACCAAAGACACAGTGAATGTAGTTAAGCTATGGTTAGTTGGTATAAACATGAGCAAGTATAAGAGGGTGTAAATTGATATTTTCCACCAATTTCAAAGACACAGTGAATGTAGTTAAGCTATGGTTAGTTGGTATAAACATGAGCAAGTATAAGAGGGTGTAAATTGATATTTTCCACCAATTTCAACGGAGTATAATTCAAATGCCGCTAAGCCACCTCTACCATGATACTATGATACAAGCAAACACTGCATATGATTCAGTAAGGAGAAAACTCTCGACAGTTTGTATTCTACTTAGCTTATTGTACAACTTGCTAAACTTTGAAAATTGAAATTTATATAGGAAAGGGAGAACAAAAACAGTAAACAAACAGGGAGAAAATAACAAACAATTTGCCAGGGCTCACAAAGAAAATCACAATAGTCACTCTAGAAAATTAACTAACCCCTTTTACACCCTCATGTTGTTTTGTCCATCAGCTGAATCGGACTTAGAATATTAGCCTTGCTTGTCTCAACGATAGAACCGTTCATAACCATTTCCTCCAGCATGAAATGTGCCTTCTCTAAGTGGAACATGATATCTAGCTCACACTGAAATCAAATTTGATAAACAAAAAGCTATCGATGAGTAAAAGACACGAATATACAAATCCAGTCACTTTGAAGGGGTTTGAGACTAATACACATCTTATTAGGGAAGAACTTACCACATTGCCAAAATGGCGGTCCATGGTTTCAACCAAGAGATGTATAAATTCCAATATTGCAAGCTCATTCTGCCACATTGAAGAATAAAAGGAAGATAAAAATGAATATAAGTTGGCAAGCAATAAGCAAACTGGAAAATATATAAGCATGAATCAGGTCTTGTTCATATTAAAAAACCAACTTCTAATTCATTTTCTCTTCCATGTTCCCCCCAAAATCAAGAACATATAAGCTAGATGCTTAATTACGTCTTTATTACAATTAAGTCCAACAGGCCAGCAAGCACACAACCCGGACTTTGAGCCGAATCCATCAAGCTCAACAGCTCTGTCTAGGACCAAGAAGAAGTACTTGAGGGTGTCCTCGGATCTCCAGAGGTTACACTGTCTGACACCTCAAAGACCACACAGGACCCAAATTCTATTATGAGGCCACTCAAAACTCCAACCACCAACAAAAAGGCAACTCATAGCAACCAGTAGGTTGCCCGATAGCATTAATAGCTTGCTCCAAAGCTAAGGAAGGATAGCACCCTAAACACTCTTTGCTCATCATACGCTCAGTTTCAGACACCAAATTATGCTTTAGATCGAGACCCAGAGACCAACCTCCGATACACAAGATTTCAACCATTAAGGCATCCACCTCTATCAAAGGACATCAAACAATTACCAACATGATCTCAGGGTAAAAATAAAATAAAAGAAACAGAACTTACTTCATCATTGTCAACTCCAACTAAGAAAAACAGCGAAGCGTAACGCCTGTATACAATTTTGTAATTCCGATGCTCAACAAATGAACACTGTCAAGAATTTAAGAAAATTAGTAACTGGAAATTAATAAATAGAGCATAAATTCTGAAGTAACTAAAATCCTACACTTAAATTCTATGGAATTAAAATTTGAAAATTCCAAATCCCTAACAAATCGCGAACACACAAAATTCCAATTAGAAAAATATGAAACACGGAGTAAAAAAAAAGGAAAAACATAGAAAGTAAAATCATGGGCAAATAATCTCAGGTTTCCTTAAATATTAAGAACCTGTTGCTCGTTGCGGGCCAAGCACTTGCGGACGATCTCGCCTTCGAGGGCACGTCGTTCTTCGAGGGTGAGCCATTCATAGTATTGGGCAAGACGAGTCTGCCCTTGCTTGTTCACCATTAATATGAATCTGATTCCCATCTGTTTCGTTTTTTTCTTTCCTTGTTTCTCTTCCTGGATCTGAATCTCTATTTTCTCACAGCCAAATTGATCACGTATTTTTGTTGTAGTTGTTGTGCTTAATGGAAAATTGCAGATTAGGACCAAATACTTTTCACGGTTTCATGCACTAATAATTTCAACTTTTTATAGATTAATCCCTGTGGAGCTTTTTAAGAATCAAACTATTCATTCAAGTCCAAAATCTCACCTGGCAAAATTTTCAAGTATTTGGCCCTTTTAAAATATTAACAAACCTTAAACTCCAATATTCATAACTCGAGATTCGCTTAGACTAACTCTTTTCAAAGTTATTATATCATATATATTATTTAATTTATATCATATTAGAGACAATAGCCCTCTATAAAAGGCTATCAAATTTAGAATGAAATGCACGACTTGAAATACCCATTTTAGAAATCAAAACTCGTTTCTCTTAAGTTTTAAAGTTTCTCTAAATTTTTAAAATATAAGTTTTAAATTATTTTCCTCTTCACGATTTAATCAAATTTTAATTTCAAACAACTACAACTATCACATTTCAAACGTTTCAATTCAAACTCCATCCTCAAGTCTTCGGGACAATCTAGTATCAGAACCAAGGAGGAGTAGATATTTATAAGTTTTGAAAATATTCAATTTGTTTTCAATATTTCCGAGTTCTGGTTTAACTGTCTTTATTAATGTATTATTATTTTGCTGAGTATTGATACACTGTCCAGTTAGCCATGGGTTAGGCGTTTCAAGGACAAAGTGTCCCTGTAGGCAACTTTAATAATCTGGAAATCCTGATAGTAGAACCCCCTTGTAGGAAATAAGAAAACAAAGAATGTTTCCCTTCTTTAGAAGAACCAATTCTACTATAAGCTTTGTTTCCAATCAATCCCAAGTTTCCGACCAAACCTCAAACAACACTGTTAATGAACAAGAAGAACATTATGAAAATATTCCCCAATGATTTGATAATTGGACACTTCCAAGAGTTCCAACAAACCAAGTCTACCAGAAAACAACTTTTGAAATTTAAATGCTTTTTTGTAGTTTCGTTATAAAAACAAAAGAAAGGAGTTTACCTATTAAAAAAGAATATGAAACAATCCAATTATTAGATAGAGTCGTCATTAATAAACTCAAAGAACAAAAATACAAATATGTCCATTTTGGACTAGCTAGTCCAAGTTGGTGTCAAACCTCTTAGTGTTGAAGTCACTAAAAATACCTCAATTTTAATTGTCTTAAGAGACCAAAGACACATCATGTTTAATGACTCATTATTAGGAATTATAGAAACAAGCCTATGACCGGCCCAATACATTTTAATTGTTATCCAAATTTTATGGTTTCTTTGACTGACAAAAATATTTTACAATCTTTGACCCTCCAAATACATACCTATAACTACAAAATGTTTCCTGGTACGGAAGTATTAACATTAGTCTATAGACTCCATTTCAAAGCTATATATTCTGTAGTTAATACCAAGGTTTTACTCAAAAGCCCAAAAGGAGAAACCCTCTTAATAGAAATAGATAATTTAAGATCTCATACCACAATCCCAAGAACAATACAATGGCATGATATAAACCTTCCTGATAGGTGGAAACTTGAGGGTGCTATAGACCCTGTGGCACCAACTCCCATAAAAAACACTCCCAAACAAATGTTTTGAAAAAATTCTTTTTATCGAGAATGAATTTTCAAAAAAAACCTCCACATATACTTGCAAAATAACTTTTCAATGGATGGCATTTCAAACCATTGAATTCTCAAAAACCCAAACAATATTATGAAAACATACTGGTTCAAACTAAATCAGTACCGTTTAAACACTACACAGACCCAAAAGATCCAAATTTTATTACCCATTCAACAACCCAAATATTAAAAATTCTTCGACCAATGGATTGGAGTGAAAACCCAAATTCTCCAAAGAGATTTCCAGCCAATTTTACCACCAAAATTTGCCACCACCCATATTTTACATACTGGGATTACCAAATGGCATGGTACAATGCCTTCTTAATGAACAACCAACACATGAGACATTCTTGGCTCATATATTTCAAATACGGTACCCAATTCAAATTCCCAAACTGGTTGGTGGAATTGGTATGGACCATCATCCTTTGAGATCCTACCAAAAAAAATTCAAAATTTGTGGCCCAAATTCTTTGACAAATTTTAGCCTGAACCAGACCAAAAACACATTTACAGAGCAATCCATTTTTTCTCAAAACTGTTCATTTCTTGAATTGTTTCTTGGAATTATTCCTATGAGTAAGATTAATGTACTGGAATTCCATTACTAGTTCGAAACTACAGAACTAAATGGTGGGATAAGTTTAATGATTAAAAATATGATTCAAAATATTTGGATAATTTTTTCAACAAGAATCCGAAATTATGTAAGTCTGCGCCCCGGATCAAACCACAGCAAAATTTTTTCAAGCAAAATCAACAGCTAGTGTGATGTTAGCTCAGGCCAAGACCAATAAGGAATACAAAAAACTCATTGCTGAAATGCTCAGCTCAATGGATTCTGAATCCGAAGATGAGAAATCTTCAGCGTCTTCAATCAAAACGGTGGATCTTGCAGACGATACCACTTCAGTAACCATCACCAGGACCAAGAAAAAATGATGCAAGAAAAGACGACTGAACAGGAAATATTTTCTGGAGTACACAGTAAATATTCCCTGCAAGAAAAGACGAGTGAACAGGAAATATTCTCTGGCGTAAACAATAAATATTCTCTGGCAAGAACAATAAGATTCTCTAACACATGAATAGTAAATATTGTCTAAAGTTTGTATTTTTGTAACCAAAGAATATATTCTCTAAAAAGTTTTAATTATGTAATCAAAGTTTCAATTATGTAATGAGGAAAGAGATTGAATTTCCCAGTTCAAATGATGTAAAGAGACAATAACCCTCTATAAAAGGCTATCAGATTTAGAATGAAAGGCACGATTTGAAATACCCATTTCAGAAATCAAAACTCGTTTCTTCAAAGTTTTAAAGTTTCTCCAAATTTTTAAAATTGAAGTTTTAAATTATTTTCCTCTTCAAGATTTAATCAAATTTTAATTTCAAACAACTATCACATTTCAAACGTATCATATTAAATATACTATGCTGTAAAATAAATATTTTAAATTATTTTTATTTAGAAATCTAATAAATGTATCTAATGGTATTAAATATATATTACTACATATTAAATCTAAAAATTATATTTAAAAATAAAAAAACTATGGACGTCTTTGACCAAAATTTAAAACTCATGTTTCAGGTCGCACCAAACTTGAGTAATTATAAATATTATTGATTTCATGTATAGACTTAACCCAAATAAAATTCAATCCGACCCATTAATATTTCTACCGGTCAATCCATAAACATAAAATACAATGAGATTTTGCTTTACTATAAGGTTGAGGTCTAATTTATCTAAATCGTGTATGCATTTTCAATTCAAAATTTAATTTAATTTATGTTCAGACTCTATTATTATTATTGTACTTTATAATGGTTGAATATAATTATAATTATTAAAAAATATATTATTTGTAATTATAATTATAATTGTATTAATTTTAGAAAACATGATACAAAAAATATAAGTGATTGAAACTTAATATAATGTAAATTGTTAATTTATAAAAAAAAAAAAATTGGTGAATTACAATAACAAGACAAAGTTTGAACAACCAAAGTGACTATAACTATACAACAACAATATAAGAGGATAAGTATATACGATTCAAATCAAAATTATTCCAAAGTTCAATTTTATTGTATAAAATTACACAAAATCAAAATTATTGTATAAAATTATACATTAAACCAAAGTTCATATGTAGTTTTGAAATCTATTCCAAATGTGGGGTGTGTCTCGCATTTATCGAACTCTTCACGAGCACTTAGAAAGACGGTTGATGAGCAACCAAAGAATGGTCAAAATAGACTTGGCGTCATGACGACACAATGAAACCCCAAGATTAACGTGGCATCGATGTCGTAATGAGGAGAGCATGGACGTTACGACGTTTTCCCAACTTATGCATCACATTTTGATAGCCAAGCAGGACTGTTTCTCCTAGTCAAACTTTGATCTCCTCAAGGATATTTTAGTCGTTTTAGCCCTTTAAACTTAGTCTATTTAAATGGGTCTTACATCCTTGTTTCAATTTAGTCAATTAAAGCTGTAGTACTATTGAGGGCGACGAGATGTAGTTGCAGATGAGTTTCAGTGAGAACTTTCGTGGTAGTTATTGAGAGAATTTTGTACATCTAGGTTTATTTTCTCCATATTATACTCTCATTTGTTTACTCATCTAATGAAAAACTAAAGTTTCTTTTACCCGTGATTTTTTATCCTTTTAATTGAGGGTTCACGTAAATATATGTACTTGATCTTCTCTATTTTTCTCTATTGTTATTGATTCGAGTCGATTCACAACACCAAACAACGATATAATAATTCTAAAAAGTAAAAATTCTAATTCAAAATAAATAATAACAATCATTAATAAATAAGTAGAAAAAAAATATACAATCTATTTCATAATAATAAACTGCCAGTATCTTACACAAAATAAACCATTCAAGGTTTATGGAAGAAGAACACTGAGTAGCAGACTATTGTATAACTGTGTGCTAACCATTACTATTAGAAGTTTTCATTTTCTTTTAATGTAGTTATATACATATCCAAAAGACATGATGAGTATGTATATATATACATATATATTTGAATATGAATACAAAGAAATATTTTTTTTGGTGAATTACAGTAACAAGATAAAGCTCAAACAATTAACTGATTAACGAGACTCGAATCTAAACCGCACTTAGGGCGATAAACATCCTTAACAATCAGGTCATTTAATATAAAAGAATATTTTAAAAATAGATATATTTGTAGTAAACATATATCTATATCCAACACTCAAACTCAAATTCTGAGTATTAGTGAGTTACCTTTTTGTCCAAACTCTTTTGGCTACCGTTTTCGTTACTCAACAAGTTGGTTGATGGTCTCAAAAAGCTGGGTTGATTTGTTGAAGAAAGAAGCCTAGCCCACATCCTATCTGTAATCACAACCTTGTTTTGTTTCTCGATAATTCGCTGCCCATAAAATCATCAAAGCATATTAATTACACTCTAATCTTAATGACAGTTTTCAGTGGTTGCCTCCATAAACATGGATGACGCTATGAAATTGTTTTAAGAGGCAAAGACGAAATATAAATTATTGGACTAAATTATAATTTTACCATTATACTAATACATAATTTCATGAAAATTTAAAGGATTGAATGATAAATCTATCATTCTTGAGAGCCAAGTCTTAATTTTGTCTTCGTCCCTGAAACATGGACGTAAGTGTTTTCAAAGGAACAATAGAAAAGCTTAAGAAGCCTCGTGAACACAATGACCGAAAGTGATATTAAGTTTTGATGGATTTTAATTAAAAAATTCAAACATTTTGGGGTTTAATGTGAATTTTCGAAAAATTTAGAGGGTTTATTCTTTTTTAATTTTTAGAAAACAAATGATGATATTTGAACATTTTAAAGGGTTTTATTGAAATTTTCAAAACTTTTGTAATTTAATTAGATTTTTTTAAATGAGGGACTTAAATAAAATTTTCAAAAAGTTTTAAGGGTTTAATAATAGTTTTCTAAAATTTTAAGGGTATGCAAAGAAAAAAAAACTAATAAATTTCTAAATGAAAATCCGGATTAAAACTCGATAAAAATACCACAAAAGCCTTTATATTAGAAGTCAGATTGTATTTTATCTATTTACTAAAAAGTGAGCAAATTAGTCCATATAGAATAGATTAAAGAGTAAACTGGTTCTTTCTATTAAAAATTTCATCAATTTCTACTGTTAAAAATTGGCGTGGCTAACAAAATAACCAAACAGAATTACACATGACATATCATGTGTAACTTATTTTAACATATAGAGACTAATTTTAACATTAAAAATTGATGAAATTTTTAACAGAAAATTTATTTTACTCTTTAATTTAATATAAATATACTAATTTACATTTTTTAATAAACTCCTAGTAAGAAATTTTCATAACACTTTTACTTGTTTTTAACTCATTTCAAATTACTCAAAATTTGATACGAGTATCGTATATTAATGTGTATAGCATGTTTGAATATGCCATGTACTTGCATCGAATACCAATATTGAGAAAAAAAAAATTAAGAGTCAGAGCAGCAAAGTTGGAATTAACTCACGTTGAAAGGTATGTAAGTGTGCCTGCCATTGACAAGTCCGCTTGTGAAGCCAGTGTATCCCGCCATCGCTCCATGGACAGCACTTTGAGCCAGAAGTGTACAGTAAACATTATCCGATGCATTGCTTGGAATAGCACGAATCATATAAGTAGGATCTGCCCGAATACAAATTAATTAAAAAAAAACTTAAATAACTTCTTCCAACAACACTTATATTTTCATTGGTAAAAGTACGAAGAAGATAGTTATATTAAGAGTTTGATTATATTTTATATTTGTCATTCAAATAATAATAAAATTAATTTTTGTACATTAGATCAAAAAATAAATTGATCATTTTTATTAAAAATTTCATTTATTTTTACTGTTAAAAATTGACGTGATTGACGAAATAACCATACAATATACCTCATGCCAACATACATGGGTAAATTTTTAACAGTAAAAAAGAATAAAATTTTTAATAAAAAAATTAATTTACTTTTACCATTTTTTAATAAAAAACAAAATAAAATCCGATTATTAATACAATTACTTTTACCAAAACGAATCCCTAAAAAAACATTACTCTACTGACCTATATATTTGAGGTTTATGGGCATCTTTTGTTTTGAAAAATGATCCTGAAAAAATGACGGTCCCAAGCCAATGAAAGAAGTTTCATATATCACGAGTATTAGACATGGATTAACATTTCAACGTATTGCAATCCCAAAAGATGTGGATAATTGATTATCAAGTTGGTAGCATATAATAATACCTTGATACTTTGTGATATCCATAGCCCAACATCCTGGAGTAGCTTGTTTCCTGAAGCATCTGTCGTGGATTGAATGCTTTGGGAAAGTAGTTCCTGGCCTGCACCTTCTGCAATCACAATGACCATATGCCCATCTTCTTTAAGTCGTTTCTCAATGTATTCAAAAAGCCCTCCAGGTCCTTCTAGATAAAAAGGTGACTCTGGGATCAAGCAACAATCCACATCTCGGCTTGCTAATGTCGCATACATTGCAATAAAACCTGCCCATATTAGTTGGTTTAGACATTAGGTTACTCCGTCACAAATTAAGACATGAGTATGAAGATATAATATTTCAAGAAATATATAATAATAATAATTTGATAAAAAATCCTTCTAGTTTCTTTCAATTTTTTAATTGAGTAAATTGGTTCCTTCCCAAAAAATCAGAGTAATTTAATCCTTAACAATTTTGAAAGTTAGCAGCTATGGACAATTAATCACAGCGTTAATGTTTTCCATCTATTGTACATGATTTTGATTGATATAATAATAAATTTAGCCCTCAAAATTTAAATGTTCTGTCAATTTGATCCTAATTTAACAAATTTATCCCCGTGACATTTGTGTAAATGTGTAGGTTGAATTTGTTGAACTTTTTACAATTAAGGCCAAAATGACAAAATATGTAAACATCGAAGGCTAAAATTTTTATTATATCAATCAAAATTATATACAATTGACGGAACACATTAATGCCATAATTAATTGTCTTTAAGAATTTGACCGCGATCAATTTACTTTAAAATTTTTGAGAAGAATCAATTTACTCAAAATTGAAATTAAGAGAAATTGGAGAGATCTTTTTACTTAATAATTTCAACATATTTATATATACAAATGCTTTATATTCCAAGTAACATAGTTTTCAAGACAACAAATGCCATAATAAAGTTATAACCATGGTCATTGGTGTTAGAAAAACTTGAGTTGCAAGTAATAAAATAAAATAAAAATATTAGATAAATACTTGAGGTGTTTCCTTTTAAGGGCTTTTTAAGTTTGCTTCTAGGATGCAACAAGTAATAACAACGGAAAAAGATAAAACAGCATTATTGAATATTATATAAGCATAATAGAAAGTATCATTTAGTACATAACTTATGACACAAGTTACGTTTTTTATAATATAACAATTTTTTTAAAAAATTGTTTTTTCATTTTGAAACTTTTCTGAAAATGTTATGTTATTTTAATAAATTAGTTCGGATGTAAATAAAATAAATATTATTTATGCCCAAGTGTCAATTTTTTTATTATAAATATTTACACATAAAGCGTAATAAATAAACTTAACTGCTCAATAGGTTAGATACCCAACTCAATTACTCAAGTTATAGAAAATTATTTATTTAAAATTTTATTATATTATAGAATTGTTAGTAACTTGAAATTTTAACATTGCAAACTATTAATAGCTGAAATTAATCCAAATCAATGATTAAATTGAAAATCGATTCAAGCTCCAAAAACCATGGTTGTAACTCTCTCACTCGTTTGTTGCAATGCACGATTTAACACTTCAAAAGCGAGACAGAAAGAGAAACTTACCACTGTAGCGGCCCATCAGCTTCACAAGACCAATACAATTCTCGAAACTTTCAGATTCAACATGAGCGGCGTTAATGGCACGTTGAGCCTCCTCAACTGCAGTGTCGAAACCAAACGACTTGTCGATAACCTGTTTGGTGCGACAAAATGAAACAAAGTTTCAAGATTGTGTAACAACTAAAAAAACCAAGGTTGTAATTCCAAACAGGCTCGTGGTTAAAATAATTTGGGTAAACTACATCATTAGTCACTAAATTATGGGTGAGTTTTTGTTATGATCACTGAACTATTTAAAAGTTTTTATTTAAGTAATTGAACTATTAAAATCAATGTTATATGGTTAAAACAGCTTTTTTCTCTGATCTTCGATACTAATCGTTAGATCGACTTGAATAAACCAGTAGCTTAAATGAAAACTTTTGAACAATTTAATGACTTAAATAAAAATTTTTGAATAATTTAATAATCAAATTACAATTTTTTTGTTAAGTGACCAAAACGAAAATTCACCAATAATTTAATTACTGTAATTTACCCAAAAATTTTAATCAACTCAATTGGATTTACCGGAATGTCATTGTCAATAGTTTTAGGGATACCAGCAACTGAAACTTTGAGACCACGCCTTCTAATTTCCTGTAGAGTTTGGAACAATTTTTTTTTTAATAAGCACCAAACTCACATTGCAAATCAATATTCTATTTTCTGTTAAAGATATTTTATATAGCTTTATTTATTTTATTTTTTAAGATATTGCATTCAACTTACTTATCAAATGCATATT
Source organism: Gossypium australe (assembly GCA_005393395.2). Taxonomy (NCBI): domain Eukaryota; kingdom Viridiplantae; phylum Streptophyta; class Magnoliopsida; order Malvales; family Malvaceae; genus Gossypium; species Gossypium australe. The sequence continues at coordinate 154,729,671 of CM016626.1, forward strand.
CTAGTGATGTGATTGCAAAACTCTTCAAAACACATTAAAAAAACTTTGAAAATTTTTTAACACGTCCATATTGACAATTAATCAAAGATAATAAAAAAAAAATTGACCTCGAATATAAGAGCTGCACCTCTTTGAGTTCCATCTCCTCCAATAATGTAAACCTGAAAATATCAAATGTATCGAGGTTAGACCTCTTGATATGTTGGACTCTTTTGGAATTTAATCTATTTTTATTTTCAGGAATTTAACTCTTTTATTTTTTAAGATTTCAAAATTTATTTTCAATTGTTAACACAATTAAAATTTTTCATTAAATTTATTAATGTGATATTTTGAAATTAAAATAAAAAAAAACTCACTCAATAACCATATAACAAAAAAATTAACATTGTAATTAACTTAAATTTAACAATGTTAACAATTAAACTTAAATTTTAAAAATTGGAAAGTAAATGGATTGAATTCCTGAAAATAAAAATATAATGACTACATTTCAAATTTAAAAAGAGTATATTGACTTGTGACATATTTTAACCACCCCATAATCATATAAAAGTATGGGACTAATTTTATTTTATTTTTTTTTTTACTTTTAACACAAACCTGATTAATCCCACGATCCTGAATGCTATCAACAATTTTTGAGGTATCATGTCCACCTCGTGATGTCCCAAGGATAGTTCCACCACGTTTATGTATATCATTAACAACCTTGGGATTTAAACACACTGTATTTTTAGCATAAAACCCCTTATATCCTCCCTGCAAATGCATTAAACTCGTTAATTGCATTCAAGTTTGAATGAATAAATTTTTATTTGTTTAATACTTATTTTAAAATTTGTATTTGATTTTGTTTATTAAGAATTTTAATTTTTTTTTTAAATTTAGTATATTTAAAATTATATATATTTATGTTTAATTAAATTAAATGAACTTATTTATAAATATGAATAACCTCGGAGTCTAACTCTGTATTTTTAGCATAAAATCCCTTGTATCCTCCCTGCAAATGCATTAAACTCGTTAATCACTTTATACTATTTTGAAAAGGTTATTTATGAGGCTCTTGTTAAAAATTTTAAATTTGTGTTTAACTTTTTAAAAGTAATTTGTGTTTAATCTTGTTTCATTAAAAATTATGTATTTATGTCTATTTATTTAAATTAAATTAACTAAAATTCTAAATATTAAACGAAAATATTCATAAACAGAAAATCTAACATGCCCTCGAAAATGAAAAACAATGTAAACAACAGACAAACCTAAATTGATTTAAACTAACAAACAAATAAATATGTTTAAATCTAAACTGATTTAAATATAATAAGTTTTAACAGCTATATTATAAATAAAATAAAGCACAAATAATAAAAATATTATTACTATTTATATTATAATAGAACAAAAAATAAATTTTGAAATAATTTTGTAAAAAAAATTAAAAATTCATTAACGAATTTATTCGAGACTAAATGATCACTTACATCGATCCCCAATACTTTCTTTACACCGTACATGTGGTGCAAGCCACATACAATCTCTCTAATAACAGTGTTGAGTCCAGGGCAAAGACCGCCACACGTCACAATACATGCATGAACGTCATCAGAATGAAAATATACCTACATAACCATTAAATATCCACCTCGTTATAGTAAAAACACACATCAAACTTCAGAGTTTCATTATTTCATATCTAATTCAATCATTACGTGAATATTAGAATAAATAGTTTTTTTTACTTAAATAATATAAAATAAACAATTTATTACTTAAATAATATATACCCAATATCATTTATCAAAATAGAATGGATTCAACAGTGTTACGAATAGGGATATAAGTTCAAGCCCAAATTGGCAATTTGGGATGACACAAAAATATGTTCTTCACCAAGAATGTTGATTTGGGTAATAGAGCAAGTAATGGGATTACACCTGGTTATGGATAAAATTGAGTAAGGTGAAAGTCAAATTTTAGGTCCATTTTAGGCCTGGATGGATTCTAATAATGGGCTTAAAATTTTGTCTAGTCCTAGCTAGATAAAAAGTGTTAAATTCAAACTTAATTCGGTTCATTCATAAAATTTTTATATAAAAATAAATTTAAAAAATATAATACATCAAACATATTAAGAATGTTAAAATAAATATTTTTTAACAAATTAAAAATACATTAAAAAATTTTTATACTTAATAATACTAAAATTCTTGCAACTTAGCAAGCAACCTCCAAAATAGTAATAAAATTAATAATAAAATAAGAGTTATATAATATCCAAATAATAACAATAAAATGATAGTAATATAATAACAAAATGATAGCAAAACAACAATAAAACAATAATAAAATGACAACAAAACAATATATGAGAAAAAAATTTATGCACATTCGGGCCAGGCAAAAAAAACTTACCAAAGTCTAGCTAATTTAAAAAACGAACCTTATTTTCTTATTCAAATTTATTTTTTAAAATTTATATTTTTTCTTAAACTCTTTCCCTTTTTTAAGCCAACTTTTAAATTCTCTACCTCAAGTCCTCGTCACCAACTATTGGTGGTGATTTGGGCTGCCCAAGATGCATAGAATCTTGGTGCACCTGGCGGGAACATGTTTTGTCTCCGCCGATTCCTTAGATGGCTGGCCATTGCCCACATCGCCACAAATGAGTTCAATTTAACGTCAAACTCATATCCCTTCCCATAACACTATTTGATTCTTTTCTGTTAAAGTTCGTATGATTTTATATTCAAATTAGATCTTTTCGATTTCTACATCCGGTTAATCTTTCAGAAATGGCTTATGGTAAGTTTAAACACACGCTTTCGTCCAACAAAAAAAGGGTTTAAACACGCACCTTTTGACGTGCTCCAGCTCGTCGGAAATGAATTCCTTTTGGATCATCCTTGTGAACTACAACCTATAAAGATGAAAATAAGCATTGATTATATTAAACTAAGAAGAAACAAATGCTTAGCAAAATTTTGAAAAGATGTATAAAAACTATAAAGGAAGGACGGCTAACCTTTTGAGGGACGCTATCATCAACGTGAACAAAATATTGCCTAGTGAGATTTAAAAAATTCGATCAAATTAATACTAATTTGGCAAACATTTCAACAATCGATGTAAAAAAAATAGCTCTAAAGTTGAAGCTTACTTAACAACAGAGTATGCCGGATTGTCTTGCAACGGATTAGGATAAGTCTGTCATTAAAAAAAGTCAAAAATCAAATCAGATTTTTAAAAAATTGAAACTAATTCACTCATTTTCGATCAATCAATTGAAAAAAAAAGAAGAAAAACGATCTTGAATTCGAGAGAAATGGAAAACGAGGCTTTCGAATCAAGAGAAACTATGAATGCCTGCAAATTATACGTAGAAATGCCTTACAGGAAGATCAGGAATATAATCAGTTAAGTGAGGAACATCTTCAAGTACATAACCGCCGGGACCGTCGACGATCTTAGGCTTTGAAATCTCAGGCAAAGCAGCGGAAGCCATCGTGTAGCGGGAACTCCTCGAACGACAACCGTAACCTTAAACCAAAAAGAAATGTACTGATCAACTTTTTCTTTCTCAAATTAAAGATCCAAAATACAAATCAAAGGCACTGAAAAGCGGCGATTTATTCTCACAAATATGGAATATAATTATCTGCACGAGCCCAAAGCTCCACTCCATATTTGGAGAGTTTTTTATTAGTTTAGCTAGGAATGGTAAAGAAATCCCAGAGCATATTTACTAAAATATTTTTATATTAATTTTATAATAATTTATAACATATATTTTAATTTTATAAATATGTATTATTTATTTCATTATAATTTGTTACATTTTATAAGATTTGATAATATATTTGAGTTAAATTTTAAAAAATTTAATATATTATAAAATATTATTTAAAATTTCGAGACAGGACGAAACATATTAGGTAACCTATTTTTTGAATCAAATTGGAATCGAATACGAAAGTATTATGTAAAGTTTAAGGCATGATAGGTTTAATTATATATAAATAAAAGTTATAGTGGGACCGATTGTGCAGAAATATGTATCATCTCTGTTTTTGACAAAATATAATGATAAAAATGGATTTAAACGAAATTTTAGACCTATTTAAGATGTGGATTGAATTTGAAATTCAATATTTAATGTTGGAATTATATCTTTTTATTCTTATATATTATTAGATTTGGCATATAAAAATAAAATACAGAATACTGTAAGCAGATGTTAAAAAAGCATGGCAAGTAGTTTATGTTATAATTTAATAAAATAAAAAACACAAATTTACTAAATATTAAATATTAAATATTAAATAAAAATATCATATTTAAAAAAAATAACGATTTTAAACGGATTTAGATTAATAATTTATAAATATGAATGAGTGTGGACAAACTTTTAAGTCTCATTTTAAGTCTAATCAAATTTTAACAACAATGTATAATGTTAATGTTACACACTGGGTTAAAAGTATCATAGAGGTGCCCGTACTATAAGTCTGATTGCATATTGCCTCATCTACTCAATAAATGGGGAAATTAATCATTATATGTTAAAACAAAACGCAAATCAATTATTTCTGTTAAAAAATTCATCTATTTATACTATTGAAAACTGGCATGGCTAATGAAATAACTAGACAATGATAGGTGGCGTGCCACATGTATCTCATGGCGATGTACAGAGAGCAGTTTTTCACAATAAAAATAGATGATTTTTTTAATAGATGAACCAATTTACTCTTTCATCTAACGGATGTGACCAGTTTGCTATTATTCCAACCTATTACAAACTGTAATATTATAGAGGTGCCAATTCCTTTACAACTATCAATGATAGAATAATGAATCTAACGCGGGGGATGAATAGTTGTAATTGTATCACATATATGGATCTTCTCCTATTTTGATTCGGTATTATTTTCGTTCATCACATGTATAATCTTCATCTTGATGCTTAGCTACTAATGGATTGCGAGTTTCAAATTTATACATAAAATTTATTTTAATGTATAAATTGATATATGAACATTGATTTTGTACAATTATATATAAGTAACTTTGATTGTGGTTTAAATATATACATGAAACTTTAATTTGATTTGATGATCAGTGTCATAAATCGAAGAAGAAAGTTTTTTAAATTTTGGATCGCAAATTCTTAACATTCAAAGATAGTTCTTGAAAACAAACTGAACTATAAAGAGAGCTTTATTGGTATAAGTGGTGTGAACAAAGAAGACTATACAATAATGATTTTAAAGCTAAGCGACTTAAAAGGAAAACATTTAGATAGTTCAGTGACCATTTTATAACTTGTTGAAGTTCAATGACCAAAACGTAAATTTACTAGTAGTTTAGTGACATCGGGTACAGTTTACCCTAAAATATAAGAATCAAAGTCATTAAAAAGTAAAAATATGCCACATGTCCCTATACTTTTCTAAAATTTGAAATTTAGTCATTGTGCTTTTATTTTCAAGATTTTAGTCATTCTACTTTCGAGATTTCAAAATTCAAATCGAACGGTTAATAATGTTAATTTTTTGTTTGATCCAAGTTAATTACAATGTCATTTTTTTAATTACATGATTATCAAGTGAGTATTTTTTTTTCAAAATGTCACACCAATAAATTTAACAAAAAAATAATAGTATTAACAATTGGACCTGAATTTTAAAATCTAAAAAGTAGAAAGACTAAATTCTAAATTTTTTAAAGTACGGGGAATTATGACATATTTTAACCAAAGACTAATAAACTTTTACCTTGGTAAGTAGTACGCTGATCGGACGGCTATCAAGTTGATCATCAGCTAGCATACCATAACAGTCGGTTCAGATAGCAACTCATCTATTCGCTCTCGTGTGGATATCCTCATCGGCCAAATCTTCCCACATCTCTGAAGTAGAGCAAACAAAAACATCAACGGCTCAAAACGAGTCGCCTCCTATTTCCAACAAAACCCTGCGGCAGCGGCACCCAAAACCAAACAGACTGCAGACCTTCACGGGTCCGTACACTCTGATTTCTAGGGTTTCTTAGAGATCGCCGATTCAAGATGTACCGTGCAGCGGCTTCTCGCCTCCGGGCTCTCAAGGTCAGTTCCCTAATTCCCCCCCCAAACCCTAACTTATGATCGCTGATGATTCGATCTCACTATAACAATCAATCTTCAATCTCGACTGTAACAGTGATAACTCGATTTCGATATTTTCTTTCTGAGATTGCTTTTGTTTATAGACAATAGATCTGTTCTTTTAATCCATTATTGATGCTTAGCTTGTTACTTTGATTTCTTAATTAAATGTATTTATCCCGGGTAGTCATTGCTGTAACTGGGTATTGATGTTAAGCTGTTTCATGTATCCGGTAAAATTTTCAAATATTGTTAGTCTCAATGCTTGGAGAAGTGATATGCTTTGAATGAAAATGCGAATATAGGGTCGGACATGCCATAGAGTTCCTGCAAGGTTTTCAACTTCAGTTGCTGCTGCTACAACATCATCCTCTTCAGGTGGCCTCCTTGGTTGGTTCACTGGGGGTCAGTCCAACTCCATACCATCACTAGATTTTCCTCTACCGGGTGTAGCTCTACCATCTTCATTGCCTGACTATGTTGAACCTGGTAAAACTAAGATTACAACTCTTCCAAATGGCCTTAAAGTTGCTTCAGAAACAGCAGCGGTATGTACGAATTTGCTTATTGTGAAGAATATTTTCTTACATAAGGTCTCTTATTTTAGAAGAAAATTAAATTTGTAACTCATTGTTGAATTTGCTATTTGATTTTGTTGCCAAGCAGAATCCTGCAGCATCAATAGGATTATATGTTGACTGTGGTTCAATCTATGAGTCACCTGCCTCATTCGGGGTCTCACACCTGCTTGAGCGTATGGCCTTCAAGAGCACGACAAACCGCAGCCATTTGCGGATTGTTCGGGAAGTAGAGGCAATTGGTGGCAATGTACAAGCTGCAGTTTCTCGGGAGCAGATTGGATATACCTTTGATGCTTTGAAGACTTATGTTCCTGAAATGGTAGAGCTGCTTATTGACTGTGTGAGAAACCCAGCTTTCTTGGATTGGGAGGTGAACGAACAGGTAAATTGTCTTGAGCTTGTCGTTTTTAGGCTAAATAATTTTGAGCATATTTAGAATTAATGCCTTGTGAGATGATAATTCATTACTTCACCTTCTACAGCTTCAAAAAATGAAAGAGGAAATTACTGAAGCTGCAAAGAATCCTCAGGGCTTGCTTTTAGAGGCCATTCACTCAGCTGGTTATTCTGGTGCGTTGGCGAATTCTCTTTTAGCCCCTGAGTCTGCTGTAAATACATTGAATGGTACAGTTTTGGAGGATTTTATCCTGGTAAGTCTACGAGAACTTTATTTAGTATGTTTTCAGTGCAAACCCCATCATTGTAGTTATGAAGAAAACTTTTATTAGTATGCTTTAACCTTTCAGTGTTAATTGTTTCATTATTGTTGAGATTGTTGCTGATCTTTGTCTATCATTCTCACTAATAAGCTTGGTTTCCTATGAAAATATTAGGAAAACTTTACTGCTTCTCGGATGGTACTTGCAGCATCTGGTGTTGAACACGAGGAACTGTTATCTGTTGCCGAGCCACTTTTATCAGATCTTTCTAATGTTCCTCGTCCTCAGGAGCCAAAATCTGTGTACACCGGCGGTGACTATCGCTGTCAGGCTGATTTAGGGGTATGTATTATAAATACTTGAAATGATCTTTTCTTTCATATTTCTCCCCAGTTTGAGTTGTTAATTAGTTTCAACTGCAGGATCAAACACATTTTGCTCTTGCATTTGAACTTCCTGGTGGTTGGCACATGGAGAAGGAAGCTATAATTTTGACTGTTCTTCAGGTTTTTAACTTTGGGTTACTCTGTCTGCTCAATTTTCTTATTCCACTGTGCTCTATTTTAATATAGGTCATAGAATTCTTTCTAGGAGTATCCTATCTTGCCCAATTATTTTTCATTGTGTCTTTTTGGTTTTTCCTACTTGTTACCATGATCACAAGATAGGAAAATTGATAAATGTAATTATTCTATAGATTCTAATGGGAGGGGGTGGATCATTTTCAGCTGGTGGCCCTGGGAAAGGAATGTATTCAAGACTATGTAAGTTATCTTTCGTGCTGCACACTATTATCTTTCAGTATATGACATGTTGTAATAGAGCAAGGTGGATAAAGTTTTGTTTGTTTTTGTGCATTTCTTTATTTACAAAATTCTGCTGCTACTAGACACTCAATTACTTTTAAATTTTTCTAGTCAATTTGTTTAAGTCTGCTTGAAAGTGATGATTATGTTATGAGCAGATGTCCGTGTGTTGAATGAGTATCCACAAGTTTATTCATTTTCAGCATTCAACAGCATTTACAATCATACCGGCATATTTGGAATACAAGCCACCACTGTAAGTCTGCCCTTAAACCTTCCTTTACTAATTTTAGTACCGTTCCATTCCCCTCTCCATCTTTCCCTGCCCTATTATATTTTCATGCAGCAAGATCTCTAGTTGATTCTTTTGACTATGCCATACATCTTTCCCCGTGTCCTTGGTTTTCAAGTGCTAGTCTATTTACAATTTTGTCATGATTCTTCTGAATTATGCCATCCAAGAGCTTTCTTCTCTGTATGCCCAAATTTAATTGATTTACGAGCTTGTGTTGAAAGTAATCTCACAACCAAATCTTTTCTCACTGTTTTTCAGGCCATACATCTATTTGTCAATGCTAGTAATTGGCATTTGAAAGTTTTCTTAGTGTAACTCTTTTTTTTTAAAAAATATTTGTTACCTACAGGTCTTGACTTTTTCTTTGTGGTCTTGGCCTTCCACTGAATTTATTCCACATTTCCAATTTTGGACACTTTATGCTGATAACATCTTCATCGTAGTAACACTCTTGATGATACTCATGTTTCTTAATTCAGGGTTCTGATTTTGCACCAACTGCCATTGATGTAGCTGTCAAGGAGCTTATTGCTGTTGCAACACCTGGACAAGGTTGGCTGCTCTTTATTTCAGCAACTATGATCTTTCCTGCAATGGTCATTCAATGGATTGTTCCTGAAATGCTTTTGATGGTGTTTTTTGCAGTTGACCAAATACAACTAGACCGTGCTAAACAGTCAACCAAGTCTGCAATTTTGATGAATTTGGAATCTAGAGTACGTAAACTGTTCTCTTTAAATTCTTGATTGTAGATGATATTAATGATTTTGGTCAAGGATTTATATTTGCATGCCTAGCACTGCTGTTTAGTGTTCACTTATGAGCCGATTTCTGCAGATGGTTGCTTCAGAAGATATTGGGAAACAAGTCTTGACATATGGTGAGAGGTATGACTTCTCTAACTTCTTTGCTGTTGTCCTTCGCTCTGATGGACCAATGTTGCTCCAACTTTTATTTAGGTATCTGTGTCTGATACCCGTGTTGAGCATATAAATATATGGGTGCAAAGGCTCTTAAAATAAATGAAAGAACTTAGAAATGAATATATATCCTTGTCAGATTATATACCTTTTATATGTCCTATGTATAATGAGAAAACTATGATAATTTTCTTCTCTGTAACAAAATTGTTTTGAACCTATTAGGAAACCTGTGGAGTATTTCTTGAAGGTTGTTGATGAGATTACACTGAAGGATATTTCTTCGATAGCCCAAAAGCTTCTATCGTCTCCTCTCACAATGGCATCATATGGAAATGGTAGTTTACAGTTTACTCGAAACTTAAACCACTGAAGTTGTTGTTTTATTGCAATGCATTTTAGATATATTAACTTGTTTTTTCCGTCATATTTTGCAGTTATTAATGTCCCAAGCTACGATTCAGTTAGCCGCAAATTCAAGTGAAAAATGAAATTGCTTTCCTGCTCGAACTTGACGAGTATCTGACCTTGTTTTACAGGGTTATGCATCCGAATACCTTCTACTTCTTTTGCAACAAGGTGCATCCATTTTTAACAATAAAATTGTTTCCTCAGCAAACAATCGATTAGTGAAATAGCTTCTGCAGACAATGGGATACTTGTATGTTTTCTGCTGAATTCCATGATTTTGGTCATGGTTGGGGAAAAGTGTCTCCAAACTTTTTATTTTTTTCACTTTTGTTTTAAAAATTACCCAAAGCAAATTCAAGAATTATTTTTTTACTCCGAGCATACATTTTGACTTGAAATTTTTTGGTGTATATGTTAAGAACATTTGCCCTTTATGGCACAATTTTCAGGTTTTATTTTGCACCATTTATTTTGGAATTAGATTCAGCCACTGCGTTGACATGCCAAAGATGATTTTTGTGCCCTCAAGTTATTATGGTTTGAGTTTTTTTAATTTCTTTTTTATATTTTTCAGTTCATGTTCGGGGGGTTTATAGCTGTTCTTTTGGAAACCTTCCTTTAGGAGTGCAATTTTGATGCCACAAGGTTCCAATATATTTATTTTTAATTTTTTTTAAAGTAATCGTATTTGATGTTTTGGTTTTTTCCATTTTCGGAGAAATTTTTAAATAAATGAAAAATAGTCCTCCACTCAAACAAAGCAATGACAGCAAAGGAATGTTTTGATACAGTGAAAACCTGTAGTAAAAAGAATGGTTTATCAAAAAGGCTTACACACCAAATTTCTTTCGTAGAACTGGGTAGACAAATCTTACATTTCATAAGATGATCTTTATCAGTTCTTGCTCAAACTAAAAAACCAGATGAATTGAGCAAACATAACATAGTTCAAAAGCTAGCTAGTTTTCAGCATTGATTCATTTCAAAGTTTAAATTACATGGACTTCCTCAGAAGGTCAAGGCATCCACTATCTGGTGAGCCCTTACGTTACTAAACCAGATTATTGGCCCATTAAGCAAGTGAATTTGAAACCTGGACATGAGCTATTAATGAATGACTGGCACCAATACCAGTTAATTCATGTATGCTGAGATCATGGAGATGGTGATGATGATGGGGTTACATTAGGATTCAAGTTCTCAAACAATGCTCCGCAAACTAGAGGCTGAGGAGAAGGGATTCTCAAGCAACTCAGCCCACTTCCAGGGATAATATTGCACTGAGGTTGGGGTCTCTGCATATCTCTCCCGGGTATACAATTCAATGAGAAATCAAACCCCACATCCCTATAAAAAGACTTGGAACATTCTTGGCCAAACCCAGAGAAGAAATTATATGCAACAGTTAAGTTCATAAGGCTCCTTAATGAACAAACAATGTCAGGCAACACACCAGATAACTCATTGTGTGCTAAATTAAGGACCTCAATTTCACTCATACAAGACATAGTATCAGGCAAATGACCCATCAATGAATTATGGCTCACATCAAAGACTTGCATCTCTGAAAACAACCCAACACCTTGTGGGATACAACCTGTTAACTGGTTGTTCAAAAGTAAAATCTCTTTCAATTTAGAACGCATGAAACCAAAACTAGCTGGTATGTTCCCATTGAATTTGTTGTTAGCTAAGTTTATAACAGAAGCTGGTGAATTCCCAATGCTTGAAGGGAGTTCACCTTCAAATTGATTGTTATTGAGGAAGATAGCATCAAGTCTTTTGTAGAATAAATCTTCAGGGATGGTACCCGAGAAATTATTGAACCTAAGGTCCAAATAAACAAGATTTGGTATGTATAAAGTAACCATAGGAAAAGAACCAGAGAAATAATTGCCACTAAGATCCAACTCTTGAAGTGAAGTAAGGTCATTGAAAGTATCAGGGACTGTCCCTGAAAACCGGTTGCTGTTAAGGTGAAAGATTGTGATATCTGTAAGAAAAGAGAGTTCTTTTACTAAAGTACCTTGAAGGTTACCATGGTTGAGATCTATGGCTACCACAAATGGTTCATTTGATGAATCTACTGAACAAAAGACCCCTCTGTAAGAGCACACATCTGAGCCATTCCAAGTCTTTAAAACCCCTAAAGGGTCATCAGTGATGGCTGATTTCCATGCTTGAAGAGCAGTGTAAGCATTGTTGAGCTTTGACACTGAAGGACCAGATGGTGTTGGGTTGTTGTTGATGTTGATTCCTCCACCAAACCAAAGACCGCCGCCGCCGCCGCCGCCGCCGCCACCATTGCCAATATTGATGCCAACACCACCACCAACAGCAATGGCTGCTTGTGTTGGAACATTCATCATTTGCCAAAGTATAAAAACCAGGAAGAACCAAAAACAAAACCTCATTTTGCTTTGTTTGAAGACACCAAGAATGGTTGAAGTGATGGGTTAGTTTGCTTGTAAGGTTGTACAAAATTAGGCTGCTGCTGCTGGCATTGATGAAAGGACAGAATGGGGGGTTGAATGATTTGAGTTCTTCTTTTAAAGCTTTTAAGCCTTTTGTACGAGTAACACTCTTGGGTGTGAAAATGTTGACTTGATAACTGAGCTTTTTCTTTTTCTATTCTTTTGATGAATCTGGTCAGTAAAGGTTTGGGATTTGATTGAAGTTTGTGATAATTGTATTGCGCAAGCAAGACTAATTCTAAATGCCCTTGTTCTTAAACAGGAAAATACTACTATCAAGCTTGGTCCCTCCATGAACTACATTATATTTTATAAGAAATAATCAAACCCTCAAAAGTGCTTGATGTGTCAATGACCCGGGTTTTTTGGGCAAAAAAAATATATATTATAAAAACTAAGGATAATATAATTTTTCCCCTTGAATTTGGTAGTATCTATATTTTAGATTTAAATTTAATAATTAGGCCTGTTTTAATCTATAAACTTAAAAAATTATAAAGAGTGATGATGCGATATTTTGAAGTTATATCATATCATCACTTGAAAGTTAAGTTGTGGTATAATTTTAAAGTGTCATATTTAATGTTTTAATAATCAGATTGGTAGTTGAACAAGTAGACCAATGGTTTCCGATTCAACCAGTTTGATTGATTCGATTATCGGACCAACAATAATTATAATTAATTAAAATTTCATAAAATTATAAAAAAATTAATAAGTTGATTCAACTTGTTCAGCTATCGGTTTTTCTCTCGTTTTTTATTTTTACCAATTGCAAGTAATTTTCAAGTCAACCGGTTTAACAATTTTGTTCGGGCTGTTATATCAATTAGTCATCGGTCTGTCTAATCCAATTATGTTTTAGTAATACAGGTCACATCATTAAATCTTGATAGAATCTAAGTTTAGAGACCGAAATAGATCTAGTTGCCAAGTCTAAAAAATTTTACCTTAAAATTTTTTTAATTATAAGTTAATAATAGTAAAAATTATACTTTAACTCTCCAAGATGATAAAATTTTAGTTTAATATCTTTAAAAATTCTAAAACAAAAATAAAATTTATCTTTGTTCCCTTAAAAGTTACCTCATATACATTAATCTCATTATGAGTTCTTATCATATATGTTTTATATATATATATATATATGAAGCCTAAAACTACCTATAGCTCATTCTCAACCCTTAAATAGGAGAATAATATGCTTCAATGCATTCAAATCCACATCATCTTGCACTGACAATAATGTCGATACTAATCGAGTTATGACTCAACCGGTTTAGGTAATCTAACTTCTAAATTGAACATGTAAATAAATGATAATAGAGGCTAAATAAAGGGTCATTATATATTAGAATGGAGCATTTTTTTTTTATAAAAACAAAGAAAAACTAATTCAATTTACCAAGATCACGAAGCTGCTAGCTTTGTCAGATTGTAAAACTGCTAAAAGTTTAGTAGGAACTTCAGCAAATACCTGCACATCAGCTTCCCTGTCAAATACCATCTTAGCTAAACGATCAGCATTTAAATTTCTCTCCCTCGGGATATGTCTTATATGCCACCGTTTTATATGTTGTAACGCTTAAATGATCCTCCTAATAAAAGTGAAATTCGAAACAGTTGAAACCCCTTCTTAAATTGCTTTAATCACTTTTAGACTACCAGATTAAATCAACACTTATATCACTCCCTTCTCAGTAAAAGAATTACCGAATGTAGCATTATTAGATAGTAACAAATGCAAATGATATGTTTTTCATTGCACTACATTGATTTTAATTAATTATCAACGAAATCAAAACTTAATTTCATCTAACTTTATTTATTTTTTAAATGATGTTTTATAAATATAAATTTCTTTTAGCTTAGATAAATAAATTAAATGACGCCTGCCAAACTCAAAGCCAAGCCATGATGAAATTGATGATGCCTTTTATAGACCTAACGAAATAATGAACCATGTTTTAGGGATAAAAAAAACGTTAGGAAAACGTAAAAAATCAGGGTCGCTACACATCCTTTGTGGGGTAATTTTTAAGCTTCAAATGTGATGATAAAAAATGAATGTTTTGGTGCGGTTGAGTTTTTGAGGCTGAATTTTAGGTGTTATGAATAGTATTTTTATTAAAAGATTGAGAGTTTAACAAAGTTTTGAGTTATATCCACAGTTTAGAAGTACTTAATATTTTTTAGGATAGACAATCGGTGGATTCATCCTCAGCTTTGATGAGAATGATTAATTAGATATTAAAAGTTACGAATCAATGGAGTATCAGACAAGTAGAGAAATCAAGTGGCTAATTGCATTGTGAAGATAGCTTCAGATGGGACAGTTTTAATTTCTGATATTTTTACATTACTCTACCACTTTGAAGTAGAGAAATCATGTGTGTGTTTTTCATTATATTTTCAACCAATCTTGATGGCAATTGAAGATGTAAAACCTACCAATTTGTGGTCATCATTTTAATGATGAGTACACCCGACAGGTGACTGGAAATGGGGCCTCCTTTTCTTTTTCACTTTCTATTGTCTAAGCCTCGACCACCATAGATCAGTTCACAACCATCTGCTCATTAGGTTTCAGCTACTACAAAACAGCACACACACCAGATGTTGGTGGGTTAAAAACGTGCAATGTTTCTTTCCTCTGTCTGGTGGGCGTGGGACTGTTGTTTGTTCCAATAATCATTAAAAAGAAAAACAGAAATGGAGAATTGCATGTGAATCAATGAATAAAGCAATAATGCAAATGCAAACTTTCATTTCCCTATTGGGTTTTAAGTGAAGGATTTAATGAGATTGTTTAAAAATTTTGGTAAGTTTAATTAAAAATTTCAAAAATTTTAAAAGTTAATGATAATTGACACAAATTTTGAAGGGATCTAATTAAAAATTTTGAAAGGCTTCATGAGAAATTCTAAATTTTTGGGAGGCCTAATTAATATTTTTGAAAATTTTTAAGTGTAAAAGATATTTTGAATAATTTGGGGGGGGGGCTCTATTAGCTTCTAGCAACAGATTTTGGGTTAAGATTTGGGGTCTAATTAAGATTTTTAAAAATTTTAAAGGCTTAATGAGAATTGAAACAAAATTAAAGGGATTTGATTAAAATTTTTGAAAGGTTTAATGAGAACTTCCAAATTTTTGGGGGTTTTTAATTTAAGGGTCTAAAAATATTATTTCTTTTTGGGTAGGCCCCTTGGGCTAGCTTCCATGCCCTTTTCTTTGTGGACTTAGTTTAATTGATTCGTATACTATATTTTAAGGTTAACATCCTATTTGATATTTAAATTTGATTTTAATATTTAATTTAATATTTAATTTTTTTTGTCTCGATTTAGTATTTGAGTTTAATTTTAATGTTTAATTTCTTGATATTCGAGTTTTTTATTTCTTCATTAAGTGTCTATATTTATTTTTTTAGAGCACGTATCAAACATTCATTTAGCCAAATGACATGATTTGGTCTGAAGTATCAAATTGAATATTAAAACTAAATTTAAGTATTAAAATGAGATAAAAAAAATTTGGGATACTAAATTAAACATTATATATACAATACTTTTCCCCCTTTCCCTTATTTTCTGGAATTGATAAGGGTAATTTTAATCAACAAACATTGGATTTGCCTCCTTGGGGTTGTTCATTTCATATTATCAAACCCGTGACAACTACACGTCGAAAGGTTTCCCTTGTCTCATTGCACTCAACCTGTTTGAAATAATGCCCGTGTGAAGTAAATTCAACAACACCTTGTTTAAAAATTAAAACCAGATTTCGTTTGCGACCATCAACAACTTTGTTTTTTACTGTCATGTCCAAGAATCTGCCTCCACTTTGTTTTTTTCTTTCTTAACAACATTTATTGGTTTGTTTACAATAAACTTTTGTTAAAGATATTATTTAGTATATGTGTATAGCAAAATAATTAAATGAAAGTGTAATTATTTTTTATAATTGTGAAGAGTTGTAAATTTTTAGACACATATAGTTGACATAGTATAATTACATTGTACTTTCCTATGTTATGTTTGGTAGTACAGTTTGTAATGACACAGTCATATAATTTATATTT
The DNA here is from genome assembly GCA_005393395.2 of Gossypium australe. NCBI lineage: Eukaryota > Viridiplantae > Streptophyta > Magnoliopsida > Malvales > Malvaceae > Gossypium > Gossypium australe. Next base: position 154,746,049 of record CM016626.1, read on the forward strand.
TTAAAAAAATATTAGTATGATAAAAATAATTTTTAAATAACAAAAATTAAAATCAAATCATTATATGTATTATGTTAGTCTAAAAAAAGTAGTTGGTAATTCGATTACTAATAAAAATTGCAGGAAAAATAATTATCATGTACAATTTTATCTAATTGCTTTAGTGCATATTTTGTTGGGTTATTCCCTCTTTAATATTCATTATATACTCCTTATTCTGTTGGTTTCTGTTGGTCATTGACAGAGTTTTCTTGATACAAAGTCTATAACTACTCATAAACTCTTCATCACATTTAAATAAGTGAATAAATGTGCTTCAATGCATTTGAACCCACATCCTATTACACTGACAATAATGCCAATAGCAACTGGCTTAGGCTTAGTTTGGATGGGCGGTGTGTTTACCTCCGGTGAGGTTAAAAACAGCGGTGGCGGTGAGATTAGTTACTGTAGCGGTGAGATTTGATACTATAGCGGTGGGATTAGAAACAATGGTAGAGTGTGTGTTTGGATTCAAACGCAGCTGTAGCGGTGAGGTGAGAATATAAAATGACTATTAAGGACATTAGATTAGAAACGACAGTGCATTTATGTTATATTATTTAATATAAAACATAAATTAAAATTATATTTTTTATAAAATGATAATTAAAATATTAAAATCATATACAATAAAATTTAAATATTTTTAAATTATATTCATAATAAAATATCAAAATATTTTACAAATTATATTTAAATCAAATAATAAAATGTAAATTAAATTGTTTTTATACTAAATTTATAAATAAAAATTATAAATTTATTGAAAATTAAATTATATTAAATAATGACATATTAAACTTATGTTATGTGTATTAAATAAAATAAATAATAAAGGAAGAGTTAGGGGGTAAAATAATAATTATCCTTATTTTTGGACTTCCAAATCAGTCCACTGGAGCTTTTAACTCCAGCCAATATTTTGGGTTCCAGTGAGGTGAGAAATACTCACTGGTGTGCTTGCCAAACACTACAACTGGAGCTGCATTTCAGTTCAAAATTTTTTACTCTTTAAATATCACTGCACTGGAGTTGACTGGTAATCCAAAGGGGCCCTTAGTCAGGTAAAGATACAAGTTAGATCTCCCTAATTAATACTAATATTAATGTATTATATTTTTTTAAGTGTTAATATTTGATACATTGACAGTGTACATTTTTTATTTTATAAGCAGTATTAAAAAATTGCCACATGTCTCTTTTTTAAAAATATTCATTTATTTTTATATTTTACTATACAGTATAGGACACTTGTCAATCCTCTAACTCTGCTTGCGGAGTTTAAAAACGTTACTGACATTGTACCAAATATTTTTTGACTTTTTAATTTGAAAAGTTAAAAAAAACTCAAATATGATATGAATCTCAAATGTTGTTAACAATCATCATTTACAGACAACTGGTGCTATTATATAGAAATGTGATTATTATCAGGGGCGAAGCTAGGGAGCTGGCATGGGCTCCGACCCCCCTAAAATGTAAAATTATTATTTTGGCTCTTAGAATTTTTTAAAAATTTTAAATTAGTAAAGGTAAAATTACACTTTGGCCCCCCTAAAATTATAAAAATTTGATTTAATCTTTTACAAATTATAAAGATATAAACTATAAAAAATTAAAATTTTATCCGGCCCTCCTTAAAAAATTGTTTTAGCTTCGCCCCTAATTTATTATTATATGTGTGTGAACTCCACCACTTGACAACTCTTGGCCAAAGTACCATGATCAAATAGCTTCGCCCATTTGGTTCCACCAACCTTACTTCTTCCACCATGGGGATTATTCTTCGAGAATCTAAAGAACGTGCAAGCCAATCACCTTGACATTAAGGCCACTCTAATAAAATAGTCATCACGTATCACACATATATTTTGCAATCAAAATAATATCAGGTTATTCACCTAACAATGGATTATGAAAAATGCCAATAAACCTATTAAGAAACTACACGTGGCAAAAGCGATCAAGCCCATATAAGTATCTCTCTAAACCTCGAAAATTGGACTTGTTCAACAACCCCCTATCCCAAGCTTTATCCATACATATCTTCTTCCTTGAATTTCACTTCTTTCTTCACCTCCTTCCACCACTTAAACGATACGACTCTTGGCCTAAACAGATTTTCCTCCGCATTGACTTTTGGTATGCCTGAAAAACCCTTATTGCTCTCTCATCTGTCATGCAATTTTTAATATTGGACACTCCTAAAAAGAGATTTTTACTGTTTGCATGATGTATAAAAATGGAGATGGCCTGTTGGGTCATCTTTATAATGTAGAATTTAACCGCATGGTGGATTGCAAATCATTGTAATGATAGTATCTACACCAACTTGAAAATTGTGCCATTTGATCCATTATAATCTCATGATGAAAAATATTATATATATTATATGATGGAATTATTGTAATGGCTGCTCATTGATTTTTATAATCTCATGATGTAAATGTTTTATACATGTATATATATTATAATATGATGGAACTATTGTAATGGCTGCTCTTTGGTTTGGTTGGTTAAGATATTGTAGGGTAATTGTTGGCTTTGTAGCAATAAAATTAATTTCCAACCAAATTATACGTTACTCATTAATTAGGAGATTTTAGAGTGGTTGTTGGTCCGATTGAGTCTTAACTTAATTGGTATATGTATTGATATCAATGTAGGAAGACATAGGCTCGAGTGTGCTGAAACGCATTGTTTTTCTATTTATGGGTTAGAAGAGACTATGGGTAGTTCTAAACATTGTGTCAAAAAAGAATTATTGTTGATTATGTGATTTTAATCGTATCAATTCATTGAAATTTAATAGATAAAATATATTTAATAAGGTGCTTAAATTATTAGTAGATTTATGTTTTAAATATGCATTTTGGTTAGTCAATTTAATATATATATATATATATATATATATATATATATATATATAGTTCTATTTGAACTATTCAAAAGTTTTTAGTTAACTTATTGAGCTTTTTTTTTTTAAGTTCAGCTAATAAGTTCTAAGCGGTGTTTTGACGATCGATACTCTGGATCAATACCCATAAACAAGTAGAATAACATGCCTTAGGTCTAAGTGGATCTGACGGTTAGTATCAAAGATCGAAAAAAAAAATTATTTGAATTTTAATTCGTAGATTTGTGACTTTAAAATATTTTTCATGAAAAAATTTTAAACTAAAATTTTAACCATAAATACTAATTCAAGTAGGGGCGAAGCCAGGGGCTTGGCATGGGCCCCAACCCCCCTAAAATGTAAAATTACTATTTAGGTCCTTAGAATTTTTAAAAAAATTAAAGATAAAATTACACTTTGGCCCCCCTAAAATTATAAAAACTCAATTTAATCCTTTACAAATTATAAATATATAAACTATAAATTAAAAACAAAACCCTAAATACGATATTATATCTATTCTTTTTAATACAATGTTTAGAACTATCCATAACTCTTCCCAACCCTGAAATAGGAGGATAATGTTGCTTTAGTGCACTCAAACTCACATCCTTCTGCGTTGATAACAATGTCGGTACCAATCAAGTTAAAACTCAATTGAACTCAATTCACGCAGAATATATATATTTGAAAATGTTAAATTCTATTCAATTGAACAAAACCAGAAATTAAATTGAATTATTATTTTTTAGACTAAATCACTCTTCACAAATTCAATTCCAGTAATATTGAATTTTTTTATTAATTTTGACAAATTCAATTAATAAAAATCTGATTTGGTTATCAACTCGATAGATTGATTGAACATGCTCCAAACAGGGAAAAAAAAGAGACTGGCATCAATCAATAGGCCAATATTGTTTTGGGCCATGAATGGAAAGAGGCCCAAACTAGGAGTAAAACGGGCCGCTCCTCATACCCATTAAATATGAGATGCCTAGCTTATCTAGAGTTTGATTTTAGATAAAATTGAGTTATTTAAGTTCTATTTTCATTGTTTAAGCTTTTTTGTTTGATACATAATAAGCGTTAAATAATGATTAGTTTAACTTTTAATATTTATATGTTTTGTGAACTGGGTTTTTATTTTTAATTAAATTTAGTTATATTAATATTTGATTAGAACATCGATTTTTCAATGATATTAGCATGGTAACTCATATGACATTTCATGTGTACTTTATGTTGACATGTTATATCAAGAAACAATTTTAAAATTATAAAAAAATATTTAAAAAAACAAAACAAAATAATTTTTTTATAAAAATTCAAAAAATTAGCATGAAGTACATGTAATTGTTATGTGGGTTGCCATGTTTAAAAATTACAACTCGTTTCTTTTTTAAATTAATTTTTTTTAAAAGATTAGGGTCAAATTTAGCTTAAAAAAAATAAGGGCCGGATTTGAAAATATGTAAACATTAAGGACTTAATCTGTTGTTATAATTTAAAAATAAAAGAAACCAACAAGTGTCAGATACAATGTTAAGAAACATTGCATTCCTAAAAAGAGTTGTGGATTTGAATATTTAAAATGATATTATTGAAAGAAACAACTAGAAACCTCGAATATAAGTCATATAAACGTGTATTGTACTATTTTTTTAAAATTAAATACACACAATTAAAATATTCATATAAACTTATTTTTTATTCAAATTAAATGATTGAATCAAAAATTATTTTTTTTAACAACATAGCCCGAATAAATTAGTACATATGAAAGTCCAACTCCCAGCTGTCCACATGAAATGGGGGAATGGGGGCCTAATGAAAGTGAAGGCATGAATAATTTTATTTATTTTCTATTATCTTTGATATTGTTTGGTTTAATACATTATAATATTGTGATCAGGGGTGTTTACGGGTCAGGTCTGGTTGGGTTAAGTATGATATTAACATATTATATGTTAGTTTAAGCTCGTCTCGATTCAAAATTTGGGTCTAATATTTTATCCAAATCCGCCCATATTTGCAGAGGACTAATCTAATTCCATTTTTGATCTGTTCATATTATTTTTTAATTTTTTATAAAATATTATATTATATTATTTTAACATTTAATAATTTTAAACATTTTTATTTATTAAAATTTTTTATATAGTCGTCTTAATATTATTTTAATATTTATATTAGAGTAATATTATATTTAATATAAGTTTATTTTTTTAATGTGTTCTAAGTTACATAATATATAAAAATAACATAATCTAAAGTATCATAAACTTAACACATGTCAGACTCGGGCTTGAATTTAAGGCCTGAGCCTGACTCATATTTTAAACAGATTTAATTTTTTTCTAAATCCATTTTTTTGGCATAATATATTTTTTTTCAAATCTTTCTAAATTTCAGACAGATTTTTGGGTATAGAAGGATAACCTGACCCATGAATAGGTCGAACTGTGATTTTGTTTCAAAATACTATTTATCTGTACAATATTTAATTATTCGACGAAATACAATTCAATTAAATATTAATTCAATTAAAAAATATTAAAATCTCTAAAATTTATTTAAATAAAAAATAACCACAAATAACCACCACTTTATCTTTGACGATCATTTTTTTATAAACATAACTAAAGATTTATTTTGTAAAAAAATAATTTTTAATATTCTATAACTGACTTGGTATTGGAATGACACCTGAAATTAATTCAATAATAGATTTATAATTAATAAAAAAATAAAAAGTTCGATGTGTTTTGAATTAAATATTTGAAAAATTAAATAATAAAAAAGGAAAAAAAAAGGGGGAAAAAAAAAAAGCCGACATATCTCATTATTTTAGCGCTATGTGCCTACATCTCCGTGTCTGTCACTCAGCTCAGCTTCGCCCCTTTACAGGCAAATACCTTTCTCGAGCGTTTCCTTTTTAACTCTCCAGTTCTCAACGAATCTGTAGAATTTCACCAAGAAGAAGAAGATGTCGTGGCAAACATATGTAGATGAGCACTTGATGTGCGAAATCGATGGCAACCATCTCTCCTCCGCCGCCATCGTCGGCCACGATGGCAGCATTTGGGCCCAGAGCTCCAATTTCCCTCAGGTTTTCTTCATTACCCTTTGGGTTTTTCATTACTCCCTTTTCCCATTTTGGGTTTTAGTTGATGCTTTGAATGAGGTGATCTGTTTGCTATAAATTGAATTCACTGCTCATTATTTGTTCGCTGATCTTATTTTCTCCGAAAAGCATTGACCCTAATGGATTTGGTATGCTAAGTAGGGATCTTTTTGCTGTGATTTGTTAGTTCATATTGCATGTCGATTGAGTATCTGTTCTGGGGTTTGTTTATTTTTTCTTAGTTTTAGATGCTAAATGATCTCTGCAAATGACCTTACTTTTAGCAATGGTGATAAATGTTATGAGAATAATCAATCTGTGCTTATTGCTTCTAGTTTTTATGTTAATTTTTCAGTTCAAACAAGAAGAGGTTAATGCCATCATGAATGACTTTGCTGAACCTGGGTCACTTGCTCCAACTGGATTGTACCTTGGTGGCACAAAATATATGGTGATCCAAGGCGAACCCGGATCTGTTATTCGAGGGAAGAAGGTAATGTTCTTCATCCGTTCTTAGTTTCAATTTGTTTTATAACACTGAAAAATCTCATCTGCACATGCATTCACATTATTTGACTGGGAATAGGCTTGTCATTCCAGAATTTTGCTCCAACTGCGATTTCGAATACAACCTTTTGATACGATAAAAATAAAAACAAATGTACATCGATGCTCTGCTATTGTTGCTTTTTGTATGCACTTGCCTTTTCTTCCCTCCATGCAGCTGTTACCTTGTGCCTCCATTCACCAATATCTGTAGGGAGTGTATTTCTCTGGACAGAGACACCGCGATGATAGAAAGGAGGCCATTACCGCACGACTTTGCAGTCATTTTCTCATTGATTTAATTTTAGTGTCATGGTTGTATTCTGAACTTTATTTTTTTCATTTTAATTTCAGGGATCCGGAGGTATTACTATTAAAAAGTCCAATATGGCTTTGCTCATTGGAATCTACGATGAGCCAATGACTCCCGGCCAATGCAACATGGTTGTGGAAAGGCTTGGTGATTATCTCATTGAACAGGGTTTTTGATCTTGCTGCTGTGGCCTTATTTGTTTCAATTCTTCTCTATTTCTATACAAAACTCGTATCCACCACCTCTCGTAGTGATGGTTGGGTGCAGTTGAATAATAGTATTACCAGTTACTAGTGTGAAACTCATAGGGAACTCAACGAAAAGCTCAGTGTTTGTAATGGCGATGTTATTGATGTCTTAGTTTGTATTTGTGCTTTGTCTGATGTATGGTATCATGAAGATTGTTGAGGTACATTTGCCTACATTTACAATTTTGGAATTTTCTACTTATGTTGGTCTTTGATTTGGGTGGTTAAATGAAGTGTTCTTGGTGGTTTTATGTTTAGGGTTTTGAAAGTTAACCCCTCTTTGCCGCTCGGTTCGCGTAATCGGAATTGATTATAGTTAGCTTCTGAGTAAAGAAATGGAGTTACTAGGATCTTTGTCGAGTTTTTTTTTTTTTTTTTTCCCTCTTCTTTTTGGTGGCAATACAGCAACTATTGAATACTGAAGATGCATGAGAAACTAGATTATCTTGCTCAAAACATGGCTAGATTATGTAGTCTAGGTCGTTATGCAAATTCAATTTGGAATAGGGATGGTCATCTAGGGGAGTGGTGGCGGATGTTGTAAAATCCACCATCGTTCTACAACTGGCTCGATCTCTCCACTACTTGTTTCACTCTATCATGACGGTGTAATATTAAAAATCACTATTACTATCATAGATGCATCTATCTCCACTTCACTTAGATCGCTTCAATCTAATTTTTGTTTATTATTATTATTATTATTATTATTATTATTATTATTATTATTACTTTTTTAATGGCAAATAAATATTTAAATATAATTATTTTAAATATTTAAATAGGAAACATACCGAGTGTTTTTATGTACTTACCCCTTTACTTTAATAATTATATTTATACAAAAATAAAATGATAATTTCTCTTTTAATAATTATATTTATACAAGAATCAAATAATAATTTTTACAGTGGAGCGTGGTAAAATATTAACGATGGCAATAATTAAATTAAAATTTTTTAAATAATTACTTTTTAGTGAATATTAATTGAAGCAAGGCTAAACTGATCGGAATGGAAAAAACATGTCTTTTAAACAACTATATTGACGGAATGTAAGCTTTAATTTCAAATTTTTATTCTCTAAGGATCGATTTGATAGAAATGGTAAAGTACAAGGACTAAATACTTATTTACCCTAAAAAAGTTGAATTAGTTTTACGCGGCCTTTCCCGTTTGAATTTATAACGAATCCATCATCTTCACTTTCTCAATAAACATTTTAAAAACAAGAACACTTTCTTTTTATCTTTCTATAAGAACCCTAACAGAACAGTTATAAAAATCTTTCAAAAAACAAAAAAAATGAAGAGCAAGAAGCCACTGAAGCAACTGAAGCTCGCTGTTCCAGCTCAAGAAACCCCTATCTCTTCTTTCTTGTAAGTTTCTTCTTTCTTAAAACATATTTCTTGATGGCTTCGATTTTGGATCAATACTTTCGCTTTTTTAGTTTACTTGAAATCGCTTCTTGAAATTCGAAGTTTATGGCTTGATTGGTTTCATGGTTTCCGTTACGTTTTCTTCTGTTTCGCTGCCGTGAAAATATTTTGAATTTTGAAAAATTTTTTTATACTGCAATGTCTAAACAGGACGGCGAGTGGGACATTTCATGATGGCGATTTGCTTCTAAATCAGAAAGGATTGCGTCTTATTTCCGAGGAAAAGGAATCTCGAGTAAGTTTTTTGTGACTAATCTAAGAGGATGTTAATTACTTTGTGTTTTGAAGGTCACTTCTGATATACCCATATAGAAAACTGGAATTTTATTCTTTTTTATTGTATTAGTATTGTGTAGTAAGTGCACCTTTGTTTATCATTTCTATAGTTTATTATTTCATCTTTCTTTTTCTTTTTTTTTTACGTTTCGCTTGAAAATTAAGGACAATATTGATGCTAAAATATTGGAATTAAGTTGAATTTATTGTGAAGTTCATTGGGTAGCTAGTTATTCTACAGCAATGCTTGTTCAAGTTCCCATAGAGTTCTTTATCCTTTTACTTTTTGGTATCAATTTTCTTGGGATTCACTCTTTTTTTTATTTGGGTTACTTTGAGCAGCCTTCTGACGCCAAGGAGCTTGATTTTGAATTCTCATTGGAAGACCTTGAGACAATCAAAGTTATTGGGAAGGGCAGTGGTGGTGTAGTACAACTTGTTCGCCACAAATGGGTTGGAAGATTGTTTGCCTTGAAGGTAAATTGTTCAAGACTGACAAACCTTGTTCAATTACTTGTTAGTTTTTGAACTTGCTATGAACAGACTCTGCTTATTTCCTTATTTGCCTTTTAACTTTTATTTTTCATTAACATGTTAAGGTTACTACCTTAGTATTATCCTCGGATTCCTCCTTTGAATTAATGTAGGATGTGAGAATTTATTGATAAATATATATATTGGGGATCAAGATTATTTGGGGTGAGAGGATGGTGACCAAATAAGGCATGCTAATACTTCTTTTCATATTTTTGCTTCTCTTTTCCTGTATGATATTTGGTTCGACCACTTAATAATTGTTTGATTTCTAGCACTGCAGCACACAATCCTCATGAACAGGGTTCACCTTTTTTTTTTTCCCTGTTTCTTGCTAAATACTAACATCTTCACTTTTTTTTGCAGCTATATCTGCTTGAATATTGTCTTAAATATAACGTGGTAGTAAAAAATGTTGAAATGATTTGAACATGGTGGTTATAAATGAAGAAAAACTGATTCAGAGAAACTTTTGGGCTATTAATTGCAGGTCATCCAAATGAACATACAAGAGGAAATTCGCAAGCAAATTGTGCAGGAGCTAAAAATAAACCAAGCATCACAATGTTCGCATGTTGTAGTTTGCTACCATTCTTTCTATCACAATGGGGCCATATCTCTGGTGCTAGAATACATGGACCGTGGATCTCTGGCTGATGTGATCAGACAAGTTAACACAATTCTTGAACCATATCTTGCAGTTGTGTGTAAGCAGGTATTCTTCCTTTTTGACTTGAAATTTTATGAATGACCTAAACAAAGTCATTTCAAAAGCTAAACAAGTGAGTTCTTCTTTCTTCTCATATCTCTTTATGTTTCAGGTTCTACAGGGACTAGTGTATTTGCACCATGAAAGGCATGTAATACATAGGGACATAAAACCATCCAATCTACTGGTAAACCATAAAGGGGAAGTGAAGATCACTGATTTTGGTGTCAGTGCAATGCTAGCTAACTCTATGGGCCAGAGAGATACATTTGTTGGGACTTACAACTACATGTCGGTATGTGGAGCTTCCACACTGTTGAAATTGTCTTTCATCATGGCATTTTTTGCTGCTGGTTGTGATTAACGTGTTCAATGTGTCTATTTTTCACTAAGATTTGATGTAAAATCTTAATCTCAATCATCTTGTTTATGATTGTAGCCAGAGAGGATTAGTGGGAGCACTTATGACTATAGCAGTGATATTTGGAGTTTGGGAATGGTAGTGCTTGAATGTGCTATTGGACGTTTCCCATATATGCAATCTGAAGATCAACAAAGCTGGCCTAGCTTTTATGAGCTTTTGGAGGCAATAGTGGAAAAGCCTCCACCAACTGCTCCATCAGATCAATTCTCTCCAGAGTTCTGTTCATTTGTATCAGCCTGGTAAACACTTGCATGTTTAGTTTGCATTTTTATCATATCATGAACTTATCTGCCAAACTTGGTCTGTAAAATGCTTGTTTCCCAGAATTCATTTGCCATAGTCCAGGCTTCTAGTGTAAGCTAGCAGCCCTCTTGAATTTACTATCCACATTTGATGCACGTAGCAATAGAAATTGGTGTTCAAGTTCATTGAATAATGTCATCTTACCTTACTGTCATCACTAGAATCCAATATTTCATCCTCGGAGGCACATTTTATGTTGTCTAAAAGTGGTGGATATCGTAATATAGTACAATCTTTTCCTTGATACATTTAGATATTGGTTTCCCTCTTTTATCATTGCCATTTTCCATTTGCTTTTGTTGTGATAGATATAATCAATTTTCTAATTTTGCTTCTTTCCTTCCCATTTTTTTAGCATAAAGAAGAACCCTAAAGAAAGAGCATCATCTTTGGACCTCTTGGTAAGTTTCATAGACTTAAGCCTATTCGTGTATTCAAATTTCAATACATTAGTAACTCTTATTATATTAATTTGCCACATCTTTTTTTGTTAATGCAGAGTCACCCTTTCATCAAAAAGTTCGAAGACAAAGACATAGACCTTGGGATTTTGGTAGGTAGCTTGGAACCTCCTGTGAATTACCCAAGATAGTTTGCTTTGTTATAATATGCTTTTGGAATGTAAAATTTGTTTCTCATCCATCACTTTTTCCTTTTTACCTAGTTTAAACTCACTTTATAATAATTATGTTACTTGAATTTGAATTCAAATGTGAGTGTCGGATATAAATATGTATCTATACAAACATAACAATTTTTCTTTAATTTATCATGTATTCTAAGAATTATATTATATCATACATGAATATGTCCAAATATATCAGATACAAATAATTAAAACAAAATAAAAGGTCAATGTAACAGAGTTACCGTTTTGCACTATTATATTATCAAGGTTTTGCACAAAGGCTAGTTAGCGATTAAATTACTATTAGATATTTTATCACACAGGTGTATATATATATATATATGGAAATCACAAATTTAAAACATAAATGAAAAGATTAGATTAAATTATTTATCATGTCGTTATCATCAATTTTAAGACAATATCGAGTTAATTTGTGATACCAACTCAATTAAATATAAGATAATAAAATATGCACAATAAAACTAAAATGTATAAAAATATTAAAAAAATTTTAATTAAATTTTAAATTAAAGGTTTTATTAATGCAAATGATATTATATGCATAATTGCTTCTATTGCATCATATTTTGAGATTGATTTTTTTAAGAATGACATTTTTTACAAAATAAGGTTTAATCCAGTGATTAAAAAAGTTGTTATTATATCAAGTGGAATTTTTTTAATTCTATAAATAAAATTTAATTTAATTTTTTAAATATTCTCTAAAAACACATAATATTACTTATTTTAATTACGAAAAAACATTCCCGTATCTTATTAATTGAGTTAGTGACCCAATTAAAGGTAATACTGAATCAGTCGGAAACTTAAATAATAATATAAATATTACATGTGCTTTCAATTGTATCATATTTTGAAATTGATTTTTTTTAAGAATGACTGTCTTTTTAAATATGGTTCAAATCATTTTATAGAAGTGATTGAAAATTTGAACTTCACAAACAAGATTTACTTTAAAATTTTTAAATATTTTCTAAAAACACATGGTAATATCTCATTTATGCTTATGGAATTTTTTAAGCAAAGTTTTTTAAGGCTACCTGCAATGCACGAAATAATTTTCCTTAAAATTCTCTGCTTTAAGCCAGACTTAAACACATAAATATGATATGCGCATTATATCTGAACTTGACCTAAATCTGATTTTCACCCTAAACCTGATGCGTTACAGATTACACAGATCAAGCGAAACCTGCAAAATCGTTTTGATTTATATATTGTATTTCTCAAAGAAAATCACCTAACATAGCCGGCATAATCAAACTCTATCTCGGGTTTGCTCGATAGGAAAGCTGAAAAAGAGTCAGAACAATTACTGGAATAACAAACTTCCCGTTCATTCTCGCTACCGAGCAAAACCTAAAAGGCTCTTTCGGCAAACAAACGATTCTACTCGAGTTACAGAGAAATTTTTACCATTGGTATAAATATTCTGTTTCCTACTGCCATGGATTCTTCTTTTTGGTTCCACTTCTTTTAGAACTGCTTGTTGAACTAGTTTTCTGCAAAGCATAATATAAAAAAATAAGTATAAGTTAACATCGAATGGGATCTTTCGGCACAGGATAAAAGAATCTACTTCTCTGTGTGTGTGTGTGTATGTTTTCGTGTATGAGGATCATTGAGTCGATTATATGTACCGATTTTGATTTCTTTGCCTTTCCCCGAATCCTGTTCTTAAGAGGCTTCAGTTTATATATCCTAACCATCCAATGATGTGTTGTGAATACCTAAATTCAACAGAATAGATAAATAAAAAAAGGCATCTTCTCGGTAACATACTTGAAAAGAGAAATTTTATTCATTCTCATCCATCATGCTATGTTATTTGAACACAGTGAGTGTCCGATATAGTATGTGTTCAACACAAATATGCTCAATTTAGGCCGAAAAAACACATTAATCGTGTTGAAAGTATTTTTAAAAGAATAGTATTGGGAATATTTCATGTTCTGCAGTTGTTATTTAAATCAAGGGAAGAAATCAGGATCATCTAACCTCCTCAAAATGAGTGAGTTTAAAATATTTCTTTCCGATCTCTGTGCGCCTAACTCTATCGTAGGCTTTCCCATCGGTTTCAACAAACCTGTACAATGTGTAACTTGAGAGATTAAGTTTAGCTGCTATAACAATAGTGATAAAAAACCACATATATATACTCGAAAGTCAAAAGTTAACAGCTACGGACCTGTAATATGAGAGTTTATACATTAGACAATTTAGCATGGTTGGAGTGGCCTGGGAGTCAATTCGATATTGTCCGTCTCTCTGTAAACAATAAGTAAAATAACCAAGTCAGGAAGGAAGCTTAAGTATCGCCGTACTTAATAAGAAGGAATTTTTCTCGCAAAAAAAGAAGTTTCTTTGTTGTTTAACTTTCAACAAGGGTGCATCTTTTAAGCAATGCCAGCACAGAGAACTTACAAGATAATCTGGTTCCTTGATATGAGGAAAGACACCACCTCCGATTCGAACCATCCACAGGAACTTATTAATATCATCACTGGGGTAACCAATGAGACCTAACGAGGAAGTAAATTGTCAGAAAATTAATATATTAAGACAGTGTATTTCATGTGAACAAAAAAGAAACCATACCTCCAAAGACTACGAGAACATATTTGACATCCAAGGAGTGGAAAATTTCCCAAGCTGCCTTTTCAGGAGAAGACATGGCAGTACCAACAGTTGCGATATGAGTATTGTTCCAGGTATTATTGTCAACAATAACAGTGCGATTAGCCATGGCGGTGGTTTGGTAACCATAGTCCCACCATGATGCAACCTGCCATGAAATTCACTTACACTGTCAAACTGGACCCTTTTTTGCCAACTTAAAAAGGTTATAATATGTTATATTCAACAGTGAAGTACAACGCTACATGCAAAACGAGCTCAGCCAAGAAATTTTAAGAGGAAAACACCTAAATCGGCAAAATTATCACCAATGAGGAATCAGAGCCCACCCGTTGCATGCTCAAAATATCAACATTGACCACACAGCTTGAAATATTATTTTTTGATTAATTAGTATTTATTCTACAAAAACGTAACCCTAAAACTTCCTGCACAACAGACTGGTAAAAAAAATGTTCAAAATCCAGAGAAGCTAATATGGGGAGAACTTACTTTATCATTGACATCTGTATTATGGCTCAACCATGCATAAGCCTCTCTAAAATCATCAAAGACATGTAGACCATCACGTGAACGAGTGGTTAAAACTATTGAAGGAGCTGAATAAGCTTCTGCTGCAGCCCAAACAGAATGAACCTGCAAAGAAAAGTGCAACAGTATGTAAGGCTTTTTACGATAAAAACAAGAAGTGGCCAAGAAATGAACATGTAAGGTAATTTCATGCAAAACTAAAATAGAAAGAATTAATAACAAAGTTTTAATTCCCATTTAGATTAATAAATAATATATTTATATCTTTCAAACAGAGCAACCTTTCATTTTTGCTTTATCAATTAGTAGATTCTTATTTCTTACAACTCTTTCATTGGCATTTGGCAACCTATTAATGCCACTGCTAAATCCGAACTCAAAGAACGGAAGAGATTTAAAACTTTTTGAGATCATCGAAAAGCAGAAACTGTCTTTTAATTAGTTGCAAAACTTATCCCTTCCTTCCAACATGAGCTCTACAACCAGCTCATAGGAACATATATCCACACAGAATTTAAGACCAAAGTTAACTAAATAAATCCTTCTCTACAACCAGAACTACTCAACGGTTAAGATCAACATCATCTCATTGCCATAACAGTCTATTTAGTGATGCACAAACTTATATAACAAAAGCACTGGCAAGCACAAGCAATTAGAGGATATAAGAGGGCAAATCAGAGTACCACATAGAAGGCGCCCAGCACAACCAGTAAGAGAAGTGAAATCACAGATGCCTCCAAAGGTAAAGCAAGAAGCCTCTTCTTCTCAGCTTTGGCTTTGGCTTTGGCTGTGGCTTTGGCAGGAGGATTTTCCGCAAGCTCCCTTTCCTTCTTCTTGCTTTTCTTTGAGGGTCGATTCTTTGATGTGTCATCAGGTTTCTCTGCCTTTACTTCATCAGTCTGTGCTTCACTAGTATCAGAACTAGTTTCCCCTGCCTTAAAGATCAGAGGCAGCAGAAAAGATATTTAGTCCTGTAGCTAAATGACTTCATCAAATGGTTGACCTAGTATGGATAAATAGAACCTGCTTACATCAACTTCAGCATTGCTTGTTACTCCAGGTAGCTGAAACTTTATTGATCCGGTTAAAACATCAAAAGCTTCGGAAAGGGCAATTCCAGATGTGATGCATGCAGCTGGAGCAAGCACAAGCATTAAGCGGACCTGTATGATTTGACCACGAGAGGTTCTACATTATTCGGACAAAGGAACAGAAGCTAGCAGAGTAATGGCATGAAATTGACTGTGTCCATTTTCCTCTTACCATTACTCCAGAGAAATATACAGAGGTTGCAATATAGAGGACAATGAATGAGCTTGCATCCGATAAAGGCAAAAAGCAGGCCTTCCAACAGGGGAAATAAAAGTTATTGGTTATAGTAGATGAATTTCTAAATTAGAAGCAAAAAGCTACAATAGTTGTGAAAGGTAGAGACTTACAATGATACCAGCTGGAACCAAGAAGGCCAAAACATTAATGTCCATGAAATAAGATGGCCAAGTAGGTGGTTGATGTTCACTAACACTAGCAATGATTGGTATATATTTGCTTGCATAAGTTCTGTCAAAATGCATTAAGAAAATGGAAAGAACTTAAACAGCTAACCTTTCAACAAACTCCAAACTTGTACCCAAAAAAGAAAAAAAAAACTCTAAACAAATCATACAAGGTATTAAAACAGAAAATACTGTTTGCATGGCAAGTGGCAACACACTTATTACTAAACCAATCAAATAGTTTTCTGGCACCTCGTTTATGTCTTAGGTTTTAAGAATTGCACAGCACAAAAAGCCCCTCAAAACTAGATCCATGCCAAACTAAGATGTCAAGATAATTTGAGCTGCAAGGTGCATAAAACTGCACTATCATTGACCACAATTCCTTCTACTTGGCTTCATTTATAGTTTCATGCAGAAACAGTCACATGTAATATACTGAAATGAATTAGGTACTTACGGGTCAAGCAGACTTAAGCTTCGTCCACTCCATCCCTTTGTTGGGCTGGAAGCTACTAATGCTATAAGTACAGCTATCACAGCACAACACACTGCCCTGAGAACAGAAATCATGTAAGGTCAATTAATCCTGCATCTTGTTCATATGCTTATCAATCAAATCTACAAGTTATATGGTTTATTGTTCATTGTATGCTGAACTGATTAATAAGAAAGTTTAAATCACAAAATACTCATGCCATTGGTATATCAAATCATGTTTCCCTGAAAAAGTTATGGGAACAGAAGAGAAGGAAAGCTTACAGGCCAACAGTCACAACAAGTGTCACAGCAACTTTAAACATTTTGGGGGAAAGAATCCCCTTGATATAGTACACAAAAGCCACTACATGGATAATAATGAAAACCTGCAGAGGGGAAAACAAAATCAGATCAAGGAGCAAGGAATAGCATCACATGAACCAAGAAATAGAAAATGAGGATGTGAGTTATTTCGGAAATCGGAATAGTGCTTATGCTAACAAGATTTCGAACACTTCTATTTGTCTCTTGTTCTAGAGCCTAAAAGCACATCCGTGAATCGTAATGTCATTGGGCATTTTACACAAAATAGTTGGTCATACAGCAACAGCTCCTCAAGTGGAACAGTTAATAACATGAAATGCTAGCAAGAATGATTGAATTTTGATAGTTACCTATACCTAATAATGGCACGGCTATAACAACCTAAGATTGCAAGACAAATGATTTGCAACAAGAAAAACAAGATAATAACAAAAGCAGCCAACAAATCAGGGAATAGATAAAGGAAAAAGCTTACCAAAAATGATGCAAAATGTTCTGATGTCATCACAGCATTAAACCCCACTACTGGCACCAAAGCAGCTAGCAATGTTCCCAAAACAACCTGCAGCAAACAGTTACAATTAGACTTATAATCAAGTCCAAGTAGAGATCTGCATAAAGATTTTTGTACTCTATTCAAGGGTGGGAAAAGATACATTCTTTAAAAATGCCACCATCATTAACTGAGAAAGAAGACTATAACACCTTCATTTGTACAATGAGTTTTCCATCCACAAAGACAAACTCAAGGTTAAAATTAAATGTAATACATAAATGCACATCTAACAAGTATCTATATAATGGATAGATAATTTCAAACATTAGGAGTTCAATGAAATATTATAATTTTAGCACATTGCCAATTAACCTGATCCCTACAAGAAATGTTTTCAATGGCGTACTGAAAGCCTATTCCTGTTGCTATTGACTAGTATTCCAGCTTCCTTAGTAATTCGATACTTACGAGAGGAGCATAAGCGATGTACAATCGAGAAGAATAACGACCAGTTACAATGCATAGAAGCACATGCATTGGAATGAGGTTAATAATGAATGTGTATCCTCCCCAAGAGCAGACCTAGAAAACAAAATAATTAACTGAGAAACATAAATAATGAGTGAAAACATGAACACAGATAAAAGTTAGCACAAGAAGCCTACCATATAAAAGTATGCAAGTGAATTTAAGGTGGCATAAAACAGGGATCCAGTATTTAGGGTCTGCGGATAACCAATAATGAAGAGAATAGTCAGACTTGAAAATAGTTAATGGAAGGAAACTCAAGTGAAAATAAATAGCAGATTATTGTCAAAGGTGAGATACCATTCACCAGTAAATTAAACCAGACTATACCTCAAGCATTAGAACTCAAAATTATAGATAAATAAAATGAACTTACATCAACCAAAGTCTAACCTTTAAATAAAGATAGAAAGTGAAGATCAAAGCAAATATTGCTACAGCTTCATTGTCATAGCTACCAGCAACAGACCGGGAGATATATGATGGAACCTGCAAAGAAGAACATAAATGAATTGAAATAAGATGTCATTCATAAGACACATTTACACCATAAGTTGACGTAGAAACATGACATTGCCAAATATTGCCAACAGAGACATGGATACACATGGATACAGACCAATAAAAACAATGGTAAGATTTACTCATTAATGCGCAGAATGAAACGATGTTCAACCACTGTAGTTGAAAATTGAAGTTTTAAATAGTTATAATAAATGAATGAACTCTGATAATGCTACATATATCTCTTCCTTGATTTACCATGGCTAAAAGAACAGCAGCTGTCAGTCCAGCACCAGCACCCTTAACTTCCTATAGAAAAGGCAATAGAATATCAAAAATATTTAAGGCTAATAACCATATAACAATTCACTACACATATAAATTTAGGCATAATAAAGACCTTAGTCAAGAGGTATGTCGCCCATGAAGCAAAAGCAGAGAATATAGGTGCAGTAAAAACACAAACGGTTTCCACAGACAGTGGAATATTTAAAGAATTTAACAACCTGATGCAACAGGGAAAGAAAAACAAGTCAAACGCAAAAAAATGGAAATTTTATACAAAAATATATATTTATATAGCAAAATTTAATAGAAATAGTTTTTCTTTTCGCCTATTAACTTTCAGGAAACATACCACCAAATGGTGCCAGCTGTCAAGGTCAACCCAGGGTAAACAGTTCCGCCAATCACGCGCCCAAGAGGGTACCTTGATTATACCAAAAACAAGCACGCTTGTTCAGAAATGCTGAACAATAACATAGTAAAAACCTAAAAGTCTAAAACCATAAACAACATAAATTAACTACTAATTTGCAATTACCAAGTTCGGTCATCAAACCAATTCCAAAATTCATAAATTCCCTTCTTTGTAAGAAACTGAAACCAACAAGATAACCAAATCATCTTGATAAGTAACTTAAGATCCAAAACTTGACAAAAATGACATAAGGGACTAAAGATAGCAATAAATTGAATCAACTGACCTGAGTGACTCTGTAATTAAAGTAAGGATCGAACTCATGAATAACACTCTCGTATTTTATAACCTGAAAACGTAAAAAGGACAGAAGAATTCCAAATTACTAAGCAACTCATACGCAATAAATAGAATCAAATGATAAATTTTCCTTCACATTCCTCCGTCTTATCATCCAAATTGAAGAAGATTCAAATTGAACAAACATTAAATAGAAAATGGACAAAATTTTCAAATATGCGAGTCAATATTCAGCTCAATTTAACTTCGTTTCGTTTTTAACCATTCCTTCGCGGGAAAAGGGGCGAAAATTGAATTCTAAAAAATAATATTACAGATCGATCCAGAAGAATAACAAAAGGACGAGGAATAAAAGATCTTACAGAGAAAAGACGGATCGAGAAAGCGAGAACTCCGATAAGGAGGAGGATGAAGAAAGAGAGAACACCGCCGAAAGCATTTCGCAAGGTGTTATTGGTGTATAGAGTAGGGACGGCGGCGGTTGAGGTCTCTGGAGCCGCCATTGACGGCCAATCAACAGTCCAATGCGAAGGGACAGAGAGGGTGTGTAGAGAGGGGGGGTTTGGCCGTTGCAGATGGTATGACTTTGTAGTAGGGAATGAGAGAAATGATGGAATTACGAAACAGCCCTTACCCTATGAAATGACTTTTTTTTTTTTTTTTGGTATATTCGAGGTATTAGAATGACGATATTAACCTTATATTTCCAGATGCCAGAATGTAAAATCATTTTTGGTAACTAGGTTATCGTATGAAATGGTTTATATATATATGTATATGTAAGGATGCTAGATATTTTTGTTTATTTTTGTTAGCCGCCTGAGTTTTTAATTATATAAATAGATCAATTTTTAATAAAAATAATCAAATTATTATTTAATATAATGTATAAGAATTAATTTATTTATTTTTTTAATAGAGTAAACAAAATATAATTCAACTTTTACTATATAGATTTTTATGATACTGATGTAAGATTATTTAATACATTATCAAATGTATTATTTTAATTTATTCAAATGTATTTTTTTTAATTGATTGAAAGATTACATCCTATTTTATTAAATTATCTTTATTATAAAATTTATTTATAATAAGTTCATTTTCTTTAACATTAATCGAAATATATTGATATAAAAGTTTATGAAACTCTTCCATTGGATCTTAAAACTTTGTATTCCATTTTTGTTAAATAACCTTAAATCTTATCTCATTATTTGAATCCATTAATCTCAATTTTTTTTATTACTACATATTATTTTATTTTTATTAAAAAGCATTTTAGATTATTTTTTAAATTTGATTAATGTTATACTTATATAAAATATTATAATAAAATATTTTTATTACTGTATTAATTTAAAATATTATATCTTAATTATGTTTAATATATATATAATTCACTTAATATATAAAAAATTATCACCCCTAAAATTTTACATTATCTTTTTTTTTCCTTCGTATCCATTTAATAGTTCATATTCGAGATTCATGATTACCTCTTTTAAGAATATCACCTTCAATGTTTAAATATATACCTCTAAGAAATAATATAATATGGTTTACTATTAGACTAATCAAAAGGAAGTTAAAGTAATTCATAATTTTTTTTTTTTACAAAATATAGACTTTTTGCCTTCGTACTTGAACATAAGCTATATGTATATTAGTACGATGCTAAATTATTTATTTTTATCAACGCTTTTTTCATTTAATAAAAAAATAAAATTTAAAAGAATTCAAATATATCTTATGAGAAATACCCATGCAAGCATCAGCTGAGAGTGGGAATTTACATTATGGATGTTGATCTTTTATTAGTTGATATTAAATATTTAAATGGACTAAACTGTTAATATCCATTTAAGGTTGTAAGAGTAGTTAAATTGATCAGATCATCGATTTATTGGTTTTATTGGTTCTATTAGTTCAATTAAAAAATCATAAAAAATTCAAAAAAAAAAAAATCTTGTTCAAGCATCGATTTATACTAGTTTCAAATCTAAACGATTCAATACTATTTTTTGAACTGGTATTCTAATTGATTTTCGATCCAACCAACTGATACTTTTTAATTCAAGCATCTTTGGTTTTTACTTCAATATAGATTTATTAGGTATTAATTATTTTTTAATTGGTTTGATGATAAAATCTTCTAGATTAAAGGAAAAAAAAAGAAAAGAAAATTACAATCTTATTGTAGAGCCTGTTAATAATAAATCCTCTTGATGTAGATAGTAGGTATTAATAACTTTTACAAATATTTACATTAACTTAATTTAAACAGTAAGAATCTACTATTTATCACTTGATTATCCAAAAATTATTATTATTAGGTAATAAAGATGGACCAATGTAGCCCAATCTTGTACTCTCAAAAAAGGTTTTAGGCGTTGTCCAATATCATGGCATGCATTCTACTAGGCAGTCAAGAATAGCGACCGATTGAATATTTTAACTTTCTTAAATATCTAAATCCACTCCATCTATACTAAATTAATGTAACAAACAAACTATTGAAATTATAAAATTAAAATATTATAGTTAAACATTATTTCAAGTTTAAATTTCATTATGTTAAGTTTTAAAATTTTAAATAAAATATAAAAGGACAAAAATATGATATTAAACAATGAATTCAATAGGCCATTGAACTGTAACAGTTTTTTTTTTTTTCCATTTTTGCACTTAAAAACATTTTATCCATTTTATTATTCCATTTTATTACGCCAACTATTATTTTTATCTCATTTTACTAAAAAAAAATGGCGATGACAGTATAACAAATGACTATTCTTATTGAAGGTAAATATATATATATATATATATGTTTTTTGTAAAATAGAAACGAAAATAATAGTTTCGTTGTTCTAAGTACCAAAGCCTAGTGCCCTAATCCGCCATTCAGGTGCTAAAGAGAGTATAATTAGAAATAGTAGAGGCGTCTGTTGATTCTCTTGAAAGCCTCCACCGATTTATGCTAAGAGGATTCAAAAAGTTTCAGCCTCCAGAGTACCGACTGGTGCCAACAATGCATTTTCCCCCGACATCGGGGACGGTGAAGGATAGACAATAATAGAAGCTTTGCATGTTGAAGAGAAGGCGGCTACGGAAAAGTGGAGGCAGTAAGATGTTAAGGTGCAGATAGAGGTTATGATGATGGTGGTGGTTAAAGAGCGGAATTGCGGCCTTTAGTTGTTTGAACTCTCATTCTAAGAGAACTCGGGCTGTGTCAACTTCAGCCGCTGTTATAATATAATCGGACTGAAAGCCAAATACACCAAACAAATCAAAGAACAATAAGGAGGGTATATTGCAGTGCAACAAAACTCGGCAGGAAAAGAAGGTCGGTCGGTGACAGAAGCTGTCATCGGTAGAGCAGAGTAAGATTGCAAGATATAGTGATAAGAGATATTGGTGAAAAAACTGACTCTTCTTAAGGCTATTACTGGTGCTTGAAAAGGTGGGTAAGGTAACCTATGATCCAAGGCATAGAAAATACAAGATAATACCGATAATATCAAAACAATCAGTATCAATATGACCAATATCAGACCAAAAATGGTATGTCCATACGTACCATCACATATATACCAGAACAAAAATGATATACTCACTAATACGAGGCTAATATGAACCCCATGATAATGCTTCAAGCATATATGCATCATTCAAGAGTTTCGGAACTGAATGACAACCCAGAAAGTCTAATATCGTTATTCGCAAGATAGATAGCTTGAAATATAATTTAAAACAAAAATCAGTTGGTATAAAGAATGCCCAAAAGATGATTAATATTACATTTTAATCAACATCCGATATTAAATAAGCCTAGTCTCCATAACCATTCCAGATTTGGGGCAGGCTTTCGGAACCCGTTTTCCTGTAACAAAAATGAAAACTCAGTAAACTGCAACAAATAAAAGACGGTAGATATTTTACATGAATATATTTCCCACATGATTGCAAAATACTGACCTTTAAGCTACAACATTCCAGTCAGAACTGTAAAAACTTCTAGGCAAATATGCTTGAATCGATTTGCTCGATATTGGGGAAAAATTGTCTCAGGGTAGCTTGGTAGTTTGGAGATTTTGCCTGTGACAAAACAATAAGTTTGATCATATATGAATAGGTTAAGAGAGAAAACAATGAATATTAAGCTAGCAGAGTTGAGATTAGGAAATGTGGAGCATTAATCATGAATTTTCAAAAGTTAAAGGCATTAATAAGATAAATACTAATATGCTATAGCTAAATCAAATGCAATATGTCAAGCGAAGGATGATATAGACAAAAGGTTTCACTGAACTCAGTCTGGTAAGGTAGACAACGAATTTAGTTTATGCGAGAAAATAGTGTGTGTGTGTGTGTGAATCAAAATACAGTACTAATACTAATTCAAGGAAAATAATAGTGAAGATAACATATACAAAGTCAGGAAAAAGTGATCAAAAGAAAGGAACTCCATAGCAAACAAGATTAAATAAGAATTATGGTCCAAGTATGACATAGAACCAGATAGAGAAATAAAGATACTTTACTCATTAGCCATAGCAAGGAATTTGGGATAAAGTTGACAAAAGTTCTAGAGATTTTAAGTCCTCAAGCTGCAGACATACACATGGATTGTTTTCAAGATAGACAGTGGTGAGCTTTTCTCTTGAACCAGAAACCGCCTCAGCTACGCTTTCAAGTGATTCTATTTGGTT
This sequence comes from Gossypium australe, assembly GCA_005393395.2. NCBI lineage: Eukaryota > Viridiplantae > Streptophyta > Magnoliopsida > Malvales > Malvaceae > Gossypium > Gossypium australe. The sequence continues at coordinate 154,770,268 of CM016626.1, forward strand.
GTCATTGAGCCATAAGTCCTCCAACCTGCAGGTAAATTTAGTCAACGACCAAAGATAGGATAATATCCCTAAAGACAGAAAGAGAAATTTAAATACCTTGTCAAGTTTTGTATGTCATTTACTGATGTTAGCTTATTTGATGAAACATCTAATACTCGGAGGTTAACCAATGTTGATAGACCTTCCATTTTTGAAATGCCATTGTGGCTCAAATATAACTCTTCTAGAGCAACACATTCCTTGAAAACAAAAAATCCAAAGTAAAACATCATCCAAATGTCATGGAATATAAAAGATTTTCTTAGAACGGCATTTTTTAAAGTGCAATACCTCCAATCCTATCATAGAAGTTAAACGATTACTTTGCAAGCTAATCTTCTTGATGTATTTGAGCCCACAAAGGTTTATAGCTTTAATTCGATTCCTTCCCAGCCACAGCTCTTCTAATTTTGAGAAATTTTGCAAATTTTCCATTACCTAAGGAAAGCACTTCACAGCTTAGATCATGCTTGAAAAACACTAATAAGACAGCTCACTGATCTTATACTTCAATCAAAGGTGTATACTACTTCAACACTGAAAGTTAATGACAAAAAACTTATGTCAAACTATTATAAACTAACCCGTAATCTGTTCGAACCAAGTTCAAGAATTTGCAACTCATGCAAGTGGTCAATCTCCTCCATCTTAGTAACTTCATTTTTGGATACATAGAGTTCCTTCAGTGTGCTGGAGACCTTCGACATTCCATGAAGAGAAGTGATTTCGTTGAAAGAAACATCAAAAACCAAGAGCTTCTTGAATAAGCTGACATCTGGTACTTTCATTAATTTGTTATCCCTGAGTACTAACTCCTGTACAGAACAAACAAACAGATAACCCCAAGCTTCTTCATTGTTCTACAAATAATCAACAATGGATAATACACAAAGAAAGTGAAAAAAAAAAAAAACATTTTTTTACCAATTTGATAACATCATAAGACTCTCACTGATTGCAAATTGTTGCTTTCTTTTATGTACTAATTACTTTCTCAAGGAAAGCTAAAAATCTAAACCAAATAATAAGAAATAACTGCAAATATGTGATTAAAGAATACATAAATAGTTAAAATATTCCAAACAATCTAGCATCGTACAAGCGTTAAAATTAAATTGTTTACCTTATAATTAAAAAAAATCCTAATATTCAATTATCCAAAAAATTCTTAAATTTACATCTACCTGCTTCTTCTTTTATTCCATTTAGTATAGAGAGACTAGTAAGCAATGATCCTAAGTACATAAATTTCATATGTCTTAAATAATTTCAACAATTTGTACCCAAAAAGAAAAAAGTTTCGACAACAGTGAAAAATTAAAGGAGCGATACAACCAAAAAAAACCGAAGCTTTGACGGCGTCAAGGAAATGAAAAGGGTTACCTCAAGACCAGATAATGAGTCCCAGCTAGAGATCGACTCGATAGCAGCATCGTCGATGAGGTTCTGCCGAAAAGAGAGCTTTCTGAGGTTAATGAGATTCGCAATCCGAGGGTCCAATTTCGACAAGCGATTCGCAGTAAGGTCCAACTCGGTAAGGCTTGACGGCAATTCCACCGAGTCGAGATCGTGGAGCTGGAAGCTGGTGAGATCGAGAGCGGTGGTGGATGATAAATCAAACTCCATCGCTTGATCGTCTTCGTCCGAGTTAGTTTCCGGCGGTAGTTCGGTTTGATTTTGCATTTTGGTGGTGGAGTTAGGAAGGTGGCGGTGATCGGAGATGAGAGTAGCTTCCGTCTACCGTCGTGGCGGCAGTTTTGTTGTTCTTTGTTATTTATCCTCCGCCCTGATGGCTTTAAAGGGAATATCTATTTTGCTAGAGAAGCGACACGTCGTTTATGAATTTTGTTCCCGTCGAAACGGTGCGGTTAGCAAAGTGTAAGTAATTTGGAATTGGGCCTAGCCCGTTATATAAAAATTTGATAAGTTTAAAAGTTTTCATTTAAAAATTTGTTGTATGGCGTTTTTCGTTTGTACCAAACGACAGTTTTTATTCTTCTATTATTTTATAATTTAATTTTTTATAAAACAACTTTAAATATCACTAATTAGTAAATTAAAATCTGAACGATTTTCTTTTCTGATTTTTTACATTGACCATCATCTCTACTATCTAAAATGGGTTTTTTTACTCGCCAGTGGGTATTGATCCATCATACCGATAGTTAAATCGTCATTCGGAGCTCGCTAGCTTAACTTTAAAAAAAAAAAAGCTCACAACTCAGTGGCTTAAATAAAAAAAATCGAATATTTCAATAACTTGAATGAAGACTTTCAAATAATTAAATGACATTTTGTAACTTTTTAAAGTTAAATGATCAAAATGTAAATTTAATATCAATTTAATGATATCGGAGGTAGTTGAAATTTTGCTGATAAAACTTATTGGTTTTGTTTAAAAAGACCGACGCCTCAGACAATTATCATATTTGATTTTATTTTGTAGTAACCTTGATATATATATATATATATATGTATTTGTAAACTCTAAAAAAATTGATTTTTTTCGGTTTATGCTATGCTTAAGTTTCACCATATATTAGCCCTATATGAATATATTTATGTTGTTAGATATATATATTTCAATATTTCATTTGTTGTGTTTTTGTATTGATTTGATTATAATTTTAGATTATCAGAGATATATTATTTAAAATTTATATTAATATTTATACTTTAAAATGATATACTATAAATTTAAAATTGTAATTATATTACTTTTTTATATATATTTGAAAGTGAATTTGAATTTTAACTAAATTTTATTTAAAATAAATTAAAAATGAAATAAAACTGAATCAAATACTTAAACAAATTCAAAGTTCTCTTAATACAAAACTCAAATCTAAACTTTACTTATGTAACACCAAAGTTTTTTATCACTTGAATTAACATACGTTAATAAATAGGGACAAAGTCATAAATTATTTTGGGAGCTCGGAATTAAGTTATGTATTTTCTTATAGTTATTATCATTGCATTAGCTTATGGTTTTATAAATTTTAAATGATTAAATTAAAGTTTTATCGTTTTAGGGAAGTAAAGTGTAATTTAACTTATACATTATGACATCAGTTTAATTTCATAATCCAATGAATCAAATTTGAATTCAATCGATTAAATTTTACCCGGCTCATCTCTACTTATTTAATTTTACTATTAAAATATATTAAAATTGAGCTAATTGATTTATAAAAATATATTAAGTTAATTGCACTAAGCATTACTAAATTTTGTCGCTCATTTTAAATTAGTCTTCAAATTTGAACATATTCTAATTACATATCAAATTATCGAAATTATATCAACTAAGTTCTTCTGTTATTAGTACTGATAAATAACACACATCAAATTTTATGTGACAGTTTCTATACTTTTTAAAGATTTGAAATTTATTTCTTATTTTATTTTCAAAAATTTAGTATTTTTATTTTTTTAAATTTAAAATTTAAGTCTAATTATTACATTTTTGTTGCTAAATTAGTTGGTATGACATTTAAAAAAAATCATTTAATAGTAATATAACTAAAAAAAGATATTGTAAGGAAATCTATTTTTAATAAAATAAATTTAACAATATTAACATTAAACATGAATTTTAAAATTTAAAAAATAACAAATAAATTTTAAAAAATAAAAATAAATGATTTAAGTACGAGTAGTAGTTTTTCCAAAACAATGTCACGTTAGAACTGCTGAATTTAAAAAATTTAAAAGCGTAGAAGCACGTGACACTCTTATTTTGAAACCTAAAAAAAACCGACCCAGAAAAAACTGCCTCTTTTCTATACTTCCCGTTGTTTGTTATTTACTTTCTTTTTTCTAAATCGAACCAATAAGAAACAGAGAAAGAAAGCAAGAAAAAGAAAAAAGAAAAGGCGCCATGGAAGCTATACTCACAGACTGTGTTCAAAACAGTCTCCGCCATTTCATGTTCAAAAACGCCATCTTCCTTTGCGAACGTCTTTGTGCTGAGTTCCCTTCCGAGGTAACTCACTCGCTCATTCCAAAAAAAGAAAACTTTGAACTTTTTCTTTTTTTCAAATTTGTTCTTTTCGGTTGGTGAAATGAAAATCTTTTCTGGTCTTTTTAGAAAGAACCTTTTGATTCTTCAATCGTTTACGAGTAAAAGGGGAACAACTGTTCGTTGGATTTTCAAGATCCACTGTTGGCATTGCTTCAATCATTTGTTAATGATTAATCGGTCTCTTAATTTTCTTTCCCGGAATTCTTTTTTTTTTCCGTGTTTAATGCATGGCATTAGATTTTTCAAATTTCAATTCGTATTGTTCAATTAGTGTTCAGTGTTCTTTAAGTTTCGCGGAGAATATAGATTTTGGTTGTGGAACTTGATAAATTAGTAACATTAAGGTTCTAAATTCAATTTTCTTGTTATTTTCTAGTGGGTTCTTTACTTTGAATTGCGAACTGAAATATGATTTTTTTGGTTTAAATGTAGGTGAATTTGCAGTTGTTAGCTGCTAGCTACTTGCAGAACAATCAAGCTTACTCAGCGTATCATATTCTAAAGGGTATGCGTCTTGCCTTGTTTTAATTGTTTGAAGTTGTTTTAGTATATTAAATCATAGCCCGTGAGAAAAAGTTTTTCTTCATATGAAGGAATGCAAACAAGTCAATCCCGCTATTTGTTTGCGATATCATGCTTTCAGATGGATCTACTTAATGAAGCTGAAACGGCTTTATGTCCTAGTAATGAGCCTGGTGGAGAGGTATTGATGATGTTTTCTTAGACAAGTTAGTTGCCTGTGACTTTCACATGATCTGTAATGGTAATATCTTGATAGTCCATTTTCTTTTTCGTTTTTTGTTTTGCAGATTCCAAATGGTGCAGCTGGTCATTATCTTCTTGGCCTTATTTACAGGTTGATCTGAGTTATTTCTTCCTAATCTAGGAGATATTTTAGAAATTTAGGGAGAGACAATGTACTGTTGTTTTCTGAAATTTGCATTGATATTGTCTAAAAATTATTCTCCAAAGATGGCTTGATAAAATGCAGGGGATGGTTATTGTTTTGTGTTGAAGTCCACCTTCTTTCTTGCTTTTATATAATGTTACTTAGTCTCATTACTGGCTAGACAGAGGCAGAAAATCTTAATGGGATCCCCTACAATGAAGGAATTAAATCCTCTATACTTTGACTTTTCCTTTATTTAACCACTTGGATGGTCGGACTATATTTCAATTTTCAAATAGTTTTGATCTTCACGTTTCATAATTGAGTAATGTCTCTTTTTCAGGTACACAGATAGAAAGAGAAGTGCTATTCATCATTTTAGGCTGGCTTTGTCTATAGATCCTTTACTTTGGTCTGCATACGAGGAGTTGTGTATATTAGGTCTGTCAAAAATTGTTCTCAAGATTCTATATTCTTTCTAGTGCTATGCTATTATGCTAGGTTGATCAGATCCTCAATCTCACATATCTTTTAGTTAATGTCTTTGAACTCTATACATCATAGGTTCAGTTCAATTTCTGTCTGCTATTACCATTGGACTTATAAATAATAAGTCACTAAAATGGCTCTGCAAATTGCTATCAATTGGCTTGATCTTATATTCACTCTGTATTTCTCTTATCTATTTATATGATTATATTAGGTGCTGCTGAAGAAGCGACTGTGGTTTTTGGGGAAGCAGCTGCTCTTTGCATTGAAAAGCAGTACTTCTATCATGGGTTAGCTTCCCCAAATTTGCATGTGGCGAGTGAGGGTTGTAATCTGGTTTCTTCCCAGAACTTTAGTTCAGAAGATGTCAGTCCTAGGCAACTGAAAAACACACAAGTGAATAGCCTTAGAGACATCCCCAGTAATCATCATGGAGCAGCAATATCTGCTTCACAGCCCCATAATGGTGGTCCTTCAAATATATCACTTTATAATACTCCTTCAACAGTGGCTTCACAGGTAAGGTGGCGTGAAATTCAAAATACTGAATCACGTCTTATGTAGAGTTCTATGTTTTGATTGGTTAGTTAATTTAGGGTAGGCGCTCTGAGGTTACTTAGCTAGATTTTTTTTTTTGGGGGGGGGGGGGTGTATGTGTCTGATTAGGGGCAACCAACATGAATTTCTTTGTATGTTGTAGTTGTCAGGAGTTGTTCCACCACCTTTGTGTAGAAATGCACAGCCAAATGGTTCCAATCTCAACACAGTTAATGCTGATGGTTCTCCAAAGTCAGTGGTGAACTCTCTTGTTCAAGCCCCTCGAAGAAAGTTTGTTGATGAAGGAAAATTACGAAAGGTAAAAGATTTCATAAATGCAGTATTTCTTTTTAATCCTTCTTGGCGTTTAGAGCTTTGTTGAAACCGTTATTTTGCATGCCATTGGTTTCATGGTTCTTGACCATCAGAAACCGAAGAATAAGTAATGTATAGATATAGATATGTTGTCCATCATTTATGTAATCAACAGAATCATGCTCATTGGTGGTGTAACATGGTTTTCTTTATAGAACTTTTGGGGTAGGATGAAATAAATTTTTAGTAAAATTTTGATACATGGAATTCTTCGAACAGGTGTCAGTTATCTTTAATTACTTTGATAGTTTGGCACGTCCATGTCCAGTTAGTGGAATCAGTGCTTTGGTATTATACTTGTGCTTACATGTTATACAATATGAAACTTCCTTGTACTATAACTGAAGTAGTTTGTTAATCCTTTTTTGTTAGATTTCTGGGAGGCTATTCTCCGATTCTGGTCCCCGTCGAAGTACAAGACTTGCTGGAGATGCTGGGGTCAACGCAAATGCAAATACCACGGGAGTAGCTGGAAATGGGACTAGCTCTTCTAAATACCTTGGAGCTAAGTTGAGTTCTGTCGCTCTTCATACTGTGACAGTTCGTAATTCTCAATATTGGGCAAACGATAATATTGAAGAAGGTTATAAAACTTCTTATTAATCAGTAGTTCTCTGAATTCTGCTACTTCAGTTTTTTATAAGTTCTCTAATAAGTTCCAAATTGAGATTGTTAGTTGATTTATGATTCGTAGGCATGACGAAAGAAAGTTAATTTGTTTCATGTGTTCATTTTGGGAACCTAATTGTGATAGTTATTTGATTGAACTGAGCCAAAATGCTGTTCTTCTTCTGATGAATGGAAACACAAATCCCTCTTCCCATTAGCTACCTTTTTTACCTGCTCTGATGCCTAGAAACTTTGATTCTGATATTGTTTAGGGATAAGAGCTGAAACATTTGATGATATTCGTGCAAATTTGGCATCAGCAAATTCAAGTTCATCTCCTGGTGATGTTAGATCCCTTGACCAAGATGGACCTACTGTTCCAGTTGGTGGGGTTGTTATTAGCAGATCAAAAGTTAGCAATGGCGTTTCAGAAGTTTTAGGCCTTCTAAAGACCCTTGGGGAAGGCTATAGGCTTTCTTGCCTGTATAGGTGTCAGGTATACAATGCATTTAGCTTGAAGAAACAGTAATATTTCAGATCTCTGGGGCAATGTTCAATGCTTTTGATAATTCTTCGGTCTACAGGATGCACTGAATACCTTTCTAACACTTCCACTTAGGCATTATAATACAAGCTGGGTGCTGTCCCAGGTAACACTTCTGGTGCAACATTCTCTGTTTTCTTCCTCTGTTGATGTCAGATTGTCTCATACCAGGTTGATCAATCAGTCTTGACTTGTGATTTTAAATAATCTTTCACAGAGAGAGACATGCTTTCCACTTAGACTTGTTGTGGGCTAATTTAGTAAAGTTTTTTACTTAATTTTGTTGGTTAACTGAAGGACTAGGGTGTTTTCACAAGTCTCCTACATATGTTTTCACAAGTCATTACTATGAAGTATATTTCAAAAATTTCTGACGCAGGTTGGGAAAGCACATTTTGAATTGGTTGATTACTTAGAAGCTGATCGGGTATTTAGTCTTTCCCTTCGAGTGTCTCCTTACAGTTTTGAAGGAATGGATATTTACTCCACTGTTCTATACGTGAGTTTCCTTGATCCTTGAAAAAGTTATGTAACATGTTACATTGCTTGAAATGTTGTCGCTTTACTAATTTATACTCATCAGGATGAACTCTATCTGGTTTCTGCTTGCGAAAGTCTTATAGGAAGTGGTCTCTTTCAAACTTTTACTGATTTTCCCTCTAATTTTATGGCTAAATTTCTTTGTTGAGAGTTGTCTTTATCTTCTTGCAGCATTTAAAGGAAGATATGAAGTTAAGTTACCTAGCGCGGGAACTGATATCAACTGACCGCTTAGCTCCTCAATCATGGTAGATTTATCTAACTTTTCATTGAGTAGTGCAATGGCATTAGCCTTCTCTTTCTTGAATAATTCGTAAATATTACCAATTTCAGTATCCCAAGTTTCTAAAAGCTGTTATTTTCCTGAGACTAATTTCTATCCATCTGCCTTGTTTAATAGCTGCTTTGAGGGTTTAGAGAGCAGCTTTGATAGTTAATATAATGACCTTTGTTTTTTTTCTGTTTTTTATATTCGAACTAACTTGCAGGTGTGCCATGGGAAACTGTTACAGCTTGCAGAAAGACCACGAAACAGCTCTGAAAAATTTCCAACGATCTGTGCAACTGAATACAAGATTTGCATATGCCCACACCCTTTGTGGTCATGAGTATGTTTACATGGATAATTTCCTTTAAACTTGTTAATTCGCACTTCATCCTTTATTTGTTCATTAAAAGTTCCGCCAGAACATTTTCATCTGCAGGTATGTTGCTTTAGAGGATTTTGAGAATGGAATCAAGAGCTACCAGGATGCCCTTCAGATCGATTCAAGGCATTACAATGCCTGGTATGGTCTAGGAATGATCTTTCTTCGCCAAGAGAAGTTTGAGTTTTCCGAGCATCACTTTAGAACTGCTTTCCACATAAATCCACGTTCTTCTGTTATAATGTCTTATCTTGGAACCGCTCTCCATGCCTTAAAGGTCAAGCTACTTTACATACTGTTTATATCTTGACTTGAATGGTATGTCTTGGGAATTCTTTGAATTTTTCTATCAATCATTCTACAGAGAAGTGAAGATGCCATCAAGATAATGGACTGCGCGATTTTTTCAGACAGAAAAAACCCGCTTCCGATGTATCAAAAGGCTAACATACTGATGAGTCTGGAGAAATTTGATGGAGCTCTTGAAGTTCTACAGGAACTTAAAGAGTATGCCCCTCGTGAAGGCAGTGTATATGCCTTGATGGGTAAAATCTATAAGCGACAAAACATGCACGAAAAAGCCATGCTTCATTTCGGTATTGCTTTGGATTTAAAGCCATCTGCAACCGATGTTGCTACGATTAAGGTATCAACTTATACTTGATCTTTCTTTTATTCTTATCTTGTTTTTCCTTTCTTTTCAGTATTGCTTCTCCCTTAGAAGAAATGAACCTTTGCTCTTTAAACGTAGGACGTGTTTCAATATTTTTTCTTTAACCAGGCTGCCATCGAGAAGTTGCATGTACCGGACGAATTAGAAGATTAACCTGTAAATTGAACTGAGTTTTCAAGAAGCAAAGAGGAAGGCCTCAAAAACATGCTTGTCCAGAAAGAGTGGCCCTGCTTGTGCTTTCGATTCGTGCTCGAATAAAACGGTAACAATCTCGAAAGCCCATTTATTTGTGCAGTTAGGTCTGATTCACAATCTGAAACAGGATTAGTTTAACAAAATTACTGAAAGTATACATGTATCCCACAATAGTTGTAATTTTCTTGGGCTTTTGTAACCATCAATTTTTACTTGTTTTAGTCTTCATTTGTTTCATAACATTTGAGGCAACATGAAAATCAGTGTTGGCTCATAACACCATTGTCATTCTAGTTCATCACGTACATTCGCTCAGCATTTTAACCACACCGAGCTCCGGTTCTGATTCCTAAAGTTGAGAATTTGAATGTTTGTTGGATATAGATATCGGATATGGATACTTGGAGCGAAAACAAATAAAAATGGAAAAACTGTGAATAACTTTTTATTAGGAATGATAACCCTGTTATCGTAATACGTATACATTTTGAGTAAAATAGATTTTTCTAACGTTTGATATTAGCACATTGAAATTGATAATGAGCCTATGATACGAAAATTATAAGGTAACCTTATACCTAGACATAATCCAGGAGGACTTCAAGTTTGATGTTTCTCGTATACGCTTAACTCAGCATGAGTGTCCTTGTATCGTTGGCTCAGGTACGTTGCGCAATAGATCGGTGGAAACCTGGTTAGGAATACATGCAGCAGCTCCATTAGAGTTGGTATTCGGACCATACAAGATTATCTAAAGGTATGTTGCTTTGACTGGGGTTGTTCTCGAACAGGGTATCAGATAAGGGTACTTAAAGAAAGCACGTAAAGAAAAATGAAAAGTCAAGAGTTTTGAGATGGACTTCAGTCCATATTATCTATAATTAGAACACTTTTGACAATAACACTTACTTGGGAGGATTGTTTTCGGACTTGCAAGTGGGTAAACATTCAACAAGACAGTCATGACTCGGCTCGACAAAATATGCAATCTGTGATCAGAAACAACAGACATAAACCACAGTTATATGTTATGTTATATGCTGTTGATATACGCTATGTTTCTTGGATTTCGATACATGTGCTCAACAAAGAAATGAATTTGGAGGTTATAACTCTACACCAATGTTCTAATACAACATACATCGTATGTGGGTATTTCAAGAAGAATAAAGAACCTAGCGATATAAGACATACATCAGATCGAAAAGCATCAGATTGAATACGAACAAGTACATCAAAATAGATATATAAACAAGCACAAAAGTCAGACTTGATACGTAAATAGCAGTTATGATGGGATGAATATACATTGAAGCAACCTGATATAATGACATGACAACAATGAATCATGGAAAGGTAGCAATGGCTCTTAAAGCATGGATGACAAAAATCGGGTTAATGAAGGTAAGGAGCCTTACAGAATATCTCTCCTGACCATTCCCCAAAACTCGGTGCAAAGTGGACCTGGGTACATTTGAGCACCAAGTATTTAGTCACAAAGTAAGAAACCAAGAAAAATATAGCAACATATGCCCTAGATCAATGGAGATGCGGTCTTGGATAACGGATTTACACTTATCATGACGATAATATGGGTTATATATCATAATATAGTTTACCACAGAAAGTGGCTTACTTGAATATACAGTTGCTCCAGCGTTCGAGCATGTCCCCAAGATTGACTATAAAAGCTCTGTAAAAAAAGAAAAGTTTTAAGCATGTCATCAGCAAAGTAACCCGAAAAGCTTGAATCTCAGCAGGCCATTAGCAACTAACCCTTTTACCGGTGCTACGTACTCCCATATCTGAGGTTTTGCATCTTTATCTTTGCATATCTGCCAAAAACCGTAATAAACTTTGTTAACTAGTCAAATGTGAAGAACAAAGGTAATATAATCGCATGTTACGAAAATATTCATACTTGCAGACCCATCACATCATCTGTTGCCAAAAGCGTAATCAATCCGTAATCAGAATGTGCTCCAGCTCCATATATTCCTTTTGATGGATCAGAAACTTGACCTGAAAAGCATACAAAATTCATATAATGAGTTAAAATCAACCGTGCAAATACATCGAGATGAAAATAAGAGCAATCCCATGATCTTTCCACCACCTCCATAGTGTAGTAACCGCAAGGTGGCAATAGGCTTCCCGAGCATCTCAGGCTTATCAAAAAAATCAACCTCTAGGCCAAGTGCAAGCGCTATGATCCTTGCAACTGCTTTTGCCACCTCCCTGGTTTACACATTATAAACAAAAACAAAATCTTATTAGCTTATTTTCTCGCATACGTTACCACGAAATCACACATAACTACTTAAATAACATACTAGCTTATAAACTTACAATGCCTGGTGATGGAATTTTTCCATAGTTTGCCTCCATCCAGGCAAAAGACCTAATCAAAAACCAAAAAAATGTCCCAAGAATATAAGGGAAAATTTTTCTTTAAACCACGTCTTGCAAGACACACCAATAAACAAAAATCCAATATGGTTACCATCTTCAGGCCAAACATTTGGTCCGTAAAACGGCTTCTCCGCTTCAGGATCATCTTCGGGTACTTCCACACCTATGTAATACCCCTCTTTGTAGTCTCCTACTACCTCACAAGCGAAAAAAAAGCTCAATACTTTAGTTGAACTATTTCATTAATGATCAATATGAAAGGAAAACCAAATATATATATATATATAGTCCTGTAAAGGGGAACTTTGTCCCTTGACTCTGTCGAAAGCGAGGCGGAGGCGCTCTCACTCTATAAACCCGCCTCTGGCTCGAGTTCTTGACAGAATAAAGGGACAAAACTCCATCCGAACTTAAGGACAATATTGACACGTTGAAGGGTACAAGGGGTTCGCAAAAACTTCTCCGAAAGGAACCAACTTGATTCTCAAATAGTATATAATCAGTAAGAAGAAAGAATTGCTAACCATGAACTTGATTATCAGGGTCAAGAAGCTCATCAAGCACTGGGGTGTATCCTCTGTGTTTTTCATTCCTCAAAACTTTCATTTTCTCATTTAATGGCAATTCAAAAAAGCTCTTGCTTTGACCAAATACTTCATCCATGAATTCCTGGCTTATCCCATGGTTTATCACATAGAAAAACCCACAATCTAAACAAGCCTAAAAAATTCACCAAATTTCCAACACATTAATTCTGGGTTTATCTTCAAAATCATCAATATATATATATATATATAATCAACTTCAAAACCATAACAAAAAAATTAAAAAAAAAAACTTAAATCCCAATGAAAAATACAATAAAAACAGAAAAAAATTTATTGAGAGGGAAACAAAAACCTGCTTTAGTAAAGAGACAGATTGATGAATATCAGGATTAGAAAGATCGATGCAATTGAGCGTTGACACTTTGAGAAGAGTTTCAGTTCCATTCTGGCACTGATTCTCCATTTTTTTTCTTTTTATTTTTATTTTTTGCTTGGCGTAGCTTTAATTTGCTGTTTCGATTGTTAAAGGCCTCAAGTTCCTAAATTCGAGAGGAGAATTTAATTTAATTTACATGGGATGAATCCAGAAAGACCAAAGACAACTTTCTGGGTGTGTCGTTTCCCTAACACGACAATGCTACAGCAGCTACACATGACACGAAACAAAAAAGGTTTTTTAGTTTATATGGATCCCGAAAATGCCGAGCACACAATACGAAAATAAAGGGACAAAAAAAGACTCATAGAACATGATTACTACACATGAAGAGAAAAAAAAGGCTGAACCTTTCTTTTCTTTTTCTTTTTTAATTATTTTTAGTTATAAATAAAAATTATAATTCATAAATGGGTTATTATATACCTATTTATACTTATTAGTGCAAAATACATCCAAGGTCACTAAATTTTTAACAATTTTATGTTTTTGTCCCTTAATTTCAAAAAGTTATAAAGCGGTTACTAAACTATTTGAATATTTGTATTTTGATAGATATAGAAAAATAGATACACAAAGAGAAAATTATGAGACTCGAATGTTTTCATATCAACTTTATGTATATAAATTTGTTACATAAATATTTTCATTTGTGAATTGTCATAAAAATAATTAAAATATAAAATCAGTGGCGAATCTAAGAGGGGCTGGCAGGGCTTCGACCTTCCTAAAATGAAAAAATTTCTATTTAAACCCTTTATAATTTATAAAATTTTAAATTAGTAATGATAAAATTACACTTTGACCCCTTAAAATAATATAAATTTAATTTAATCTTCTAAAATTTATAAAAATATATAATTTAATTCTGACCCAATAAAATTTATTATTTCACCCCTGTGTATAATACAACATGCTATCGTTATAATATTGAGAGAAGAAAATGACTGTATCATTCAAAGAGGAACTTTAATCATTATATATAAATAATTTAAATATTATAATACTAAATGAACATATGTGGATCAAATACAGATTTTAAAATTTTATATAAAAAAATTTATTAATATATTAAAATTTTATACAAATAAAAAGAGATTTTAAAAATAATAACCTTATATATATATATATATATATATATACACATATGATTGCTAGCTAAAAAGATTTTTCTCTTTTCCAGTTAACTTTTTAAGATGCTATATTGACCCAAGAAAAAAGAAAGACTTTTATAAGATGCTAAAAGATACATGCTTTTGGTTATTTGTGCGATTAAATTAGTTCTTTTTTACTCTTATTTTAGACCTGAAAGAACATTTTTTAATTATTATGCATTTAATATTAATATATTTATTTAAGTAGTAAAAATAGATTTAATAATAAATCAGGCTCAAGTGAATTTCACTCAGTGTTATTTATGGTTAGGTCGGTTTAAAGATCAGCCCGAAAAATGGACTTGAACAAAAAAAATAAGGCCTGCTTTCGTAAGGTTTTTAACCCGGTTCAAATTTTCAATAAAAAAACTCTTGTTTTTGTTGCTGCTTTTTCACATGTTTTGCTACCATGTCACTATTATGTTACTATTATTTTGTTGTTAATGTTTGGATATTGTATAACACTTATTTTATTGTTAATTTTGCTACTATTTTAGAGACATTTGCTTGTTAAGTTGCACTTATCTTAATATTATTTAAGTATAATGACTTTTTTAAATTTATTTTCAATTTATCGAAAAACATTTATTTTAATATTTTTAGTGTATTTGGTGTATTATATTTTTAATTTTTCTTATATAAAAGATAAAATTAATACGGGCTGGATCCTAGTTTTAGCATTTTTATCTGGGTCGAGCTTGGACAAAAATTGAGGCTCATTTTTCGGACCAAGTCGAGTCCAAGCCTAGCACTCAGGCCTAAAATTTTATTAGGATCCGGTTCGGCTCATAGACAACTCTAGATCCAGTATTTAAAATAATATTAATATTTAAAAGTAAAGTAATTTTTTTTTATTAAATATGAATTTAGGTCTGTCCAAATTAATGAAAACTTCTGTCTCCTTTTAACATGTAACCAGATCAATAGCTCGTAAATTTATAATAATAGTAATAATAATAATAATAATACATTTATATTTCCTTTTACAATTTTTAATAAAACCGCATTATATAATTTATTAATGTATACAATAACCCAAGCATACGAATATTTAAACAAAAAGAGGCTAAGGCAGAATATTTTTAGAATCAAAATTGACTATGAGAGGATTAAAATGCAATTTTATTATTATATTAATTTAAAATTTTAAAGGACCTTACAGCAATTTTACCATTCCATCCTGAAGGCTTCATGGTCACCGAATAATAAAGTGGCCGAAAATAAAGAAAAAAAAAAAGACAATTTATCTGTTCAGTGGATCGCTTTCAATGGAAAAGGGAAAGAAAAAGCGATATTCCATCTTTAATGGCCCATCGCTTCTGTTAAATTCGAGTCAATTATTTGTTATTTAATTTTTATTAAAATTCTTTCCTTCCTTAAAAAGAAATATTATTATTTCCTTAAATAACTTGAATGTTATTTTAAAAAATAAAATATTTCTAATAGTTTATAACTTATTAAAATATTTTTATCAATAATATAATAATTTAAGTCAAATTAATTCTAATAAAAATTAATTGAGTTAATCAAAATTAATAATATGTGAACTACAAGATGTAGGTAAAGCTCTAATAGCAATGCAACTAATGCGATTCTAAACTAAGCCACACTTGAAGCGGTGAACACCTTGGCCATCTGGCCAACACACGAGGTTGAATCAAAATTAATAATATTATATTATATACATACTAATATTTAATTGTCTAATTGATTTGGTATCACTAGTCAACAGAGCACCGACTTGATTAGGAAATTACGTGAATGCGTTTTCGTAATTAAAATAAGTAATATTATTCGAGAGTATTCTAGTTTTTTTCACTTGAAAAGACAATAAAAACATGCATATAGTGGGATTTCATATTTTTATACATTTTAATTTTATTATGCACACTTTATTACCTCTGTCGATTGTATATAGTTTCAAACCATAAATTTCATTATTTAATGTATTTGTGTTTTAACTTTATGATTTTCATACACATGCACATACACATTCACATGTAATTTTTTTTTTAATAACAATAAAATAGACCTAACAAACAGATGGTAATTAGAGATGCTCATGGGCCAAGTCGGGTTCGAGCTGGGCCCAAACAAAGTTTTAGGCTCGTTTGCTAGCCCCAGGCCTGGCCCAAAAATGGGCCTAAAATTTTGTCCAAGCTCGACCTGTAACACCCCTAACCTGTAACCATCGCGGGTCTAGGGTTATGAGGCATTACCGGACAATCGGAAAATTTTACGGACATTCCACATCATAAATTAAATCATTGTCATATCATAGCGAAATACAAGCATATAGTCCATTAATAAGGTCTACGAGACCTTAATCATTGATTAGAAAAGGGTCGAGACTCAATTGAACTCATACGAAAATTTCTAAAATTTAAACATTTTTCAAAGCTACAGAGGTTACATGTGTCTAAGCCGTGTCAAAATAGGGCATACATATTGACTTGTCCACACGGCCTGAGATATGCCCATGTGTCTCACCCGTGGTTGAAACTGACTTGCACCACACGGCCAGTCATATGCTTGTGTGTCCAGCCCGTGGTCGAGTCTGATTTGTTTTAAATCACAACCACGAATGACACGGTCAAGCCACATGCCCGTGTGCTCAACCGTGTAGGCAAATATAGGCCATTTGCAAGGCCAAATTGCCACCCACACTTTGGTTTATACCTACAAGTGATAAACCGTAATATATACATATTTTAATCCCACATTTGGCGTACTTTTAGATGATTTATCTCTTGAATTGTGGAATTTGATGCTATTAATCCTTTAATTTCATGTTTTATACTTAGGAGAGCATAGGAGGATGAAAAGAACGAGAAACGGGCCAAAAACGGAGAAAATAGGCCAAAGTAAGAAATCCACACGGCTTGGAGTTCGCCACACGGCCGTGCCACTTTAGCAGACTCGAACACGGTCCTGGGCTCAATTCACACGGGCGTGTGCCACGGGCGTGTCCCTGCCGTGACCTGTTTTAATTCCACTCGGAAAAGGATACTTAGAGGTAAAGAAAGACATTCTAAAAGCTTATATAAACACCCTAGAGGGCAACCTAAAGGGGGGCGTTCAAGAGTTTGACAGAAGGCCTCTGTCAGGGCTTTTGACAGGAGCGAAGCCAAAGAGAGCTGAAATTAAGGAATTACTCCAAGAAAGCCAGTTGATCCATCTCAGAAGCCGGAATCACGCTCAAGACTGAGGATCTTCCCTTCAATTTCCTTCAGGGGGTTTTAGGGTTTTTCTTTATGTTTTGTTATTTAATTTCTTCTAAGATGTATTCTTTTATAAACATGAATTAAACCCCTCAAATACCTGAGGGGGATGAAACCTAAGACAGATCTTGTTATTGTTTCTGAACTGTATGATAAATACTTGATTTGTTCTTAAATATGTGTTCTTAATTCTTGCTTTAATATTTCAGGATATTGATTCAAGTACTGATGTGCTTAGGCAGTGGAGCAAAAGTCCCTGCTTAAGAGTAGATCTAGCATAATTAAACGAAGTTGATCGCACTCCTAGAGATGAGACGACAAAAATCTACCGGATTAGAGTCAAACCTAATACGGGAGTCCGTAGATCGAGTTAATGCAACACTAGGGGTTTTAATTAGAAAGAGATTTCAATTAATCAACCTAGTGTTAGACGTTACTAGCCTCGAGAGAGGTATTAATATAAATTAGGGAATCCTACGGATCAAGTCAAGTGAATAAGTCTGGTTCAGAGTTAAATAACAAGTGAAGTCTAGGTGGATTCTTCCTCGGGTATTGTATTAATTAATTGGTTTTCTCAAAAGTATTATCCTCAATTCATTCTATATGTCTTAGCATCTTTAGTTAGTAATTAGTTAGATAAATATCAATCCCTTTTATTTTAGGCTAGATAATAGAAAGAAAGTCAGTACTAGTACTTTTGGTTCCCTTGGGTTCGACATTCCGCTCTTGCCACTAAGCTATACTATTGTTCGATAAGTGCGGTTGCCTCAATCGTGATGATAGTTAGTTTCCAGGCTCGATCATTCTTTATATAAATATTAAAACTCTCAGACACACGATCAACAAGCACAAACAAACATCAATCCAAACACTTATGGCAACCAAAACCTACCAAATTGACCATCTTTTCTACCCATTCAAGAACTTTTCAAACACAACATCTTATGAGCCATTTAGCTAAACTAAATCACAAGCATTTTTAAGCATGATTAATCCACAAACTTACCACTACAATATGACATCTTCTCATCAATAATATACCAACTTTGCCTCACAATCATATCATAGATTTGTTCATCTCATTATCCATCATATCTTACCAAAATATGCATCATATATCATGAACTACTCATTCACATTATGATCATTATCTAGCCATATCACATGGCTATTTATATACAACTCAAAACATAATCCCAAACTAACTAGCCTATACATGCCATACTTAGCTATGTACACATTCAAAAGGTACCAAAATGGAGTTTGATAGTGTGGTGATGATCCTTGATAATCCCTGAGCCTTTAGTAGCTTTGACGATCTATAAAACAAAGCAAACACACATAGAGTAAGCTTTCCAAAAGCTTAGTAAGTCAAATACAAATAAACTTAACATATAAACATTTATGACCATTTCAAATGCAAGATCTTTAACATATCTCAATATCTTATTCATATATCTCCTTTCTAGCTCAATGGTATCTAACCATTTGCTTATCAACAAATCTCATCCCTATGAATTTCTTTGAATCATATCACATTCATACATATATCACGTTTTGTCTCAACATTTCCATGCACATATTTCTCTTTAACAAATTCACATATACTTACATTTCATACTCAAACATAAAGTACATCTCAAACGTACTTGAAATGATTACGCACTTCACATGATATTTCGTTTCTAGAAATTTCCCATTGACCCATTCGAAATCAAATAGGATACTCAGATTACTCGAAATAATCGTACAATGTCAATATCCCAGACATGGTCTTACATGTAATCAAATATCGATGCCACTGTCACAGAAAGAGTCTTACACGAATCAAATATGATGTCGATGTCCCGAACATGGTCTTACACGTATATCTCAAATCAATGCCAATGTCTTGGACGTGGTATTACATGATATCACATATCGAAAAACTATGTCATGACATATGAAATCCTATCTATTCCTGGGTTCGTACAGGACTTCTCGGACATTTATACATTGTCGATACTTCCTTGGATTTCATGTATATATCATCTTGTACACATTCATCACAATTAAATTTCATATGAACATGCATAAATCAAAACAAATACATTTTTTTGTATATAGACTTACCTCGGATTCGGATATAAACAGACGGATTTAACTACTTGATCACTATCGACTTTGCGCGGTCTAAATCCGTTTTCTTCGGTTCTTGATCTATAAATATTCAAATTTAACTCATTTATTCACCAATTCATTCAATTCAATCCAAAAAACATATTTAGGGCAATTTACAAATTAGCCCTCACATTTTCACATTTTGACATTTTAGTCCATATTTCATAAAATCACAAAATACACATAATTCACTATAACTCATGCTTAGCCGAATTCTTCATAAGTCCCAAGCAATCCATATATTTCATTTATTTTATATTTTAGTCCCTCAAAATATTATTTTCTCAATTTAGTCCAAATTACTCAAATTCATCAAAAATCCAAAGACAAACTATGTTAATCTATCACATATCTTTCATATTTCATCCTCAACACCACAAAACTCATGAATTCATCAATGACCCATTTTAAAATCATCATCAGTTTACAAAATTAAGACATGGGTTTTGAAGCATTCGAAGCAACGATTATAAAAACGTAGAAATTATCAAAAACCGAACAGAACTCATACCTTAATCAAGCCAAAATCATAGCCGAACCCTATCTCATTCTTTTCTTTCTTTTCTTTGATATTTTCGGTAATGGATGAACAAAGATGGCTTATTTCATGCTTTGTTTTATGTTATTAACATTTATTATTCTTTTACCAAATTAGCCTTTATTATTAACATATAAAACATATATATACAAGGCCATTTATGTCCATTATCATCCACTTACTTATTTAATGGCTTAATTAATTCATAAGGCCACCATATTAAAAAGCCAACTCAATAAAGCACATTAACATATAGAATGTCACTTTTACCTTTTACACGATTTAGTCATTTTCTCTAATTAAGCACTCAAACAATAAAATTAATTTACAGAAATTTCACATATACCAATTCACATACTATAAACACGAAAAATAATATTAAAATATTTTTTGAATTAAATTTGTGGTCCCTAAACTACTATTCCGACTAGGGTCTAAACCGGATTGTTACAATTCTCCCCCTTAGGGATTTTCGTCCCCGAAAATCTTACCGTTAAACAAATTCGGATATTGTTGCCTTATGGAATCTTTGGGCTCCCACGTAGCCTCTTCCACTCCGTGTCGATGCCGCAATACCTTTACTAACGGAATTTTCTTATTTCGCAATTCTTTAACCTCGTGAGCTAAGATACGGATCGGTTATTCTTCGTAAGTTATATCGGGTCGAACCTCAATATCAGACGGAGAAATCACATGTGAGGGATTGGATCTGTATCATCGAAGCATTGATACATGAAACACATTATGAATCTTTCTAGTTCCGGTGGCAATTTCTTCCAGAATCGTGAAGTAAATCTCGGATCTCTGTCAGACACAATAGTTAGTGGCACTCCATGCAATCTCACAATATCAGAAATATAAAGCTTAGCTAACTTGTCAAGTGAGTAATCAGAGCGTATTGGAATAACATGAGATGATTTCGTTAATCTATCAACTATGACCCAAATTGCATCTTTCTTTCTCAGAGTCAAAGGCAACCTAGAAACAAAATCCATCGTCACTTTATCCCATTTCCACTCGGGAATCATAATTGGTTGTAATAAACTAGACGGCACCTGATGTTCAGCTTTAACTTGCTGACAGATTAATCATACTAGACCACCAATAAAGTTGCTTCAAATCATGGTACATGTTTGTACTTCCTTGATGAATAGATAAACGACTGTTATGTGCTTCATTCAAGATCAACTGAATCAACTCTGGGTTTCTTGGAATACATAATCGATCTTGAAACCTCAAAAAATCATCAACATCAACTCAAAATCTCAAAAAATCATCAACATCAACTCAAAATTTAGAATCAAAATTTAACTCACATTGACCTCGTTTCGCTAACATTTCATTGTCAATTTTCTGAGCATCACATATTTGCTATAAGAACAACGGTTTCAGTTTCAACTCGGCCAAAAATGAATCATCATCAGACAAATCTAAATGAGCATTCATCGCACATAATGCAAATAGCGACTTTCGACTCAATGCGTCAGCAACGACATTCGCTTTACCCAGGTGATAATCTATGACAAGCTCATAATCTTTCAATAGTTCTAATCATATTCTTTGTCTCAAATTCAAGTCTTTTTAAGTCATTAAATATTTCAGACTTTTATGATCCGAAAACACATGGCATTTTTCACCAAAGAGATACTGACACCAAATCTTTAATGCAAACATGATCGCAGCTAATTCAAGATCATGTGTTGGATAATTTTTTTCATGCGATTTCAATTGTTTCAAGGCATAAGTTATAACTTTGCCTTTCTGCATCAAAATACATCCCAGACCATTCAACGAAGCATCACTATAAATCACGAACTCTTTACCCGATTCTGGTTGTGCTAGCACTAGAGCTTCGGTTAAAAGAGCCTTCAATTGATCGAAGCTTTCTGACACTTATCAGACCATTTAAATTTCACATCTTTCTGAAGCAATCTAGTCAACGAAGTTGCAATCATCAAGAAGCCTTTTAAAAATCTTCGATAATAACCCGCAAGTCCAAGAAAACTATGAACTTCAGACACATTTTTTGGAGGCTTCCACTCCAAAATAGCTGAAATCTTGCTCGGATCAACTCGTATACCCGAGGCTGATATAATATGCCCCAAAAAACTAACTTCACGCAACTAGAACTAACATTTACCAAACTTCGCGTACAATTGCTTATCTTGTAAAGTTTGTAGCACGATTCTTAGATGTTAAGCATGCCCACTTTCGTCATGCGAATAAATCAAAATATCATCAATAAATACAACAACAAATTGATCTAAATACGGTATGAAAATTCTGTTCATCATATCCATAAAAATAGCAGGAGCATTCGTTAATCCAAAAGGCATAACTAAAAATTCATAATGCTCGTACCTTACTCTGAAGGTAGTTTTCAAAATGTCTGAATCTTTTACTCGCAACTGATAATATCCCGATCTCATATCTATCTTTGAAAACACAGTAGCTCCTTTCAACTGATCAAACAAATCATCAATTCTGGGCAGAGGATATTTGTTCTTTATAGTCACCTTATTCAACTAACGGTAATCAATACACATTCTCATCGTACCATCTTTCTTTTTCACAAATAGAATAGAAGCACCCATATGTGAGAAACTCGGTCGTGCAAATCCTCTATCGGTCAACTCTTGTAACTATGTCTTCAACTCTTTCAGTTCGATTGGTGCCATTTTGTACGGAGCTATTGAAATAGCGGTCGTTCCCGATAATAAATCAATACCAAATTCAACTTCTCATATCGGAGGCAATCTCGATAGTTTTTTGAGAAATACATCAGAGAATTTACAAACAACTGGCACTGATTCAACTTTCTTTTCAGTCACTCTCGAATCAATCACATACGCAAAATAGGCTTCGCAACCCTTTTTCACATAACTATGAGCTTTTAACGCTAATATCACAATCGGTAACCCATTCAAATCATTAGACTCAATCCGGACTATTTCATCATTCTGATATCTCAAATCAATAATTTTTCGTTTACAGTTCACAACAACATCATGCAACGTTAACCAATCCATACCCAAAATTATATCAAACTCATCAAAAGGTAATAACATCAGATCAGCCGGAAAACAAACATCTCGAAACATAAACGGACAGTTCTTGCATACTTTGTCAATCAATACACATTTACCTAAGGGGTTCGATACTCTAATAACAAATTCAGTAAACCTTATAGGCAAAGTCTTACTGGATACTAAGTTCAAGCATACATATGAGTGAGTAGATCCTGGGTCTATCAATGCAATCACAGAAGTATCATAAAGAGTAAATGTACCCGTAATAACATCTAGAGACGAAGCTTCCTCACGGGCTCGAATGGCGTAAGCTCTAGCAGGTGCCCTAGCTTCAAATCTCACAACTGTATCTTTTGTATCTCTTTGGCCACCACTAACATTTCTTGTATTCTGAGAAGATCTACCTCAAGCTGAAACATTATCTGACCTCGGATTCTGAACAATCTCTTACTCAACAGAATCTGGGCAATCTCGGATGAAATGGTCTAATGATTCACATCTGAAGTAGGCTCGATCATTCAATCTACAACTACCCGGATGTCTTTTACCACAATGCTTACATTCAGGCCGCTCAGATAGGACATTTCTTACACTAGCCATCGAAGTTGTTGGAGCTTTGATGTTTGATCGTGTGTCGGAGTCTTAAAAAATTTATAAAAAGAATGATCGAGCCTAGAAACTAACTATGACAACGATTGAGGCAAGCGCACCTATCGAACAATAGTATAGTTTAGTGGCAAGACCGGATTTTCGAACCCAAAGGAACAAAAAGTACTAATATTAACTTTCTTTTTATTATTTAGCCTAAGAATTAAGGGAATTATTATCTAATCCAAAATTAACTAACTATTAAGCTAAAGATGCGAAGACAAAGAGAATGAATTGAGAAAATACTTGTGGGAAAAACCAATTGATTAAGACAATACCCCAGGAAGAATCCACCTAGACTTCACTTGTTATTTAACTCTGAACCAGGCGATTTATTCACTTGACTTGGTCCGTAAGATTCCTTAATGTATATTAATACCTCTCTCGAGGCTACTAACGTCTAACTTCAGGTTGATTAATTGGAATCTCTTTCTAATTAAAACCCCTAGAATTGCATTAACTCGATCTATGGACTCCCATATTAGGTTTGACCCTAATCCGGTAGATTTTCGTCATCCTATCTCTAGGGTTGCAATCAACTCCGCTTAACTATGCTAGATCTACTCTTAGACAGGGTCTATTCCTCCTCTGCCTAAGCGCATCAATACTTGAATCAATATCCTGAAATATTAAAACAAGAATTAAGAACACATAGTTAAGAACAAATCAATTATTTATCATATAGTTCAGAAAACAATTCTGGCCTCTCTGGCTTGGCTCTTTGGCCTAACTAGACGCCCCCTAAAGGTTGGCCTCTAGGGTGTTTATATAGGCTTTTGGAATGGCTTTCTTTGCCTCTAAGTACCGTAATCCGAATGGAACTCTTCTTTGTCACGTCAGGGGCACGTCCATGGCACACGCCCGTGTGAATCGTGGCCAGGCCGTGTTCGGGTCTGTTAATGAGGCGCGGTCGTGTGGTCTTGGGCCTAGGCCGTGTCAATTTCTTGCTTTGGCCCATTTACTCTGTTTTAGGTCCGTTTCTCGTTCTTTTCATCCTCCGATGCTTTCCTAAGTATAAAACATGAAATTAAAGTGATTAAGAGCACCAAATTTCATAATTCAAGGCTTAAATCATCCAAAAGTATGCTAAATGTGGGATTAAAATATGTATATATTACGGTTTATCAATGTTCATTTGCAATCTAGCTTTATCTCTGTTTGAATGTCCCACATTAGCCTTTGAACGGCTATATTCATCTCTGAATTTCTTTGAAGCAGATTGAAATGATTTGCTTGAGAATCTCTTTATCACATCTCTAGCTTCATATTCAGCTTTTCTTTTATCTTTCCCGAGTGCTTCAGCTTTACACGCTCGATCAACAAGCACTACAAATTCTTTTATTTCCAGAATTCTAACTAGCAAACGAATATCCTCATTTAGGCCATCTTCAAACCGTTTACACATTATTGCTTCAGTCAAAACACATTCACGAGCATATTAATTTAATCTCACAAATTCTCGTTCATACTTAATGACAGACATACGTCCCTATTTCAGTTCCAAAAACTCTTTATATTTCTGATCTATGAATCTCTGGCTAATATATTTCTTCCGGAACTCGAACTGAAAGAAATCCCATGTCACCCGTTCCTTTGGAACAACAGAAATCAAAGTCTTCAACCACTGATAAGCTGCGTCTCGTAACAAAGAAATAATACATTTAACACATTCATCAGAAGTCAATGATAATTCATCAAACACTCGGATTGGGTTCTCGAGCCAAAGCTCAGCTCTTTCGGCATCATTTTCACTAGTAGCCCTAAATTCTTTAGCTCCATATTTGCAGATTTTATCAATTGGAGGCCTATTCATCAGATTCAAATTCATAGTCGGAGGTACAACAAAAGTCTGAGGAGGATTGGATGGGGGCGGAGGTTGTGAAACAGCCAGATTTGTCCTAACATATTGAGTGAACCACACATTCATCATTTGGAAGAAGGCTTGTTTAGCCTCTCCCTCTTGACCGCTAGTAGCCGGTCTCGAATCAGATGGAGCTGTACCTTGAGTGGAAGTAGGCACGTTACTTTCAACATCGGAAGCTACAGCTCTTTCGGGATCCATTACTATATGAAAAATACATTTTATACGTCAGGATTCATCACACTATCACAGTTTGTATATATAGCATGTATAGCTAGACTTTCACACGCTATGTTAGTCTAAGAATCGACTAAACTATAGCTCTGATACCAATCAAATGTAACACCACTAATCCGTAACCATCGTCGGTCTAGGGTTATGAGGCATTACCGGACAACCGAAAACTTTTACAAACATTCCACATTATAAATTAAATCATTGTCATATCATAGCAAAATACAAGCATATAGTCCCTTAATGAGGTCTACGAGACCTTAATCATGCATTAGAAAGGGGTCGGGACTAAACTGAACTCATACGAAAATTTCTAAAATTTAAACATTTTTCAAAGCTATAAGGGTCACACGCCCATGTGGGCAGACACGCCCATGTGTCTAAACTGTGTCAAAATAGGGCATACATACGGACTGAGATACGCCTCTGTGCGTCACCCGTGGTTGAAACTAACTTGCACCACACGGCTAGTCACACTCCTTTGTGTCCAGCCCGTGGTCAAGTCTGATTTATTTTAAATCACAACCACAAATGACACGGTCGAGCCACATGCCCGTTTGCTCAACCGTGTGAGCAAATATAGGCCATTTGCAATGCCAAATTGCCACCCACACTTTGGTTTAAACCTACAAGCACAAACAAACATCAATCCAAACACTTATGGCAACCAAAACCTAGCAAATTGACCATCTTTTCTACCCATTCAAGAACATTTCAAACACAACATCTTATGAGCCATTTAGCTTAACTAAATCACAAGCATTTTTAAGCATGATTAATCCACAAACTTACCACTACAATATGACATCTTCTCATCAATAATATACCAACTTTGCCTCACAATCATATCATAGATTTGTTCATCTCATTATCCATCATATCTTACCAAAATATGCATCATATATCATGAACTACTCATTCACTTTATGATCATTATCTAGTCATATCACATGGCTATTTATATACAACTCAAAGCATAATCCCAAACTAACTAGCCTATACATGCCATACTTAGCTATGTACACATTTAAAAAGTACCAAAATAAAGTTTGATAGTGTGGTGATGATCCTAAATAATCCCCGAACCTCTCGTAGCTTTGACGATCTATAAAACAAAGTAAATACACATAGAGTAAGCTTTCCAAAAGCTTAGCAAGTCAAATACAAATAAACTTAACATATAAACATTTATGACCATTTCAAATACAAATAAACTTAACATATCTCAATAGCTTATTCATATATCTCATTTCTAGCTCAATGGTATCTAACGATTTGCTTATCAACAAACCTCATCTCTATGTATTTCTTTGAATCATATCACACTCATACATATATCACATTTTGTCTCAACATTTCCATGTACATATTTCTCTTTAACAAATTCACATATACTTACCTTTCATACTCAAACATAAAGTACATCTCAAACGTACCTGAAATGATTACGCATTTCACATGATATTTCATTTCTCGGATTACTCGTAATAATCGTACAATGTCAACATCCCAGACATGGTCTTACATTAGGAATCAAATAGGATACTCAGATTACTCGGAATAATCGTACAATGTCAATATCCCAGACATGGTCTTACATGTAATTAAATATCGATGCCATTGTCCTAGAAAGAGTCTTACACGAAACAAATACGACGCCGATGTCCTGGACATGGTCTTACACGTATATCTCAAATCAATGCCAATGTCCCGGATGTGGTCTTACATGATATCACATATCGAAAAACTATGTCATGACATATGCAATCCTATCTATTCCTGGGTTCGTATGGGACTTCTCGGACATTTATACATTGTCGATACTTCCTTGGATTTCATGTATATATCATCTTGCACACATTCATCACAATTAAATTTCATATGAACATGCATATATAAACACAAATACATATTTTTGTATATAGACTTACCTCGGATTCGGATATAAACAGACGGATTTAACTACTCGATCACTATCGACTTTGTACGGTCTAAATCCGTTTTCTTCGGTTCTTGATCTATAAATATTCAAATTTAACTCTTATTCACGAATTCATTCAATTCAATCCAAAAACACATATTTAGGGTAATTTACAAATTAGCCCTCACATTTTGACATTTTAGTCCCTATTTCATAAAATCACAAAATACACATAATTCACTATAACCCATGCTTAGCCGAATTCTTCATAGGTCCCAAGCAGTCCATATATTTCATTTATTTCACATTTTAGTCCCTCAAAATATTATTTTCTCAATTTAGTCCAAATTACTCAAATTCATCAAAAATTCAAAGACAAACTATGTTAATCTATCACATATCTTTCATATTTCATCCTCAACGCCACAAAAATCATGAATTCATCAATGACACATTTCAAAATCATCATCAATTTACAAAATTAAGACATGGGTTTTGAAGCATTCGAAGCACGATTACAAAAATGTAGAAATTATCAAAAACCGAACAGAACTCATACCTTAATCAAGCCAAAAATCATAGTCGAACCCTAGCTCATTCTTTTCTTTCTTTTCTTTGATATTTTCGGCAATGGATGAACAAAGATGGCTTATTTCATGCTTTGTTTTATTTTATTAACATTTATTATTCTTTTACCAAATTAGCCTTTATTATTAACATATAAAATATATATTTACAAGGCCATTTATGTCCATTATCATCCACTTACTTATTTAATGGCTTAATTACTTCATAAGGCCACCATATTCAAAAGCCAACTCAATAAAGCACATTAACATATAGAATGTCACTCTTACCTTTTACGTGATTTAGTCCTTTTCTCTAATTGAGCACTCAAACAATAAAATTAATTCACGGAAATTTCACATATACCAATTCATATACTATAAACACGGAAAATAATATTAAAATATTTTTTTGACTCAGATTTGTGGTCCCGAAACCATCATTCCGATTAGGGTCTAAACCGAACTATTACAAGTCCCGAATAAAAATGTTAAAACTTGGACCTGACCCGGCCAGTATTAATTTTTATATTATTTTGATATAATTTTAAAAAAATATATAATACATCAAAAGTACAAAAAACATTAAAATAAATATTTCCCAACAATTTGGAAATAATTTAAAAAAATATATATGTTTACTTAAATGACACTAAGATAAATACAACTTAACAAGCAAATGCCTCTAAAATGGTAACAAAATTAATAATAAAACAAGAGTTATACAATAATAATAAAATAGTATGAATATAATAGTTAAAATTGTAGCAAAATAGTGAAAAAAACAACAAGAAAATAGAAAGAGAGAGAGAGAGAGAGAAAAAAGCAAAAAAAAAAAGCTACAGAAAAAATAAGAAAAAAATAAAAAAGCGACAATTTATCTCTTCAGTGGACCGCTTTCAATGGAAAAGGGGGAGAAAAAGGAATATTTCATTTTTAATGGCCCATCATTTCTGTTTAATTCGAGTCAATTATTTGTTAATTTAATTTTTATTAAGATTCTTTCCTTCCTCAAAAAGAAATATTATTATTTCATTAAATAGAATTGAATGTTATTTTAAAAAATAAAATATTTCTAATAGTTTATAACTTATTAAAATATTTTTATCAATAATATAATAATTTAAGTAAAATTAATTCTAATAAAAATTAAAATTAATTCTAATAAAAATTAATTGAGCTAATCAAAATTAATAATATGTGAATTACAAGATGTAGGTAAAGCTCTAACAGCAATGCGACTAATGCGATTCCAACCTAAGCCACACTTGAAGCGGTGAACACCTTGGCCATCTGGCCAACACACGAGGTTCAATCAAAATTAATAATATTATATTATATACATACTAATATTTAATTATCTAATTGATTTGGTATCACTAGTCAACAGAGCATCGATTTGATTAGGAAATTACGTGAATGCATTTTCGTAATTAAAATAAGTAATATTATTCGAGAGTATTCTAGTTTTTTTCACTTGAAAAGACAATAAGAACATGCATATAGTGGGATTTCATATTTTTATACATTTTAATTTTATTATGCACACTTTATTACCTTTGTCGATTGTATATAGTTTCAAATCATAAATTTCATTATTTAATGTATTTGTGTTTTAAATTTATGATTTTCATACACATACACATGTAATTTTGTTTTTAATATCAATAAAATAGACCAACAAACAGATGGTAATTAGAGATGCTCATGGGCCGAGTCGAGTTTGGGTTGGCCCAAACAAAATTTTAGGCTCTTTTGCTAGCCCCAGGCCTGGCCCAAAAATGGGCCTAAAATTTTTTCCAAGCTCGACCTAAATAAAAATGTTAAAACTCGGACCTGGCCCGACTCGTATTAATTTTTTATATTATTTTTATATAATTTTTTTAAAAAAATATAATACATCAATAATACTAAAAACATTAAAATAAATATTTTCCAACAATTTGAAAATAAATTTTTAAAAAAATATGTATACTTAAATGACACTAAGATAAATGCAACTTAACAAGCAAATGCCTCTAAAATAACAAAATTAACAATAAAACAAGAGTTATACAATAACAATAAAATAGTATGAACATAAATAGTTAAACTGTAGCAAAATAGTGAAAAAAACAACAAGAAAATAGCAAAAAAAGAAAGTAAAAAACAGGAAAAAAAAGCTGCAGTTTTGTTTTTGTTGCATATTCGGGCCGGGCTGAGCCCGAGCTAAAAAAGCCTTACCCTAGGCCTAGCTCGTTTTCTAAACGGACTTTATTTTTTTTACCCAAATCTTTTTTTCAGACCTATATATTTATCCAAACCCTTTCACTTTTTAGACGGGCCTTCGATCCGACTCGACCCATGAACAGATGGTAATATGACATATAATAAATGTTCTGCGGGCTAAAACATTTAGAAATTTAAAAATTAAGATATACCCGAAACAAGATTCACAACTCAAAAAATTTAGAAATTTCCATTAATTCAAAAACCACTTAAATTAATCGAAATTATTTCCATTCAGTTAATTATTTTTTTCATTAATTTGATTAGTGATAACTTGATTCATTAATAATCGTATGGACTATTTTGAATATTCATATCTAAGCTGTGGGAATTTTCTTTAACTTTATTTTGAATAGAGACTTGACAACTTCAATATTGGCAACTCAACTAAAATACTTGGCAAGAGAAAAAGAAAAAGACCACTATGGATGAAAACAATTAAATGGAATTAGATGATGGGGCGCCTAAATACTAACCACTTAAATTAATTAAAATTAATTCGATTAATGATATCTTAATTCATTAATAATAGTAATGATTATTTTAATTACTCAAAAATTTTCTTTTAAATAAAGTAATGGCGTAGTTAGGGGCTTGTCAAGAGTCCCACCCCTAAATTGAAATTTTTTTATTTAAATTTTTCAAAATTTTAAATTATTAAAAGTAAAATTACACTTTACCCTAAAGATGATAAAATTTTATAAAGAAATAGGTTGGTAATATGATGAAACTTTATTTTTTTACTATAGTAAAAATTACAACTTAATTTTAGCCCCCTTCTAACTTCGCCTCTGAGATAGAGACTTGAGAACTTCAATCTTGTCAACTCAAATAAAATACTCGCAAGAGGGAAAAAAAGGAAAAGAAGACCACTCTGGATGAAATCAATTAAATGTCAAATACTTTAAAAACCACTTAAATTAATTAAATTTAATTTGATTTAATTAAGCATTTTTTAATTAATTCGATTAATGATAATTTGATTCATAAATAACTGTACCAACTATTTTAATTACTCATATCTAAGCTGTAGGAATTTTCTTTTGGATAGAGCATGGGCATAGTTAGAGGGCTTGTCAAGGTTTCGGTCTCGAAAAATTAGGCTTTTTAAAATTTTAAATTAGTAAAAATAAAATTACACTTTGTCCCCCTAAAATGGTAAATATTTTATTTAATCATTTAAAAATCATAAAAATATAGGCTATTAAATGGTGAAATTATATTTTTATAGTAAAAATTACAATTTGATTCCGATTCTCTCTTAAAAAGAATTTCTAACTTTGTCCTTGGAATAGAGACTTGAAAACTTCAATCTTGTCAACTCAACTAATATACTTGGAAACAAAAAAAAAAAAATCAGGGATGAAAACAATTAAATGGAATTAGCTCAAATACTTTAAAATTTTCGATTAATTCAAAAACCCTTTAAATTAATTAAAATTAATTTGATTCAGTTTTTTTTTTTTTTGGAATTATAAGATCAGGGCAAAGTCCGAACAACAAACACGACTAGTACAACTCAAACCTAAGTTAATCATCATACCATCACATGAAGTTCAAATTAATTATTCATTTAATTAATTCTAATTAAATATTTTAAAACTTCGATAACTTAGTTGATTAATAATAGTACCGACTATTTTGAATACTAAGCTGTGGGAATTTTCTTTTGGATAGGACTTGAGAACTTCAATCTTTTACTTGGCAAAAAAAATAAGGGACCACTGTGGATGAAGACAATTGAATGGAATTAGATGATAGAGCTGGTAGGCTCAAAGAGGAATTCACATATTTTTCAATAATATTGTTTTTAAATATATTACATTTATAATTTTTTTATATTTTAGTAGATTATATTATATAAATTTTAATATTTTAATATTTTTTATTCAACGAGTGGTCCACGTATATTCAAGATTTCCCTTCATCTATCATTATATAATTATATTTAACTTACGCTGTCAATCTTTATATTCGCTATTAATTTTTTGTTAAAATTTATTAAATTGACATTTAGAAATATTAACAAGGTTAATAATAAAGTTAAACTTTTTTAGGTATACAGATTAAACATGAAATATGATATAAAAGGGGTCGATTGAGTCTTATCTCGATTGGCATGAGTATTCTTGTCAATGCAGGAGAACATGGGTTCGAATGCGCTGAAGCGCATTATCTTTCTATTTACGAGTTGGGGAGGGGTTATGGGTAGTTTTAGGTATTACGAGGCAATGGCGGAGCTAAGGGGGGCTGGCGGGCCCCCACCCCTTAAAATGAAAAAAATTTTATTTAGGCCATTTTTAATTTATAAAATTTTAAATTAGTAATGGTGAAATTATACTTTGACTACCCAAAAATAATAGAAATTTAATTTAATTCTTTAAAAATTATAAAGATATAGATTATTAAAATAGTGAAATTATATTTTTACTATCGTAAAAATATACAATTTAATTCCGGCACCTCTCCTCAATTTTTTTTTGGCTCCGCCACTACTAAGAGGTTGACAAATGTCCTATTAAATATTCAATTTTTTAAAACTACTTATAAAAAAAATACAATACCAATGTATCGAATACATCCATATAAAAAAACAAAACTGATTATTATTAACCAAATATCGAAAGGTATTTCAGAATCAAACGACGGCGTTTCGGGATCCTCTTTTTTCAGCTCAACAAGAATTCGGATAAACTCCCAAATGGTTGACCAAAGACTGAAAATTCAACGGCTCGTGAAACGTATTGCAAATTCCAGTCAAGCACGTTATTTTATTTTGTGGAGGAGGCGGAGAATTCTTGTGTTGACCATAAATGTCTAATTTCTACGTAATTATAATTAAAAAGAAGACCATTGAGTATAATTTCGTTGACGGGCTATTCTACTATAATTAATTATTACGTCAGCTTTCCTTTATTTTAAGTTAAATCACTTTTGATTCTTGCATAATTTTTTCATAAATATAATAATTATTGTGTTGTTGATTAAGTCTTAATTCGATTGACATGAGTATTGTTATCGGTCGAAACTCTATTTTGGAAATCGAATTTTTATTAAAAAAATGAAAATGGAGTTGCCACCGATCTTTTTTATTAGGTGTAATCGGGTCACCTCGAAATTTAATCATCTTAATAAAATATTAGATTTTACTAAAACGTAATTTTTAACCTACAAAATCCAAGAATATGGGTTCGAGAGTCGATTACGTATGAGGAAAGATTAGCACCCTCATAACGCTCAAAATTGGTATCTAATTGGTTACTTGATGTTTTGATGTGGAAAATTGAAATTTTGAAGAGAACTTAAAAATATGATCCCTCTTTGCATATTTTTTAATTAAAATATCGCTTAACTAAATTAAATTTTATGAAAATGACTTATTTCAAGTTAATCGAGAAGAAAAGATCATGCCCCAAAAGTTGGGACACGATGCTTTGAATACTCGAAAACAAGAATAATCACCATTTGATCATTACTTAAATCTCGTTTTTTTTTTTATTTTTGAATAAGATATTCGATTACTTCGATTTTAGAAAGAGGCCATACGCTGTAAGTTAGGAGCACGACTCCCCAAATTCCAAAAATAATGAACATTACCTTGATTTTAATTATTTCCTAGGCGTTATGCAAAACGAATGTAACTTTTAAAACGATATGCAACTTTTAAAACGATATGCATCTAGTTTATTCGGGCAAAAAACGGATAAATATATTGTAATATGGCACATGGAATGGTGATAGCAAAATAAAATAAAATAGCCATGTGGGTAAAAAAAATGAAATGATGATATTAGTATAATAAGTAAAATAAATAAATAAATAGAAATACCATGTTGATAAATAATGATGATAATGCAACTATAATAGTAATAAGAATATCAATTTATAACAATAATAGCAATAATCATATCATAATTATTATCATAATAACAATATGAATAAATAAAATAATGATAACAATAATAACAAGGGTAACATAAAATAAATAAAATGTATAAATAAAAGGAAATGTAAATAACATAAATTTTAAATGCTTGTAACACCCTTTAACCCTTATCTGTCGCTGGAATAGAGTTAAGGAGCATTACCGGACATTACAGATCAAATACGAACAATTCATAATTATTCACACATAAACATCATAATTAAATCATATAGTCCCTTTATGAACCTTTAAGGCCCAAAACACATGTCAAAAACAAATCGGGGACTTAATTGTGTGCTTCAGAAATTTTTCGTGAAATTTCAAAACTTTTTCTATGTGCAGGGGTCACACACCCGTGCTTTAGGCCGTGTTTGATCCTTTGTAACTCTTTGACTTAAGTCACAAGGCCAGTCACACGCCTGTGTACTAGACCGTATGCCTCACAAGGCGCCTGTGTGCAATTCCCTGAGCATTCTGTTTTAAATTTTTAAGATGCAGGGGACACACGGCCTATCTAGACGCCCATGTGTAAGCCGTGTGGACTCAAAATGAGTCTTACACATCAAGTTTACCAACCCTACAAATCTTGAACACCAAGCAATTCAAAAGCCAATCATTCAACCAATTCAAAATACATTCAAATACACCTCAAACATGCTAAAACTATCAATCCATTGACCCATCTAACATATATTCATAAGTATTTCACATATATTATCCAAACCAATTCAATTAACTTCTTTCAAGCCAAATCAAATTTTATACCAAAACATACTATTTTATAATCTTAACATAACTCATAAACTTATATATAAGTAACCAATAACATTTTATAACATATTTTACAAACACTTTCCAAAATAACAAACACAAACATCCTAGGTACATGCTATTACCAAAAAGAAATGTACTTCACCACAATGAGTTCGGGATCGGCCTTTAATACTGATTCAACATTTGGACTTTAACCTAACCTGAGCACGGAAACAAACCGTACGCTAAGTATAAAATTCAGTGGTATTTCTATAATCCGAATACTTTAAATAAATGATAAAACATAAACATTTTAATCATCTAAATTCCTTAATCATTCAATTAATCAATTCATAGATAAATCATTATCGTATATTCAATTTACATCAATAGCTATCTCAATAGCTTTTCTCAACTTCCACAATCATTTATCAATATCAATAATCTTTCCATGAATCTATGATTCGTGTTTTTCATTTGAACAATTCAATTCAATATCTATTTCAATTTCATGATCAAAATCAAAATCATTCAATATCATTCATATTGCCAATTTATTTATTCACCCCTATTAACAATACTCAGACTTTAGCGGATACACAGATCCAACCAAAACACACCAGTATGGCACCCAGTGCCTCATCGGATAATTCGAAGTAATAGATTAACACCCAGTGTCTCATCGGCCATGCCGAAGTAAGTTGGTACCCAGTATCTCATCGAATTTATCCGAAGTAATAATTTGACACCCAGTGTCTCATCGACTCGTAGTCGAACTATCCCTGAACACTTCCAATCCTATGGTATGCCAACTATATCTGTCTCAGCCCGATACAGTTAATAGGGTTTTCAAATCACTTTCAATGCCACAATTTTTCCAATATTCAAATATCATATCAATCACGAATTCACATATATTCAATTTAATATCAACAATCACATATACTCATGAATTTATTTCAATTCAATTCAATTTAATACCACAATACCAATACTCACTTCAATTTTATTTACCATGCATATTAAATAATAAATACAACAATTAATTATTTGTTTCGGAATATAGAAATACAAACCGTAATTCTCGAGTTACTCATCGTTAATCTTGTCTTTTCTTTTCTTAGCCGAGGTCTCTGACTCAACGTTAACTACGGAATTAAAACAATTAAAAATCATTAATACAACACAATTTAACATTGAATACTTCAATTTATACACAACTTTTGCCTAAATTCCAATTTAATCCTTAATCAATTCTAACCTTATTTTCTTCACAATTTTATTTTTTATTTTTTATTTTTATTCAACTATCACTTAAAACTAATTTCAACTCTCTAATTTCACCATAAAACCCTAATTTTAAATTTCTGTCAATTTAATCCCTATTTTTTAAAACTTATGATTTCAATCTTTTTCTCAATTCCTACTTGATTTCTATCAATTTAATCCCTAATTCTTCAATTTATTCAACTTGAACAACATCTATAAATTCAATAACTTCTAAAATTTCAACAAAAATCAAGTAGTATTTTGTTCTATGATTCTAAAAACATCAAAATTACAAGAAAATGGATTAAATTGACTTACCAATCACACTTTGAACCTTAAAACTCTAAATTTTCCTTTCTTTCTTTCTTTCATTTCTTTTTCCCTGTTTCGTTTTCTGTTTATGCTTTTCCATTCTTTTTCTTTATTGTTTTGTTTATTATTTAGTTATAACATAATATAATATAATATATATTACTTAAATATTAAGTATTACTTAATTATTATATACATATGTATAATATTTTTATAAGTATATGTACATAAATACTACACTTGCTATTACTTATACCATACACTTGTCATCTTTTGGATTATTTGCTTATTTAGTCCTTTAGCTTTTCATCTATTCTATAATTCAACTTTTACCCTATTTGCAATCTAATCCTTACATCTAATTACTCTTAATTCAAGCTAATTCACCTAACCAAAACCTAATTAACCACACAACTAACTTCATAAATATTTTTAATAAATATTTACGAATTCGTTTTACGAAAACGAAGACCCGAAAATGCACTTTTCTGATACCCATAAATTTTGGTTTGTTACAATGCTAGAATAAATAATATAGTAAATAAAGAGGCAAAATTAACCAAATGAGGGATTAAAATGAAATTTAAGTGAAACTTAAATTATAAATCACAAAATAAATAAAGAAAGGGGAAATGAATGACTAAATTGAAATTCTAACAAAATCTAATGTCAAAATTAAAAAAAAAGGATATAAAAGACTAAATTAGAATGCGATACAAAAGTTTAGGGACTCCGAGGACAATTAATCCAAAACCGTACACATGTCATTCCCCGAAGAGTCAGTAGTCTAAGGACCAAACTGAAAGTGAATCTAAATTGAATGGCATAATTTCTAAAACAAAAAAAAATAGTGAAATTAGGACCAGATTAAAAAAAACTTCAAGGCGGAAGGACCAAAGCCATAAATAGACCCTTCCCACGAAAACACGTGGATCCCAAGGGATCCAGATCGGGTCGGCGGGTCAGGCTTGAAACAACGTCGTTTTGAGACCTTTAAAACCTGGCCAAAACGACGTCGTTTGGTAACGCATATATAAGTCAATTTTTTTTTAAATTTCATTTCAAATTCCTTTTTTTAAAAAAACACTTTGAGCTTTCTTTTTTCTCTCAAAAAATTCTCCATGTCTGACCACAGGACCGTTGGTACTCCGCCGTGGCCACCGGTAATCAGCAACGGTGACCGCCGCCTCCAGTGGCCGAAGTTGTAAAATTTTTTATTTTAGCCTCTTTGACTCTCAAAACCTAGATCTGAAGGTGATGCCTTCTATTTTTTTTTAACAAAAATCCAAAAAGAAATAACTTTCGGCTGTTCTTTTTGAACGCGCACCCCTCACGCCCTCTCCTCTGACGAAACCAAGCGAGCCCAAAAGGATCCAAGAGCCTTTCGGGGTCGGAGAAGACCTCCGACGATGGCGAGAAGTGAAACAACGCTGGTAAAAAAAAACTTGATTTCTATTTATTATGTTTTTTGGCGAAAAAATAAAAAACAAAATGGGCTACCTTTTATTTAACTTTCGTATTCTATTTCGATTTTTCTTTTTTTCAAAATCTCCCCCCTTTTTCGTTACAATAGTTTTTGGTCTTTATAACCAAATATATTGCAATATTTTTGTTTATTTTTTGCTTTCGATTGCTTGTTCTTGTGCCTTTTTCCTTTTTTTCTCTTCTTGCAGGGGTAGTGGAAGTCAACAGGGTTGGGGTCGTTACTGTTTTGGTGAAAAGGGCAGAAGTCTCGGGCGTCGCGTCCTCTAACATATCGGGGAGCGACGCGACATGGGGCTAGGGCAACTAGGGTTTCCTGTCTTAGTTTTAGGATTTGGGCCATTGGGCTTCTCTTTGTTTTTGGGCTTGTGTTCTGGGTTTGTAAAATTGGACTATTATTAATGGACTCATCTGTTTATTGTTTTTTTGGTGGTTATCTTATTTGGGCCCGGGCTAAATTGGGCCTCTACATTACCAATGCAGAATGACGTGAATTCGAGTGCGCTGAAGCACATTATCTTTTTGTTTATGAGTTGGGGAGGAATTATGGGTAATTCTAGACATTATCCTCCTATTTAAATATATTAAAACTCTAATCGCTCAAAATTCTCAAATCAAAACTTTCCCTATTGACAACAAGGGCCTTTAGGCTGGTTACCTGTTGCGGTCTCTTTAAAAAAAAATTTGATTATTTTTCTAGACTCGTGCTTTTGCGATGGTATTTTTAATTTCAAGTCCTATTATTTTCTAAAAGTTGTATACTGTGATTTTAGTTTCAATCTACTCAATTTTTTTCTAAAAGCTATGACAATTCTAGTTAGTTTTTGTTTCAAATTGTGTTTTGGCGTATATATGAGATTTATCTAGACAAATGTGTTGTCATACTTTTTCAAAACTTTTATCAGAAGATTTTGTCATAATATTATAATAATTGATAACATGTTATTTTGTATTGTTTCTTGTGTTTAATTCGGTTTATTTTTGAATCAATCCCTGCTAAATTAGTATTTTTATGATTTAAATCTTGTTAGGGATGTAATTGGTCAAAAGCAAGCTGAAAAGGGCCAAATTGAAAGAAAACCATTGAAATGGGGCCAAATCAAAAAGATGGAGGAAGCCAAGGACACATCAAATATTTTGACTTTGTAAAAAGCCAAAAATAAAAAATATTATTTTAGTTTATTTTATTTTTATTATTATTTTAGATTTTATATTAAATTAGTCTAGACTATTTTTAGTAAATCCTATGTCCATAAATAGGGCTTTTTTGTTCTTAGGAAATCATCAATCAATTAAATCTTCTCCTACTTCAATTTGGAGTTTTATTCTCCTCTTTGTCTTTTCCTAGTCCAATCTAGAATTGAATTTCTTTTTCTCCTTCAAATGGGCGTGAAGCATTCTGCCAATTCCAATTGCAATTGTTTTGCTTTTACTAAACTAGTTCAATTGCCTTCCAAGCCCCCTTTTCCTTTCCAAATTCCATTATCCTTTACACAAAGTCAAATCACATTCCACAACCTTCAAGCATGATTAAACTCATGCCACACTAAACCCCTTTCAGCTTTAAGTCAGTGTTAACCCCGTTAAAGACCCGTGAGTTACGAACCCGAGCTATTTAACTCCTACTTTTCAATATTTATTATTTCTCCAGATTAAGAGTATGACTTCGTCAACTCACAAAGTCAAATCAAAACTAAGTCAAAAGGGACGTCGTTTGAGTTAGTGGGGTTAGACGTACAGTTGGGATTCCGAAAGGATCGATTGTCTAATTGGTTTTCCGTGAACACATTGGCGTGCCAAGTGGGGATTGCTGTTTGGTTCAGTCAAGGGAAGTAGTAACCGGATTTAAATGTCCCACGCGCTTGAGGGCATTGGTTTGAGCTAGGCTCTTCTAGAATGCAAAGCTGCCGGAGTTCTAAATCACGAACGTTTCGTAGGTTGTTCGATCGGTAAGGGTTAGTTATAGGACGTTCCATAACTAATTTACACAAGGAAGAGTTGGTATACGAGGCGTCTATAACTAGCTTATTGGAAAAGAGGAGTTCATCTAATTTCGAGGATCAGTTTAAAGACGGAAAAACCGGTGCCTAAAGCTGAGCTAAATTTATTTAATTTTTCTTCAAATTTACTTCACTGTTTTTTTATTTAATTTTAGCTTTTATTTTTTACATTTTTCTCCTCTGTTTATTTCAAGTTTCATATTTTATTCCCCCGAACTTCTTGGGCACGATAACTGCCCAGACATAAATCTGGTCGAGAGAGAAACAATTTTCAGTAAACTCAGTCTCTGTGGGATCGACCCTACTCCCTATATTGCTTAAATTTACAAATTAGGTGTAAGATTATATTGGTGGAATCGGCAACCACCAATAATATATGTATTAAAGTGAATCTAATTGTCAAATTTAAAGAAAAAATTATATTACCGTTAACATTATTACAATTCTTCTTTTTCTCGTGTTAGAAATTTCAAAATGTTGAAATTCACTTTCATATTCGTAATTAAGAAGGAAAATGATCTATTTTAGTTAAAATTCCATTGGCGGTAGACGGTACAGCAAGTTACCAACACTACACAAAAAATTTCATCCCATCATTGGCCAAAATCGTTTGAGTCAACGAGGTTTTCATCAATTACATATTATATTAGTTTTAATAACATTGCATTTTTAGGAAAACAACTCAAATTTAAATATTAAGGTTTAACTATTAAAATAGTCATTTTTATTTTTTTCGGGTTATATTTTAGTCACGTATGTTTGAAATATTATGTTTTAGTCACTTACGTTATCGTATTGTAATATTTTAGTCACTGAGCATTAATTTCTATTAACAGTGTAGTAGTAAGCTGACGTGACACGTTAAATCATCATTTTAAACGAAAATTTTAGGTTAAATTATACAATTAGTCCCTATATTTTTTGAGCAATTTAATTTTTTTCCTTTTATGTTAAAGAGATGGAGAATGGAGGAAAATAGAAAGATAAGCAAAAGAGAATAGAAAATAAAGAAAAAAAAAAGAAAGTTAAAAAGAACATAAAAGAAAAAATTGAATTGCTCGAAACGAAAAAAATATAGGGACTAATTGTATAATTTAATCTAAAATTCTCGTTTGAAATGATGATTAAAAATGTTACGTCAGCTTACTGCTACACCGTTAACGACAATTAAAGGTTCAGTGACTAAAATGTTACAATATGTTAACGTTAGTGTTTAAAATATAATCGGAGTAAAACAAAAGTGACTGTTGAAACAGTTTACCCAAATATTAAAGACGGAATTTTGTTTCTATCAGCCATAAAACAAAAATAACTTAAATTAATTGGAAAAGTATAAAAACTTAATAATCAGAAATCGCGTGGAAGTTGAAATTAATATATACAAAAAAAAAAAAAAAGGAGTCAAAAAATTTTGAGCCTTTTTACAGAGAGTCAAATTCCGCCCACTTAAACACAACCTTATAATATTAACTGCAAATCACAATGCTTATATATACTCCAAACCATTTTCTTCATTGCTTTACTTGTCTTAATCTAATCTCTAAAACCAATCTTCTAACAGTAATCTCTGTCTTCTTCTTTTTTTTTGTCATTTCCATGGACGGCGGATCAGCTAAATGCGACGTTGTCGTTTCAGGTAATAACGATATTTCTGTTCCTTTCGATCACCATTTCGACCTCGACGACGCTATGACAATGCCGGAAAACCTTCTGACCAGGCATCAAACGGTCGTCCGTTTGGTCTCCGACATGCCGACGGTTAAACAAGCGACCGGAAGTTGCTCTATTTGCATGGAGAGTTTGTCGGAATTCGAGGGAAATGGTTCGAGGCGAGTGTTGTGCGGCCATGTGTATCACCATGATTGTATTACTGATTGGCTTTTGAACGGCAACAGCAATTCTTGCCCAGTATGCCGACATGAAATCTGTGGCTAATGATACCCATCATACGTTTGAAGCATGTTCACTCAAGATTATTTTTTATTATTTTTTTATTTTTATAATTATATATACTTGTTTGAGATTAATGCAAAATACTTGTTCAGACTTGTACGTTTCCATTTAATATAAATTATAGCATATCTCATAAAACATGTCGGTCTAACTAAGGTATTGTTTTTAATGTAAAAGCATGTGGTTTTAAATGATGAATGTATTTTCCCCGTAATTTAGTTTTTTATTTTATTTTTTAAATTTAAAAATCCATATTTATCTGTTTATATTGTTAAAATTTTTCTATTAAATTCGTTGGTGACCTGATGTGTCATTTTGAAATTAATATATATATACATATATATACTTAATTGATAGCCACGTGATAAAAATGACATTGTAATGAACTTAAATAATTAAATTTAACAAAAAAATTAATAATTTTAACAATTCTTAAAATTCACATCAACATTTTAATTATAATAAAATATCTAGACAAACTAATGATATTGTAAAAGTAAGTTACCAAATTATGTCAAAATTTAAAGTATAGAGATTAAATCTCAAATTTGAGTATAGTATAAGGTCCAAAATTAAAATTTGACCATTATTATATTATCATAAAAGTTAACCAAGATGCATATCAAGGATCAAAACTTAAATTTAACCATTATTATATAATATAAAAAGTAGAGAGATATAGTTGAAATTTAACCATCATTTTATTAGTAAAAAAAATAACTTGTGATGTAAGTCCTTGTATAGTTTATAGATTACTTGGTTGAGATTAATGCAAAATATTTCTTTAAACTTTTACGTTTGTTTTCGCTAAGATATTGACCAAAACGATCCACTTTGCCCTACGAAGCTGAGTGAATGCCATGTGCCTTTCTAAAGATAATCCTGACCACTGAACTTAAAAAAATTATATAAAATTTGTATTTATTAAAAGTTTGATAAAAAAAAAACAAATGAGGCAGTGGACAGTTTTATAAAAAGATAAAAATATTCTTATAATGATGTTTGTATTTTATAAAAATAATAATCTTTTAGTAATTTCACAATTAAATTAAGATCCAATTGATAGGTGACATTAACTTAATTAATCATTTAGGTAATAGTACATATATCTATATCACATTAATGTTGTACATTAGAAAAATAAATATTAGTTATAAAGTGAAATCATAATTGTTGATGGTTCAATTGGGTAAGGCAGAGAGAATAGTAAGGATGTACGACTCACTTTGTATAATACAAGACAAAGAGATTGAGAAGATAGGAGAGTACTGGCTGTGGCCCAGGCCTTGGGCTTTATATTCTCTTAGCCTTAAGTTTTGTAGTGTCACATGTCAAGACTTTATAGAAGGGTTAAAGGCAAGTGATAAGTAGTCTACTAATATAGATTTAGGTAGGATGGTATTGATGTGCTTTCAAAATTTCAATCCCCTCATATAAGATATGACAAATAGAGTAAGATATAATGAATACTGAGTAAGACCTCTCAACTATTGACTTGAGGGGTTCCTCTGATATGTAACTCTAGGTCCACAATAATTTATATTAAACGAAAAGAATAAGCGGAAAATATATTTTGCATTAATCTCTTAAGTACATAATTATAAAAAAATTTAAAAA
Organism: Gossypium australe; assembly: GCA_005393395.2. Classification (NCBI taxonomy): domain Eukaryota; kingdom Viridiplantae; phylum Streptophyta; class Magnoliopsida; order Malvales; family Malvaceae; genus Gossypium; species Gossypium australe. The sequence goes on from CM016626.1 coordinate 154,814,139, forward strand.
ATGTTGAGTGGACATGCTTCAAATGTATGACGGTATCATTAACCAGAGATTTCATGACGGCAAAGAGGGCAAGAATTGCCATTCAAAAGCCAATTGGCAATACAATCATGGTGATAGACATGGCCACACGATACTTGCCTCGAACCACCTCCCACGGATTCCGACAAACTCTCCATGCAGATCGAGCAACTTCCGGTCGCATGATTAACCGCCGGCATATCGGAGACCAAACGGACCACCGCTTGATGCCTGGACAGAAGGTTTTCCGGCATTGTCACGGCGTCGTCGAGGTCGAATTGATGATCGAAAGGAACAGCAATATCGTTATTGCCTGAAACAACAACGTTGTACTTTGCTGACCCGCTGTCCATGGAAATGAACAAACAAACAAAAAAAAGAAGAGAGATTATTGTTAGAGGATTTGGTTTTGAGATAAATATTAAGACAAGTAAAAGGAATGAAGGAAATGGTTTGGAGCATAAGCATTGTGTGACTTGCAGTTAATATATAAAAGGGTTGCGTTTGAGTGGGCGAAATTTGACCATCTGTAAATGGTTCGACGCTTTTTGACTTCTAATTTGTATATTATTAACGTCAACTTCTACGATATTTCTGTTCGGATATGTTTAGGTTTAGTGATTTGTTTTTTTACTCTAATTTAATTATTTTTAGTCTTATTTGCAAACTAAAGAATAAAACTTTTATGTTATTATGATTTTTATGTAATATAAAATTTTAAGTGAAATTATTTGAATTTAATAAAAGATTTAAAACATTAATTTAACAAATTTACAATTGTTGAGGGATGGATTCATTCGGAAAAAGTTTTCGAAGTATCATTCATTAGATAGTCAGTCTATTCCTAACAACTGAATGTATTGTTCCCAAGCGGGGTTTCGTCTCCCATGATATGCGGAGAGCTAGCGTGCTGTGAACATGTGCTCGGAGGGCTTGGTTCATAGAGCCATGAGTGTCTTAGTTAGGGGTACCTATAAGACTATAAAAGTTTTAGGTACGGAAGAAATTAAATTGTAAATTTCACGATAGCAAAAATATAATTTCACCATTTTAATAGCTTATATTTTTATAATTTTTAAAGGATTAAATTAAATTTTTATATTTTTAGGGGGGCAAAGTGTAATTTTACCTTTACTAATTTAAAATCTTAAAAATTTTAAAGGGTCTAAATGGAAAGTTTTCCATTTTAGGGGGGTCCGGGGCCCTTGCTAACTCCCCCTAGTTTCGCCTTTGGTGTCAGTATAGGGCATGTGAATAATTATGGAGCTACCTGAGTTAGGTGGGCCTCGAATCATTAACCCGAGGCTTATAAGGCCCTCAATAAGCCTCAAGTTGGTGGACTGAGGCTCTCCGAGCAATCGCTCACAGCACACTGATTCTCGATAGAATATAAAAGAAAATCCTTACTGAAGAACAATACTTTCGATTGTTGGAGATCGTTGACTGTCCAACCAACCACACTTTAGTTTTTTTTTTTTTTCAAATCAATCGAATACTTTAACAACATTATTATACGAGATAAATTTGTGCATGACACGTGTAGAAGACTAACACATGATAAGTTTGTGCATGTGATCACATGGGGAGAAGGCCAAGAAATATAAAGTAACATTTTAAAGGATATGCCATTCCTAGATAAAATATTAGAATTTGATATCTGGTTTAGGCCTTTGTGGCCTAAGTGAGTTTTTTTGGTGATTGAAGTTTGGCCCAAGGCTAAACATTTCTAGCATAGATATGGGTTCAAAACAGCCCATTAGAATTTTTATAAATAAATGCAATATTTGAGTTTTGTATTTTATCAAATCTTTTATTTGATACTTCAATTGTGAAAATATATATTTTGTTACCTCTCTGCACTTTACATGAAATTAGTAAATTAAAAAATTAAACATGTAAAATTACGTGCAAAACATGCAACATAATAAAAAGTATAATAATATTGGGTACAGTGATAAAATGTATTATTCGAATTTTAGAGACAATATTATTAAGAGGGATAGTTACGAATCCTAGACATAAATCTTAAATCCGACATCAACATTTATGAAAAAAAACACTAGTATAAGAAGAAAAGAAGAGGTAGTATAAGGTTGAAGTAATAACGTATAAATGGGGAAAAAATCATGAATAATAACGTATAAATGGGAAAAAGATCATGCCGTAATTTTAAATAGAGCAAATTGAATCTATTATTGTATGAATAAATAGAATTTTTTTATTTAAAGTGATTTTTCGTAGATGTGTAAATCACATAATTAATAAAAATGTGCCATGAAGATTTTATTATATTGAAAATAAAGCTTAAACACAAGCATATCAAAAGAAAAGAATAAAAACGCTTAACTAAAAGTTGATTCATATCAAATAAAAGCTTCTGAGCTTAGAAAACAACACTAAAAAGAATGCGGATCACGGATAGAAAGCCACATCATTGGGTGCTCAACCATTAGAAAAGATAATTAAATTTGTGTATTAGATCCAACATCGACAATCTACTCATTTTTTAAAACTTGTAAAAGATCGTGTAATGTTAAATCCTCTACATCATATGTAGATAAAAACGAGTCATAAATGACTCGAGAAACATGTGTCCTCGTCAACTTAAATAATCCGCCCTCAAATGTGGCAGCAACGGATAAAACCCCAAACTAAATTTATTGTTCTAGCAACCATGGCCCTCTCGTGTTGGAAAATGGGGCCGACCAAAGGAGGAGGAAGCGATCATGGTGGTGAAGGATGAAGGAAATAAAAAGAAAAAAATTATGCGAAAAGTGAAGGTGAGAAGTTGATGAGCTACCATAGACCAGCAGCGCCGCCACAAATGGCCGAAATTATATGTAAATTTTGACTAAAAATAAGAGTCACCATACGAGTTTGATGTCAATTAAGATTTTGAACAGTAATTTTTTTAATCATTTTATCTGTCTCCAATATTAATTATTTGTCGTGAAAAATAATAAAAAAGGTATTAATAAATTAATAACAAGTGTATTACAACTAATAAATGAAGATAGTTTGATTATCAAAACATGAAAATGGGATTAGGTCTCATCATTAACCAAATCGAATTAAGATTTTGCCCAATCACCAACCAACAAAACAAAAATTAAACACTTCGGAACCTACCTAAGCATACAATACGAACAAAACAAAAGGACAAAGAATGAATATTTTTATATTTAAAAAATAATATTTTATGTTTATTATTATTAACCTGGATTTATTTTATATAAAAAACCGAAAGTCAAATGGATTTAATGATATTGTTTTGCCGATTGAGTCTTAACTCGATTGATATGAGCATCGTTATTAATGTAGGAGAATGTTGGTTCAAGTGCGTTGATGTGCATTATCCTCCTATTTATGGTTTAGGGAGAGACTATGGGTAGTTTTAGGTATTGTGTAAAAAAAAAGTAAATATAATCAGAATCTATAATGAGATTGTTCAAAAAAATCATATTGCTTTTAATATAAAAGTTAAATCGAGATTTTCCGTCCTTTTACCCAAAGATATTAAGCACGTAATTCATAACTTCCAAATTGTGGCAACAAATTTCACTGTTCTTTTAACGGTTAAGATATGCAATAGGTTTATGTATTTTTTAGATTTTAAAATTCAAGTCTAATCACAAGCACTGTTAATTTTTTTTTTAAAAAAATTGGCTATTGTGACATTTGAAATAATAATAATAATAAAACTCATTCGGTAGTAATGTAACTAAAAAAAATAACATTGTAATGAACATAAATTTAACAAAACAACTTTTTTTTTTATTTCTTAAGGTATCTGGCGAATCGGTAGATGATGGCCACGAGTTTTAAAGCTGCTCTATACTCAGGGCGTATATCGAATCCTCGAGCACTGGTTAAAGTAGGAGAGATACTTGTCATCTCACCTTAATTTTGAAATCTAAAAAGTAGAAAATTAAATTCCTAAAAACAAAAGAATAAGGACTAAATTTTAAATATATGAAAAATACAACACCAACTTATGATATATTTTAACCTTTTAGTCAATTAATTAACAAATTCATCTAATGTATAATATTCAATTAAATCACAAAATTTGTCAAATGTATACTTATATTATTCTAGTAATTATATTAACTTTAGAAAGAGAGAAAAAAAAAAAAAGCTATCGCGTAAAAACCTTTCAAATAATGCCTCAATTAAATTGGTTTCGAAATATCAAATTCTAATTATTTTCTTTTAAGTACCGTACATTGTAGATGACTAGGATTAGACGAATTTTAATGAATTAATCAAAATCTAATTGCTTGACGTGGCCTTACTCGGATGATTTTGCAAACGAAGATAGTAAGCGATCAGTAAATTTACGTTTTGGGTATTTAATTTTAAAAAGATATAAATTGTCTTGGAATTTTTGAAAGTTATTATTTAAATTATTAGACTATTGATTTTTCTTTTTACAGTTCGACTAACAAGTTCCAAGTGACGATTCAACGATTGATACAATAGATCAATACCTATTGGCGACTAGAAGAATACGCATTTCGATACAAGTCAATCTAACAGTGTTGGAGATTAGAGAAGATAGATATTTGGATTTCGATTCGCAGAATCGTGATGTTCAAAGATATTTTAAGAAAAATTTTAAAGTGCAAAAGGGAAATGGAAAAAGAGGTTCTAATTGGTACAGGTTGTATGAATGGAGAAGGCTACACGGTATTAATTTAAAAAGTTAAATGATTTAAATGAAAATTTTTAAATAATTTTAAAATTATTTTGTAAAATTTTACAAATAAAAATTTCCGATTTAAAGAAAAGTAAAAAAGGGTTCTAAATCCATCTAATGCGTAGGCAGGCCCCTAATATATATTCATGCTGGCCACGTAGCCAGTTTTAAAGTATGGTTAGTACACCTTGGGTCCACTATAATGGCATAACCTAATATATATATATATATATATTTGTTAACGTAGTGATGTAACCTACCTTATAATTTCTCAATAGTTTGCTGGACCAGTGACAGTGTCCCGCAATACCAGCGTGGCATCGAGATAATATAGAAAGACACGTGGAGTCACCTCAAAAAAGCGAGTGAATACGACTCGTAAATCGTATTCAATGCTTTTCTTTTTCCCTTAAATTGTCTTGGTATATTTTAGAATAGCTCGATTAAATGGTAAAATTAAAATTTATATTTAAAGAAATTTTTATATTTAAAATAGTTTAATTATGTATTTTTTCTATTTCACCCATATTTGAAATTTAATTTTTTATATTTATTTTTAATAATTTAATTCCTTTATTCTTTTAATAATGAAATTCAATTCATAACATTCAAAAAAGAATTTTTTAAATAGAATTATGGAAATTCTAAAAATATTTTCTTATTTGTCCAATTTAAAGTCGCGTAGAAATTATGTAAGTAAAAGATTATTAATGTTTACTCTAATTCTTCAAAGTAAAGCGATAAGATTTCATACTTATTATTTTTATTTATTTATTTAATATTTTGTACAAGTAATGACAAATTTAACTTTTTAGATGAGTAATATTTGTTATTAGGGGCGTATTCAGATGTTGGTAGGGTTCGATCTTTTTAAAATGAAAAAAATTCATTTAAACCTCTTTAAATTTTATAAAAATTTAATTAGTACTTTAATCTTTAAAATAATAAAAAAATTAATTTAATTATTAAAAATTATAAAGATATAGATATTAAAATGGTGAAATTATATTTTTATTAGTGTAAAAATATACAATTTAATTTTAATCTCCTAAAAAATTTTGATGTATCATATTATACATTAAATTAAAAATTATGTATAAATTTAATATTTATTTCATAAAAAAGTATAGTCAATTTCCTTTTAACTTTGTCTAATTAATTTAATCAAGATAAAATATAGCTATAGAAATATTTAAAAAAATCTCTCTTCACACGTGTCGAATTTCCCATACAGTCCCGTCTTCTTTTTTTATCCCATCAATGTCTCTTATTTCTTTTCTTGTTACCCTCTTTTCTTTCCTTTGTCACTCACATGGAAACCCTACTTGAAGAAGAGGAACAGCGATTAGACCGAGTTGACTCACTCCACGAGCCGGACCTGACTTCAACCAGCTCAAGCCTGTCCTCGGTATTCAGTGCGGTTGATTCTAGGAGCGCGACGAGTTCCGGCGATATATACGGAACGAGCGGGAGTTCCGGCGAGATCTTAACGGCGGATGCTGTGGTTCCGATGCTGCTCGAGCCTGTGCCTGCATGCGAGGAGTTGAAGGCGACGGTAACGGCGAGGCAGAAATGTGTTGGGAGGAATAACAAGGGAGTGACGTGGGGGTTCACTTCGGTGATCGGGAGACAGCGAGAGATGGAAGATGCCGTCGCAGTTGTACCGGCGTTCATGTCTCTCACGTGTGATCACGTGGGAGGTTGTACGGCTCCTGGTTCTAGAACCTCCCCTGAAATTTCCCCTATCCATTTCTTCGGCGTTTATGATGGCCATGGTGGTTCTCAGGTAACAAAATCTCCCCTATTCAAAATGCTTACCGAAATTTATTTACTTCCTTAATTAAAAAAAAACCTGTTTGGCTCTCTAGAAAATTTACTGCTCTAATTTAAGTCTTGGAGAAATCAAAGTAAGGAAGATCAGTAATCACTTGGCTCAATAAAAAAGAAAAAAAAAATCTCTTTTCCCGTTTTCATGGAAAATAATTATTTTGAGATACTTTTTCCTTTTTTAATTTAATATAGAAATTCTAATTTTTAAAATAAACAAAAATATATTTTAGGTCAATGATTGGACATAAATAATTGTTTATGAAATCTGTTTGACACGTTGTGATTTCTTAGTGGTCCATTCCATTTAGAGCGCCTTTTTCATTTTATTTACACGTGTCATCGACATGGGCGCCTTTTTTAATTCTTTTTATAAGTTCAATTAAAGCTTAATTTTATCGTCACGGGTAGTGCGTAATGCAGATCTCATACATTCGCAGGTGTAAATAAGTCAAGGCCCATTCATATAATTTCGATTAACAAGCTTTTATTTTTTTATTGGTTTTTATTTTGTTTGGTTTGTTTGGTTTTGAGTAGACAACTAGAACAGGGGCCACCTAGTTGGTTCCGGTTAAGCTTTCGATAGATTAAAAAAAAAAAAACCCCAATTAAATTACGATATAGTCGGTGAACAAATCTAGTTTAGATATGACCTTTGAATTTTGATCATTTTAGTTGCTATGGGAGTAGAAATGCTTATAAGCTAGGTTAAATTAGATTGGAGCTGGATTGATATCAACACTGTTTGTTTAAGTCATGATGGAATCTAAAATATGGATTTTAATTTTTGCTTAACCTCAATGAATAATTAACTCAAACTTAGGCTTAATTACATTACTTTTATAATTTTAAAAAAACTATGCTATTTTAAATTAAATTTTTAATACCCTAATATTTTTTCTATTAAAATTTTAAACATTACCAAACTTAATATATATTATAGTATTATAGCTTATCGTTGTTTTATTTCATATGAATTGATATGGGTTTAATATTTTTAATTATATCTTTCAAAATTTCAGATGAAATTTCAAATTTACAGAATTTACTTTGCCTTTGAACGGTTCTAGATAAAATTTTGATTGGGGTTTGTTGAATATAAGTTAATGGTTTATTATCTTATAAAAAAAAAAAATAAGTTTTAAGAAAGGATTATGAGTCTATACTCTGTTAGTGGAATAAAAAGTTATATTTTAATTGGGATTTGTTGAATATAAGTTAATGATGTTATTTTTTTAAGGATATAATAAAATATTAAAAAAAATTATATCATGTTAGACTTATTTGTGGATATTTTTTATTTCAGTAGGACCAAATAATTATTGATTAAAAATCAGTTTAAATTGAAAAAGGATTTTTGTAATAATTAATAACCTTTTCAAGCTGAATAAAAATTACTGGTTTATTCGGTTAATAAGTATCTAGTAAATAAATTAAGTTTTCAATAAATTGATTAAGATAAGATCAAATAGATTTAGATTTTTTGTTAATAATAACATTTTCGAAGGAATTTGATATATTAAGCTCTATACCGTTAAATGAATTATATTTTAATCTATTGTTTATTATATTTAAATTTGTTTAATATTTAAAAAATATCAATTTATGCTCACTTTAAAACATGAATATGAATTTCTAACAATCCTTTTTACTTTGATACCCATGATGCCACTTACCGAACTTCAGCAATAATTTGTAGGTGGCTAAATTTTGTGCTGAGAGGATGCACGGAGTTATAGCAGAAGAATGGGACCGTGAAGTGGATGAGAGCTGTGGGTGGCAAAGGAGATGGGAAGTGGCATTATCCACTAGTTTCGAGAGGGCTGACAGTGAAGTCTTGACTGCAGCAGTTGCTCCAGAAATGGTGGGATCAACTGCTGCGATTGTAGTCTTATCTGGTTGCCAGATTATAACATCCAATTGTGGTGATTCGAGGGTGGTGCTTTGCCGTGGAACCGAAACGATTGCATTGACTGTTGATCAGAAGGTAACAATGGGAATTCCTCTATATTATGCGCTGACGGTGTATATATCTATTGCATTCATCAATCGTAGGTTGGTGCATCTAAGTTTTGTTTCGTAAAATAAGATTAAAGACTTTCAGTTTCCATCTTTGTTACGGTTACTACAGCCTGATCGACAGGACGAGCTCATGAGAATTGAAAGAGACGGAGGGAGGGTCATAAACTGGAATGGTGCAAGGGTCTTTGGAGTTCTTGCAATGTCCAGAGCAATAGGTTCGCCTTTTATCTCTACATCTCTCTATTTTCCTTCCAAATTCCTGTTTTGCTTTTTTCTTCAATCATATGTTCAAGGCATCCTGTAATATGCATCACTATGCATATGGAGATTGTTGGTGTTGATTTTGGTTCTCGAAGCATTAGAGTTCATAGACCCTTCTAAATTTATAAATTGAAGGATAATATATGCTTAAATTGAAACCTGCATAGAAACTTGTAAAAGTGTAGTTACTTTGATTCTTCCATGGAAGGTCACAGTCTTTATAAGCCATATAAGTGGTGTAATTACTAAAATGCGCTTAGGGCCTTAAATGGGTAATAATATGCATCCTATCTATTTCTAAATAGTATTTTAGCAAAAACGAGGATCTAAAATAAATTGTGGATTGCTTCATGGTGAATTTCTGGTGCCCTATAATGTATAACATATCATTGCTATAGGATTTTGCAACATCAAGCATTTTGAAGTGCTTAATTGATTGTAATTGTAAATTTGTGTCTAAATGAAACTTGCATGTTATTACGTCTCAAATGGAGATGCCAAGATTAACCAAGTTTCCTTTTTGGGATCTTTTACCGTATGGAATTTTACCATAGAGAATGAACCATAGAATGTATCTAAATATATGTATATCCGTGAATTTATGTAATATATATTTTGCGGATTTGTCAATTCCTACTGTGGGATTTAGTATCAGTAGATGGCAATAAAAGTATATATTTGTGTCTACTTACACCGGAACATAAAATAATTTTAAAATCTTAAATATATATATATATATACACACGTATCTAACAGTTACACTTGAATATGGTATGGTTAAATTTTTTTCAATATATTTGTTACATGATTTCACTTTCTATAAAAAACATTAAGGTTCTTAACATTTGTGATGGGATATGTGTGTTATAGGTGATCGCTATTTAAGGCCGTGGGTAATTCCAGTGCCGGAGGTTACCTTCACAAACAGGACTGACGACGACGAGTGTTTAATAATAGCCAGCGACGGGTTATGGGATGTAATGTCAAATGAAGAGGCCGGGGAGGTAGCTCGCCGCCTACTAAGACGGCGACGGCGGAGGGCATTGATGGGCGAAGTTGATGATGGAGTTTCACCGGCACAAGCGGTAGCTGATAATCTCACGGCAATAGCCATGGGAAGAAACAGTTGTGATAATATTTCGGTCATCGTTGTGGATTTAAAACCCAAGAGGAAATCGCCATCCAATGCGGTGAAAAAAAAAGACAAAAATAAAAAAAGTTGGTTCTGCAAACCATATTAATCCACAAATTCAAGTGGATCCATAAATTGAGCAGATTTAAAAAATAATAATAAAAATCATCAAAAACGGTACACAGCTATTTCTTTTGTTTTTTTTTTTTCAAATATTATTTCTTTTTCTTAATTTCTCCTTGGTAAATTTAGTGGGAGATGTTAAGAAGCTTTGTGTGTCATTTTATCACCGCTCGTTTTTTTTTTTCTTTTTTTTCTTTTTTTTTGTTTCGCTTTGATAAATACATAAAGTGAAACATGTTAGCTATATAGAGTGTGGTTCACAATTTTCTTTTTATACAGTGAGGAGGAGTGTGTATTTCAAAGCTTGATCTGTGCAAACATCAAATACCTTTACCACAACATTACTGAAGTTATTGATATAGTTGATGAAATTGGATCAGTTGGTGTGAGAATTGATTGATTTGTAAACTGGTATGAACTACTAAATTGAAGAAAAAAAAAAATTAAGTCATGAATACTCTTAAATAAATCTAAGTTAGATATTTTGATCTATCATATTCATACATTTATGATTCGTACGATAATATTATCACTCATGAAAAATGTTTTATTTACTTGTATCTCAAATTTTTGTACTCGATGAAAGAATTTCTGAAAATGTTAGGACTAATAATCCATTTTAAAGAGATTTATTTATCCAAAAACATAAAAATTAAAAAAAAATATTTCATTTAGATTAATTATCATATTAGTACACATTGTTGCAATAGAGAGGGAAATCAGTTTTCGAAAAACTGAATTTTCATATTTTTATTATCTCTCAACAATTAATCATTTATCGGTCAATGATGAATCAGCTGAAAAGTTGATAAAAATAAAAATAAAAAGTAAAATCGGTTATTTAGAAATCGATTTTTTTAAAATTTAAAATAATGACAAATCAATTCTAATTTTTTTTCAATTTTTAAATTTAGGGTTTCAATTGGGTAAAATTAAAAGTATATAGTGATTACATTAAAAATTTAAGGATATAGATCGAAATTTTGATTATTTAAGGAAATAGGTTAATTTTTCGTAGATGTGACAAAATCACGTCTTGAGAAAATCATTGTTCTATAAAAAGCATTTTTTACAAAAAAGTGCTTTTGATGTGAGCTCGCCCAACAAGCTAGGAGCCGAATCTTTAGAGCTGCCCTCGGGTCCCATCACTCGAGCTCGTGCTAAGAAATTCCAAGAAGCCGTAGCAAGCTACATTGGTCGAGTGTGGGAAGATGGAGTTGCCGAACCCAAAGTAACCAGCTCAATTAGCTTGATTCGCACATTTCTTCAAGCTGATTTAGTCGTGTTAGCTTAGTTCGGCTTCATCCGGCATTCAACTAGCCCAATGCCTTTTGGTGAACATGAAGAGGCAAAGTTGTCAGGTGCCTTTTGGTGAACATGAAGGGACAAGGTTGTTGGTGCCTTTTCGAAAACCTAAGGGTTAAGGGACAAGGTTACTGGTGTCTTTTCGAAAACTTAAGGGTTAAAGGCCAAGGTTGTGGTTGGCCTTTGTTTAGCCTATAAAAAGGCTATGTATTTCTCATTTAAGGCAATGAACATTCATATAACTTTGTTTATTTGTGAGTTTGTTTTCAACTCTCAATTCTCTCCAAAGACTTGTTGAATTATCAAGCATACACTTGTGGCGTCATCCTCGTCTTTGTTTATTGAACTTATCACTTTGTAACCCCAAAGTGTGGCGTTCACTATACCGAGGTTCCTATCATCCATTGATAGCGGGTCGAGGTTCCATCTTCTACCATATCCTTCCACCGAACCCTTACCCAACCTAAGCGTTCACCTAAGACTCGGGTTAGTACATCTCATTGTATTAGTTCGACTTGAACCTTAATTTTTATTGTCAGCTAATCTCTTAGTGTCCTTTCATTCAACAACATTCAATCGAACCTAAGCTTATTCTTTCATAAACCATTCTTTTCTTAAAATCCTTAACTTACTCTAATTTACGATTGTGCACATATTACGACTCAAACTTTCAACGTACCGAGGTCATATCAAGTTGGAATCAGAGCTAGTTAAATTCGAGTAAGTATCAATTTTTTTTTGGAAGTTTCGAGATTAGTTTATAAAAAAAAGTTCAAAAGAAAAAAAGGTTTAAAGTTGCAATTTAATTTTTTTTCTTTCTAATTAGCATATAGTGCATTTGGTGTTATAAAAAAAAAAAGGTGTCAAGTTGTTCGATCTTCTTTTCGTTCCATTTTCTCGATCCTTTCACTATACCCTTTCTTATATTCCAATCGCCACACTCAAATCGATCACCAACTTTTATTTGATAGCCTATCCTAATCTCGACAATAGTCTCCTACCAAACCAAATCAAGTTTGTAAACCGGCCCCAAAGTGGTGCTGATTCGTCTTCCTAGTCTGCGAAGAACTTTGAGAGGTGAAGACCGAGTAAAATTATTTGGATGATGTGAGCTCGTCCAACAAGCTAGGAGCCGAATCTTTAGAGCTGCCCTAGGGTCCCATCACTCGAGCTCGTGCTAAGAAATTCCAAGAAGCCGTAGCAAGCTACATTGGTCGAGTGTGGGAAGATGGAGTTGCTGAACCCATAGTAACCAGCTCAATTAGCTTGATTCGCACATTTCTTCAAGCTGATTTAGTCGTGTTAGCTTAGTTCGGCTTTATTCGGCATTCAACTAGCCCAATGCCTTTTGGTGAACATGAAGAGACAAAGTTGCCAGGTGCCTTTTAGTGAACATGAAGGGACAAGGTTGTTGGTGCCTTTTCGAAAACCTAAGGGTTTAAGGGACAAGGTTACTGGTGCCTTTTCGAAAACTTAAGGGTTAAAGGCCAAGGTTGTGGTTGGCCTTTGTTTAGCCTATAAAAAGGCTATGTATTTCTTATTTAAGGCAATGAACATTCATATAACTTTGTTTATTTGTGAGTTTGTTTTCAACTCTCAATTCTCTCCAAAGACTTGTTGACTTATCAAGCATACACTTGTGGCGTCATCCTCGTCTTTGTTTATCGAACTTATCACTTTGTAACCCCAAAGTGTGGCGTTCACTATACCGAGGTTCCTATCATCCATTGATAGCGGGTCGAGGTTCCATCTTCTACCACAAGTGTATGCTTGATAAGTCAACAAGTCTTTGGAGAGAATTGAGAGTTAGAAAACAAACTCACAAATAAATAAAGTTATATGAATGTTCATTGCCTTAAATGAGAAATACATAGCCTTTTTATAGGCTAAACAAAGGCCAACCACAACATTGGCCTTTAACCCTTAAGTTTTTGAAAAGACACCAGTAACCTTGTCCTTTAACCCTTAGGTTTTTGAAAAGGCACCAACAACCTTGTCCCTTCATGTTCACCAAAAGGCACTTGGCAACTTTGTCTCTTCATGTTCACCAAAAGGCATTGGGCTAGTTGAATGCCGAATGAAGCCGAACTAAGCTAACACGACTAAATCAGCTTGAAGAAATGTGCGAATCAAGCTAATTGAGCTAGTTACTTTGTGTTCGACAACTCCATCTTCCCACACTCGACCAATGTAGCTTGCTACGGCTTCTTGGAATTTCTTAGCACGAGCTCGAGTGATGGGACCCAAGGGCAGCTCTAAAGATTTGGCTCCTAGCTTGTTGGGCGAGCTCACATCAGCTTTCTTTTAACATGTCAGATTCTTTGTTCAAATGATTAAATATTACTACTTTTATCTTTAAATCACAAGTTTGATTCCTATCTCAAGTACATTTGTTTTGTTTTTTTCATTTCATGTTGTTTCAAGCATTTTTAAAGAAAATTATATTTATTAAAATAATGATGTTTGAAATAATTATTTAAATTTATAATATTATAAATTACCATAACCACCATGTAGGTGGAAAAAATAAATATTTGACATATAAAATTAGTTGATATTTTTAAAAAATAAAATATATTTAACATAATGGTAAATATAAAAAATATATGTTCATTATATAATTACATATTTATTAATTCATTTAAATAATTAAGGGAATTATTAATTAAAAATATTTTTAACATAATGATATATATAATATATGTTTTTATTATATAATTATATAATTATTATTTATTTATGTAAATGAAAGAGTTATTAATTAAAAAGATGAATTAAAAATAAAAAACTTGAAAAGAATATATTTATTAATTAAAAATTTTAAATAATTTTGAAATAATATTAAATAAAAAATAAAAATATAATTAGAAGAGAAATCGAACTTAATAATCAAATATGACAATACTATCATTTGACTGTCTAAGCAAAGAAATTGATATGTAATAAAAATCGCTTTTTGTAGAAAGCATTTTTCAAAAAGCACTGTTCCTACACTCTTTTGTCAACCCCACAAAAAACGATATAATTCCCTATATAATCAAAATTTCATCCTTTATCTCTATTTTTTTTTTCTCTTGAAATTGGCATTTATTGCTAATTTTGCCTTGAGTTGGTCTGTCTCATTAAAAATTACATTGGCTAAGGGAAAGATTAGACCAAAACCATAAAACTAAAAAGTTACACTATACCATTAGTTACCAAATTATAAGTAATTTTTCGTTCTAGTAGTTTAACAGAAATTGATATTAAACTATTCAAAAGTTTTTATTTAAGCTACTAAGCTATTAATATCAACGATATATAGCTTTCTTTGTTCATAATGCCCGCACCAATCACCAATTGAAAGCTCTATTCCCCCTTCTCTTTCACAATTCAATTTTTTTCATGAAATAACTTTAGACGTCACGAATCTGCGAATCAAAATTCAAACAGCTTTTTTCTTCGTTTCTGACACTGTCTGTCTGTCTGATTGACTTGGAACTAAGGTATGTTCTTCTACTCGTTGATGGGTGTTGATCCACTGTACTGGTCTTCAAATTATCGCTTGGAGCTTGCTAGTATAACTTTTTTCTTAAAAAAACTTAACAAATTAGTTAAATAAATTTTTTTGAATAGTTTAGTGACCAAAATGAAATTTTACCCATAATTTAGTGACTAATAGTGAGTTTACCCAATTAAAAATTGAAAAAAAAAATGATTTGAGCTGATTTGATATTACATTAAAATTTAAAAAAGTTAATATGTAGTATACTCTTAACATGGTCAAAAATATCTAGTTGCTACTTAAACTTTTTTTTACTTAGTTGGTATCTAAATTTTTTCAAAAATACCTAGTTGATACCTAAATTTGTCCAAAAAGTACATTGTCGGTACCTGAATTTATTAAATAAATTGCGCTTTCTAAAATTAATTTATATTTTTAAAAGATTTTTAATTTTTAATTTAAGTCTGTCAGATGCACAAATTAACGGTATTAGTGTAGAGATATTAACTTAGTTGACGAAATACAAATTCAGATATTAATTAAGTAAAAAATAATTAAGTACTTTTGAACAAATTTAAGGAACAAATTATATATTCATCCCAAAGAATATTTCTGAAAATTGATTTCTGCTTTTTTCTTTATTAACTTTTGAGTTGATTTGATAGATAATGATTTACTAATAAAATGATTGATGGTTGAAAGATAATGAGAAAGGATTGTATGAAATTATAATTTTACGTCATCTATATCCAATTTTTCCTTTTGATTTTCAACTTTTTTTTTCTCCTAAAAAACATTCAAATCCAATTGAAAATGCTAAAAAATCAGAAAGAAAAATCCAATTTGTCATTCTTTTATTAGAAAGATATATGAATGGTGTGAAATCACAGTCTCGTACAATCTACAATCGAAAGATAATAAGATAAGGAAACGAATTTTTCGAAAATTGATTTCCTCTTGTACTGCAAAAATGTGTTAAAAAAAAGTATTAGTTTGGAATTTTTTTATATTATTGGAAAAAAAATACCTAAGTGATAAAATAGATATGAGTTTGAAGGAAAAAAAATATAAGTAATTTTAATATTATAGAAAAATAATAATTTACTTATATAAAATATAATTATTACCACAATGTAATTTTGTTAATATTTTAATATAATAAATATTCAACTTAAATTATAATAAAATTAATAAATAATCTATATTACCTCATCCTTAATATCATCTATATATGAAAAATAAATTTAAAATACTTTTAAATAATTAATATAATTTATTTATATAATACTAAAAATATAATTTATTTATAAAACTGAATTTAAACATATAAAAATCATATTTATATTTTATATTTTATATAAATGGCAATTTTTATAATTTGAAAAACCATAAATTAAAATTTTCTAACTTGAAAAACCAATTTTGCAAAACAATTCAAACAAAATAATAGGCATTTGAACCGTAAGATGACTTTTTATTCTCGATGTGCAAAGATCACTAACTCGAAATCGGAGTTTTACATACCCTTATCGAACCACCATCGACGGGTACTTATGCATCGGTGTTACGGAATTGATCCTCAAACACCGAGAACGGATCGAGCCGAGTGACAAGTTGCAGCGATGAAGCTTCCGGCGGCTACAAGCAGACACTCGTTACATTCGATCCATTACCTGATTATAGACCATAACTTAAAAACGATTTGCGAGCACGAACTCTTGGTTCGCAACAGCTGAAAAATATACAAAAATCACAATAGTTCGATTCTTCGATCTATGATGTTTTACTTTTTTAAGTTCAACGATCTTCAGGATTCGTCAATTCCGATGTATTGTGAGTGAGAAGCCGCTAGGAGGGCTGCCCCGATGCCGGAACCATCGTTGGAATGTTCGATAATGATGTTTTCGGAGACTTCTTCTCCTAGTAACTCGGTGAGGGTGTTCTCCATGCAGGTACGGAATTTGGTGTAGTGTTCGTACAATCCACCGTCTAGAGACACAACCGACTTTTGTTTTTCACCATCTTTCAATGTGTCTCTTCCGATTTTCTTGAGGATGCCGGCAATTCCCGCAGCCGATAGTCGGGCACCACGAGTTGCAACAATGTCGCATAGCTCAACAATAACTTTTCTCATTTTCAGGGAGGTATTCGATATCTGAAATAAAAACGACGGAAAGATAACAATACGAGAAAAAACCTATTAAAAGCGTGAGATATAGGAAATCCCGTATTTGTACAATAAACATATCTAACATATTCTACCTCTAAGATATCCTTTAGTTTTGTCGCCACAATTTTGAGATCCGGAGATGTGTCCTGATGCATTGCGGACATGTGAGGAGTTCTGCGGAATCAACAGATAAATGTTAACCGATCTCCGATTTCTCATCACCCCCAAAAATCAAAGACTGATAAACTACATGTTGGAAAAACAATTATCTTACGAAATGAACATGCTTAAACACGTAACATGGTCCGATACATATAAGTTGCCCAAAATTCAGTAACCAAACAAATCATTAACCAAATCGGATTATATCAGACTTAGATTGCGTCGGGTTAAGGATCCACATCTTATTATCCTTCCAAGTACAAAAAGGCTCACATTTGAGAAGAGATTGTAAGCTTCATGTATTCAAGGTGGGTGTGTTCTGTAGGAAATTACTTACAGGAATGTTTTCCGCATTTTCCCATGTCTAATTCACGGAAAATAGTTTTGTCAACTGGAAACGAGACATATATATTTTAAATCGAAAGGGGTAAGACAATTTTGGGAAAAGAACCTTCATGCAAGTAAAGTGATTTTTAAATAAAAAGTAACTTGAATCGAGAAAAACATTATTATATTAATAACAAAATTTTAATTTAACATGTAAAAAGATTTAAAAAAAATTAAAAATCATATTCTGGAGCTATTTTCAGTGAAACAAATCTAAGTCACATTGCAAAATAAGATACAGAGAAAAATTACATTACAGTATGGCACACCGAGTGAATTTTAACTGGGGAGCATATTAAAGACATACCTTAGTATGAAAGGAATTTTCAGTTTCTCCGGAATAGTATCACCAAAAAATGCGGCTTCGTCGGCCATCTTGTACAGAACTCTACGTACAACCTCTCCCAAATACATACCAGAAATCAATTTCTCGAAAATCTGGAAATAGTAGTTAATACATTTAACATCTATCGTTTAAAAAATTAATAAGTGGGAACTAGAAACTTGGGGCTGAAGAAAGAGACCTGTTCTCCAGGGTTTAAGCTCTCAATATCCAGTGCTTCGTCATATTCTGATATTGGAAGGTGAGAAGACCGGAAGTTACCCCACTCCATGTTGATAACCTGAAAAAATGAGGAAAAGGTTTCAGAACTCAACATATAGTAATGGTTTGGTTGCCAATTAACAGAAGCATAGAACATCGCTTACCATGTCCCCAGACTTAGGTAGAAGACCGTGCCATTTGGGAATTGCATGAGCACGCTCTACATAAGCTGCATTGGTGCCTGTACCCAATATCACAGCAGCAACAACATCTGGGTTGTTATATCTTCCACCAGCCAATGTGCCAATTGTGTCATTGACCTACAAAACCCACAACAGAATTTGGAATACGAACTAAAAACATCAGCCAAGCAGGAAAAAAACGAGAAAAGCAACGCACTACTACACCCAACGGTAGAAACAAATTAGACTCACCAAAGCTGTCACACGCATGTCGAGGCCAATCCTTTCCATGGCTTTAGTCAATTCTCCAACAACATCTTGACCAACCTACACGTACGAGCGAGGAGAAACACTAAGATTGTATGATGCAAACTCCAAAAGTTTTAACATATAGAAGAGTCATTGCAATATCAATAACCGAATATCACTTGTATGCTTTCTGGAACATCTATAAGAAGAACTTGTCCTCGATCAGATTGTTCATAAAAAAGTTAATGTCTATAAATTTAATCCGAGATGTACATGCCAGGCCAGGTTCTAATGGACTTTCCTGAACACATCATGAACATATCTTAGTTCTATCTTCTATGGTCTAAACATAGCCCATATGCACAAAATATTAAGACTCCTGGGATGGGGAAAAGTGGAAAACCAAAGTCCGCATGCTTTCAACATTACAAAGAAAAAATTAGAAGAATGACATCACGGATGAAATCCTAACATCCCCCAAACATGAACACATAACAAACTACTATTTCAAACTGCAAAATAGGAGTAAAGGTTACTAGAATTAACTGCATCTTCAATAGAGAAGCCCTTTGTCCATTTTATAAGAGTCCCAGACGATATGGATGTTTGCCGAACAGGAAATGAGAACGTAAACCCCAGCTCCCTTTGTCTTTCGGGTGAAAAATGTAAACCTTCACTTTCTGTAGCAACAAATTTTGCAAGAGCTTCAGCAATATAATCAAATAATGCCTGCAATCACACCATAGAGACAATTTCAGAGAAAAGAAGAAATATAGGCCGGATTAAAATCAATAATCCGGATGGATAAGGGTCTCACGTCAGAAGATCCGGTCATCAAATGAGGAGGAATCGATACTTCCTCGAATTCCTGCTTAACGACACGGTGTTCTTTACCACCCAAGTGTACACGTAGCACACGGAAATTGGTGCCACCGAGGTCGAGAGCATAAAACAGCCCTTTCTCGTCACTGGAAAGTTAAAGATGAAAAATACAAGAAATATGCTTAGTTACGCTTGCTACCAATGCAAGAATTGAGAACTTGAATCTTTGGCAAGCCGGATCTGAATTTACTGATCATTCTCTTGAAACGAATTCTTTCACAATTGAAGACTAGCTTCCCACATGCCATATCCAACTTATGATAAGACAAAGTCAACATATAATGAAGCATTGGCAAGAGAAATTCTCTTGAAGCATTTATAAACAATGACCAATAATCTATGTTATTCGACTCTTCATTTTTGGATACGGGTACGAGGAAATGACATCCAAAGGCCCTCTAAATACATGAAAAATATTTTTCTGAAAAAAATTGAATATACCCCTTCCAAGCAAATACCCGTATCCATTACTCGAAAAAATATACTCAAAAAGCCAAAAAGAAGTAGCTAAGGTTTAGATAGTAATCAACATATTAAAACATAAATTATTTATGAAATGAAAGCAAAAGGTGAATAAGGTAAATAAGAATCAATAAAGCATAAATTTCATAAGATTGAAAAGTTAGGTAAGTGATGATGCTAAATAAAAAGAAAACTTTCATAACTATTTTTTGTTTATTTTAAATTATAATTTCTTAATTTATAAGAATTCATAACATACATTTTAATTTTATAAATATTCTTATAAATTTTTAATTACAATTTCTTAATTTTGTAAAATTTTATATCATATATTTGAATTAATTTTGTAAAATCTAATGTAATATAAAATATTATGCAAAATTTCGAATCAGATCTGACACGTGAAATTCTTAAAATTCATAAGTGGAATCCAAAATGTCGATTCGAACCAACTTAATTAAAACACTAAAAAAACCCAGTAATCTTTAAGCTTCTTAATCCTAATTTAGTTGAATTTCAATCAAGAATCAAACTCTTCTATATTTTTGAATCAACGGACTATATTTAAGCAGTCGATCGAAACATCTAAAAGGGAAAAAGATCATTCCGAAAGTATTGGAAGCTAAATTTTGTATTGCGGGAGAAAATTGGTTAGTTTATTGAGTTGATTAGTTGATTTACCCAGTGGGGAGATTATCGACATAGCTGATGATCATTTTGAGCTTGCTCCCGCCTTCCGATGCGAGCCCGGCGTGCATCTCGACGTTCATAGCATCCGCCACCTGTTTCAGCTTCGAAATCGGCGTGCCGCACTTTTCCTCGAAATCTTTCAGGATAGATTGAGCCTGGGCCCACTTCCCCGAACTCTTCATCCGGTGATGTACCACCAACGCCGCCGCGGCACACACGGCCGCCGCACAACCCACCGCCGCACCCACCGCTACTTTCCCCATCGCAACAATGACTAAAAATCCGCAAACACGAAATCAAACGAAAACTTTAAAGAAAACAAACAAACAAATGTTTTTTTTTTTGAATTTTTATATCTAGCGTTCAACTTCAGCAATAAAGCAGCAGCTTTCTTGAGAAAAGCAAAGAGGGAGATTTTTATTTATTTTTTGATAATTATAAATAAAATTAATTTTGTTATTATTTGAGAGAAAAATAAATAAATCTTGTCTCGACCTTGGAGGCGGATGTAAGAATGAAAGAAGATATTTAAATGTGAGAAATTGGGAAAATGGACATTATATTTGATTAAAATTACGACAATGACCCTTTATTTCTGGGAGTTCCAAGGTAAGACAGCTGTTTGGTTTCGGCTGATTTGCACGTGCAGAATCTCCCCATTCTTGACATCGTTTTTCAATATATCCACATATTTTTCTCGTTTTATAACTATATTTAAAACATTTAATAAATTAATAAATTAATATTATTCTACATATAATTTAATAATTTATATTATACAAGTTTTATTATAGTTGCATTCGTATTTTCTCGTAGACATTATACTTTAATAATTTTTTATTTCATTTTTCAAAAAAAAAATTATTTCATATTACATTCACGGGTGACATTTTTGGGTTTTAACTTTATCAAATTTTATATAATATACTTTATCAAATTTTATGTAATATGTTTGTTCTTTGTACTATGTTTTTTTATGCATTTAGTTTTTCTTACTATAATTCTTTTTTTATTTTTTATATTTTAAAATATGTGTTTTTATTCTTAAATCCAAATATTTTTCGTTAATTTTATCTAAATATATATTTAATATTTTTAAAATAGCATAATCTTTTACAATTATGTAAGACAAAAAAGGAGAAAAAGTATGATATTTATTAAATTATAAAAAAATATCAATTAATATCTATGAATTCACCATTTGTTTTAAAATATAAGTGACGTAAATTAATACATAAAATTTTAATTTAATTTAATTTTCATAAAATATTAATAATATTATTAAATTAATATAATCTTATATTGATATATTACATACATAAATAATTATATTAATTTAATATGAAAATAAATATATGTATTTATTTCTTTAAATGTGTACATTTGAACCAAAATTAAAATTTATATATCAAATTACACATTAAACTAAAATTTATATAAAAAATTAATATTTATCAAAAAAACAAACAATTCTAAACAATATATGATTTTCTAAATGGAATAAACATAATATAAAATAACAATACTAATAAATACAAAAACATAATAGGACAATTTGCATTATTATAAAAGTCTTTTTTTCATGAATTTGACGTTAACCAAATTATTATCCGACCTCTTGGTATTTATAATTATCCATTCCGATTTATATATAATTTTCGGTGGACTTTTCTTTCCATATGTGAACGTAAAAATATAAATTTAATAATCGATTGAGTTTTAATTCGATTAGTATAGGTATAGTTGTCGATGTAGGAGAACGTGAGTTAGAGTATGCTGAAACGCATTATCTTCCTATTTATGAGTTAGCGTGGGGCTTAGGGTAGTTCTAGACAATATATCAAAAATAGCATATACGATCACAACTTATAATAAAATGAGATTGTTCAAATATATATATATATATATATATATATTTAATACAATCTTTTTAAAGCTAGTAAATACAATGTTTTTTTTAATCTAATAGAATAAAAGTTGGGGATAAACCCGAGCATGCAATGAACAAGAAAAATAACGGAAAATTAAAAAACCGAACACAATTTTTTTACGTGGAAAAACTCCTCTGAAGAGGATAAAAAACACGGGTAAAGATAATTTCACTAAATCAACTAAAACGAAGAGTACAAATACGGAGATAAAAAACTAAACCTCGAAATCTATAAGTAAGAATACTCAAAACGTAAACACAAAATTTCTTGAAAGCTTATAAAAGATAATACTTAAATGTGTTATGAGTTATTCTTTCTAGAGTTGTAGAAGGCCTATTTATAGTCTAAATTCATAGATAAAATAGTATTAAAATAATTTATAGTAATCAATGTTTAAGTGGGAAACTAAAACAATGTTTAACTGAAAGAAATAAAGCTGAGAGAATTGAGGAACACATTGCCACGTTGCAACGTGGCTTTCTTCTCGTCGTGATGAAATATGGTCATGTCGTCTGGACGAAGAGCTCCTCCTCATCGCAACATCACATATTATTTATGCTGAAATGCGAGGCATACTCCACAATAAATGTAATATTGTTTAATAAAATATGTCAATTTTAATTTTAAAGAGAGTAATTGTAATTAATTTGATCAAATTTAGTTCATATATTTTTTAAATTTATAAATTTTAGTTAAAACACAAACAATAGTTGTTAAATTCGTTTAGTTAAATTAAATCTTTAGTCTTGAACTATGTGTACAATTGTAGATAATCTATATTCTTCAATTGGATTATTGTAAGTCCCTATACTTTTTTAATTTTGAAATTTCAGTCTTAACGTTAATGACAGTTGTTATTTTATTAATTAGATTTATAGTAAGTAATATATAAAAATAACAAATTAATATGACATAACACATATAATAATATACTTGTCACATCATATTTTGAAAATAACTTAATTTAATAAATTTAACCGCTATCGTTTAATGATGAGTAAAAATTTAAGATTAAAAAAGCATAACCACTAAAAATAATCAAATTAAATTCGTATTTTTTTTTTGTAAATTATGATAACTAATAACAAAAATTAACCCCATGTGTTTCAACATTACTTTTTAGTAATTATTGCCATCATTTTCCTTCCCAAAATTAAATTTGACTTATTTCATTAAACAATTTAAATAAAAATTAATTAGCTATATTTATAATAAAACAAAAAAAATCATCCACTTGGTTAGAGGTGATCATGGGTTGGGCTATCCGGCCCGCCCGAAAATGAGAAGGTTCGGGTAAAAATATAGACCCAAAATATGGGTTTGGGTAAAAAAAAGAGGCCGGTTGAGAAAACGGGTCGGGCCTAGGGTAAAATTTTTTTGGCCCGGTCCCGGCCCGGCCTGAATTATATATTAAATATATTTTTTATTTTTAATCAAATATACTTTTTAAATTTACATATTTTTATTTGTTTTTTGTTTTAAAATTTTTATTTAATGAAAAAACTAAAAAAAATAATATGGGCCGAGTCGGGCCAGGCTCGGGTTTATCAATTTTCATTCAAGCCGGGCTTGGACAAATTTTTAAGCCCATATTTCGGGTCGGGCTGGGCTCGAGGGCCTAAAAATAGACATAAAATTTTGTTTGGGCCGACCTAAACCCGACCCGACCCAGCCCATGATCACCTCTAACCTAGTGTCAAATTGTAATTAAAAATTCTGAAATTTGAATTTCGTTTAAGAAAATAAAATTTTGAAGGAAGTTCATAAGTTCATAATTGATGCCATTCCGGTTTTCAAGTAACGAGAAACGACCGGTCTACATTTTTGCCTCTTGGTAACAAAATTAAAACCAAGGAAAGTCTCTAGTTTTTAAGCCAACAATATTTGACAACATTTCACGTGTAAAAGTCAATGACTAGGGATGAACAAAAAGTTTGAGGCCCGACGGATTCTGACTCGATCTGATTTGATAGGACTATTTTTTTAAAATTCAATGAAATCGAATTAAAAAAATAATTATCAAAATGTTTTTAAATATTAATTTAAAATATATGATAATAAAATTTATATTATTATTTACTTTAAAATAATTATATTTAGGATATTATTATCATTAAATATAGAAAAATATATATTTGTGACGTATCAGGGTTGGGTTGGAGTCGAATATATCTTGAACTTTTGGAGATAAAATTGGGGGAAATAAATTAATATTTAATTTTGCCATCTTCACCAAATATTAATTATGCTTTGATGGCTCAAATTCAAATTTTATTATGCGTAAATATTACGGATATGTATTTATTTTAATTATTTTAAATTTAAATCTTATTATACACGATTCTTTATTCGAATATATTCCAATTTTTATACGTATAAATTATTAATTAGTTAAGAGTTCAGAATCCATCAAATCTAAAACCAGGTTGGGCAGCTAAGCTTTGGTGTTATTATTGGCAAGTTGGTGGCTAATTTTATGAGGTCACCAAATTTGGAAAGTAATGTAAGGCACGTGTGTTTTGGATGATGATAAATAAGATTTAATTCTTTGCTTTAATTGACAAATACTTAGATCATACTTTGATTTACTTACCATTAAGATGCTTGCTTCTGTTCACTATTTATCCTTCATTAATTACAGTAAACAAAATGTAGTTCAAGAGAAGCATAAAATGGCTTTAAATATACGTGATCATAGGTTAGTCTATGTGAATGCAAAATTTTAGATTCGGATTTGGTTCAAGCTCCACACAGATTAAAAATGTTAAACTTGAACCTGGTCCACTCGTATTAAATTTTTTTAGATTATTATTTTTATATAAAAATAATTTTAAAAAATGTAATACATCAAACACATTTAAAATATTAAAATAAATGTTTAATTTTTATATTTAAATAACAGTAAGATAGTTACAACTTAATAAGAAAATGCCTCTAAAATAATTTTAAAAAATATAATACATCAAATACATTTAAAATATTAAAATAAATGTTTAGTTTTTATACTTAAATAACAGTAAGATAGTTACAACTTAATAAGAAAATGCATCTAAAATAGTAGTAAAATTAACAATAAAACAAGAGTTATAAAATATATAAACAATAACAACAAAATAGTAGCAATATAATAATAAAATGAAAGTAAAATGGTAGCAAAACAGTCTAGACAAAAAAATCGTACCCGAGGCTCGGCTCGTTAAGAGAATGGGCCTTATTTTTTGTTCAAATCTATTTTTTTGGGCCTATATTTTTGTCCAAACCCTCTCATTTTTCAAACAGACTTTTAAGTCTAGACGGGTGACCTAGCTCATGATCAGGTCTAGCTTCTAAATTTATTTATGAGTGAGATTTTAAATAAGGGTGTCAGGAAATTGGATTGATTTAGTTTAAAATATTATTTAATAATATTAGATTATTGAGTTGATAACATGAATATATTATTTTGTTTGTATGTCAAGAATCACACGTTCTCAAACTTTTATCTTTCGATTTTAAAAGGAGTCCAAAGAGATCTCCATGCCTACATAGACTAGTTCGTATGGTATCATATTTGCTCACATGATTTCTATATCCTAGAAGTCATGAGTTCGAATATATTGATGCACAAAACTCTTCAATAATAACGGTTTTTCCAATTTAAGTATCGAAACATGCTTTTAAACTCCTTTTAAAGTTGAGAAATAATCTTGAGAGTATACTAATGACGACTAGCAAAAAATGCGTTTATTTAAATTTAATGGCAGATTACACCGCTTAGTATCTCGTGTTCCATTAGGTAAGAATTTTTTTTTCTATAAAAGACCATAATATAGAAATTTAAAAATATATAAAAATTTGGAGATTTAGTTTTTTTTTTTTTGAAAAAATCTATTATTAATCAACATTATCACAAGAATAAACGAGACAAAACTCAATATCAATGGTTTCTTTTCACAAAAAAAAAAAAAAAAACACCTTAACCATAAATAGAAAGAAGATGTGGTGTATTATTTGTATATTTTTGACATTTTTTTATTAAATGAATATTGTAGATACTGTTGTCAATACATGAAGATGTGGGTTCGAATGCGTTGAAACGGATTATCCTCTTATTTATGGGTTGAGAAGAGACTATAGGTAGTTCTAGACATTGTTAAAAAGAGCAAATATAACCAAAACCTATAATCAGGGGTGAAACTAAGGGGGCTAGCAGCGCCCGTCCCCTCTAAAATGAAAAATTTTCATTTAGGCCCTTTAAAGTTTTTAAAATTTTAAATTAGTGTAGATAAAATTACACTTTACACTTTGACCTCCTTTAAAAATATAAAAATTTGATTTAATCATTTACAAATTATAAAGATATAGACTATTAAAATGGTGAAATTATATTTTTGCTATTGTAAAAATTACAATTTTGACCCCCTAAATTTTTTTCTGGTTTCGCCCTGCTGTAATGAGATTATTAAAAAAATTCTTCTTTTTTTTTAAAAATTTTTTAAATGAGTACAAATTAAAATAACTAAAAATATTATATTATAATAAACACTCATAATATAGAGAATTTTTTATAGAATTTAATCGCATCTGCATTATTCCAAATTATTTTATAATGAAAGAGTTAGCGTATAAATTAGGTTTTTAGTTTGGTTTAAGGGCTTCATCGTCAATCAATATTATCCAAAGATACAACCAACGACCAAACCAATCAAATCACAGAAATAATAAATCTATATAAAAAAAAAAGCATTTCTACTGTTTAAAATTTAAAAAAAAATTAATAATTTTTTTTATAATTAATATTTTAATAATTTAAGTTCTAACAATTGACTTTATCAATATAATTATTATTATATATTATATTAAAAAAAATCAATTTCGTTGGTTGACTAATACTAGTATAATGATAATAATAGATATTTGTTATATTTCTATGCCACTTGAGCACAAATTAGTAGCATAAACAACGTTGACCCTCCCATTGGCTCTGCTTGAAGAGATGTCATGTTAGATTATTCGTCATAATTAAAGAAGTATCAACTCTCAGACACATTATTTTTTAGGTGTAAACATAAAAGTAATAGAGACCTACCTGAGTATAATAACTTCGCACCCATCAAATGCATAATAGAATGGGCCCATAGTGCACGTTCTTCACGTATTGCATGATGACAACTTTCTTGATAACAACCTGTCATGT
Source organism: Gossypium australe (assembly GCA_005393395.2). Classification (NCBI taxonomy): domain Eukaryota; kingdom Viridiplantae; phylum Streptophyta; class Magnoliopsida; order Malvales; family Malvaceae; genus Gossypium; species Gossypium australe. The sequence continues at coordinate 154,841,845 of CM016626.1, forward strand.
CATGCTAGTGGACAAGATAATCTCTCCTATAAATATCCTTTCAATGATGAAGAATGATAGACTTTTTAGCCCTTAAAGTTACTTTGAGCAATTATTCTCTATTTCAACAATCAACCTCTCAAATTTTAGACAAGCTTTCGAGCTTAGGTGGATGGTGCGACCCTTGAACATGTCTTCTCTATACTAAGTTTGATAGCATGGTGGTTATTATTCCTCTCTTCGATATTCAAGGAGAGAAGGCTTAAGAAAAAAAATTGAGAAATTGATGCTGATTTGAATAATGATATTTGGATGATTTTTGAAAAAAAATTAAAAAAATATGATTATTCAAACATAACTAAAATTTATTTTTATTTAATTTAGAATTGATTTTAATTTTTATGATGTAAAAATAAATAATTTATATTTAAAATAGTGAAATAACTTAAAAATATAAAAAATATGTTTTAGGAAATATTAAATAAAGTTATTGATCATTTTTTATTTACTTAAAATTATTAACTTTTTAGAAATATTTTTGGAGCTTTACAAAATGTTGTTTAAAAAAACATAAAATAAAGTCGAAAGAAACCAAAGTCAATATTTAAAAAAATCTAAAATTGAAGCAAACTAAATTATTATAAATGGCTTGAAAATTAAAAAAAAAAACCATCGAATCAAAGCAAATTCATCCCTATACGAAGGAGAAAGTCTACTATTTGTTTCTTACTAGATGACATTATAGAGAGAACCGTATTAGCTGCGCAATAAAGGTGATAGATATATTTAATGCAATTTGGTTGATGGTTAGGCTCGTCTGACAAAAGTAGTGAGTAAATTTATTCATGAGTCAAGTTTGGACAAAGATTTTATGTCTTGAGCCAACCCAACTTAGCCGGGTTTTAATTCAATTTTAATAATAATAAGCTATTTTTAGATTTAAATTTAATTATAAAATACATGAATATTAATATAAAATATATTTTTAATATTTTTATTAATTTTTGAATAATGAATATTAATATTTTTAATATTTTTATTTAGATTTGTTCAGTATTTTAATGTTGCAAAAAAAACTGGAAAAAGATAAACTGCTAATATCATACAAAATCAGAAGCTGTTTAATCAAATAAAGAATCAAATTTATTTTTCTCTAAGTTCAAAATTAGTTCTCAATCACCTCCATTACTCAAAAATACTTCCCATTCATATCATTGGAAGTTCATTCTTAAGCTTACATTTTCCCCCCTGGTCTCATGCTTCTGTTCCGGTTTTAGTATCTTCAACCGTCTCTCCGAGAGTAAACCGAACGAACCTTCGGACTTTTATGTTCTCTCCGATTGCAGCAACGGTTTGCTTTACCAAGTCTTTAATCAACACGCTGTCGTCCTTGATGTATGGTTGTTCCAAAAGGGCAAGCTCTCCAAGCCGGTTTGATACCCTCCATTCGACGATTTTCTCTCTAATGTTATCCGGTTTTGATGCGAGGTCTTCTCTTTGCATCTCGAGCTCTTTTTCTTTGCTTACCGTACTCTCTGGGATGTCTTCGATGGATACGAACTGCACCTGTGGACAGGCCACGAACTTGCATTGCTAGATTATCGACCAACTCTTTGAATTTTTCACTTCCACCAACAAAGTCAGTCTCGCAATTGACTTCAATTAGTACACCGATCCGAGAGTCGTGAATGTAGGAACCAATTCTGCCTTCAGCAGCAAGGCGGCTGGATTTCTTGCCCGCGGTTGAAAGGCCTTTCATTCTAAGGTATTCCTGAGCTTTCTCAAGGTCGCCCCAGTTTTGGACAGAGCTTTCTTGCAGTCTATCATCCCGGCACCTGTTTCTTCACATAGTTGTTTAACAAGCGCAGCCGAGACTGCTACTGCAGGTCTGCAGAAGACAAATGAGTTATTCATTTCAGCATTGTCCAACTAAAACAATTGGTTTATCATTCTCAAACCTATATACTACGAAGTGTCGTGATTAGTTTATAAAAACGTGACCATAATGAGTTTGTATTATTACGAAAAATGGGAAATATTTACTTACTTCTGATCAGTTTCCTTGGCTTCCAAGGAAGCCGGTTGTTTTTTTTCGACAGTAGAAACTGGCTTTGCTGCAGTTTGGGCAGCCACTTCGGCAGCAAAATCCTGGCTTTTCTTCTCAAGTCCCTCTCTGAGATTGAACCTCACAAATCTTTTCACTTTTATATTTTCTCCAATGGTAGCAATAGTCTGCTTCACCCAATCTTTCACTACTAACTTATCGTTCTTAATGTAGGGCTGCTCAAGTAAAGCCAGTTCTTCAAGCCTCTTCCTTATTCGTCCTTCAACAATCTTAGATCTAATCTGTTCGGGTTTCGATAAGAGATCTTCCTTTTGCATCTCTATTTCTCTTTCCTTATTTACAATATCCTCGGGAACATCTTCAGGAACAAGATATTGTACTTGAGAACTGGCAGCAACCTGCATGGCTAGATCATCGACAAGCTCCTTAAAGATGTCACCACGGGAGACAAAATCTGTCTCACAGTTAACCTCTAATAGGACACCGATCTTACTATCGTGAATGTAAGAACCTATTCTTCCTTCAGCTGTGACTCGACTGGCTTTTTTATCTGCACCTGCCAAGCCTTTCTTGCGAAGAAACTCTTGCGCTTTAACAATATCTCCTCCGGTCTCCAAGAGTGCTTTCTTACAATCCATCATTCCTGCTTCTGTTTCTTCACGGAGCTGCTTTACAAGAGCTGGTGATACAGGTGTTGCATAAATAGAACACAAAATTTTAAATATCATGAAAAAGGAATATAAAATACGAGTTTTAGGGGTTCAAATATAAAAAAGAGAGCATAATTTCAACTCGTATCAAGATGGAGTCTATGTTACTCAGATTTGGATATTTTCTTTTACTTTTTTTCATGTATTCAGAGGGTCATATCCTCGTACTTCATTTAGATATGCACCAGACATGGGTACTTCATGGGTACTTCATACGTTTTTTCATGTATGGTACCCGAATTCAGATATGCATCAGACATGGATACTTCATTTAGCTTTTAATAGGTAGAAACAATTGCCAAAATGGATGAAGTATAAACCTGTAATCACATTTTCCTTCGGGGTAGAGCCATTTCAATCGGTAACCTCGTCGTTCTTTTGAGGTGGAGGTTCTACCTCTTTAACTTCGAAGGCAGACAGAGTTTCTGGTGAATCCATCCGCACTTCATCCTCAGTATTCTCAACTTTGTTCTCAGCTTCTTCAATCGCTTCACTTACAGAAGACTTAATCTGATCATCAGCTAATTCTTGAGATGGATCAGAGCTTACATTGTCTTCCGCTGTATCTGAGCAAAAATCGGCAATAAGAATTACAAAGTTCTAAGACAGATCCAGGTCTGAATAGTAGGGGGGATATGACCCTCTGATGGATCTTACATTGTACACACCAGTAATGCCTTTGTTTATTATATGCAGGCATGTACATATCTATTTATTTGGATAATAGTAATGCCTTTGTTTATTATATGCATATGAATTATGATATGCAGATTCACATATATTCAGTTTCCAAATCATCATTTTGGTACAGAGTTATGATCATATGGTATGTATGTATATATGTATTTGGATAATAGTAATGCCTTTGTTTATTAATGCTGAAATCACGGATATTCAGTTTCCAATAATCATTTTGGTGTAGAGTTACGAACATATGGTATTTAAGTATGCATTATGCATCTATGTATTTGGATGATAATAATGCCTTTGTTTATAACATGCATAATATAAACAGAATCACAGATATTCAGTTTCCAATCATCATTTTGCTTCAGAGTCATGAACATAAAGAATGTATGTATGTAATATGCATGCACGCACGCACGTTTGTATGTATCAATGTATTTGGATAATAGTAATGCCTTTGCTTATTGTATGCATATTATATGCAGAATCACAGACATTTAGTTTCCAATCATCATATGGGTGCAGAGTCATGAACATATTACATGTATGCATGTACGCAGGCATGTATGTATGTATCTATGTATTTAGATAATATTAACGCCTTTGTTTATTATATGCTTAATCACAGATATTCAGTTTCCTGTCATCATTTTGGTGCAGTGTTACGATAATGCTGAATGAAATTCTCCAAATATAGGTTTGCTAGCAGTTTCGTGGGTATCTACCTTCAACATCTTTCAAATCAGGAACATCGGGTTGTACATACGTGCTGCCAACACTTCCATTTTCCTTGGGAATAGCTCCAACTTCATCATCTTGAACTGATGTGGCAGATGGGATTTTATCCTCCGTCACGGGTGTTTCTACTTGTACTTCATCCTTTGCATCGGAATCTTCACCAACAACTGAACTTTCTGAAGTTGTAACTTGATCGACTATTTCTCCGGATGATCCCAAAGTTTCATCACTTTCCACCACATTTACTAGTGGAACTTCTGCGCTACTTTCAGGAGATGAAACTTCAAAACTCTCCTCTGTTTCCTTATCTGTGGTTTCCTCCTTGTTTGCGATATTGGCAACTGTATCCGTTTCCTTTTCAACCAGTTCACCTGCTGCGGTAGCGTCAGCGACCGTTTGAACCTCAATTTTCTCCGGCTTTTCTCTCTAATCCAAAAACGCAGCAATCTCCTTGTTATTATGGAAAGCTAGCATGAAGGGATTCATTGCAGTGTACACCACACCTTGGCTGAGCTGCGAGTCCAAGTTATCATTGTCCTCTTCTTTCTTCATCGTTAAGGTTACTTATCCCCGTGTGATGCGCAACACACGGACTTTGACTTCTTGGCCAACCTGCAATGATGGCCGTCCCATCATGCTCATAAGTCCATCATCGGATTCTTCCATTGTAGGCAAGAATCCTTCTTCCCCCTTGGGAAGTGATATGAAAGCACCTGACCGAGTTAAATTCTTGACCGTTCCGTCTAGGTCTTGTCCCTTGACAAATTTCGAGCTTTTCTCGGCTCCTTTTTCTGGCCAGGCCTTGAAGCATTCTTCCTAGCTGGCCTGGCCCTGTCAGTCCCGGAAGGACTGTCTTTTTGTGCTTGTCGTTTACTAGCATCATCATTTTCATGCATCGAAAGCGATATCCTCCCACTCTCGGTGTTTACTTCAACTAACCTCACCTTTACCTCTTGTCCAACTGAAACAACACTCGCAACATCCTTAACAAAGCTATCGCTTAGCCTAGAAACATGCACCAGTCCATCCGTGAAAGCCCCGAAATCAACAAAAGCACCAAATGGTTGGATTGATCTTACTTTCCCTGTAAACATTGCACCAAGAATAAGCTCCTCGTCCTTAACAGGCGGCATCTCACTTTTCCTTACAGATCTCATACGTTTGGACTGTGTTGGTGCATCATTAGAATCTGATTTTTCACTTGTTTCAACTGCATCTAAGGGAGAATTAGATTGCTCCACTGCTACATCAGTCCCAGTTGCAGATATACAGGTTCCTGGTTTTCCATTCAAAGCATACTCTGTTCTGTATTGCGGAAATGATGTAACGCTGGTTGACAAAGGTAGGATAAATCTATGTGAGGGTAGAGCATATCTTGTGTGTCTCCTTGAGGAACTGCATCTCGTTAAACTAGTGCCCTTCCTTACCGAACAGGCTGCACCGAGAATAAGCGTAGTATTGCTAATAGAACACGGGATCACAGGAGTCATAGTGGCGAAAATCGAAGTACAATCTGCACTAAAATAAGTGCTTCATCTGTATCTTCACCTGCAAGAACATGAACAATGCACTCAAAACACATAAATTTCCGAAGTTTTCAATACGGCACACGATATACGAGCACCAACATACCGAAACCAATACGGTTAATATCTTCGATAAATACCCCAGCAAACAGAAAATTACAATCACAGGCATAAATATGGTGATTAAATTTGTTATGCAAATCAAAATTTCATGTTCAACTCAAGGTATAGTAGGTTGCAAGCGTATAACAGTTTGGACTTTAGAACCACAACAAATAGATAGCATCTTTCGTCTAGTTATTCTAGCCTGCATTACTCGAGCTCGAAACCTTTGACTGTTCTACCCTCGTATCATATCCGAATATGAGTCGGACATGAGTAGCGGATAAGGGTGCTTCAACTAAAGTGCATAATGAACCAATGTAACACTTAAAAGGTGAAAATTAACCAAATGGTGCTTAACATAAAAGGGTTCTTATCAAAATGTTCTTATCAAAATCCATCTCAAGGTAGCTGTATGAACCAATTGAGTTAAACTTTGAGTTCGATAATCGGGTTATTTTCATCACATTGTTCACTGCTACAGTAGTAGGATTTTCACTTTAAAAAACACCAAGACCCAACATTTCACTCCCAATTCAATAAACAAGAAAAACAAATTCATTACCAAAAATACCATAAAAAAATTCATGGTTTCAGTCAAAGAGAAGCAACAACATGAGAAAATATGAACAACCCAACATTAGAAAGTCGATGAAGAACATATAGAAACTTCAAAAATCAATGAGCCATTGTCATATTACAAGCAAAAACTGTACTTTTTTTTTTTAAAGAGATAAAACTTTCTGGGGAAATTTTTCAGAAGTGAACTAAATGAAAATACGTACAAGAGAAAACCTATTGCTTGCAATTCATCAGAACTGGAAGAGAGAAAAATGAAAGGTTGGGCTTTAGCCTTTAAATCCTTAAAAACGAACAACAATATGATTATGGGCTCTTGCGCAAGTTTGTTTCTCAGCCTCTAGTTTTTGGTTGGCTAAAAAATTTATTTTAGGGTTAAAATAATATTTAGTCCTTGAACTTGATAATTTTTTCAATTTAATCCCTGTGTTTTTTTTCACATTAGTCCTAATAGTTGAAAATTTTTATCAGTTTTGGTCCATGAGATAACATGGCAATCTAATGAAAGTTTAAATGCTGATGTGGTACAATTTCAAAGTGCCACATCATCACATAGACAAAAATTATTGTCGCGTTTTAAGACTAAATGTTGCCTAATCCTCTTATTTTATGTAAAATTTTAAGTCTAATGTATGTATATGTACTATTATTTAAATGGTTGATTGAATAGGTGTTACCTATCAACCAAGGACTGGCAGGGGCCCTGTCCCTCTAAAATAGAATTCTTTTCATTTAGGCTCTTTTATAATTTATAAAATTTTATATTTATAATGGTAAATTTACATTTTAGCCCCCAAAATGATAAAAATTTGATTTAATCTTTTTAAAATTATAAAAATATAGGTTATTAAAATGGTGAAATTACATTTTTATTATCGTAAAAGTATATAATTTAATTCCGTCCTCTAAAAAAATTTCTGACTTCGTGCCTACCATCAACTAAATCTAAACTCAATTGAAAAATCACCGATAACTCATTTATATTATTATTTAAATGAACGATTTAATTAATGTCACTCATTAAATAAATTATAATTTAATTGTGAAATTATTAAAAAATTAAATTCACTTCTTTTAATGTTTAAATCGATTAACTTATCGGTCTAATTAATTTTTTTATTTTTAAATAAAGGAAAAATGAGCCATAAAAAAAAAGCCATTGACGTTGCAGTGATTCCAAAAGTAAATGAAAACTGTAAAATCAAACCATTCAATCAATTTTATGACAATATTATTGAGAGGCCTTTGTATAATTCAATCAATTAAACCATTCACCGGAAACTGTCGTTTTTTGTCCCATTTCCGGCAGCATTCCGAGGATGTTCAATGGCACTTAGTTTGGTTTTGATAATGTGACGTCATTTTTCGTTGGTAACTATTTTTGGATAAACTTGGAAGAAAATTATAATTAAAACAAAAAAATTAAAGGTAAACTATAAAAATAGTCAATTTTGTTTGCCTCATATTACATTTTAGTCACTTACATTATCGTTTTGTTACGAAATGGTCACTCTACCATTAAGCTTCGTTGCCTCCCTAACGGTGGTCCAACGTGGCAGTTCAAACTAAATTTATTTAATTAAAAACTTATTTTCATCTCAGCAATTGAACCTCTAAGTTGGCATTTAAAACTTATTTGGACTGTCACATAGAACTGCCGCTAGGGAGGTAATGGAGTTTAACGGTAAAGTGACCACTTTGTAACAAAAAGATAACGTAAGTGACTAAAACGTAACATTTCAAACATAAGTAACTAAAATGTAATCTCATACAAACATAAGTGACTATTTTTGTATTTACCCAAAATTTAATTATCAAGATAAAAAAACACAAATATAATTTAAAAGTTAAATAGTGAAATAATAATAATATAATTGTTTATGTTTCTCAAGAAATAAAAACATAAAACCAGTTCCTTGTCTCCTTTAAACTTTGGGTTTGTGATGTTAAACAAAGAAAATGCCGCCTGTCAGTGACTGTCCGTATCTGTAACGTTTCTCCCTTTCCTTTTCGTTTTTTTATTGTCCGAGTGTGCAGCAGTTGGGAATGATCAAAATCTAATTCAATTCCTAATAATAAATTAAACTTCAACTTTTAAATCAAACAATTCAAGTTATTTGAATTATTAAATCAACTTAAATAATTTATTTGGAATTTAAACAATTATAATTTTTTTTTTGGGGGTTTGAGATATATTTCGAATTGGATTGAAATAAAATTTTAGTCTCGTGTTTTAGGTCTGTGTTCGATCTGAAAAATAAACTTAAATTGTTGCTTAAGTCCGACCCAGATAAAAATGCTAAATCTGAGATTGACCCGGCTTGTTCGTATTAAATTTTTACATATAAAAATCAAATTTTAAAAATATAATATATCAAATACATTAAAAATATTAAAACAAATATTTCCCAACAAATTGAGAATATATTAAAAAATTATATTTAAATAACTCTAAGATAATTACAACTTAGTAAGCAAATAACTTTAAAATAGTAACAAAATTTATAATAAATCGAGAGTTATACAATATTCAAATAATAACAATACAATAACAACATGGCAGGAAAGCAATAGCAAAAAAATAAAATTTAGGCACATTCGAGCTAGGCTTGGACCAAAAATTTTTATCCAATACTTGATCCGTTTAGAAAATGAGTATTATTTTTTGTCTAAACCCATTTTTTGAGCCTATATTTTTGTTCAAACCCTTCACCAATCTTCAGACATAAGCGAGTGGCTCGGCCTATAATTTGGTCCAGTTTGAGACCTTCCGATAATTATATTGAACTTTTTCAATAAAAAAATAAATACAATTATATTCAACTCTAGTTAAATTTGAAATCAAATTGGGTTAGATCCCTAAACAATAGACAAAGCTTTTTCTACTTATTTATTCAATGTAAAACGAGCATTGAGCTCCCTTACTTGCCACTTGATCCAATCCCTAATACGAGTTTATATATTAATGAGAAATTATTGTCAATATTTTATATTTAACAAAAACTCAAACCATCACTCTAAAGAAGTTTTATGTATCGTTTTCTTTTATATTAAATGCAATATAAAAATTGTTCGATTTTTGAAATCTCAAATTCGAATCTCATCTTATATTAATATGTTAAATTTTCTCGGAATTTATTATATATATAATAATAATATTCTCAAGAATTTGACTATTACATAAGAATTTCAAAAAATAATGAAAAAAATAAGAAAAAAAATATTACATAAAGTGCACTAATTACCAAGAAAAAGAAAAAAAAAATTAAATTGGCTGAATTCGAGATTTTTGAGACCTTCTTTCTCTGTTAGAAAACCATTGAATTGTTCTTCTAGCAATCGACCACCATTGTCGCCTTATTGTTTCCTCGTTCGTAAAATCCTCCGATAACGACGAAGAGCGCGACGGTGGCGGCGGCTCACATGTTCTGTTAATCACATCTCGAAACCTCGATAAAACAGTAATGTCCGACATTGATCTTCTTTCACCTTCATTAACAATCCTTGATGATGATGTCGAAGCAACAACAGGACCTGAAACTGTATTGGTTTCATTGATCGAACTGATTTTGATCTTTACATCCTCAATAATCTTCATTTTTTTCTCGTTTTCGATCATGTCGTTCGACATATCGTTAATCATTTCGGAGTTCAACAAAACAATGTCTGAAGAACTTAAATTGCTCCACCGGTTTTTGAAAACCACGTTGAGTTTATGAAACACCCTCCGATCATCGTCGTTGTCGGTGGCCATGTCCGCTGTTCTGGTTTCATATATTGATGACCCGCCATCTTCTTTGAGCTCCATGTTTGAGTTCGAGCCGTTTCTTAAGAACCGGAAGCTGTTGGAGTACGTTAAGATTGTCGGATCGTCGGCGTTGATTTTCCGGCGACAAAGCGGGCAGCTCGAGTGTTTTTCAAGCCATTCGTCGATACATTCGACGTGAAATGCGTGTTTGCATTGCGGCAACAATCTTAAAACCTCGGTATCTTCGAATTTCGAGAGGCAAACCGAACATTCGAGTCCTTGTTTCGATCCTTTGATCGATGAGAATTTGAAGAAAGGGAGTGATTCTATGATATTCTTGTCGATCCCGGAGAACCCAGATTTTGTTCGACGGAGAGTTGTAGGGAGGTTATCACCGCTGTCGACGGTGGTTCCACGGTGGCAGAATTTTGTACAGGCAACTAGGGAGAGAGTTAAAGCGAACATGGCACAGAGAATGCCGATGACAATGGCGAGGCTTGGCCGGAAATTAGAGACAGCATCATTGGAACTTGCATCACCGTGGCTGTTGGAGGTAGATTCTACGTCGCCGACTAAAAGAACGAAAAGAAGAAATAATGAACTGGTTAAGTTTAACCGATTCATTGCAAGCTCAAAATTTTTTCAAAAAATTTATTGCTTCTCTACTGCCGTTTTCAGCTGCAAATTTTTGTATTCATTTCGGATTGGTTACATTTTATAGCACACAGGTGGGATAGATGTGGTATAATTTTAAATTTCGTACCTTTTATTTTACGAAAATTAAAATTTAATCCATTTATATTTAATTTATCATTATTTTTATTCAAAAATTCCATTAAACCTGTCATCGAAATTAGTATATCAAATTCATAAGTAAATAATTAATAAAAAATTATCAATTCAATTATTTTTAAGTTAGAAATTATAAAAAAATTAATGATTCAAATTTATATATTTTTATCAATAATTTTTTTATAAAGTAAAGATAGAATTTCATAATTAAACCTTTAAAACAACCTTAACAATAGTAAATATTGTATGATTGTGGAAAACATATATAATAGAGAAAAAGTAATTAGAACATTCTTTAAAAGAAATAATTAAAAAAAAAAAAAACTATAAGGGCATAGTCAGGGAGCTGGTACTTGGCAGGACTTCAACCCTCTTAAAATGAAAAAAAAAATTATTTAGGTCTTTTAAATTTTTAAAAATTTTAAATTAGTAAAAGTAAATTTATACTTTGACCTCCTAAAAAATATAAAATTTGATTTAAACCTTTAAAAATTATAAATATATAGATTATTCAAATGGTAAAATTATATTTTTACTATCGTAAAATTAAAACTTAATTTTCAACCCATAAACATACCAAAACTATATATAGTAAAATAATTTAAATACAATTATTATAGGAAAAAATATACCATTATATAAATTATCTTTGAGGTGGCTGTTACTGTTAGCAGCCCACTTATATATATATAAATAATATTCCAAATTGGCAAACCAGCTTTTTATTATTTTTTAAATAAAAAAATTGGGAAGCTTTTGAATTGTGGTTGAATACGTTGAACAAAATAAATACAAAATTTGGTCACTGACCATCACTAACCACATTTCTCCATTTCCTCCTCTAATTTTTTGTTTGTATCTTACATTTATAATTATAATCATCATCAATTATTACATTCATATATATGTAACACTATAAGGATAAAGTAAAAAAAAAAAAAAACGCTGGGTCAAGATAATTTTTTTTTAAAGATTAAGGGGCAAAACTAAAAAAAATGAATAATTAAATTTTCGGAGGGGTGAAAATGAAATTTTCTCATTTCGCTAAAGTTAAAAAAAATGGATTAAATTGAATTACTTAAAAGGGATTGAATAATTAGTTTAACTATCAATAAAAAAATCAGGATATATTTAAACAACTAAACTCGCATTCATATATTTTGCAGAGAAAAAGATTGAGACTTAAACTTGAGATTTCAAATTTTCGACATTTATTTAATTAAGCAAATGAATGTTTCATCGATTAATTTGATAAAATTAAAAGGGTTAGTTTTGATGTATTCTTTATTTGGATTGGCTCGTTTTACCCTAATAATTAAAAAAATTATTTAAATTTATTTATATAAAATTATAAATATTAATATGAAATATTAGGCTAAAAAGACAAGGAAAAAAAAAAGAGACTCTATTTTCAACTTAATTCTTGTACAAGTCCAATAAAATATCCATTTTTTGTTTTAATGTGAATATAATCTCACGTTTCATATTATTCATATTTAATTCCGTTAATATTGTTGTTATTGTTACAATTTAAATTACGTTAATTATTATGAGTTAAAATAAATATTATAAAAGAAAAACTGCATAAGGGTATGTTGGAAATCTTAGTCTCAAAAATAATAAAATCGATATATATGTATATATATATTAAAAAGTTGTATTATAATTTTTTCCAATTTATAAAATTATGTTTTAATTTTTTTAAAATTTTAAAATTTAATTTTGACCCCTCGTATAAGGAAAATATCAAAAAATAAAATGATCGTAGGTTAGGGTGAGTAAAACTTAATTTGATTAGAAAAATCGAAAAAATAAATTTCGAGTTAATCGAATCAATTTATTCGAATTATTCAAGTCAACTGGAATAAGTAATTCGAATTTTGAGTTCAAATCAAGTTGAATTTTACGATTCGAATAACTCAGAATAATTTGAATAAAAAATTGGTGTAAATACTTTTTTGGTCCCTGTCAAGTTTAAAAATGAGCAAATCGATCTCTCTCTCAACAAAAATTACAAAATAATTCAAAATAATTTCAAAAATTCAAAATAATTCTTACATTAAAAACATTCTGAATAATTCTTAAATTTTAAGTTATTTATAAAAAATTCAAAATTTATATTTTTAAAAAATTATAAAAAATTCTAAAAATTATATAAAGTTAAAAAATTAAAAATTTTCTAGGATAATAATTTTGAGACCTAAATAAGTTAATTAATGATTCAAGTTTATCATACTAAAGTATTTTTTTATTATTTTATTTTGAAAGAGTTTTCAAATATATATGGTTTCAAATTTATATGCTTTAATGTGAAATTAGTTATAGTGTAACAAGATTTTAATTTAACATGTTTAATTTAACTCGAACAATTTCACTTGATTCGGCACTACTCAAATTCCATTCCACTTTATCCAAAATCTTTTTAAAAATTGAGTTAATATGATAAAATAGAACTTATAAACTCGAATAATTTAAAAAATTTTCACTCAATTCAATTGATTACTCACGTCTAATCAGAGGGAGATTCTAATGGTTAAATACTTCCAAAGATAACAAAAAAGTCAAGGGGGGGGGTCGCAACTTTGCATCGAGACAAATACACTAGATTTGATTCATAATATTATAAATATTAAATATAATACATCTATATCATTTGAATTATGAAATAACATAATTAAATTACGATATAATATGAATTATTAAATTATCAAAAATTAAGTGTAATATACCATTAATTAAAACGATAAAATACACGAAGTTAATAGAAAAACACGAATTATTGAGTTTTTTGATGAATAAATAAAAATCAAAGTCAAAAAAGAGAAAACGTTGAAAGTCAATGGAAATATTCTTCAAGTCTTCATTAAACAAGACAGGTTATACCATTCGTACATGTTTACAAGAATGAAGGCAAATGATCTGTACTATACTGCTGTTTGAATTTCTCAAATAAACACCAACTTTTATTTTGATTTTCTTTTTTAAAATGTAAACTATTAAAATAATCACTTTTGTTTGTCTCGAATTACATTTTAGTCACTTGTGTTTGAAATATTATGTTTTACTCATTTACGTTATCTTGTTATAATATTTTAGTCACTGAGCGTTAATTGTCGTTAACGGTGTAATAGTAAGTTGACGTGACATGTTAAATCATCATTTTAAACGAAATTTTTAAGTAAAATTATACAATGGGTCCCTATATTTTTTTTTATTTTGAACAATTTAATTTTAAGTTAAAAATAAGGAAGTTAAATTGTTTTTATTAAGGTTATATAGATTTAACTAATATGCAATGTGATATATGATTTTTGATTCGATATAATTATATATAATAAATTTAAATTTTGATTTAAGCGTGCACATGAGATTTTAATTTTTGATTCATTTGTACAAAAAAAAACATATAATTATTTGTATATACAATATGTAAATGTAAACCAGTGCTATGCCAATAGCGATATCAATAACTTATGAAATAAAATAAAATCAAAGCATAATATATATATATATATATATATATTATGCAAAATTAAAATACAAAAATTAAATTCATAATTTATGCAGGGACTAATAGTGAAATGTAACCTATTTCAAATAACACTTGCTAGCAAAATGAATCTTATCATCTCATGGAAGATAAAAGGAGAAGTTGACAAAGAGAATCTTTGTTCTGTGTTGTAGAAGTAAAGGTTGGTATCCAAAGCAAAAATTAAGAGATTAATTTAGAAATGAATTTTAAGCTTTAAATTTATGGTAAGTGGATGGTTGTTCATTCTATATTGGGAAACTAATATTATCTGTGAGGAATAAACACAAACACCCAAAAGACCCGGCAGTCTTTTCTGAAGGTAGAACATGGGCAATGGCGACAAAACCCAGAATCAGCAGACTGTAACACAAGCATTACAGGTAATAACTAAATTTTGGTCTTCATTTTATGTTTTTATATAAAGGAGCAATTAAACACAGTTATGGTTATTGAGGCTGTCATGTTCATGTTTACTTTAGTATTGACGTAAGAAAACGAAGCTTCTTAAAAAAAAAGAAAAAGAAAGAGGAAGTTCCAAGAAATCTATCCCTTTCTCCGGGAACTTTCTGTTTATGGTTTTACTTAAAAAGGAAACTGAGAATTTTTAAAATTTCGAGAAAATTTCAAGTTGTAGCCATTTTTGAGTTTTGAATACTTCATGTTTGGATAGTTTTTTTTTTTTTCTCGAGGTTGGTTTATATATATATTGGTAACAAAAATGGAGGGCACCAAAACAAAAGTGCCTAGCTATGTAATGTAGTTAAAGGCTGGGAACCATGAGCGTCGCGACCAAGCTTCTGTAGAACTTCAGGTACAGAGACCTCGAACAAGTATAAACCAGGCCTGTTACCCAACGCAAATTTTGCAATTATATTTTTTTCTTGAAATCGAGTCGATTTTATGTTTCTTTTGGGGTTAATTGCTCCAAATTCTAAATTATTGTTAGAAATTTTAAATTGATATTTAGTTTTTAAAATTTTATAAATTTATCTTCAATACATCAATACTATACCGATTAAATTCTATCATAGTTTAATTATCAATTTAAATATTAAATGCAAACGTGAAATATATTTAAAATATGTTAATTGAATTATAAATATGTATATCCCATGGCCAGTTTGAATATGATACATTAAAAAAAATTACTATGTTAACGAAATTTAAAATGATATTTTTTTAATATGTTAAATTTAAATTGTTTATTAACGTTACTATTATCGAATACTAAAATCAAAATCTATATCTTCTATTAAATACATGCACCAAATCATTCACAAAAACACACCAATATCACATTAAAAAAAAATCCAACCTCAAATATCAAATAATGTTTAAAATAATAAATCGGTGAAAGAACCTGCCCACATGGGCAACTCAAGCTGGGCCTTTTAACTTAAAGAAAATAGATTGGGTCATCAATTATTGCAAAATTTGAAGCTAGTTTGAGAAGAAATTTTATATGTAAATTGATATATGACACTAATTTGTATATATATATAAATGCATAAAACAAAATAAAATTATTTGAAAGAAAAAATAAATAACAACACATAGCTCAATAGAAACAGGACATTACATGAAAAAAATCAAGAAAAACACAATTGTAAGATTTTAATTCGAGAACTCAGATTCCAAACAGTTAGGTTCAACTGAAAGAATAGATTTTAGAAATCTAATCATTAAGAGCAAAATCTTAGGATTCCCAAAGTACTGCTTTACAATAAGTGTACATATAACGTCACGGGCTTACAACTTTGATCTAGTATGACCGTGTGGCACCGTGATATGCTTATGCTTGGTGTGTGTGCATGCATATACGATTTTTTTTTTTTTTTTCATGTTGGGTGGCTGTTCTTTGGTTGCTCGATACTAGGAACGTTAGAGATTGAATTGCGAAGAAAATTTTTGGAAGAAAAATATACCTGCTTATTCCTGTGGGAGAAGAGCAACCTCGATTTCTTGAAGAGACTTCCCTTTGGTCTCGATTACGTTCTTTTTAACAAAGACTACAGCCATCATACAAACGCTTGCAAACATCGAGTATAAGAGTTGCGGTCCAAGTTGCTCGAGCAAACGCAGGAAGAGCAAGCCAACGAAGAAATTGATTACCTGAAAGAGCAAGAAAAACCATCAGAAGATCACGGTAATGTTCCGTCTGCATTTGATCGTGAAAGCTGTTGCATCGCATGTATACAAGTACGTGTTTGGAAGAAAAGAAAGCAAACAACCAATAATGAAAATGAAAGTAAAGAGGAAAAAATTACCCAGTGTACTGACATACAAATTGCCATAGCTTTTGCCCTGATTCGACTAGGGAAAATTTCTGGTAATAGGAGACTTGGAACAGGACCAGCTCCTAATGCAAATGTTAAGACAAACCTGCATATTGTTGAAAATTAGAATTGATATCCGGAACGCTTTTGAGCAACCAAAACTGACATTTTACGTTGTAGGCAATTTATATTTCCCTTTTTCCACAATGAAGATAAGAACATAACCAACTTCTCAGTTCAACATTTGCAGAACATCAATTCAACTTCTCAGTTGTTGCTTATTCCACTGGTCAAGGTTAGCCAGCAGCTTGGGTCTGAAAACCCAAGAATATTGAACTTACAACCAAGACTTGATTTCCAACCACAATTTTCACAAATACTGAATACTTTCTGGCAATGCAGCCATATAAAACCTTGGTGTTCAGAGATTTTTGAAAGCAAGTAATTTGTAGCAATACTTACATTAACATGCCACCAACTGATAGATATAAAGATGCAGAGCCTGACACAAAAGTATTTGCAGCAGCAACTTGGACGAGCATTGATATAGCCTGAGTAAAGCAAATGTAGAACAAATCAAAGCCCAATTTCTAAAATAAATTTCATTATGCTGAGCCATGCTTAACACGGTATCAATAGTTATGTTATCTGGAGTTTTCAATTTCTTGAAGTACTAATGTCTGATACATATTCAGGCAACAGTGACAAGTATAGAGATATGATCTTACACATGTAAGGAAAAACTTTGAAAATATTGAACATACACATGTCGGACACATATCCTATCTTACAGTCACCCCCGTCAGGTAACATAGAACAACAGTGTATTTTAAAACCATTCTTCCAAATTCCTTGTTATGAATGATATACTTTCCATGAGAAAATTAGTGAAACTACTATTTACCATGCCAAAGAAGCTCCACAAAAGGAGCATTTTCCTTCCAAGTTTATCCATTAAAAGCATCGCAATGATAGATCCTACATGAAGAGAAAATCAGCATCATGAGACTTGGCAAAATGTCAAAATAAAATGTTGACAAGAAAGTAAATAAGTATACCTGATAAATTAGCAACTCCAATGAACGCATTCGCAACATCTGAAGGCACTCCCGCACTTTTAAATACAGATGAAGAGAAATAAAACACAGCATTTATACCAGATAGCTGTTGTAAAGCAAACAGAGTTGACCCAATATAAACAACTGCAAAAGGAGAACATGAATAACAAAGCCCAAAAGGACAGAAGCAAAGCAGAACAGGAAGCAGTAGCTGTAGGCACCAAAAAAGAACTTGGGAAGCCTTTGTACAGGCATGGAAAGAAATGGTACTATTTACCTCTAAAATGGCGGCCATAGAACAATTCAGAGAGCTTTACAGGGTCTGCGTCATCCCCCCTGTCCAATTTGGCTAATTCCACCATGGCATATTTGACATGTGATCCACCTAAAAGCCTCTCAAACTCAGCTTCAGCTTCAGCAATTCTTCCTTGCTGTGTGACATCATCAAGGAAATATAATTATTTTATTCTGCTATAAGCTTTTAATAAAAAGGAAAATGTGATTTTATCGAATTCGGTCATATGCTACAAATGATGGGCACATCTTGGAAACTAACAGAAGATTAGTGCAGTTTCATGTGGCAAAAGTTGCAAAAATAAAATAACGTGAAAGAATCCAAATTTTTAGTGATTTTCAACAACGAATTGCATCTATAAATAGCAACAAATATAGACATAGAGGACATGGAAACAATACACATCCATGACACAGAATTAGATGATGGGATGATCGCAAAAGGAAAAAATGATAAGAATCAATATCCAAGGATTTGATTGAATGGTCATTGAATAATATTAAGAATTTAACATTGGAAATAATTTTGCAATTGCAGATAATACGAATCAGAGAGCAAACCTTGTATAACCAATGTGGACTCTCAGCACAAAACATCATGGCAACTGCAAGAAATCCAGCAGGAATTGTGGAGACCCAAAAACAAATGCGCCACCTGAGACAATTATGCAATAAGTCTGGAAAGTTACAAATGATTTACAGGAAGTATGATTGATGCCTAAATAATGATTCATACCAGCCAGCAATTTCTTTGACAGGGATTCCAATAAATAGAGCTACCATAAGTCCGAGACATGTGGCAATCTGGATGAAGCTTCCATAAGTTCCCCTTACAGAAGCAGGGGAAACCTACACACATTTAGTACGTGATGAAACAATAGTTTATGTTTATACACAGAGAGAGTGCTATATAAGCCATGATTAATGCAACATAAAATTAACAGTAGGAATACCTCTGTCACATAAAGAGCTACAGCAGATGGACCAATTCCCATTCCAGTCCCGACTAAGAACCTTCCAATGAGCATACCCGCCAAAGTTTTTGTTGTTGCGCTAAAATGAAAAAAAAAAAAATTGTCAGACCTAAACCTTATAGATTCAGACTTTATGCAGTGAAACAAAGAGAAAAGAATGATGAGGGGAATGAATAAGTAAACCAAAGTTTATAAAGATAATAAAAAATTACTCTGTATAACACACATGTTAACTAGTTCATACATGAACTCTACACAACAAAAGATTTAGGAATTAAAAGGCATTGCAGGTCAAATAGAAGAAACGTAATTGTGTAACATCAATCAACTGAGGTCCTAGCTATTCTTATTTCATCCAAAATAGTAGAGCTGAAGTCAGACATAAGTTTTTCTCGAGATTATAAAATATATACCTAATCCATTTTCCTAGGATATATAATAGTAACAACTAAATTCATGACAGCTGAACAGATATATTAAATAAAGGGAGGGCTTAAATTTAAGTCACAAGCTATTTTGAGCAGAAATAGAAAGAAAATTAAGAGCATATCACAAATTTATTCATTAAAAGCATTCGATTAGCATTGCATATCACCTTGTAGAAGCACCAATAATCATAGGCAAAGCACACAATTGAAATGCCCTTCGACGCCCAACACCATCAGCAATCCAACCACTGAACAAAGATCCAATAAGGGCACCGCCTAAACATGTGCTAACCACCAGACCTATATTTAATTGCAACATATCATGTTAAAAGTCTGGACTCCAGATGCGCAAGTCAGAAGAAAAAAAAAGCTTGGGAAAAGAAAATGTCACCTTCAGCCAGAGTATTCCCACTGAAACCTAAATCTAAAGAGATGCTTTCAAGCGGTTCATTAACTACCCTGTAAAGAATAGCCAACATGCAAACCATAAACATCTAGCCTTGATAGGAGAATTATCAAATCAAATAACAAGAAAATATGAAGATGACAGTTTTAGATAGCACACAAACCCAAGGTGGTAGCCAAATAGGAATGAAGATAGGGTTCCCACTACAACATGTGGGAAAGAAAGCCACATTGAAGGATTTGTAGTTTCTACATCCATGCTGTCCTGTGAGAAAGCTAAAAGGCCACAATAGTTAAGCACTAAATTCTTCTTAAATACTTGAACAGTCATAATAATTTAAAAAATTGATTCAAACAACAGATTTCCTAACTTGCCACGAATTAGTTAGGTTTCTTAAAACAACTGCAGTTTTTAATCCGTTTTTCAAATCGCAGGTAACCAAATGCAAATTTCTAAATGGTCAATTGAAAAGAGAGCCAAAAACTCTGCCATTAGTTAAAAGTTCCAAAATACTGCCATTGGTTAAAAATTTTCTGCGTACAAAGCTTGCAAAGACCCGTCTCAAGGAACAATACCGGTGAGCGCTTCAGGCAATTAGAATGGAACTGAAGTTTGTTGGTTCTAGGTCTATCAACTCCACAACCGTGGTTGTACAGAAACCCTCAGCTGGTCAATAGATAAAATTTACCTGAATTCTCTTCTACATCCATTACATCTGAACGATCTCTAGATGGCATCCTCTTGTACATCGAGAATGCTCTGCCTTCACGTTCCCACATGCCAAATAACAGTAGCAGCTCTGGCCTTCAAATCACTCAACCTTTGTCGTTTTAAAGGACTGCACTATCATATTGCATGTTGCACGTAAATTAGCATTAACATCACAATCTCATTTCCTTCATTCATAAGTAATAATAATTTAATAACTTAACATAAAAACCTTAGTTCATTTGTTTGTATTAAATTGATGATAAAAGTTAAACACAAGTTCAACAACTTGTAATCCACGCTAATTTCCAGCATTCAGGGGGGGAAAAAGGTAAATGAGATCTCCAAGCGAATAGTATAAATCTACCGTCACACAAAGATTAATCTGAAATACAACTTTTTAAACTGCAGTTAACGACTTAGCTAAATAGAGAAAAAAAAATGATTATCTACAATATCAATTATCATAATTTCAATAAAAAAATATTTATCATGATAACACAGAGTTTTCTTACTCCATTTTCATTAATTTCACATCGAAAATTTAAATTGATACTAAAATGATTCAAAATTAAGCTAACTTCTACCTTACAGGTCACACTTCAGGTTTTTTTATCTTTTCCTTTATTTTCTAAACAACCAAACAGAAGAAAAACGAAAAACAGATGATCTAAAAGTTGAACTAAGCTAAAACCTATGAAATTAAAAGAAATCACGTATATCAACCAAACCAAATAACTTCAAAAATAATTATCAAATCGCAGTAGAAACCGTGTAATAGAAAGATCATTTCGAAAGAAATCAAACAATGATTAAAGCTAAACAAGCTAAAATATTCGATCGAAAAACAATTAAAGCTGAACAAGCTAAAATATTCGATCGAAAAACAAAGTTCAAATTAAGTTCACCTTGCTTAAGATGACTTAGATCTGCCGCTTGAAATCAGCATAGAAATTTCGGCCACACCTTCACTGTAACGTAACGAAATCTCTTGAAAGAAAGAAAAAAACCAAAAGAGGAAAGCTCTAGAGGCTCGAGTTACTTGTAAGTAAATAAAATGAAGAATAAAAAAGGAAGTGGTAGATACTATCGTGCGCCGGGGTGAGGTGTGCTTTAACAAATTTTACGTATTGAGAAAACGTGATTTATGGTCTTTGACTGTTTGTCGTGTACGAGAAGCAGTGGAGGAATTTGATTTGGTGTTGAAATTGGTTTTTTTTTTTTTCTTAAATGGACATTTGTCATTAAACGAAAGGCTTACAGGTCTATGGAAGAAGACGATCTTGGGGGTAACCTAGTCATTTAGTGTATCGAATTTAATCTTTTATTGGTCATTAAGGACAGGTGGCGGGATAAAGACTGTCGGGTCTTTATATATCTTTTCGTGATTAAAGCAAATCCTTGCGTTGGATTTAGTAAAATTTTTAATGAGTGAATTACTCTCAAGATCATTGAACTATTAGTAAATTTAAGTTTTAGTCATTAAATTTCAAAAAAGTTATAAAATGGTCATTGAATTATTTAAAAGTTTACATTTAAGTAATTTGCCTGTAAAAATCGCTGTCTTGTGACTTTCTCTATTTGCATCACCTGCACCAATCAAAAGCTCTTATTTTCTTTTTTTTATAATTCAGTTTTTTTTTGTTTTCATGAAACAATTTTCTTTTTCGTTCTTCAACTCTAATCATCAAATTAATTTTGAATTAAGATATGTTCTTCCACTCATATCGTTAAATCATTGCTTAAAACTTGCTAGTTGAACTTCTAAAAAGAAAATCACTAACAACACAGTAACTTAAATAAAAACTTTCAAATTGTTCAGTGATTTAAATAAAAAAATTTGAATAATTCAATGACTATTTTATAATTTTTTAAAATTGAATGACCAAAATATAAATTTATTAATAGTTTAATGAGGTTTATAAACTTTTGTGAAGTCCACGTTAATTTCGGTACAACGTCATCAATGAAAATTTTAAAATCTTATATAAAATTTAAAAAATATACATAATTGATTAAGAAATTGTTTAAAATTTATAAATAAAATACAACATTTAAAAAAATTTAAAAGAGTTTTAAATGAATGCATAACGCAGAATCATGTCATTAGACTTTTAAAAGAAATCCAGTTTTGGGGACCAACTGGGGAAAGGTTACTAAGTTTTGGGAGCAGGGGCGAAGCCAGGATAATTTTTTAGGGGAGGCCGGATGAAATTTTAATTTTTTATAGTTTATATCTTTCTAATTTGTAAAGGATTAAATCGAATTTTTATAATTTTAGGGGGCCAAAGTACAATTTTACCTTTATTAGTTTAAAATTTAAAAAAAATTTCAATAGCCTCAATAACAATTTTACATTTTAGGGGGGCCGGGCCCATGCTAACCCCTTGGCTTTGCCCCAATCTGGGAGAAATGTGGATAAAAAAATTTATTAAGATCAATGACTAAATGTTACTTTATCAAGTTTAGAGTCTATCTTTTTATGCAGGGTTAATATACCATTTGGTACATGCATTTGGCTTCAATGTTCAATCTAGTGCTTGAGTTTTTTTCTAATTTAGTACCTAAGTTTGGCTTTGATATTCAAATTGGTACCAAACTCAAATGACATATATGACTCAATGAAAGTTTGACACATGTGCTCTAGTAAAATATATAGTTAATAAGGACAAAAAAACTCAAATATCGATAAATTGAACATCAACACCAAACTTAGGTACTTAATTGGGTTAAAAATAACTCAGTTATCAATTTGAAAAAACTAAAGTATTAAAGTGGACATTGAAGCCAAACTCATGTACCAAGTTAGAGGGAAGAAACTTAGGTATTAAATTGAACATTGAAGTCAAACTCAAGTATCAAACAATATATTAACCATTTTATATATGTGCATATATATAATACATTTGATTAAAAAACATCACAATAATGATTGTACCATACACGTATGAACATGAAAATTTTATATTTAAAATATAAGTGTGTTTAAAAAGTAACATTTAATAAATAATGAAATGTACAGTTTTAAACTAACAATAAAGATATATATATATATATATGTATTGTGTATGAAATTAAAATAAAATAAAATAATTTAAATTATGAGTGAATATAAATTTAAATAGGTGAATACATGTGATTAAAAATGTTAAATATGTTGTAATTGCTTTCTATCTTGTATTGTCAATTTTCTGTATTACGTTAAAATAGCATCATGTTAGGTAACATTTTTAACATGGCATCAAAATGTCATTATGATGGGGAAAGAAAATTTCAATATTAAAAGTATAATTATAAAAAATTTATTAACTATAGGTAGAGTGATAACTTATTTAAAATTAAAAAAAAAAAAACTCTTACCCGGAATAGGAGTCTTGGCTCATGAGTTTGAGTTTGAGCAGGAAAAGGCATAATAGCCATCAACCGGAAGCAGTGCAAAACTTGGAGGAGAGCTTGTCTCAGCAAGTGATTGGGATTTTGCCGATGAGGAAAGAGTTGCCTGACCGCGAGGAAGGCCCTGGACGAGTGATCGGTCGAACATTGGAAAATGGAATACTTCCGCATATTTTTTATTAAAACTTCTTCTTACCTTATTTTTTACCACTATTAGCACAGATTCGAAAATCGTTATCTTTTATTCGCCTATACCTATATGTGACAAAAAAAAAATGACAAACTCGATCGAGGGGAAGGCAACAATTCAGAGACAAAGATAAGGCTTGGTGGCTTGCGAGGAAAGACTAGCTAACAAGGGAACGAACAAGAGCTCCTACTCGTGTTCCTGCTCAAGCTCCTATATCAGAAGCTACATATGCTCTGACAAGACTCTTTCCATTCTCTACTGATTTCCTTTTATTATTCTAATTGCTACTCTTAGTCCTTGCATTAACTATAGCCAAGACTCCGCCTCTATCTCTTATGCCCCCGCTCTTTTGTCATTTTGAATCGTTGATTGCTTGTGGTGATTGCGGTTCATTCGTTTGTGTTATATCGGTATCTTTTCCTTTAGGTGTGCTGGCAGGATTTATTTAAACCATACTCATGAGTAAATGCATAAATATACTCCCGAAAAATAAGTTGGTATAGAAATTTGTGTCGACGGGATCTATTTAATTCTTAATAAACTTAAATTCCTCCATTTCAAATTCGATTTGACCCAAAAATAGGGGATCTATTCGGTTATTAAATGATACATAGTGCGATACAGTCAAAACAAAGTATTATAGTAAGAAAATAATAGATACCTCGGAGACAGACAGATTCATTAACGGATTCTCTATCTTACACCTATTGTGTCGGTAAAAAGTAATAAAAATAAATAATTAATAAAAAAATTAAAATAGGAAAGAAAGTGAATTATTTGGTGGTTTAAAATTTAAAAAGACATGGATTTTTAAGTAAATTTATTTTAATTAAAATGGTAAACTATAAGAATAGCTACTTAACTATACTTTTGATTTTATTTATTTTATATAGGATAAATGTAATTATTTCTATATATAATATATAAACAAAAAAGGATATTATATCAATAATTATGTTAATAATTAGTGAGGATTAGATTTAATCAAAATTATATGTATAAAATTGTACAAAATCAAAACTTGTATATAAAATCACACATTAAATCACATTTTGTATATAGTTTTAAGTTTTATCTTTTTCTTTAACAACAAATTTTATTATAAGGATAATTATGTATTTTAATAGTCTGTATAAAATGTTTAAATTAATTTACTTAAAATATTATTGTAAGAGTATTTATGTATTTTATTAGTTTATATAAACATTTATTTATATCCATCATCAAGTCCCAACTCAATTGTGAATTCACCAAGATCACATTATTTTTAAAAAATATAAATATTTCAACGGTGATTTTTGTCTTTATTTGTAATATATAATTTCTCTCTATGTATACATATAATAATATTTGAATCCAAGACCCACGATTTTCTGATGCATTGACTTTATCATTCCGATCAAAGCTTAATTTGAATATTTTATCAAATATTATAAAATTGTCTTACCCATGTTGTGATTGTACTATAATTTAATTTATATTAATCATGAATATACTCATTTATAATAATAACACTTAAAAATGAAATGTGTAATGATAACGTTTACATATTTTTATCGATTTTTTAAATATAACAACTCACATTATATTTCACGTATACTCTATGATTATTTTAAAAATATTTTTATATTTTTAATTTATTTATATCACATTACATATAAAAACAAATAACTTCATGCTAGCACAAAGTATACTTGAATTATAACACCGATATAGTAAAAAAATTAAAATTTTAACTAACGTATATTTAAGTTTAACTCGAAAAAAAATAAAATAAAATTATCATTCAAACATTAAACGTTGAAATTATGAATATGCCTAATTTTAATTAATTGCCGTCTTCTTCTTATTAGCACTAAAAAACGCCATCGTCTCCTTGAAAAATCCTCACGCGCCTCGGCTACAACATTGACCTTGTCCTACCTGCTTCGTCTATCACTCAGAATTGAATCGCGTCTATTTTCTTTTTTAATAATTTCGATTTTTTAATATTTTAAAATTATTTATAACATGACATATGATATAAATAGTGTTATATTGGCATGAAATACACATAAATTTAGGGACATAGCTAGGGGGTTGACAGATGCCTCGGCCTCTCTAAAATAAAAACTTTTCCATTTAGCCTATAAAATTTTTAAAATTTAAATTAGTAAAAATAAAATTACATTTTTCCCTCTTAAAAATGATAAAAAAATTAATTAATCATTTAAAAATTATAATAGTATAGGCTATTAAAATGGAGAAATTACATTTTTACTATCGTAAAAATTACAATTTATTTTTGAATCTCTAAAAATATATTTTAACTTCATCCCTGCGTGGACTACCATATATGTTGACACGCAAACTTTGATAAAAAATTAATGTTTTAGTTAATATTTTTATTTAAAAAGATAAATTGATTGCTTTCGGATAGAGGTGTTCATGGGCCGGGCCGGGCCCAAAAAATGAGCCTAATTTTTTTCCCAAGCTCGACCCATATAAAAATGTTAAAACCCGGGCCCGACCCAGCCCGCCCGTATTAAAATTTTATATTATTTTATATATTTTTTTAAATATATATAATACATCAAAAATACTAAAAAAATCAAAATAAATATTTCCCAACAAATTGAAAATAAAATGTAAAAAAAATATGTAGACTTAAATAACACTAAGATAGATGTAACTTAACAAGCAAATACCTCTAAAATAATAATAAAATTAACAAATGCCTTTAAAATAATAACAAAATTAACAATAAAATAAGTTTTATACAATATTTAATCAATAACAATAAAATAGTAGTAACATAATAGTAACATGGTAGCAAAATAGGGAGAAAACAACAAGAAAATAACATTCAAAAATAAAAAAATAGCAGTTTTTTTTGTCATTTAGTGAATTCGGGCCGGGCCCGGGCCAAAAATAACTTACTCTAGACCCGGCCAATTTTTTAAACGGGCCTTATTTTTCGTCCAAACCCATTTTTCGGGCTTATATTTTTGCCCAAACCCTCCCAAATTTCGGTTGGACCTTCGGGCTGGGCCGGGCCGCCGGCCCCATGAACACCTTTACTTTCGGAAGATTAATACCCAAATTTAACTAAAAAAAAGAGCCAAATTAAAATAATACCAAATTTTAACTTAAAAAATAAGAACCAAATTAAAAAAAGATACAAACATTAAGGACTAAATTTATTAATATTCCTAAATATATACGTACTAAATTAATCTAATAATCTGGTGCGCAGTCGAATTTGAATTATTCCATTACCTAAAATATTATTAATTTATAAAACAAATTGAACCAATTCAACTTATTCAATTAGAACTTATCAAACTAATTAAAAGAATTCGGTTCTTTTAAAACTGAATAATCAAACCGAACTAACTAATTTTTTATCGGTTTGATCCATTAAATCGGTTCAAACTTCAAACGGACTAATTTCTCACCCTTATAAATAACTCTAAAATTAAAATAAATAAATAAGAAATACAAAAAAAGCAGCCAAAATAAGGGAGCAGATTTCAAAGAGTCGTCCAATGTTCTACCATCTTTAAAAAGTCAAATGCTGAATCGAACTGCTCATCTTGTTCATTTTCTTGACTCTGAGAAACAGTGACTTTGAGAGGAAAAGGAAGAATTTTCTTTTTTTTTTGAAAGCGAGATAGGGTTTTTATTGTGTATTTGATAAAGGGATTTGTAGCTGTGTTTCTTTTTTTTTGGATTTTTTGGTCATGGAAGATGATAAATCGACGATCGTGATGGCGAGTAGAGAGAGTAGAGATCGAGAGCTTCTCATCCCAGTCGCTGACTCCGTTCATGATGATTCCTCCAAACCGTCTTCTTCATCTTCACCGCGTCATGCCGGTCACGAGGTCTCTTCTTTTTTTTTTTTTTTTGAATTGCTTACGTTTGTGTTTTGATTCGATTGACTTGGTCTTCAGCTGTTTATGTTGCTAATTGTGAGATTGTAATTGCAAATTTTCAACTAACAGATTTTGATTGAATAAATTTGCTGTTAACAAAGAGTAATTGGATGTTTCAAAATGATTTTTAATTAAGAAGTGTTGATTTTGTCATTTTGTGCTAGTTATGGAAATTAAACGATTTAATTGTGGTTTTACTTGGTATTTTGTTGTAGGATTAAGTATAATTTATTGGAGTTGTTAAAAATGAGGGGATGGTTTTTTTCCTTTCATATTCTTTTTGGAAAGTTTTGGGAGATATAAGTAAACTGATGTTTGATAGGGACTTCTCCTACGTTTCTGGTAATGATTGCCTTTTCTTTTAGAGGCTTCATATGTATCTGGGTTTTTTTAGCTTAAAAAGCTGTGGGAAGCATGTTAAAGCTCATAAATGCATTTGGATAAATTTAAGGTTTAGAATTACAGGCTTACATTTAAAGCCACCTTCTGCTTACGAGACTTGATGACATTATTTTTTTGGTTGATGAATTGGATGAAGTCCTGAAGAAAATTGTTACAGTTATTAATGAAATCTTTCAAAACAATGTTTCAGCTTGATGCCTACACGGAAACTGAATGCTTGTTCTTGTCTATGTGCTTTTGTAATGAGGTGTGTATATTCCTTTTAAATATGACTGACAAGCTTTGTTTTATGCAGACCTTTTACAAATTTGTTAGGAGCTGGGCTTCTAAGAAGTTTATGACAGGATGGTAAGTGCCATTCTTATATCTCCTTACTTTAGATTTATAAACTCATGATTCATATTTGTCCAATTATCATCTGTATGATATTTCCTTGTAAAAAGAATGATATTTTCTGGTTTAGCATCTTGTGTTGTATCTTTGATAGTGAGTGAAAATGATGATTTAACTAATGATGCATAGTTGTTTTGCAGTGTCATTTTGTTTCCTATAGCAATCACTTTCTATGTAACATGGTGGTTTATTCACTTCGTGGATGGCTTTTTCTCTCCAATTTATAATCAACTTGGAATTGACATATTTGGTAAGCATCTCATTTGTTGCTGGCTAAAAGCTTTTCTTTGCTCTTCCCATCTATTGTAATCACGAGAACAGGATTGAGTCACATGATGATTGGTGGGGAAGTCAATTTTCTTCCCTGTATTTCAATTCTTGTAATGGCCTATTATGATTGACAGTTCAGCTCCTCAATGGGAGACTGAAACCTTAGGACTTGTTAGTAGTGAGAGCTTGATCTCTTTAGAGATTTTGGTAGAAATATTCCTTAGGGTCTACTATTCCATACGCTACTCTAAATAAGGATCGGTTTTATCACATAATTAAGGTATCTAATATCTTTAGAGGTTATCTTGCTAAACTTGGTATGTATGGCAAGAAAGCTAAGAGGATTTTCCAAAGTGGCCTTTGCAACTGGTTTACCAACATCGCAGATGTATCTTAATATCAGTCTTTGCCTTTTTTATTAAATGTGTCTCCTTTGACAGCATATACCATCCGTTTAACTAATAGGTTTCTTGATGCCTGCTTTTGTGATAGGTCTTGGATTTATAACTTCTTTAACATTCATCTTCTTGATTGGGGTATTTATGTCATCTTGGCTGGGAGCATCTGTCCTAGCCCTTGGTGAGTGGTTTATCAAGCGGATGCCATTTGTTCGACATATCTACAATGCTTCCAAGCAAATTAGTTCTGCCATATCTCCAGGTTTTTATCTGCCTTTATTACCCATTTTTCAAGCAAAATAAATTAATTTGGCTGGTCATGTTATTGAAATTGGTTCATGCAGTGACAATATATTGCTACATAACTTTTTACGATTTACATATTTATTGCGTTTCAGATCAGAAATCACAGGCCTTCAAGGAAGTAGCCATCATAAGGCATCCACGTATTGGTGAATATGCGTTTGGATTCATCACTTCATCTGTAACTCTGCAGGTTGGCAAATCAATTTTTTGTTCCAGAATTGTCATTTGGCATGGATTCCCTTGTTTGGTATTTTACTAGCATGCCTGTTTCACAAGCCCTTTTCTTTGACAGTTTTTTGGACTGCCTGTTGCCCTGTCATGGTTCCTGCTTCCATGACGTTGTAAGAAATAAATGCACACTGGGGCTGTAATTGAGCTGAATCGAGCTCAAACTGTTAGAAGCTTGAGCTTGATTGAGTTTTACTAAAATAATTAGTCTCAATTCAATATAATAATCAAACTGCTTGAGTTAACTTGATTAGGCTTGTTAAGGTTGTTTACTTAATGAAAAATGAGCTCAATTCCCATGTTTCATACTTGATTATCTATGGTTGAGCTTGAGTTCAAATTGAGATTTTTTAATAGTGATTGAAAAAAAAAAAGGATCTATAAGGCTGATGCGCTACTCAAGTCATGCAGTAGGACACTCATATTTAGATCGCTTGATAGCTTGAACTTGCCAATGATTGAGCCAAAATCAAGTGTTCTAATCGAGTTCGAATGGCTTGCAAGCACAACTGTCTTATTTACACCGCATTTATGTGCACTGCACAAATAGTTTCTTTTTCTGGTGACATTCAGCTAATGTTTCTCCTCTGTTTTGTTCTAACCTTGTTGAGTACATTCAATGTCACAGTTTCCAAACCGAAGTTCAGCTGCATTTGCATACGGCAGCAATATTTGACCTCTAATCATCTACTTTTATCTTCTATTAGCACTTAGCTGAAATTTGACTACTGTTTTTCTCAAGAGTGCTGTTCTTATTCTTTGTTATTTTGATATGCAGAGCTACTCTGGTGATGAAGAGCTATGTTGCGTCTATGTTCCCACAAATCATCTTTACATTGGTGATATTTTCCTCATCAATACCAAGGATGTTATTAGACCGAATCTATCAGTCCGTGAAGGAATTGGTGAGTGATCAGCTTCTTTTGTTATAATTTACAAATGCAAATAAAAAAAGAAAAAAGAATGAAGCTTGGGAGGGGATTTGAAATTACCACTTCACACGAGGATGGTTTCTCTTTTTGTGAAGTGGTGATCAGTGTTGCTGAACAAGGGTGTGAATGCCTGATATGTATATGTCCAACACTTGTATTTGTTTTGTTTCCAAGTTTCTCCATGTATTTGGAGGGTTTTCAAAGGTCATATTACCACACTCAATACCTGGTGTGTAGGACATGGTTGTCAGTAAGGGTACTTCAACAACAACAAAGAATCGGAGTAGCTCCATTTTGGTTGTGATCTGATATAATTATGGAATATTTTAATATTTTAAGCTTATGTCTCATTCACATTTTTTCCATTGCAGAAATCGTTGTTTCCGGGGGAATGTCCATGCCCCAGATCCTGTCAACAGTAGACACACGTTCGCCTCTAGAAAGTAGATCCGACAGAAGCTAAGATAGGTAATAGTTGTAGAGTTGTATTTTATCTGCTTTCAGATTCGAATCACCGGATCACCCCACACAATCAATGTGTCGGCTATACAGGATTGAATATTTAGATTTTGTTACTGTTGTATGTCTGATTCTGGTGGCATACGTAACGTCGCTTGTTTACGTAGAATGTAAAACTATTTGCTTTTCAAATATAGTTTGATAAAAAATACAGACCAGGTGCCTGGTAGGTGATTTGGTCTCGGATCGTGCTTCTTTCAACTGTTACAACAGCAATGTTATTGTAGTGCATGTTTTGGAGTTTCTTCTGCAGTCTCTATCTTGTCGAAGTTCTTGAGCTTTGATTTGGTTATGTATCCCCCACTCTTTTGGGACTTGAAAGTTTCAAATCCCAACTAGTGGGTTGTAAATAGAAATTTGTGCTCACAAGTTATTTGATTCGGCTAAATTGCTATCAATTTGAGTTATCGAACGGTCGAATTTGTGTTTTCTTATGAGTAAATAGTGAATGCAATTTTTTATTTAGTTTCGAATTTCAAAGTCAAGAGCTTTTTTTTTTATTATTATTACAGATATTGCTTAGTGGGAAAGCACCCATGATTTGAAGTGAAATGGCAATGTAATTGTTTGAGTGGGAGCGGTTAGAACATGAGGGAGCTAGATGTAGAGGTGTTTTTATCCTAAAAAACTATAACTAATTTATATTTAATTTATTCATTTTATTATTAGGGTAAACTTTAAATAGTCACTTTTCTTTGCCTTAAATTATATTCTAGTTATTTAGGTTTGGAATGTTATGTTTTAATAATTTACGTTATCGTTTTGTTATCAAGTGATTGTTCTACCGTTAAGTTCGGTTACCTTCTTAATGATAGTCTTACGTGGTAGTCTAAATGAGTTTTAAATGTCAATTTGGATGCCTTACGTGACCGTTTAAATTAAATTTATTTAATTCAAAAGCTATTTTCATCCTAACTAGACATCTAAGTTGACATTTAAACCTATTTAGATTGCCACGTATGACTATTGTTAGGGAGATAATAGAGCTTAACAGTAGAGTGACCACTTCGTAACAAAACGATAACGTAAGTGACTAGAACGTAATATTTCAAATATAAGTAATTAAAATGTAATTAGAGACAAACAAAAGTGACTTTTTGTAGTTTACCCTTATTATTAAATCCTTAATTAAATTAATTTGATGTTAGTAGTTAAATAAAATAAATCGTTTACTCCCCATAAGGCGTGTTTGTTGTTTGGTAAATGTGGGTATAAATATATATATTTAATTCACAGCCTTAGGAGGGTTCTAATTTGTATGCTATCAAATGAATTTAAAAGAAATGATTATAATATTTTTAAACGAAATTTAAAAAATAAAAATAAAACGGATAATAGATTCGTATATCTAAACTCTTTATCTGGAAAGCAAAGAGGATTAGAAAAATATTAAATTCTATAAGCACTGGATTTCTATAAATAAAATTGTTTGATACATTAGTACAACTTAAGCACTAAGTATAATGTTTGATAATAGTTTTAGATAAAATTTAAAGATAATAATTTGAATATTTTAATTTTTAATAAAATGAGGAAATATTTTTTTCAAAAATAATATCAACTTAATTTGTTTAACCTGAAGTGATAAGTAGCTATCTCTACATATTTACCATATTCAACACTATTTTTTGGTTGAAAAAAGTATATTAAGTAGAAATTTAATATGGTTATCAAATATAAATTTTTAAAAATAAATTTTGAAATTTTTTTAAATAAAAATTTTCAATAGTTTATCAAACACACCTTAAATCTAATCTAGTATTAGCAAAAGTAAAACAATTTTGCATCAACTCTGAATCCGCTACAAATAGTAATTAGAATATATGAATCTACAAAAATAAATAGAATATCTATAAATTCCAGAATCCACATTATCCATTGTCATCCCTTCTAAATAATAAAAAAAAAATCATATTTTTTGGTTAATATTCCATTTGTCACTTGAGTTTAGTTTTAATGTTCCATTTGATAGGCCTAATGAATGTCTGACATATGTACTCTAAGTTATACCTTTCTTATGAATAGGGACATATGGCAGGTCAGAAGGTTGTTTGAGGGATGTATTCAACCTGCTCAGATTGGGAGATCGTCAGAAGCCTTACTCATTGTCTTAGCCACACGAACAGGCGGAAGGTGGCCATTAAAGGAAGCTAACCATCTATTCCTTTAGCCACTCAACCTTTTGTTAAGAGCATGATCTCCAAACCCAACTTGAGTTCAACTGCTCCATACCTTGAATGAAAACAAATGACACGGTATGTGTCGTCACAAACATCCTCATCCCATAGAAGACATCAGCCCCACGTGTCCCACAATGATGGCTTGATTGCGGATCCAATACATTAATGTCACATTGCATGAGACCTCACTTATAAATAGCTCCCAAAACAATGAAGAGTGGACCGATTTCCTAGACTCATTTGCCCACACTACCAACTTACCTCCAATAGTCGATCTTCGTACCTTCTTCACCTCTACTCTTTGTAACCTCTGACGCTTCATCCTGATAGGATAAACTGGCCTCCATTAGCATCACCATACCCTCATTCGTATCTCCTCCTTGTTGTATCACTGTATCTACTACTAAAAAAATACAAGTACTTAATTGAGATAGAAAAAAGCTCAGGTATAAAATTGAACAGTGAAGTCAAAAAAGTCATATAACAAAGTAAACATTGAATCCAAATTTATATACCAAATTAAGACAAAAAAAATTAGGTACCAAATTAAATATTGAAACAAAAGTCAAGTAGCAAATAATATATTAACTTTTTTTCATCCATATCCTCTCTTAGCTCATTTACCTTTTGTTTACTTTCCTATCCCAGGCCCATTAATTAATTTCAGCCCTAAACCCTATCTATACCATTTTTGTTTTTCACAAAATCGCGTCCAGCAAAACCCTAGTTCTCATGATTCAACTCTCTATATAATGTACGCTTTGGTGGCTCATAACACAGCGTTGTAAGCTTCTTCGTCTATCTTCTTCTATTGCTTGTAGTTCTTTTTTACTAGGGTTCCTCTCTCCGCCCCTCATTTATCACAGATCTATTCTTCGAGTTTTCAACTTTCAATTTTAATTTCATATCATTTTGTTTTCTTTCAAAAGTGATTATAGGGACGGTGACGATTTCTACAGATAGGTCTCGTTCGTCGTAAATGGCTGTTTTAATGGCCTTTGCCGACCATCCTGCTATATCACCACCCATATTCCGAGTCCCCTTCTTTTATTTCAAATTTTTTGAAATATTTATATATTTTTTGTTTTAAGTTTTTAGCCCTAGTGATTTGGATTCATATCGGCCGATGATTAAATATTTTTCTAACGACAAGCATATGTCTGAATTATTTCTTGTTGAAATTCCTAATCTTCTCTATGAGGCTGATAAATCGTTTTTTTAATTATTTTTCTGCTCCTATTTCTGATTTTAATTTTTTAAATGAATGCCTTAGATAATTCAATTGCCGATGATGAAGAAAATGGTATTATTGTAATTTATGAAAAATAATGATTACATAAATACCTCTACTGCCTTCCTTCTGAGGTTTTTCATTTTTAATGTATTTTTTAAAAAATAGATATTATTGAAGTTTTTAAGAAGAGTGGTCAGGTGATGATTTAAAAATGCATAGTTCAGCTGATAATCTCCATGATTATTAAAACTGTTTTAGTCTTTCGCTCCTATCTGATGACTGCTCTTTCCATCATTAATTTTATATTAATTTTCATTGGATTAAGATTAATTTTAATCAAATGATTTTCGTTTTCTTATTTTATTTATTTTCTCAGTAATTTTGGACTGAAAATTATGTTTAAACGAATAAATTAATTAATTTTAATTGAATTAATAAATAAAACCCTAAACCTTAACTTTGAATAAGTTAGATAGAGTGAAGATTATACGATATCATCACTTCAAAATTTATATATATTTTTATTTTTCGAAATGATAATGTGGTAAAATATTAAATTGTCACATTATCAAATTTTTATTTATTTGAAAATTTATATATATTTTTAATTTTAAGTATCACACAATAAAATTTTTAATTTTTGAAGTTAAAAAATCAAAATAAAATTAATTATCATATTCAAATATAAATTTTTTTACCAAAAGTGATTATTGATAAGAAAACAGTCCATGTGCAAGTGCAACCTGTGTTTACATATATCTAAATTTTTTTATTTAATTTATAGATACATGTAATCTATGAACTGGCTACTTGTGGATTTGTCTAATAATTGTTAGGTTTTTTTTAGGTCAATTTAATTATTAGTTGGGCTTAGTTTTTAATATTGAAAGTTCTCAGTCAGCTTTTTTATTTTCTTTTTATTTTTTATGACGTTATTATTTAGTTTTGTATAAAATATGGATGTTGTTTCTTGATTACATGCCGCAATTTTGAGTTCTTTTGTGAACAGGTGCAAAGCCAAGAAGGAAAGGGGCTTGCATGACCGTGCCTTAAAATGTAAAATTATTATTTAAGTTTTTTTAAGTTTTTTAAAAATTTTAAATTAATAAAGTTAAAATTATACTTTGGTCTCTTAAAATTATAAAAAATTGATTTAATCTTTTACAATTTATAAAGATATAAATTATAAAAAATTAAGATTTCATTTGAACCACTTCGACCTTGTTTGTGGACTAATTTTTCATAAATCGTAAAATGACTTGTGTTATTTGAATTTTTATGGACACCAATAATTAAATTTAAATATGAATTATCCATTCCTTTATTTATGATAAAAAATAAATAAACAATAATTGAATATGTTTTGGAAACCATGCATATGTTTCATAAATTCTTTGCCCCCTGTGTCTGTGACAATTACATTATTGGGAACTCATAAAATACAATAAAGGGACCCAAGTGACATTACTTATATTATTATTCTTAGAATATGAATATTTTTTAATTTTAAAATAATAATATTGTTCATGGTCAAGGTACAAGTTGAAGGGAAATGGTGGAAGACCGAAGAGAGACTATTTACACTCAATAATCAGAGAGTATTTATATTTTTTTTCCACCAACAACATTTTATAAAATTCTTGGACCCGGAATTTGAAATATCATAATTTCACGCAATTCACAGGGTTCAACAGATAATTGATATTTTACGAGGTTTGTTTAACAATCGAAATATGATTGAAAGAAGAAATCTCTATTTGACAGGGCTTCTTCATATATCTATGAATTCCATTGGACCCGTAAGTGGTGTCGGAGTTAAAAAAAATTTTGAGGGTCGCAATTAAATTATTTATATATATTTTTAATGATAAAAATATAATTTTATTATTTTAATAGTTTATATTTTTATAATTTTTAGAGGGCTAAATATCATTTTTTAGGGTTAAAATATAATTTTATCATTATTAATTTAAACAATTTTAAATTATAAATGACTTAAATAAAAAATTTACAATTTTAGGGGCATCTCTGTCAGAAAGAATTTTTTTTCATGCCACATGTCATTCTCTAATAGGTTAATTTATCATTAAAAGTGATCATTAAAGAGCAATTGACTTGGGTACCCTTGAACCTTGACGGAGTAACTCTTTTGGTGGCAAGAAGATTTGATCGTGGCATATAATGTCTAGTTGGGTGATGTGATGAGGTGTTCCCAATTGAATATGCACAATGAATATAAATTTTTATATAATAATGTACATAGATAAATTACATTTAAAGTTATTAAATTATTAATAAGTTTACATTTTGGTCACTTATTTTTAAAAAATTTACATTTAAATACTAGATCACACGGAATTCGGCTACCTCTCCCACTCATCAAGGCAGACATAAGAAGCTAACCTATTTCCAAGGGAGATAGGGTCCGCTATGCCCCTTCACCTACTAAAGGATCCATTACTAGAGTGCTGCACTTCTCAAGGCCCTCTACGTCAGAGAAACCCGTTGGGGTAGTCACCCAGAGTTTAAATCCATTAGGTTCTTCAATTTATTCATAAAAGAAATGAGACACAAGAAAACATCTTTGATTACGATTAAAATGAACAATCTCAAATAGACCAAGATTATAATCGCTGCTGTATGGCTTTCTCTATTCGCATCATCTGCACTAATCAAAACCCCTCATTCCTCTTCTCTTCCACAATTCTTTTTTTTTTTTTACGAAACAACTTTGAATGTAATGAATTTGCAAACTAAAATCCAAACAACTTTCTTCTCCAATCTTTAACACTGATTGTTAGATCAGCTTGGATTTAAAGTATGTTATTCTACTCATCAATGAGTATTTATTCACTATAACAATCATTGAATCATTGCTAGGTGCTCATTAGCCAGACTATTTTTAAAAGAAAACTTTAAGGGCCTAATAATGTAAATAAAAACTTTCTAATAGTTTAGGGACTATTTTGTATTTTTTTAAAGTTGAGTGACTAAAATATAAATTTACTAATAGTTTAGTGATGTTGAATGTAGTTTACTTAATATATATATTTACTTATTTTAATTTTAATCATTGAAGCTTTTTTAATTTTACTTATTATTGGGGTTATTGACAGCTTAAAAGTAGTTGGAGCAGCAGGTGGGCGGTGGCAACTGGGAAGCTTTACTTGTTGAATAAGAGAGGCTGGCAATTAGCATCACACACACCACACTTATTATAAACATGGCAAAATCCTCCATGGACCACGTAAATTATTTGTCATTTTTTTTTTCTTTGGATAATATCACCCACCACGAAAAATGGGGAGAAACCAATAATAATGCATTATATCTATATATAATCGAAAGTTAAGGAAAGGGGAAGATGAAGACGAAGATATACGTCGACCAGTGTTAACATTCTGAGTCGACGACGTTTGGACCCGGGAGGGAAAACATTCTCATCGAACCCTCCCCATCCCATTGACTCTTCTTTTTTCTTTTGCTTTCTTTATTTTTCAAGGATGAAGAGGCGTCATCAAGATCAACTCTCGAGACCTTCAAAGCCCACCACCATTCATGGGTTTGCTCAGCATGGGGATCTTGATGCCCTCCGCAAGCTTCTCAACGACAACCCTTCTCTTCTCAACGAGAGAAACCCTGTTGTATGATCCCTTTTCTTTTTTGATCGCTTTTTTTAGTAGTTTGTAAATGGACGAAATTTCTCCTCTGTTTTTCAGCTTCAGTTTTGGTTGAATTTTGATGTTTTAAGATCAATGGGTTACTTGCATTTCGTTTCTTTCTAAAAGAGTGTTGGGTCTCTTTAGTTTTTATCAACAGATTTAATCTCTAGCAGCCTCACCAGATCTAGCAGCCACTTGGGCTCATTTTTCTTTTAATTTCATTTACGTACTAAAAAAATGTTTTGGCATAGATCTATTCATTTTTTTATTATTAAAGTTTTGTATATGTGTGGATATTTATATGTATGTGCTTTACAGAAAAATGTAGGGTTCATGTGACAGTTTTTACCTTATATATGAAGTTATGAATTATGTGTGAACAATGCTGATCCCCGGGGGAAGCATAAGTTTTCTTGATCATTCATTGATATGCAAAATTTAACCTACATTCTAAGATTACCTTGAAAAATTGTGGTGATAAAAAGGGCATTTCATAAGATGTTGACCATAAATAAAACATAATCCATGAACAGCGTGTGAGGCGATTTCCGATGTTGGATGAAGCTATCCTTGGCCTTCTCTATTTGACTTAATATGCTCCTGCTTTATTTGCTTGTAACTAAAGCTTTTGCCAATTTTATTCTTTTTGTTTTCTTTAGTCGTGTCTTGATTGTACGTCATGGACTTATAGTTTCAAGCTTCAAACACTGAACTTTGATGGGGAATTTATTCCGGCTTAGTCTTCGGTCTATTGATTTCATTTGGTTAAAATTGCAGATGGCGCAAACACCGTTACATGTATCTGCTGGATATGATAGGGTTGAGATAGTTAAATTTTTGCTTGACTGGCAAGGACCTGAAAAAATTGAGATGGAGGCAAAGAATATGGTAGGTAAACGATTTTCTAATTCTTCACTATATTGTTTTTCAATATGTTGATATTGTCCTCTGAAAATCGGATTCCTCGTTCTGAGTTGTATATGTTGACTTTTGCAGTACGGGGAAACTCCATTGCATATGGCAGCCAAGAATGGGTGTAATGAAGCTGCACGGTTGCTCCTTGTTCACGGTGCTTTCATTGAAGCCAAAGCTAATGTGATTTTTCTTGTCTCATTGTTTCTGGTTTTATCGTTGTATGTGATTAGAATCGGATGGAAAAGTTTACTTCTTCCGTGTTATTTATGCAGAATGGGATGACACCGTTACACCTTGCTGTTTGGCACACAATTCGATCCGATGACTATGCAACTGTTAAGACACTACTCGAGTACAATGCCGATTGCAGTGCTGAGGACAATGTAATATTTGTTGCATTTATTTGGTTCCTTCCATTCTTGCTTTGATATACTGACTCATGATAGTGTTGGTTTACCATTTGCATTACAGGAGGGTATGACTCCGATAAAACATCTTTCGAAGGGCCCCGGAAGTGAGAAGTTAAGTGAGTTGTTCCATTGGCATTTTGAAGAGCAGCGAAAGAGAAGAGCACTCGAAGCATGTGGTGAAACAAAGGCTAAGATGAGTGAACTTGAAAACGAACTGTTGAATATCGTGGGCTTAAATGAGCTTAAAGTACAACTTCGGAAATGGGCAAAGGGGATGCTCTTGGATGAAAGACGCAGGGCGCTTGGATTGAAAGTTGGTGCTAGAAGACCACCTCATATGGCATTCCTTGGCAATCCCGGAACCGGTAAATGCAATTGGATCGTATTATATGTCTTGATATAGATTACTTGTCTTTTGGTTTTATACTTTGTAGGATGTTCGGTAAGTATGAATGACAAGATGATTATATGGCCAACAGGTAAAACCATGGTAGCTCGAATTCTCGGGAAATTACTTCATATGGTTGGAATTCTACCTACAGACAAGGTAACAGAAGTGCAACGGACTGATTTAGTCGGTGAATTTGTCGGACATACTGGGCCAAAAACGAGGAGAAAGGTGCTTCCTTGTCCCTTTCCTTGACCGCAGATTATCATGCTTGCTCAAATGAACTAATTTATGACTGTTCATATGCAGATCCAAGAAGCAGAGGGAGGAATCCTTTTCGTTGATGAAGCATATCGGTTAATACCGATGCAAAAGGCTGATGACAAAGACTACGGTTTGGAGGCCTTGGAAGAGATAATGTCGGTAATG
The DNA here is from genome assembly GCA_005393395.2 of Gossypium australe. Taxonomy (NCBI): domain Eukaryota; kingdom Viridiplantae; phylum Streptophyta; class Magnoliopsida; order Malvales; family Malvaceae; genus Gossypium; species Gossypium australe. The sequence continues at coordinate 154,882,610 of CM016626.1, forward strand.
GACAGCGGAAAAATTGTAGTCATATTCGCTGGGTATAGCGAACCGATGAAGCGTGTAATTGCTTCTAATGAAGGGTTCTGCAGAAGAGTAACAAAATTTTTCCATTTTAGTGACTTCAACTCAGAAGAACTCGCCAAGATCCTCCATATCAAGATGAACAACCAAACGGAGGAGAGTTTGTTATACGGATTCAAGTTGCATAGTTCTTGCAGTGTAGATGCAATAGCAAGACTAATAGAGAAAGAAACAACGGAAAAGCAGCGTAAGGAGATGAATGGAGGTTTAGTCGATCCGATGCTGGTTAACGCTAGGGAGAACCTTGATCTTAGGCTCGATTTCAACTGTATAAACGCGGATGAACTGCGTACCATAACCTTAGAAGATCTCGAAGCAGGCATTCAGCTTTTAACACCATAAAACAAGGGTTGAATCAAGGCCCTACAAGCATTTGTGTTTTATCATATACATTGGTGAAAGCTTGATGGGGATCTCATCGAATTGAAAATTAGATATTTTTCGTTCATTATATTCTTTTCCGAGTATCGGTATCGGTTAGTTTCGAGTACTGGTGAAAACCCAGAATCTGGTTGGTGATTTATAAAGTCATACATATATGTGTTTCTTCCCTTAAAAGGGCATTCTTTTTTTAGGTCATGTTATAGGAGGGAGTAATCATTTCTAAATCTCATTTTCCATCATCTCTGGATGAATGCTTGATTTTATCTTCTTACAGGAATTTATATTCATTCAGGTCATGCTAATTATTATGGTGGTTGGTAGTTTTTGATAAAAATTGCTAACTTGACATTTTTATTTTCCATCAATCATGAAATGTCAAGTAATGGCAGCTTAATCAATAAGCCAAACAAATTTCAACAAAAATACTTATGATTTTAATGATTGGATTGAAAATTTTAAATTAAAGTAGTTGAAAAACTTATTGGATTGAAAATTTTAAATTAAAGTAGTTGAAAAACTTAGATTCTAACTTTTTCAAGTATGGAGACTAAATTTAAAATTTTTTCAAAGTATAGGGATTAACAACATATTTTAACTCTTTTCAATCCAGTTTGGATAACAAATATGGGTTAAATTACCTAGAAGGTCTCTATATTATAAGAATTTGATCAAACTAGTCTTTCTATTATTAAATAGATCAATTTAGTCCCTATACTATTAAAAAGAATAAAATAAGTTCAAATTATAACAAAATTAACATTTACTATATAAAATATGTCTTTAAAATTATTTTTTTATTTGCAATTCAATTACAAAAAAAGATTTCGTTTATAGAACAATAAAAACTTAAAAAATATTAACTCTATTAAATAGTAAATTGTAATTTTTAAACGGTAAATATTAATCCTATTCCAACTTACCTTTATCTAATTTTTTTTAATAGTACAACGACTAAATTAATTTATTTAATAATATAAGAGCTAATTTGATCAGATTTCTATAATAGAGGAAACTCTCACGTTGACCCAAATATGGTCATATGGCTGTGAATAATTAGCCCACCGAACCCAATTTGTCCAACCGTACCAAGGAAGCCTTTGAGCCGAACCGGACCAGAAGTCGATGCAGTCACTGACACTGATACAGTCATGACGAAATCAAAGTTAAACACCTCAACTACGATAAAGCATTTCCATGTTTTGCTTATCAGCGTCTAAAAACTCGCCACCATATCTTTCATTGAAGTCTACACTATTCTTGTTACCAAACAACCCCGCTAATCGGCGGTTATCCCCGCCACTGCTCGTTCCGCCGGTTCTTTGCTTGCGGTGACGCCTCGGAAGCGGTTCTCTCTCTCTGTTGGTCATCGAATTTCGAAACTTCTTCACCATGGCTGGCGCTGAGGATTTTGTTAAAGGAAATGTCTATCCCAACGGCCTCGCAATCATTACTCTCGACCGTCCCAAAGCCCTTAACGCCATGAATTTAGGTCTCTTACGTTGTTTCTCCTTCATTTACATTTCAATTTCTCCTCTTTTTTCTATTACTATTTTAATTGGTTCTTGTTTGAGCTAAACTATTAACATTTGCTTGAAATCAATTGAATTCGAGTTGACTTTTTTTTCTCGATTCTGAAGTTACAAAAATTATCCTTGATAATGTCAAGATGATATGTTATGGAGTATGTTGCTCCAATTATTGAAGTACTCATGTTCTTGTTTTAATTCGGTCTTGTTTGAGCTAGAATGTTAACATTTGCTTGAAATCAAATTGAATTCGGGTTAAATATTTTTTTGTTCTAGCTCGATTCTGAAACTACAAAATTTATCCTTGATAATTTAAAGATGATATGTAATTTGTCTTTATTGAAGTACTCATGCTCGCTGATTGAGTCTTAGCTCAGAAGGTACCATTGCTATTGCAACAATTAGGAGGACCTGGTTCGTGCTTAAGTGTGGATTTAGAAAAAAAAAAAAAAAAAGTACTCATGTTCTCGGATACGATTTCAGGCATACCTTTGTTGTACATAGGATAAAACTGTCAAAATTAGTTAAGGTAAAAGAACAAAAGTAAGCCAAGGTTCAAGAATTTGACGGCATTAATATTGGAGGAGAATAATATAATTTGGATATGAGTTTATTTAAAGAAGTTTGTAATTGTTCTGCAAGATATCTTAGTAAAAGAAGAATCTATTTTTTATACACAAATTTAGCAGTTTTTAAGAAATAATGGACAAATTTGTTTGTGTAATTTGTTATCTCGTGACATTTTCTTTGTATTATATATATGAGTTAATGGTTTGAGGATCAGTTTTGCTGATATGACAGCGTGTATATTTTGATAAATGCAGATATGGATGTCAAGTACAAACAAATTCTTGAAGAATGGGAATCGGATCCAAAGGTCAAATGTGTTCTGGTTGAGGGCAGCTCATCGCGTGCGTTTTGTGCAGGTACTTGAAGAAATATTAAGCCTTCTTCTTTGGTTGGGAAAAGATACTTGTAAATAGCATTGTTTTTGTAATGAAAAATGTGTATAGATATCATTGTAGGCTATGTTTCGTTTTGCTGGTGTTAAGGGAGTTTTTGGGGCTAACCATTCACGGGTATTGCAGGAATGGATATTAAAGGTGTTGTTGCTGAAATCCAAAAGGACAGAAACACACCTCTTGTGCCAAAGGTTTTTCTTTTTCCCTTCCATCTGTAAATGCATACTATCTAACCTGCAAACTTGCTGTGCTAAGTTGTTTTCTCTCTTTTTTTTTTTTTTTGTTTTTTTTTTTTTATTTTTGGTTCAATGTTGCTTTCTTTACTTAAATTAAAGCACTCAATGCTTCTTTCATTGATAACTTAGATCCTGGCTTAGAGGTCGGTGATGTATAGCACATTACAAACAAAAATACATCCATTCTCAAATATGATTCAGGTTGAATTATATACCATCTTAATCACAAATGTTTTCAATTTGCTAAAATCATGCCAACACACAAGACGTCTGTTATTTTTGTCCAAACTTGGAATAAACTCTTGCTGTGACTATGATACAATTAACCTTCCAGAAACCTTTATGATTGCTCATATCAGTGACAATAAAGAACTATCCTTCTCCTTTTTCTGGAAAAAAGAAAATGAGTCCGATTTTACTTGCATGCTTCTCAGTTTGAAACCCTCACCCGTTTTCTATGTTCTTTTTTCTCTTAGTACTAATTTTATGCAATTTTGATATCCCATGTGAACACAAACATTCGAGATGGTTGGGATCAAATAGTTGTATGTGATGTGAATCCCCCCGTCCCTCTTTTGAGAGAGAAGGGAAAGGAAATCTTTGACCGCACATGTAATACAACTTGTATAACGTATTAATAATTTTGCCTCAATTGGTTATTAGATGAAATTAACTCTGCATGTTGCATATTGCCATGCCATCTGAAGTTAATATCTTTATCTTTTGTTCTTTTTCCAGGTCTTCACCGCAGAGTATTCTCTAATATGCAAAATTTCAGAGTACAAGAAGCCTTATATATCATTCATGGATGGCATAACAATGGGCTTTGGAATTGGCCTATCTGGCCACGGTCGCTACAGAGTGATAACTGAGGTGCAAACTAATCTCCTTGCTTTGCCGAGAAATATTTGTCTTGCATTTTAAATTATAATATCTTTCTCAATTTCTCTCTCTAATGTTGTACTCTTCGATATATCTGGCTCAGAGGACTGTTCTTGCTATGCCAGAAAATGGAATTGGTTTGTTTCCTGATGTTGGGTTTTCATATATAGCAGCACAAACACCAGGAGGGGGTTCTGTTGGTATGTTTCTTTTACTCTAAACCAAGTTCCAAGAGTTGCAAAAATGGTTTGTGATAGGAAGCTAAAAGTTAAACGAGAAGCAGTGGGTTGAAGTTGGAGGGTGGTGGGATTATTTTTAGGCTTCAGTAAATTGGCCCCTAAACTATACTCCGATTCCCCGATTGATCCTTGAAGTTAATTTTGGTCAGAAGTAGCACCTAAATTATCAATTTTGTCCCATTTTAGCCCCAAAAACAATACCAGACAATAAAAAACGTGACATATGGACATCATACACTTTTTTGGGTAAAATGAGATAAAATTGATAGTTTAGTTAACACTTACCAAAAAAGAGTTTAAAGACCAATCTGGTAATTGGGGTACAGTTCAGGGGCCAATTTACTAATAAAGATTTATTTTTAGTCTTATAATTGCTTTAAGAACTTTTTGTTGATGCTGAATCCCTAAAGATAAACTTAATACTGCATATATGCACAAATAGTTATTTTGCTCTCTTCAGCTCACTCTACATTGCATTTCTCTATTGCCATTTACAATTTTGTAGTTCTGCAGGTGCTTATCTAGGAATGACTGGGAAGAGGATATCAACACCTTCAGATGCTCTATTTATAGGTCTTGGAACACACTATGTGCCATCTGGGAATCTAGGTTCAGTAAAGGAAGCCCTTCTAGCCAGTACCTTGTATATCTCTTATATTCTTTCTATTTGGCTTTCTTTTTGAGTGGAAATCAATAATTTTAGGATCGTATTCTCTCTCTTGTTGCTCGCTATTAATATAAATTGAGACAACTTGCAAATATTTCTCTAGAATTGGGAGAAAAGTATTTCTGACTTGATATTCCAAATCAAATCAGTTTTGTACGCCATGACTTGATGTTTCCATGTTGGGCTGGAATTCGTGAACTATGATCTTCAATTCTTCATCTTATTGGTTTATTTCATTTTGTAGGTTGCATTGCAATTGCCTCCTTTTCTCTGATAAGATAGTTTCAGATTTGTTTCTGTTTTTCAATAACTTGCATGAATATTTTCTTTCCAGCATTCTAATATATGAATATGGATATTTTCACAGTTCAGAGGATCCACACAAAGTTTCAGATTTGTTTCTGTTTTTCAATAACTTGCATGAATATTTTCTTTCCAGCATTCTAATATATGAATATGGATATTTTCACAGTTCAGAGGATCCACACAAGGATGTTACAACGCTGTTGGCAAAATACAGCAGTGACCCTGAGTCGGAAGCTCAATTGAAGTCGCTTTTGCCTCAGATAACTTCATGCTTTAACGCGAATAAGTCAGTTAAGGAGATAATTGAAGAGCTTAAAAAACATCAACAAAGTACAGAAGCTTCAGGTAAGCTTTAATTAAATCATGTTAATCCAAACAGTGAAATGAACTGCATAGTGAATATACACCATTATTGTTCCTGGATTTCCCCCCTTGTGGGTGTTGTTGAATGAAACTGAATCTATCAATCTAGATATGTTAACCTTGTTTCATTCTGCAGTGGTCGAGTGGGCAAATGAAGCTCTGCAGGGTCTCGGAAAGGGTGCTCCATTTTCTCTTTTCTTAACACACAACTATTTCTCTAGAGTTGCATCTGGATATGGTAAACAGAACAACGAATTTACGATGGTGAGTTTTGAGATGTTTAACTCAACTGCCTTCCTCCATCTGATGTGTTATATCCTGATTCCCTTCTAAGTAAATTTCTGCTCAAGTAGCTATACTCTCAGTAACATCTATATTTATGTTGCATGGATTGTTGTTTGTCTAGCTAAAAGGTGTCATGAAAACTGAATACCGTGTTGCCTTACGGTCTTCTCTGCGGAATGATTTTGCTGAAGGTGTCCGTGCAGTCTTGATTGACAAGGATCAGGTTTGCTCTTCATGCTTCTTCTCCTTTTCTCTCCAAGATAGAAGATCATCCCTAAGATTATAATTTTTTAATATTTATAAAAAAGAAATGTGTTAGCATCTGTAAATTTTCTCATCTCTTTTTTTCTTCTATTCTTTAAAATCTTAATGATACCCAAATATGTTGAATTGTTCATGCATTTGTAACATATATGTTTGCCTGTGTGGATCTGCATGTTCCTATATGCTCTGCCTTTGGGACTTAAAATCTGATGTTAAATTCTATGTTGGTCCAACTCTTTGTTTTTATTAAAATACTAATGTCTAACACCCATATCCAACATGGATATGGGGGATGTGGCCCTCCATCCCTCGAAAAATATAAGAGAACTAGGAAAAAATTGAACATGCCCATGTGAAACACATTCTATCTCAACATTAAGGGTTAAAACACTTTTTGGGCCTAAACTTGGTAACTTTTCCCATATTGCAGCCTAAACTTTTTTTGGTTCAAGTTAGGCCTTGAACTTAATTGTTCCCACGTTGGGGCTAGAATTTTTTTTTGTCCAAGTTAGTCCTTGAAAACCTTAAAGTTCGGGCCCCAATGTGGGAAAAATTGCAAAGTTCAGGCCCAGTATGGGAATAATTGTCAAGTTCAAAGACTAACTTGGACAAAATAAAGTTCAAGCTCTAATGTAGGAACGGTTGCCTGGTTCAGGGCCTAACTTGGACAAAAAGAAAAAGGTTCATGCTTCAATGTGGGAGAAGTAGCCAAGTTCTGACCCCAACTAGTAATTTAAGCCCAACATTAACAACCAAGTCCGAGTAACATGTTAAATTTCCTTTTTGTACAAAGAGGGCCACATTCTAAGATATAGAAATGAACTACAAACGTTGAGATTTGAATTTTGGACTTACTAGGTGCCATCTTTTAAAAGTGGTTGTGTTACTTCCCGAGTTTATAGCACATGTATTTATCATTGCATCTTTACGGTTCATAGTTGACTTACATATGTTTTGCAGAATCCGAAGTGGAACCCTGCCACCTTAGACAAAGTTGACCAAAAGGAAGTGGAGGCAGTTTTTGAACCTTTAGGTCCGGGAATCGAAGAGTTGAAAGTTTAAGGTTCACACTTCCACACAATCAAGTTCGCTTTCCTTGTTTTCGTTTGCGAAGATGAATGAAAGGTTCGTGGTTGTAGAAATATGAACTATGAAGCTAAAAGAAAATAAAAGAACATTTACAAGCGCAACTACCTCAGTTTGTGGCATGAAGGTATGTTACGTATTTATATACTTGGATGACACTTATGGCTTTAGTAATATTGTCATGTTAAAGCACATTCATGTTTCCTAAGATGTTACACTTTTGGACTGCCATTACTATAATCAAATCTTTATGTTCAATCAGTTTTAAGGCTGAAAATTTGTGCATTTTTGTCTGTTTGGGGTGGGGGAAAATTGAAAGAAGGGGAAGTATACATTAATGTTTTCCTAAGATGATGGCTTATATTCTAGCAATATTGTTAGGTTATTTGCATTATTTCGAACATCAGACCGTTATTTAGAAAATTAGACCAATTGGTCCATTTAATCAAAGGATAAATTATATTATTGGTCACTAAACTATGTGTAAGTTTTCGTTTTGATTATTAAATTATTTGAAAGTTTTTATTTAAGTCACTGAAATATTTATAAGTATTTTATTTAAGTCATTGAGCTGTAATTTCTTTTTAAAAGTTCTACTGCAAATTTCAAGCAACGATTCGATGATCAGTATGATGGATTAGTACCTATTGACAAGTAAAAAAATATAGAGAATTTTTTTTTTTTTGAATTTTAGATTGTAATTCGTGACGTCCAAAATTATTTTATAAAAAGAAAGAAGATTGAATTGTAGAAAAGAGAAAAAAAAAAGGTTTTTGATTGGTGCAGGTAGTGCGAACAGTTAAAGTCATAATATCGATTTTATTTAATGAGTTAAATAAAAAATTTAAATAATTCAATAATAAAATTATAATTCTTGATTAAAATAAAAATTCAGTGATAATTGAACTTAAAAGAAGTCCGTCAGAATAAAACAAGGGAGATTTAATACCAAAGTAGAGGTTCCAATCTCAGCTTTTAAAATAAAATAAAATTGTAAGAAACAATCTCATATGTACAATTTTACATTTTTTTAAAAATTTCGATGCAAAATAAAAGTTATAATGGTATCGGTAAGAATTATGTAAATACGGACCAAGATTTTTGACGAATCTTACAAATCACATCTTCTAGAAACAGAATTTCTGATATTACTGCACCAGCTTTTTAGTTTATATATATATATATAATTGAGAAAGGAAATCGAGTTGTTTGAGATTGAATCCAAACTCTAATAAAGTTATAATTTTACATTTTCTTTAAAAAATTTGGTGTTTAAAAATTTTGGTACAAATAAATAGTAGGTGATAATAGTATTAATAAGAATTATCTAAATACGGACGCAAGGTTGTTGACGAATCCTACAAAGCACATGTTAAAACAGAAAATTCTTTTATTGCACTATATTCTGTCTCTGTCCTGAAATTTTTCAATATTTGGAAGTTGGTATTGAGTTTTAATTAAATTTAGAGTTGAATCGTGTTGGACATCTAAAATAATTGATAAAATTTGCCTAATGTTACTTTTTGTGACCAAAAAAAAATTAAATGGAGGAGTCAAATAATTTTTTTATAAAGTTAGAGAGTCAAATAAGTATTTAAATTCCTTTTTATTTACAAAACTCGAACTTAATACATTATTTAAAAGAAAATAAATTCTTTATCATTCGATCCAACAATTAGTAGTAACTAATCTATACAAATCTGTATGAGTAAATTTTAGATGTTCGTAACAATATTCTAGATTATTGATAACAATTTTTTTTTTATTAATGTGATACGCTTTAATTACATAAAACATTTATAATTATACAAATTTCGTAATATTTTGTGTAAATAACAAAATGTTATTTGATTACACAAATTATTATAACATTCATATTTCTTTTAGATTTATACAAAATGTTATCTAATTATACGAATATGTGAAAAATAAAAACGATTATGTGGTACGCTCGGGTCATCTTTCTGTTTAGAAGAGAATAGTATAATAATTATTTTTTAGCAATTTAACTAATGACAATCACTAAATTAACAAAAATAAAATAAAGTTAAAATGATCAAAATAGAAACGAGATTGAGTTAAATTGTTTGAAATTAAAATACATTATTTTTTAATTATATTTAAAGTAAGTCTCATTTTTATATTAAATATTAAATATGGTTTTTTTAAACAATTAATTTCAATTTATCTATTAGTCAAAATCGTTTAAGCTCATTTATTTTGTATTGTTTTTTTTTTTTTGCTTGACAATCTGATAGCATCACTTAAAAAAAATATTTCTTTTCACTTGAAATGATTGGTTGATAATGGGGTACGAGGTTGGTGCCGCTTGACACATTGAAAGCATTTAAGTTTACCGTTGAAAACATATATTTCTTGTAAATAATCTATAACATGTCTTATTTTCGTAATTAATTTTTTTAAGGATACTGTTAGGATCGTCCCGATTAAGCAACGAACAAGTAAAATAGTGGAATAAATTGAGAAATTGGACACACAAATTTAACGTGGAAAAACCCCTCCAAAGAGGATAAAAAACCACGGGTAAAGATAATTTTACTATAATGGCAAAAGAACGAAGAGTACAAAAGATGGAGATAAAAACTAAACCCCGAAAACAAAGAACCCTCAAAACGTAAACACAAAATTCTCTAAATGTGTTACGAGTTCTAATATCTAATGGGTGTATATTTTAAGGTTGTAAAAGAGCCTATTTATAGGCTAAATTGTCAAGTCAAACAAATTATGCTAATAAATGCTAAATATATCATACTAATAAATACTAAATCTTCTAGAAAGAAAATATATAATTCGTTTAACTTGACTTGCAAGCAATCTCTTAGAATTTGAGTCACACAACTCTAACAATTTCCACCTTGACACGAATTCTTACAACGCCATCTTTGCCAAAGCCCGCCATGGGTCTATCTTGAACTATGCAGGGAATTAACTGAGTCGAATCTGTGCTTAGAAGCTGGAAGACTTCTAGCCTTCAACTTGTGCACTGCTAAATCAAAACTGACCCGGGTCTGATTTTCATGAATACAGTGCCCTAACCTTTCAAAACCTACATCCAAAAGAGAATATCTCTTCAACGAAACGGTCATGCTTTTTTCACTCCTATGAACAAGTTGCCTCCGCTCCAAACGAGTTGACTTCGACTCCATAATGGATGAGGGACATCCGATTTCACCGGTCACTGTAGAACCTTCCAGAACATAAAGACTGCCGGTTCTTTTACCTTTTAACAAAACGAGAGCTCCACGAGATACTTTAATACCGCTCGACTCAATGTTGATTCTGCATCATTTCAAGTCTAAACTACTCAATGATATGAGATTCTTTCGTAAATCAGGTACATACCTGACATCTGAGAGTGTCCTAATCGTCCCATCGTGTATCCTAATTTTAACAGTACCAATACCAATTACCTTACTAGATGAATCGTTTCCCATGCGCACAACTCCACCTTCAACTGAATTGTATGTGGAGAACCATTCTCTAATGAGACACATGTGGAAAGAACATCCCGAATCTAGGATCCACTCAGACATGAGCTTGGAGTTATCGCTCGTTGACACTAATAAGAAATCATCACCGCTTTCATCGACCAAATTAGCACCAGCTACATCTTCCTCGTTACTCTCAGCAACTCTTTTATTTCGCAGTTTATAACAATCTGCTTTGACCTGACCTAACTTTTTACAATAGCGACACCTTTTGTCTCTTTTCTTTGATGCTACCAAAACGGAAGCTTGCTTATCTGCCTTGCTATCCAAACCAAACTCATTGTCGAGTTTGTCTCTACTCAACAAATGACCCTTCACATCTTCGAACGAGAGTTTGTCTCTGCCATAAATCAGGGTCTCTCTGAAAGACTTGTATGAAGGGGCTAAAGAGCACAATAATAGCATAGCCTGATCTTCATCGTCAATATGAACCTCAACATTCTTTAAATCATTTAAAAGAGTAATGAATTGACTGATGTGATCTCTAAGAAGCTCACATTCGTTCATGCGAAACGTAAATAGACGTTGTTTCAACACTAAACGGTTAGCCAGAGACTTAGTCGCATAAAGAGTTTCTAACCTTTTCCACAATGTAGATGAGGTCTTCTCCATCAATACCTCCTGCAATACCATATTCGCGAGGCACAACTGGATTGCAGACAAGGCCTTTTCATCAAGCTCTTCCTATTCTGTTTTATTTATATTCTCAGGCTTTTTCTCGGTAACAACCTTTTTCAAACCTGATTGAACTAGAATTGCCATCATCCGAACTTGCCACAGATTGAAATTTGTCTCACCATCGAACTTCTCAATTTCAAACCTTGTTGCTGCCATATCTGAATGGGCTGATCTATGAAAATTGAACTAGCTCTGGTACCACTTGTGTAACACCCCTAACCCTAAACCGTCGCCGGAACAGGGTTACAAGGTATTACCGGACATATCAGACAATTTACTAATCACTCACAAATAAAATAACATTCATAGTATAATTTAATAATTAAATCTCTATATTGGACTCTCAATGCCCAAAACATATACTAAAAGTAGAATGGAACTTGTTCAATCATTCTAGAATTTTTTTTTTGTAATTTAATTTTAATTTTAATTTTTTTATAAAAATTTCGGCAGCATTTCTGCTTATTTTCACCTAAACCCCCCTGCAAATTCAAATCAAAACAACCAATACCAATTTATCATTTTATAACTTTATATCATTTTCCTCATCCAAAACATTATAATCATTTAAATACAACCAAAATCATTTAACTTAAGTATATATATATTTATAATTCATATAACTATCTAGTACATGCCACTTAACAAAAGGAAGAAATTCATCACCAAAATCCTCTTGTTGGAGTCGGGTTTGATTTGGATGCTGGACCGGATCAGAAACTCTACTAACCTGCGCACGGAAAGCAAACCGTACGCTGAGTATTGGAATTACTCAGTGGTATTATTATAGTTCAATTTATAACAATGATCAAATATCGTAAACATACTTAGATAAATAACACATCATACATATAATTTTATACTAAGTTATTATATTTCCAATGTAACAATTTCAATATTTGAATTAATATCTCATCCATAGAATTCCAATTGTTCATGAACCTTTGGTTCATCTCTCAATCACATATAACTACTCAATTCACATTTCAATAGGAACCATTCATGTACTTTGATTCATGCCTTCAATCACATAGCATAATTTCATTTCACAATATCTCTTTAACCATTCATTTAGAGGTTCAAATAATCAAATTCATATGATTTTCTCATTTCACATAATTACCCCTATTAACATGACTCGGACTTTGGCGGATACTCGTATCCAACCAAACACACCATACTGGCACCCAGTGCCTAATCGGATAGTTCGAAGCAATATAGTGACACCCAGTGTCTCGTCGGCCTAGCCGAAGTAAAGTAGTACCCAGTACCTTATTGAATCTATCCGAAGTAAATAATATGACACCCAGTGTCTCATCGACTCAAGGTTGAAGAATCCCTGAACACTTCCAATCCTATGGCATGCCAATTATATCCGACTCAGCCCGACTAGTTAATAGGGTATTTAAATAACATATCCATATCACTTTCACTTTCACTTTCAACTGATCATAATCATTCGGATTCAATTCATACCTATTATCAATGCAATCTCAATCTCAATCTCAAATAACTTCCAATTTAATTTCACAAATTAATTCAATGTATCTTTCATATCAATCATATGTAGTTCAATTTTTAATTCAATACTAACACATATTCATCAATTAAGTCCAAGTCATATTCAATTCAAACATCAATACTTACCTAAATTTCATTTTTCATACACATACATTGAAATTAAACATGCAATTATAAATAACTTGAATTATGATTGTAATAGCCCAAAATAGGGCTTAGTCGGAATAGTGGTTTCAAGACCACAAACTCGAAGAAAAAATATTTAATTTATGAATGTTTTAGAGTCTATGACATGTTGGGTGATGGTGTGCAAATTTTGTTAAGTAATTTTTATTGATAAAGTGCCCAATTTTATTATTTGGATTAAATTGCAATAAGTTGCAAAATATGAGGTCCAAGAATCTTTAAGTATGAAATAGCTTGGATTATCAATTTGAGGTCTATAATGTGATTAAATTGTTGTGTGGAAACTTCGTTGAGAAATTTTATCGAAAAAGTGTTTAATTTGGTTAGTAGGATTAAATTGTTATAGGTGCGAAGTGTATGTTCCAGATGATAAAGGGTGTGATTGTGATGGGTTTTTAAAGTGAAGGTCCTTATGAAGAAATTAGTCCACTTATAAGTTGATGAAGATATTTGTTTGGTATTTTTGAAGTTAGTTGAAAAGAAAAAGGGCAAATTTGGAAGTTAAGTTAAATGGTAATAAGACAAAAATAGTAAAAAAAAAAAATCATTCTTTCCTTCTTCTCCAGCCGAATGTGAGAAGAAAAATGGCAGCCATGGGTGAGCTCCATTCGGCCAAGCTTCTATGGCTTATATAGATCCCGAAAAATGAGATTTGGACCTAGAACTGGAGGAAAATCGAAAATCGAGAAAGTTGGTAAAATGGTCGTTTCGGCATTCGAGGTAAGTTCGTGTGTTAATAATAATGCAACATCGTGCTTGAATTGTAATTTTCTATTGATATGGCATAAATTGTATGATTTAATATGTTTAGGAGAAGTTGATGTATGATATGGAAAATGTGATGTTGGTTGTGTTATGTGAAATTGAATGGCAAAATTAATGTTAAATGAATTGAATTTTAAATTAATATTACATGGGTTGTATGAGTTGCTACACAGCTGTACCTGACGAGATTTCGGCAAGTAAGTTCATATGGTTGAGTTTACATGTTTATTGGTGAATGATTGAATGATATAATGCGTTGTTAAATATGAATTTGCTGTGGGATTGTGAAAATTATGATAAAATGGAAGAATAAATGCGGTAATGCAAATTAGGAAAAACGCAGAATTGAGTACGTTCGTATCGTGACATGTGATGAATTGACGGATAAGACCATGGTTAATCCATGGCAAAGTGTGAAATGTAGGTATGGTATCATCCATACTGAGATATGAAATGTAGGTATGGTATCATCCATACTGAGTTGTGAAATGTAGGTATGGTATTAACCATACTGAGTTAAGAAATGTAGGTATGGTGTTTCCATACCAAGTTATGAAACGTAGGTATGGTATTTCAATGAGGAAAACCATACTGAGTTGTGAAACGTGGCACTGAGCAACAACGTACTCAAATTCGTAAGACGTTTCCTAATTTGATAATAAGTAATACAAAAAGGAGTGAATCACATGAAAGAGATTGAGTGATTGTTAATGTTGAGCTCAATTATATGTACAAGAGAGTTATGAAATGGTTTTGGTCACATGTATAGTACTAAGTGCAGGCTACTATATGTACCAGATAGCTTCGGCTACAAGGGTGGTACCATGTGTAGGCCACCATGTATCTGTTATCATTACGATGAGTTCAACGGAAAATTGACTAAGTGTAATTGAAAATGATCATATTATGAATAAGTGCAAGTGTGAATGTGACCAATTGAGAAATGTGGCAAATGTATGTATGAACAATATGTTCAATATGTAATCGGAAATTGGAAAGATTGGTATAAGCAAGTGAAGAACACAACTAAAGTGAAAAAGAGCAAACATTTACAATAGAACTGCTTTGGGCAGTAGCAGTGATGTAAATTTGAAAAATCACCAAAAATAGTAGAAATTGAATTATAAGTTGGATGAGATATTGATTTAAAGCTTATTGAGTCTATTTTCATATAAAAGAAAAATAGAAAACAAATGATTTGTATATTTTGAGATATTTGAATTTCGGTGAGACTGGTTCAGAATGATTACGTGATCCCCTGCTCTGCATTTTAAAAATTATTAAAATTTGTACATAAATAATTATGAGATATAATTTATATGCATGAAATCCTGAATGAGTCTAGTTTCAAATGAACAAAACAAGGAGGCCATATAAATTCTGTACAAAGAGAAAATTGATTTATAGTGAAGAGAGGTCAGAGTAGTTGAATGGTGAAACAGGGGAAACTTTAATGAATAAACTGTACCAATTGGCTAAGCCAAAAATTCTGAAAATTTTATGGTGAGAAGATAAATGAGTTAAGTTTCAGGGAAAATTAACGGATCTTAAGTTGGAGTTCTGTAGCTCCAGTTATAAATTATTTAATAACTATGACTCAAGGAAACAGCTTAGCTGGAATTTGAATGAATGGAAAGAATATGAAAATAGCATGTTATCGTATTGCTTATTATTTTCATGCGAGCTTACTAAGCGTAAAGCTTACTCCCTCCTTTCCATTCTTTTAGTTTTGTTAGGTGAGCTCAGGGTTGGAGATCGTCGGAGGCAGCATCACACTATCGAGCCATTATCCTAGGAGTATTGGCATGTATAAGGATTTAGTTTTTCTATGACAGATGTTGTTGTGATTAGCCAAATGTATTAGCTTATATTGATTGTTAATTACAGCCATGAGATGTGGCTTATAATGATTTTGGCTCGTAAGCCTATTTGTCCATAGTATAAGTGATTAAATAGATGACAATGTCAAATGCATGTGTCTGAAAAGTTTTAAATTTTGGGCGAAATTTGGTAACCCGGTTTTGTATGATTGTGAATTTTAAGTCCGATAATGCCTCAAACCCTATTCTGGTGTTGGATACGGGTGAGAGGTGTTACAATGATAATACAAACCGATATTTTCTTGAGCTACTCCTCGATCACTTTTTCTTTCCCCTTCGTATTAGACGTCTTGGTTTCCTTATTTGCTACGAAAATAATAATAACAATTTACATTATTAATTATAGCATTAAATTACAAAAAATAATTGAATTTTATTCAATTCCTACCCTTGCTCTTCATTCCACATTCTTTGTACACAATTCTATTATTTACTTATAAGTTCTTTCAAGGTTATTTACCTGAGTCATTGTCACTAAATTATCTATATCTTGAGTTACAGAATTCCAAATCAACATCTGTAAATTTTCTATGAAACTAGACTCACATATATTCTTACCATAAAATTTTCAGAATTTTTGATTAAGCCAATTAGTACAGTTTATTCTTTAAAATCACCCCTGTTCTGTTGTCTGATAGCTTCGACCACTCTTTGCTAAAATTTGATTATCTTTTCGTACAGAATTAAAATAATGTTCTAGTTTGCTTCTTATAAAAATAGACTCATTAAGGAATCTAACCATATAAATTATATCCCCTAATTATTTTTTTACAATTTTTAATGATTTTTCCAAGTCAGAACAGGGGATCTCGAAATCACTCTGAACCAGTCTCACAAAAATCTAAATATCTCAAAATACAAAATTTCTTTATTTTTCATGTTTCTTTCATATGAAAATAGACTCAATAAGCTTTAATTCTGTATATTACACAACTTCTAATTCCACTTCTAAGTTTTTTGGTGATTTTTCAAAGTTACTCTTCTACTGCTGTCCTAAAACTGTTTTCTTATAGCTTACTTTACAATTTAATCCTTTTACTAATTCTAACTTAAATTTCATTCAATTTAATCTCTAATTCATCTTTTTCTTCAACATCAACTATACTTGAAAACCTATAAACTCTCAAAATATCAACTTAGTTTCATCAAAATCTTGCATTAAAACTTCTAAAACATCAATATTAAAAGAATAGGACTTGATTGACTTACCTTTTAAAGCTTAAAACCTTGAATCTTTAGTTTTTCCTTTTTCCTTCTTTTTTTCTTCTTTCTTTCCTGCTTGTTTCGAAAGCTTCTGATCTTTCTCCTTTTATGTTTCTTTTTCTTTTATTTTAACTTATAACAATAGTAATGTATTATAATTTAATATAATAAAACAATAAAAATCTTAGATTTTTATCATCATTTGTCGCTTCAACTGATGCTAAATGGCTTAATTACCATTTTAACCCTTTTACTTTCTTTTAATCTATAATTAAACTTTCACTCTTTATTCAATTTGATCCTTTTTCCTAACTACTTTAAATTAAACTAAATTCACCTATCAAAAATCTAATTCAACCTATACTAACTTCGTAAATATTTTTAATAAATATTTACGGACTCGTTTTCCTAGGACGGAGGCCCCAAACTCACTTTTCCGGTGCCCGTAGAATTTGGGTTATTACAACTTATTAGGATCATCCTGATTAAGCAACGAACAAGTAAAATAGCGGAATAAATTGAGAAATTGGACACATAAATTTAACGTGCAAAAACCCCTCCAAAGAGGATAAAAAACGATGGGCAAAGATAATTTTACTATAATGGCAACAGAATGAAGAATACAAAAGATGGTAATAAAAACTAAACCCCGAAAACCCGAAAACAAAGAACCCTCAAAACGTAAACACAAAATTATCTAAATGTGTTATGAGTTCTAATATCTAATGGGTGTATATTCTAAGGTTGTAAAAGAGCCTATTTATAGGCTAAATTGTCAAGTCAAACAAATTATGCTAATAAATGCTAAATATATCATACTAATAAATATTAAATCTTCTAGAAAGAAAATATATAATTTGCTTAACTTGACTTGCAAGCAATCTCTTAGAATTTGAGTCACACAACTCTAACTGATACTATTCATGTAAAAAAAAAACCCACCAATGTTTTTGCAATCAAACTGGTTAGGTTACATGTTCCTGATCTGATCAGTTGATTCGGTTTGGTTAAATAAATTATTAAAAATTCATAAAAAATATTTAAAATAAAAATATTAAATTTAACCAGATTTTTAGCCCGGTTTTATCAATTTGTATCAGTTCAACCTCTTTTTTCATACTAATGTACTAGTTGGTTCCCAGTTCGATCGACCAATTTGGTTTGATTCCAACAACCTTGATCTAAACAACTACTAAATAGAATTAAACAAATACAAAACACAAACAGATGAAAAATAAGAATATAATCAAATGAAACCCAAACTAAACAATTGCACATCGAATGAAAAATAAGAATATAATAGAACAAAACCCAAACATAATAACTATACATGTAGTGGCAGAGCCAGAAAATTTGTTGGGAGGCCAAAATTAAATTGTACATTTTTACAATAATAAAAATATAATTTCATTATTTTAATAATCTATATCGTTATAATTTTTAAAAGATTAAATTAATATTTTATCATTTTATGGAGGTCAAAGCATAATTTTATTATTATTAATTTAAAATTTTATAAATTATAAAGAATTTAAATGTAAATTTTTTATTTTAGGGAAGCCAATCCCCTTGGCTCTACCACTGTATACATGATAAAACTAAAAACTTACGCATATCAATTACATATAATAAGACTCCAAACTAAGTATTCAAAGTCTTAGCCTATATTTTTTTTTACTGTATGTCTAAAAGGAATTATTCGAATAAAAGTTTACTACTTATTTTTCGGAAGCTCAAATCCAAATAAATTTTATCGATAATTTTTTTTTTTACCACCGAACCAAACACGAGACATAAGCTATTTCTAACAATGCAACTAGAAAATTCGAAAGTTCGGTAGCGTTGGGATGGGCTCTCTCGTCCGTGCAATGACTGACCGACCGACCGACCTAACAGCCTTCAACTTCAACTGCCCTCTGGTTTCTAATCTCGACAAAAGAAACATCAATGTTCTGTCGAGTGCGTGAGCGAATGAAAGCCCCCTTTTTTTCACATTACGTGGGCCGCAGAAAACGTGTGCAAAATGACGACAAGGCCACCACGTGGGGGGGGAGAGAATAGAGATTGTTGGTTAGACGAGTATTGAAGGGCCTTGTGGGGGACTCTGCTTCTGCTGCTGCTGCTGATTCCCTGAATCTGGTTCCTTCTCTCTACACGTTTTTTCTACTGTTTCGCTCTCTTTGACCACAATCAGAATAAATTAAATGGTCCTCTCTTTTTATTTTACCATTTTATCCCTCTCTTTTTTTCTTAATATCAATTTTACTTTTTAAACCGTGTGTTGACATGATATTAGAGTGTTCACCGTCTTAGGTGAATTCACATCCTCCTACCTTGACAATAATATCCATGTCAATCGAGCTAATAAGAACATAACATATAATTTGTTCTTATTAAGCATAATATACATTTTGATAAAATCAAACAAAATTGATAATTTAATTATTATTTATAAAAAAAACTTTAAACACTTAAATGAAAAAGACAACATAATGTCTGGTCAATTTGTAATTAAGTCTTTATTAATTAAACAAGTTTATTATTATCGAAAATTTGTAATTGTTTGAGGGTTCAACATGCGTATTAAACATTATATAAAAATCACGATGTATAAAGGGCTCAAAATTACAACTAATACAATATATCATTATCGATTAATAGTTACCCATTTTATATTTCATAACATGTCAATCAAATATAATTATTGGTTCTTTTTCAAAAAAGATAATCATATATATCATAAAAGAAGGTATTAAAAGAAGGTATGGAAGTAAAATCAGAAAATTTGAGTTTTAAAAAACTTCCTTTGGATCTCTTTTTTAATTAAATTTTAAATATTATATCCTTGCCATTTATATTAATAATAATAAAATTTTCAATAATAAACAACTTTAAACAAGTAGTTTCCATTTTTAATTTCTAATATCATGCTTTTAGAAAATTACATCATTATTTTTAAAAAATTAAAAATTTGAAAAAAAAAATTAGCATGCATGTTTTAAAATAAATTGTTTTTTAATTTTATAAAAGTTTACAAAATAATTAAAAAGCGAGTAAAATATATTAAAACACATTACAATTTGTTAATTATTAGTGTACTTTAATTAAATATAAATTTCATAAAACTTTATTCAAGTGAAAAATTAAGAATTTTATTTATTTAAAAAAATTTCAAATTTAATTACAAACACAAAATCAATCTGTGTATCACACCAAATAAAAATTAAATAATATTATTGTGTGAAGAGAAAATTAACAACAATTCATACTCATGAATTTTTAATGTCAAATTTCTTGTTGACAACCCATTATCCATAACAACACTCAATCATTGATTTCAACAATCATGAATCTTTTTTTTTTTTTCATATTTTAATTAGAAAATTTTTAATAACTCATCATCTCATTCTAATCTCCATTCTTTTAATTATCATGCAATTATTCTTCTGTCATCCATTTTCCTCAATTCTCAATTTACTTGAACCACAATCTAATCTTTAAATGGTAATCCAATAATGGCATTAATAACTTTAATTATCTTTGTATGTTTCCATTCAATTCTTTAATTTTTTTAATTATGTTATTTATCAATTGAATTTTAATTAAGTTAAAATTTAAAAAAAAATATTATTTTTACGAAGTAAAACATGACACGATAAAGGTATTTTGTTTTTTTAATTATATAAAATTTTAAAAATTACATATATGATAAATTTTGAAATTAAGGTACCAAAATTTCAATCAAAACTTTATAAATATATTTGTTACATACATGTTTGTCATATATTGATAAAGTTTTAAAAATTCATTACATCAAGTGTTAAAAGGTTTAATACTTGTTGAGAATCGACCCGTATAAACAACGAGATAGTAAAAGTGGAGAATAATAAACACAAATATTTTACGTAGAAAACCCTCAAAGAAGGAAAAATCACTGGCAAAGGAAGTTTTAATTTTTTACTAATGAGTAAACAAACGAGAGCATAATATGGAGAAAATAAACCTAAATGTACTAAACACATATTACCAAAAACCTCGAATATAAAGCTCAAAATCCAGAATAGCAAACCGGTAAACAAAACTCTAAATCTCATAAAACACTCACGAAAAAGGGTATAAAATAATCTCTATAATTACCACGAAACTCATACAAAAACTCATATGCGACTACATTTTGTCGCCCTCAAATAAAAATCCTTGTTGATTGACATTTCAAAACAAAGATTCAATACCCTTCAAATAAATTAAGATTAGAGTTTTAATCATACTAAAATATCACATTAATAATTAAAGTTTAATTGGAGAAAAATAACAGAATTTAACTGGAAAAGAATACGAGAACTACCCACAATACTTCTTAATTAAATTCTCCACTTTGAATATTATGGATAGAAATATTAATACAGAAAGAGGTTTATCCCATTTAAAAATCTTGACTTAACTTCACTTTGAATTTAGTCAATTTTAATTGTTAATATAAAAGAAAAACTGCAAAATTGTAGTAGAATAAGGGTAAATATGTCATTCAAATAAAATGAAAGGCCAGCTTCTAGGAAATTGCACATTTAATCTGCGAAAAGTTAAAAAGGAACAAACAACAATCGTCAAACGTCTTATATATAAGTGAAGTAGTAACTTAAAGCAGTCATTAGCTATAAGTGCTTCAAAATTACAATCACATCATCATCATCATCATCATCATCATCTTCAATCAAACAGTTCTGAGTTTCCGCCATGTCTGCAATCCCTAACTTTCTTTCAAGCTCCAAATCAGCCCTTCGTTGCTGCAGCAAGTCTCAGAATCCTCGAGAAAAACCCAGTTTCAAAACCCGTTGTTCCTCGATGGCGAAGCAACAGAAAACTAGGTTTTACATCCTCAGACGTTGTATCACCATGCTTTTGTGTTGGCATGAACCGTCATGAGATCATCGTCGTCGTCTTCGTTACAGTTTCAGTTGATCGCCTCAAGTTTAGTTAGTTAGGTTAAGAGACAAAACATAACCCTGTTTTCTTTTCGGACATAGTTAGAAGACAAAACTGGGTTTCGAGATTGAGGAGAGCTGTGGGATATTTGAGGAGGAAAAGTTCGTGAAATTCAAGTGCTGCCGCTGCCGGCGGCGATGTTTTCTTCGTCTCGATATCCTGGGAAACTTAGATTAGTTATAGGATTAGGATGGGATTGAAGAAAAATAGATTTTCGAGGGGCATTTTTTTGATAAATACAGAGTGTAACTTCTTTAATTTTTACAAGTAATTAAAAAGGTATATTTTCTCATATTGCACTGATAAAGTTAAAAAGTTTTATTGCCGTTCGCAAGTTCTAATTTTCGTATCTGATTCCATTCTTCTATTAACACTAGAGAATCTAGAAAAAAAAATCAAATTCTAATACTCAGTGTCTTGCACTTGTTTATGGGCCGGGCTGTCTATTTATCTTGATTTGCTCAACTCAAGATAGACCGGACTTGGGTTTACATCGTTTAATCTACTGTCAATTCGACTTATTTTATTATATTTTATATTAATATTTATATATTTCTAGATTTAAAATAAAATAAAAATAACTAATTTTTAAGCAATAAAATGAGTTTTTTGGGCTGATTTAGATGGATTAAACTTGAGCTAAGTTTGGAAATTTTCTAAATTGGGTTGCAGTCAACCTTGGTTCATGAACATCTTTACTCAAGTGTTTTCAAATACAAGAAAAAAGTTTGATCGATGGAATTTAATACTATCTAAAAACACATTTTACTAAATTATTTTCGTAGTATAATATTTTATTTTACTAATTAATTAATGTATTTCTCTTATTAATTTTTCTCATCATATAATATTAATAAGTATAGCTGAAATGTTATTTGGAGAATATATTAAAAATATTTATAGAGTTTCACCAAAAAAAAGTTTGAAGAGTTTATTTAATTAATTAATTAATTATTTAGTTTCGATTTAAGTAAAATGAATCACAAACATTAAAACGAGGGTAAAATTGTCAAAAATTTTACATTATTATTAGTGTATAAGTTTATGCAAGGAAGAGGTGGTATTGAAATAACTCAATGTTAACGACGCCACTTTTTGCAACCATAAAAAGGTGTCGTGACTTCAAAATAAGAAAACGGCCGTTGTTTCCTCTATTTGCTACAGTGAAATACAGTCTTAAATGTTAAAGTTGCCTGTCGAGCACATTATTTTAACTAAAGCATTATTTGGTTTGCATATAAACCTTTAACAAGTATATTTTTATATAATATTTTTCATGTGTGCATGTACCCTAATTTATATTAGAATTTGATAAATAAATATCAAGATTAGTAGCGGACTTGTTTAAAGGTTGAACTATCTGTTTAGGTTTAAAGATTCGTTCGAAATTTGGGAGGATTTGGACAAATATATTAGGTTTGAAAAATGAGCTTAAATATTAAAATTATATATATATATCTATAATGTAGTGTAAATATTAAAAATTATTAAGTCGTTTGTATATAAAATTTTAATGAATAAAAAATTCATAAAATCATTAAATTTAAAATAAAAAATGAAAAATATATAGACGGACTTAAAATGAGTATGGGTACACTTTGACAAAATTTTATGCTCATATTTTGGCCAAATCAGAATTAAACAAGCATAAAATCTATTAATAATATATTTAAATCCAATCGACCCTAATGACCATGAACATCTTAATACATAGTTATTCCCTTTTTTTTTTTAAAGTGTAACGAGTACAGATACAAGTCAGAGTAACCACAAGTATCAAACTATTACAAACGAATAGTCTAAGTAGTCACTGTTAGATTTGTAAAATAAATCTGAAATAAAACTTAATAAACCAGGATCTATCATATCAAATCATCAAGAATAAATGAAGAATAAATGGAGAATAAAACTAAATGCGGAAGCGTACCTGAATCCAAGCGTACCTGAATCCATGAATTTCTTGAAGTTTTACCAAATCTTGGGGATTTGATCTTCCAAATTAGCACACAAGAAATTCAGAGAATACGTGCTCTCTCTTTCCTAATGATGGGATATTATCTTGTGTGTAATTTGGGGACCATAACCCTAATATTATAACATTGGCATATTAGTTCTAATCAAATTCTAATTAGCCCATCATTAATTAGAATTTGATTAGAAGAGTACCTACACATATTTGACTCATACTTTATTTAATAATTAAAAGCCCAATAAAATTCTAACCAAATTAGATCACTTTTAATTTGGGCTAACCTATCATGATAGTAAATAATAACATGTAATTATCATTATTATATATGTGATGTTCAAATTTTTCAACAATCTCCCACTTGGACCACATATATATATATATATATATATATACTAATTACTTTATATTACATGTCATTATATAACCTTATGAGCTCAAATTTTATTATCATATCCAAAAGGTATTCCAAACAACTCGTCCATTAATTATGTTAACATAGAACCAAGACGACTTTCGTTACATATATCGTAACTAAATCCATCCATGATCACATATTAACACAAACCAAATGACATAGATCAAGTATGGATGTGTAGCATGGAAATTACATGCAATATGATCTAAACATGTCTATTTCCAATTGGTCCTCCTTAGTGAGATCAAACCTTACCAAAATCAGAGTGTGAATAAACCAAATAAACTTTATTTCTGCAGAAAATAAACTTAATATCTTTAAATTGAAATAATTGAAAATGTGTCTATAACATAAAAACATTTAAAAATAAAAACTCCCACAAAAACCAAATATCCTTTAAATGACATTACACCCATATGAGCAGTGTGCTCTTATAAAACCTTAGGTGTTGTAATGGCCTAAAATCAAGGTTATCGGAACAATGGTTTCGCAACCATAAATCCGATTTAAAGAGAAATTTATTTCAATATATTTGCATGATATTTATATGATAGGAAATACTTTTAAATATTTATAAAATGTTAGTAATGTGGTATTAAACTTTCGTTAGAAAATTTTAACGTCTGGGTAGGTAATTAAATGAAAAAGACTAAATTGAAAAAGGTGTAAAAGTTTAATTATAGATTAAAGAAAGTATAAAGGACCAAAATGGCAATTAAGCCATTTTGTCTAGTTGAGGCGGTTTATTGTGAAGAAAATCTGAGATTTTTTATGTTTAATATATTTATTATATTATTATAATAAAGATATTTTATATTATATATTTGTATATATAAGAGAGAGTAAAGAAGAACAGAAAAGAAACAGAGAGTAAAGACGAAACAAAGAAGAAAGGGGAAAAGAAAGAAAAAGGGAGAATAGAGTTTTTAAAGCTTGGAGTTTAATTTGATTCGGAAAACTCAAATACGAAGCTAGATCGAGGAAAGGAAAAAGTCCCGGATTAGTAGATTTGTATACGAACTAGTATCGAGGTAAGTTCATGTAACTTGAATTATATTCTTAAATGCTTGAAATGTATGTTATTGATGTGAATATAGTTTGAATGTTCATTGTATGAAAATTTATGCAATTGATATTTTTGATAAAAGGGAAAGAAATCCCGGTTGAATGAAAGGAAAATTCGATGGATCTCTGAAAAGGAATTGACGGTAAAAAGGATCTAGCCCGGACGGGTAATCCTATCCTGATATAGCCCTCTCGAAGAATATGTGGAAAATGGATTTAGCCCAGACGGGTAATCCGAATTAGGGTTTGAATTTAGCTTGGACTGGTAATTCAGATCCAAGCTCATTAGAGTAATTGTCGTTGCAGGGGATTTAGCCTGGACTGGTAATCCCGCTGTAAAGATGAGGTTCGCGGGAGTGTGCTCTCTGAAATGAAAATGTGCGCACATGAATATGAATTGACGGACCCGGATTTGTACACTAAGTGTACCTCTAAAAAATCCATCGAAATTTCGAGTAATTCAACGGGATAAATATGGAAAATAACAAGGAAATGGAAATCATGATATTGATGAGCTCATCAATCATAGTATATATATATTATTGATACATGGAAATTAATGAACCAACTTGAATGTTGAGCTTGTGTATGTTAGGGTAATAACGTATTGAATGGATATATGAATGTTATTACATTGTATTGAAAATATTAGGTAAGTATAATTCTTGTTACATGGGCTACTAAGCTCAAAGTGCTTATCCTATTTCCTTTTTCCCTGTTTTGTAGTGTTAAGAGCTCGGAGGTCGGTTTCAGTCGGAGACATATCACACTATCAACCCCAAGATTTCGGTATTTTAAGAAACTTTATTTTGGAAATCAATGGCATGTATAAGCTAATAAAATAGATGTTAATATGAAATGAATGTAAGGTCAGCCATTGGTATGGCTTATGTGTTAAAGTTATCTTATAAATATGCATGAATTATTTTGAAAATATGTTGAATTGGAATGGTCTCGGTTTAAAAAAAAATTCGTAAACTCTGGTAATGCCTCGTACCTTATTCTAACAACGAATACGGGTAGGGGGTGTTACAGGTGTAATTCCTTAGTAAGCGGATCCGCAATCATGGAGTTTGTCCTAATATGCTTTATAAGCACCTAACCACTCCAAACTTTTATTTTAACAACCAGGAACTTAAAGTCTATGTGTTTTTACTTTGATGTGCTCCTGTTGCTATTGGAATAAAAGATTGCAATTTGTTTTCACAATTTGCACCTTAGTGAAAAAATCTTATATCCATATTCCATCAAAATCAGAGTCTATATACTTGATGATCTCTAACTGATTAGACCTCCGATATGTGAGCATGTAATCTTTTGTTCTCTGAAAATACCTTATAACCCTCTTGGATGCTATCCAACGGTCCAAATCAGGGTTGCTTAAAATATCTGCCTAACATCCCAATAGTGTACACAATATTCCAATGTTTACAAACCTGAACGTACATTAGACTTTCCACTGTAAAAAATCTAATGCATTTTTGTAATTTCAAAATCATTCTTAGGGTATTGATTGAGGCTATACTTATTATTAACAAGCAGTATGTCATTAACATATAAAAACCAGAAATATGTACTTACTCCCATTGAATTTGTGATACACACAATCATCAACAATATTCATCTCAAAACCAAACGAAACAATTATTTGATGAAACTTATGGTACCATTGACGGGAAGCTTGTTTGAGTCTATAGATGGATTTTGTCAATTTGCAAACCATATTCTTTGAGTCTTCCGACTCAAAATTTTCTGGTTGCACCATATAAATTGTTTCTTCAATAACGCCATTAAGAAACACAGTCTTAACATCCATCTGATGTAACTCAAGACCAAAATGAGCAACAAGCGCCATGATTATCCTAAAGGAGTCTTTCGATGAAACTGGAGAAAAAGTCTTTGTAAAATCAACACATTCTTTCTGAGTATATCCTTTAGTTACAAAACGCGCCTTATACCTCTCCACATTACCATTTGCATCCCTCTTGGTTTTAAATATCTATTTACAACCAATTGGTTTTGCACCTTCAGTTAATGGGACAAGTTCCCAAACTTTATTGTCCCGCATAAACTTATACTCATCTTTCATGGCATCAATCCACTTTTGAGAATTAGAACTTTTCATGGCCTGATGAAAGTTGATTAGATCATCTTCCATCATTCCATTATCATCCTCATTGAAACACCCCACACCCGGCCCACGAGCCTGAACCGGATCTGGTATGTTCCTTAAGAAAATCGGCTTCAAATTCTTTTGTTACTTAGAAAATTTTTGTGAATTTAGAAAGATATTGGTTTTGGTTGGGCTTAGGTTGGAAACCCATTTATTTAATTTAGAAACATTTAATTTTGGTGAAATTTAATTAAACTTAGTCAATAATTCATAACATAACTGAAATAAAAGCAGGGAATAAAACCATTCAACTTGGGCCTTATGGCCTTATTACATCATTCAAATCCAAAGATAAAATTGAAAATACTAAAATTGAGTAAAGTCCAAATTCTAATAATTCTTCAAGTGATGCATGGCCACCTTCTCCTGCCGACCCGGTCCATTACTGCTCATTTCCTGAAAATAGTCCCACAAAGGGGTGAGTCAACAGACTCAATGTGTACACAAACTAACAATCAACATTCCAGGCATACATATTCATATCAAAGCATATTCAAATCAAATAATGATGCACCACCCAAGCCTATTGTCCATCCGCTACACACCACCCGTACCTGCCAATTACACCGTGGACTACTAAGTCAACCCTCCATCCGCTACACACCATCGAAGGCAGTCGCTGCAGTCGACGTGCTCATCGCCACTTACGTTGTGTCATTAGACACTATATTCAAATAATGTAACCGAAGTTACCATATTCACGCAATGGGGCCGAACCACCATATTTCGTGGTGAGGCCGAAACCAACACCTTCATTGGTGAGACCGAAGTCACACCTTCGTTGGTGAGACCGAAGTCAACACCTTCACTTTCTTCCTTCACATATATCCCGAATGCCCCAATTATTTCATAACATATTTCACATACTTAATTTTCATTCATGTTACTAATCACATGTTCAAAATATATCACATTCACAATCCTATCAAAAGTAGGAAACGTACCTGGGTACTCCTTACCACATTTGTGATGCTTAGCCACATTCACATACTGTTACATATTTACATATCTAATGATTGCCATGCAATTTATTGAAAGTTAGTAAGAGTACACACCTTTTTCGCTTAATAGTTTCCGTGAATTCCCGTAGAGCGATCTACCGATCTAGATCTTTCACTCCTATATTCGGCCATTAATTAAAACATATAAATAAACCTATTTGGTCTTAAAACCAAATCCTACTAGAAGTAGAATTACTTACCTAGTTGCCGAATTGATTTAATCAAGTCCCAACAGTTGCTAGAATTCCTCTTCCTTGAAATCGGCTAATACTAGGTATGTAACCATGTCAGTTTTCGGTTTTTGAAATAATGGAAAACACTTAAACAAATTATGCCTTGGCCGAATATCCCTTACCTTATGATGGGATTCCAAATCTGAAGAAGATTCCTTTATAAGCCTGTTGAAATCCTATAACTTCGTGTTAGATTAGATCTAACTTTGAAAACGTGAATCATAATCTTTAACCACATATTTATATTTATAATCCTTACCTTAGATCCTTAGATTTCCCGAAAGATCCCCTTTTGATGTTGTGGATGATTGCCCTCTTTCTTAGAATCCACAAAGATTCAGCTTAACAGTAGAACGGAGAAGAAAATAGAAGAAAAGAGAGGGATTTTTGCTTAATGAAAATTCGGCAGAGAGGGGTTTTGCCTAGGGAGAATTTCGGCAGAGAGGAAGAGGGAGCGAATGTTGATGAGTAGCCCTCCTGTCCTCCTTTTATAGCCAAAATTATCAGCCTAGGAGTCCTTTACTTGGCCACCACTCCTCTTTTTGATAATATTATCTCTTTTATTTAAAAGATAAAAGCCTTTAATCCATCAATTATCTCCTCAATTATCTCATTAGAAAATAATCCTTTATTTATCTCTTATTATTCACATATTTATGTGAATAAAACTCCTTTATTTATCTCTTATTATTCACATATTTATGTGAATAAAACTCCTTTATTTCTCTCTTATTATTCACATATTTATGTGAATAAAACTCCTTTATTTATCTCTTATTATTCACATATTTATGTGAATAAAACTCCTTTATTTCTCTTATTATTCACATATTTATGTGAATAAAACTCCTTTATTTATCTCTTATTATTCACATATTTATGTGAATAAAACTCCTTTATTTCTCTCTTATTATTCACATATTTATGTGAATAAAACTCCTTTATTTATCTCTTATTATTCACATATTTATGTGAATAAAACTCCTTTATTTATCTCTTACATATCCAAGTTTCCCAAAATGTTCAAGTTTCCATTTTTGGATCATTTCCAAAAATGTTTAGGTTTCCAAAAATGTCTAAGTTTCCAAAAATGTCTAAGTTTCCAAAAATGTCTAAGTTTCCAAAAATGTCTAAGTTTCCAAAAATGTCCATTTCCATTTCCATTTCCATTTTCATTTCCATCTCCATTTTCATTTCCATTTTCATTTTCATTTTCATTTTCATTCATTTCTAGGTTTCCAAAAGTATCAAAAATTTATTCATAGTACTTGAAACTTGTCATTTCATACAATTAAACTGGAAATGCATAGGCCCTATTCAGGATGTTACAGTTCTACCCTCCTTAAAAATTTCGTCCTCGAAATTACTTATTAACAGTCGTACAATCCTTCTCACCGTACTATGCTTACGCTGCGCACTCTGATCTTAATAGAACCATCATACTTTCTAGGCACAATCTCTAAGTTCACATCCTTTAGAACTCATTTTCTAACGTCGCGATTTAATCTGATTTAAAAGTTTTATACATTAGTACTTGTTTCACTTATTACCCGCGAAGAAGTTTTATGAAAAGAGTTTTAGGAGTGGTTCTTTCGTATTCATACATGCACACAGTCTTTACATTCATTCATACATCCATCAAACAATTATGAACTTTCGTTCATTCAGAGAAACGTTGTAGTTTTTATTGTTGTTGTTTTTCCACTACCTAGGGGTATTTTCGTAATTTGTCTTACAGGGGCATTTTCGTAATTTTTCAAAAATAAAAGTTCTCTGATGATTTTGTCAAAAAGTATTTTGGAACTTTTAAATTCCCGGGGTATTTTGAAAATTTTGGAAATTCGGGGGTATTTCGGTAATTTTGAAGCTCGAGGGTATTTTGGTAATAAACCAGGGTAAATTTGTAAAGTTTGATAATTCCGGGGTATTTCCAAATGTTGCAAAACTTTGAGGGTTCTTTTTGAGAATTTGTTTTCCAAGTTGATGGTGTTGCAAAAATTTTAAAAATCAGGGTCATTTTGGTAATTTTGTAGGTTAGGGGCAATTTTGTAATTTTACCAAAATCAAGGTATTTTGATATTTGCAAAATAAGATTCTTGGGTGCTTTTGTAAAGTAAGGAAAATTTTATTGAAATCGGGGTGGTACAGAAATTTTAGAAACCAAGGGCATTTTTGTAATTTCGCCACTAGGGGCATTTTGGTAATTTTGTAAATCAGGAATTTTTCGGAAAATTTTGTAAAAGTAGTTCTCACAAATTATAAGGGTAATTTTAAGAGTTTTAAAACTAGGGTTTTCATAAAAACATGGCTAGTCCCTTTCGGGTTTTAGTTATTGGGTTTAGCCTATTAATAAGTCCTCATGGCTAGGGTGAACCGTAGCTACGCACCAGGTAGGATTCCTGCGAAGAGGAGGTGAGTCACTAGGACTGCTTAAGTACCAGGCTCTTCCGGATCCAATCCTAGACATGCGCACAATGGTTACCACACCCTAACTTAGTGACTTAGCCATAGGTTTGTTAAGTGCATTAAGTCTTATGTATTTGTGTTTGAGTAGACTAGTCCTACGGTTCAATAGATTCTAGTTCACTAATCTACGTTCCATTCCATTTCTACCCTTCTACAATTCACAATATAAATCACACAAAAGATAGGGGTACTTACCTGATGGACTGCGGGTCGGAGACTTAGGTGCCATGCCAGAAAACCTGCTTATTTCATAAAATACTTTCATAAAACCCATTTAGGCTCGCTTTGAAAATGTTTTGGGCCTTAGCCCACAGGCCGAGAGTTTTAAAACTGGGCTCTGATACCAAGTGAAACACCCCACACCCGGCCCACGAGCCTGAACCGGATCTGGTATGTTCCTTAAGAAAATCGGCTTCAAATTCTTTTGTTACTTAGAAAATTTTTGTGAATTTTTAGAAAGATATTGGTTTTGGGTTGGGCTTAGGTTGGAAACCCATTTATTTAATTTAGAAAACATTTAATTTTGGTGACAAAACAAAATAAATTTAATTAAACTTAGTCAAAAATAATTCATAACATAACAACTGAAAATAAAAGCACGGAAATAAAACCATTCAACTTGGGCCTTATGGCCTTATTACATCATTCAAATCCAAAGATAAAATTGAAAATACTAAAATTGAGTAAAGTCCAAATTCTAATAAATTCTTCAAGTGATGCATGGCCACCTTTAGCTCCTGCCGACCCGGTCCATTACTGCTCATTTCCTGAAAAATAGTCCCACAAAGGGGTGAGTCAACAGACTCAATGTGTACACAAACTAACAATCAACATTCCAGGCATACATATTCATATCAAAGCATATTCAAATCAAATAATGATGCAACCCAACCCAAGCCTATTTGTCCATCCTCTACACACCACCCGTACCTGCCAATTACACCGTGGGGACTACTAAGTCAACCCTCCATCCGCTACACACCATCGAAGGCAGTCGCTGCAGTCGACGTGCTCATCGCCCACTTACGTTGTGTCATTAGACACTATATTCAAATAATGTAACCGAAGTTACCATATTCACGCAATGGGGCCGTAGCCACCATATTTCGTTGGTGAGGCCGAAACCAACACCTTCATTGGTGAGACCGAAGTCAACACCTTCGTTGGTGAGACCGAAGTCAACACCTTCACTTTCTTCCTTCACATATATCCCGAATGCCCCAATTATTTCATAACATATTTCACATACTTAATTTTCATTCATGTTACTAATCACATGTTCAAAATATATCACATTCACAATCCTATCAAAAGTAGGAAACGTACCTGGGTACTCCTTACCACATTTGTGATGCTTAGCCACATTCACATACTGTTACATATTTACATATCTAATGATTGCCATGCAATTTATTGAAAGTTAGTAAGAGTACACACCTTTTTCGCTTAATAGTTTCCGTGAATTCCCGTAGAGCGATCTACCGATCTAGATCTTTCACTCCTATATTCGGCCATTAATTAAAACATATAAATAAACCTATTTGGTCTTAAAACCAAATCCTACTAGAAGTAGAATTACTTACCTAGTTGCCGAATTGATTTAATCAAGTCCCAACAGTTGCTAGAATTCCTCTTCCTTGAAATCGGCTAATACTAGGTATGTAACCATGTCAGTTTTCGGTTTTTGAAATAATGGAAAACACTTAAACAAATTATGCCTTGGCCGAATATCCCTTACCTTATGATGGGATTCCAAATCTGAAGAAGATTCCTTTATAAGCCTGTTGAAATCCTATAACTTCGTGTTAGATTAGATCTAACTTTGAAAACGTGAATCATAATCTTTAACCACATATTTATATTATAATCCTTACCTTAGATCCTTAGATTTCCCGAAAGATCCCCTTTTGATGTTGTGGATGATTGCCCTCTTCTTAGAATCCACAAAGATTCAGCTTAACAGTAGAACGGAGAAGAAAATAGAAGAAAAAGAGAGGGATTTTTGCTTAATGAAAATTCGGCAGAGAGGGGTTTTGCCTAGGGAGAATTTCGGCAGAGAGGAAGAGGGAGCGAATGTTGATGAGTAGCCCTCCTGTCCTCCTTTTATAGCCAAAATTATCAGCCTAGGAGTCCTTTACTTGGCCACCACTCCTCTTTTTGATAATATTATCTCTTTTATTTAAAAGATAAAAGCCTTTAATCCATCAATTATCTCCTCAATTATCTCATTAGAAAATAATCCTTTATTTATCTCTTATTATTCACATATTTATGTGAATAAAACTCCTTTATTTATCTCTTATTATTCACATATTTATGTGAATAAAACTCCTTTATTTCTCTCTTATTATTCACATATTTATGTGAATAAAACTCCTTTATTTATCTCTTATTATTCACATATTTATGTGAATAAAACTCCTTTATTTCTCTTATTATTCACATATTTATGTGAATAAAACTCCTTTATTTATCTCTTATTATTCACATATTTATGTGAATAAAACTCCTTTATTTCTCTCTTATTATTCACATATTTATGTGAATAAAACTCCTTTATTTATCTCTTATTATTCACATATTTATGTGAATAAAACTCCTTTATTTATCTCTTACATATCCAAGTTTCCCAAAATGTTCAAGTTTCCATTTTTGGATCATTTCCAAAAATGTCTAAGTTTCCAAAAATGTCTAAGTTTCCAAAAATGTCTAAGTTTCCAAAAATGTCCATTTCCATTTCCATTTCCATTTTCATTTCCATCTCCATTTTCATTTCCATTTTCATTTTCATTTCCATTTTCATTCATTTCTAGGTTTCCAAAAGTATCAAAAATTTATTCATAGTACTTGAAACTTGTCATTTCATACAATTAAACTGGAAATGCATAGGCCCTATTCAGGATGTTACACTCATGTTCTTAGAGAAATACAACATAATCATCTGGAATAGCATTTCTCCTTTCTCTTGTAGACCTCCTTACTGGCACTTGTTCTTGAGGTTGTTTAGTTTGTTCTTCTGGAACAATTATCTCAATTTGAATGGGGAGTTGTTCAACATTGTCTTGCAAAGGTTCTGGATTCACTTCTTGATCAATGATAGGTATAAAAACCTGAACATCGTCAAAAGTGATAGTAGGAACTGAGTTAGAATCCAATTCCTCCTCAAAAGCAATGTCTCTAACCTTATTTCTCCCCCCAAACTCAACATCCTCAAAAAATGTTGCAGTTTCCGTCTCAAAAATATTTCTTATTATGGGACCATAAAACTCATAGCCCTTAGATCGCTCAGAATTTCCTTAACCCTTAACTTTATAGACATCAAATAAGTTAGAAGTGATGTCATTTCAATCTTATCGTTTTTAGCAAAACGTTTCTTAATTTCGTCAATGAAACCTTGGCCTGAGTAATCTTTTCAGATTCTATGCCCTAAAGGCTTCTGAAATGCTGTGCCTCATGATCATTAGACTCTTGCAATTTGAACGATCCCACCTCTCAAAATCCCTTTAAATATAGGGGGTACTTTCCGCAGTGAGAGGTGCGAATAGTTCTTCCCTTAGTGCAAGGTCTATGTTCATACAACCAAGCATTATAAATAAGTGCCTTTTCCATTCATTGAAATTAGTCTCATTAAGCATGGGTATAGAATTTATATTAGCAGATATTGTGACAGTAGAATATGAATTAGCTGAATATAGAACAAAAATAAATGAAAAATAAACTCACATCAATATTCATAAGTAAACAATAAATTCAGGATAATGGCTAATCCCATCTCAAGATACCAAACACAACATTAATATCAAGTCTTTGGACAGTAATATTAACAGTAAGCGGTACTCTTGTTGTAGCAATCAAACATTGACAATAAATTATGTCAAACAATTAATTAATCTTTGGACTAACTTATTGCTCACATAAAATACCTTATAATTGTCACACATTTATCACCACAGATGTGGTTGAAATTCTGCCAAATATTAACTTACCTTTGGGTCAATTAATAAACGCATGAATCACAAAAACATACAATCATCTTGATATTTCAAATAAACTAGTCTACACAAAAGAGGTCACTTTGGCGGCATTTTGTTTCAACTAATCTATTTAAAATATTAGACATTCTTAATTAAAAACCAAAATATGAATTTATTTATTTCAAAATATCTCTTTTAATTTCATCTTTCAATCAAATTAAAAGATAATAGTATATATATGTATATATATTTATCCCAAAACAACATACAATGATGTTGACAAATATAATAATAGATGAATAAATCATAAACCATAAATAACCTCACATAAGACTTCAAATTTAAACCAAAATAAATTGAATAAAGGTAAACCTCATCTCAAAATATCGGACACTCCATTAATATTTTATCTTTGGACAAAATATTAACTTGTAAGTGATATATATATGTAATAATCAAACATTGGCAATAAGAACATGTCGAACCATAAATCTTCTTTTGGGCCAATTTATTGCTCACATGTAAAACCGAATATTTGTCACATGTTTATTACCATATTTGCACATGTAATATTATTAACCTTCATTTGGGCCGATCAATATTAACATAAGTTAAGTTACATGCACACAACCTTTTATATTTTAAAACAAAATAATTTATACAAAAAAAAATCACTTTGGTGACTTATTACTTCAATTAAGATATTTTAAAATATGTAAACATACCAATATTCAAAATTAAAATTTCCCAATAGTCAAATGTCAAAACTATTTTTTTTATTGCTTTATAAACTCTGAAATAACCCAAAATAATATTGTCTTAATAATGAAATAAAAAACCGAAAACCTTAATTTTTGACTTTTTTTTTGTTCCAAAACCATATATATCAAAACCAAATAGAAATAATGTAGTGGTTCAAAGCCAAATAATTAGCAAGCACATGTATTCATAATTTTGGCATGGATAAAAACACCAAAGCAATTCACGCATATACATGTATTCATAATCAAATAGAAAAACTTACCCTAAATTTACCATGTAAATTCAAAGTTATTTATGATTAAACAGATATTCACATGAATACTTGAAAATAATTTTAAGCCAATACATCTCAAAAATCAAAATCATAATAGTTGGCATATCTCACAATTCATACAATAAATCATCATAATTTAACCAAATATTTGGAACCATAAGATGCCAAAACTTAATATTATAGAACCAAACTTAAAAATATAACCCGACTTGCCTTATATATCCCAAGTAAATCCAAATTCAAAATATATGCTTAAACTGAATAGTATGAGAAGAATAAGCATATAAACTCAATAATAAATAATATATTCTATCAACTATATATTGAATTCAAGAATTAATGATTATAAAAATTGAATTCAATTGTACAATTGTTGAACCGGATTTGAATTAAAAAACGATTATAATGAAACCCTAAAATTGAATCGATAAAAAGAAAATTAAAACTAACAAATATTACCATCAATATTAAGGATTCAACATATATAATGAATTCACTGATAAACAATCGGTATATAAGAGACACTTTACCTGAAGCAATTTCTTTTACCAACCATATATCATCATGTAAAATCCTGAACATAATTACTAAAGTGTCTCCAAAACAATATATATATATATATATATAATTGTAAAACAAGCGATTAGCGATTAACAATCCATATATTGATATAATCAAATATATATCATAAAAAGTTTCTAATGAACCCAAACCTACTCATCTTTTTAAATATTTATTAAATCTGTATAAACAACATAAAATCCTCAGTTTTTTTTTTAATTCTCAATTAAAACTGTAAGTCTTTCCAGTTATACGAAAAGTAAAACCTTAAAACTTTATTGAAAGAATCAAAACCTAAAAATTTATCAGGAATATCAAAGATTCAACATAATATATAATTAAAATATCAAATCCATAAAATTAAAAAAGAAAAACGAATCAATCCAAATGAAACACCCCACACCCGGCCCACGAGCCTGAACCGGATCTGGTATGTTCCTTAAATAAATCGGTTTTCAATGTTCTAAATGACTTAGAGAAAATTTGTGTAATTTAAAAAAAAAATTGTTTTGGGTTGGGCTTAATTTGAAACCTATTTAATAAATTCTGGAAATCCAACTTAAATAAGGTGACAAAATAATTTTTGGGTTTATTATTTTAAAAGAAATAAATTTACTTATCTTTAATCAAACATAAATTGTATCATATTCAAATAAAAATAAACAGAAATAAAGAAAATCCAACTGGGCCTTATGGCCTTATTACATCATTCAAACCCAAAATAAAGTTTTAAAGTACTAAAATTTCATAAAGTCCAAATTCCAAATAATTTCTTCAAGCGATGCATGGCCACCTTTAGCTCCTGCCGACCCGGTCCATTACTGCTCATCACCTGAAAAATAATTCCCCAACGGGGTGAGTCAACAGACTCAATGTGTACATAGTACTAATTTCCAACAAATCAGGCATACAAGTCATATCAATATCATGTTCATACAAAAATAAAGGATGATGCAACCCAAACCCAAACCTATTTGTCCATCCGCTACACACCACCCGTACCAACCTGTACACCGCGGGGACTACTAAGTCGACCCTCCATCCGCTACACACCATCGAAGGCAGTCGCTGCAGTCGACATGCTCATCGCCCACTTATGTTGTGTCATTAGACACTGTATTCACTGGATGTAACCGAAGTTAC
Organism: Gossypium australe; assembly: GCA_005393395.2. Classification (NCBI taxonomy): domain Eukaryota; kingdom Viridiplantae; phylum Streptophyta; class Magnoliopsida; order Malvales; family Malvaceae; genus Gossypium; species Gossypium australe. Next base: position 154,920,649 of record CM016626.1, read on the forward strand.
CACTTTTCACTTTATGTGACCGTAGTCACCACTTTACGTTGGTGAGACCGTAGTCATCACCTTCACTTTCTTCCTCCACAAATATCCCGAATGCCCCAATTGTTTCATAACATATTTCACATACTTAATTTTCATTCATGTTACTAATCACATGTTCAAAATATATCACATTCACAATCCTATCAAAAGTAGGAAACGTACCTGGGTACTCCTTACCACATTTGTGGTGCTTAGCCACATTCACATACTGTTACATATTTATATATTTAATGATTGCCATGCAATTTATTGAAAGTTAGTAAGAGTACACACCTTTTTCGCTTAATAGTTTCCGTGAATTCCCGTAGAGCGATCTACCGATCTAGATCTTTCACTCCTATATTCGGCCATTAATTAAAACATATAAATAAACCTATTTGGTCTTAAAACCAAATCCTACTAGAAGTAGAATTACTTACCTAGTTGCCGAATTGATTTAATCAAGTCCCAACAGTTGCTAGAATTCCTCTTCCTTGAAATCGGCTAATACTAGGTATGTAACCATGTCAGTTTTCGGTTTTTGAAATAATGGAAAACACTTAAACAAATTATGCCTTGGCCGAATATCCCTTACCTTATGATGGGATTCCAAATCTGAAGAGGATTCCTTTATAAGCCTGTTGAAATCCTATAACTTCGTGTTAGATTAGATCTAACTTTGAAAACGTGAATCATAATCTTTAACCACATATTTATATTTATAATCCTTACCTTAGATCCTTAGATTTCCCGAAAAATCCCCTTTTGATGTTGTGGATGATTGCCCTCTTTCTTAGAATCCACAAAGATTCAGCTTAACAATAGAACGGAGAAGAAAATAGAAGAAAAAGAGAGGGATTTTTGCTTAATGAAAATTCGGCAGTGAGGGGTTTTGCCTAGGGAGAATTTCGGCAGAGAGGAAGAGGGAGCAAATGTTGATGAGTAGCCCTCCTGTCCTCCTTTTATAGCCAAAGTTATCAGCCTAGGAGTCCTTTACTTGGCCACCACTCCTCTTTTTGATAATATTATCTCTTTTATTTAAAAGATAAAGCCTTTAATCCATCAATTATCTCCTCAATTATCTCATTAGAAAATAATCCTTTATTTATCTCTTATTATTCACATATTTATGTGAATAAAACTCCTTTATTTATCTCTTATTATTCACATATTTATGTGAATAAAACTCCTTTATTTATCTCTTATTATTCACATATTTATGTGAATAAAACTCCTTTATTTCTCTCTTATTATTCACATATTTATGTGAATAAAACTCCTTTATTTATCTCTTATTATTCACATATTTATGTGAATAAAACTCCTTTATTTATCTCTTATTATTCACATATTTATGTGAATAAAACTCATTTATTTATCTCTTATTATTCACATATTTATGTGAATAAAACTCCTTTATTTATCTCTTATTATTCACATATTTATGTGAATAAAACTCCTTTATTTATCTCTTATTATTCACATATTTATGTGAATAAAACTCCTTTATTTATCTCTTATTATTCACATATTTATGTGAATAAAACTCCTTTATTTCTCTCATATATCCAAGTTTCCCAAAATGTTCAAGTTTCCATTTTTGGATCATTTCCAAAAATGTTTAGGTTTCCAAAAATGTCCATTTCCATTTCCATTTTCATTTCCATCTCCATTTTCATTTCCATTTTCATTTTCATTTCCATTTTCATTCATTTCTAGGTTTCCAAAAGTATCAAAAATTTATTCATAATACTTAAGACTTGTCATTTCATACAATTGATCTGAAAAATGCATAGGCCCTTCCTAGGATGTTACACCAAAAATAATAAAGAATCAATTCATTCTCAATGATTCAACATGACAAGGCTCGGATGCCACTTGTTAGATTTGTAAAATAAATCTAAAATAAAACTTAATAAACCAGGATCTATCATATCAAATCATCAAGAATAAATGAAGAATAAAACTAAATGCGGAAGCGTACCTGAATCCATGAATTTCTTGAAGTTTTACCAAATCTTGGCGATTTGATCTTCCAAATTAGCACACAAGAAATTCAGAGAATACATGCTCTCTCTTTCCTAATGATGGGATATTATCTTGTGTGTAATTTGGGGAACATAACCCTAATATTTATAACCTTGGCATATTAGTTCTAATCAAATTCTAATTAGCCCATCATTAATTAGAATTTGATTAGAAGAGTATCTACACATATTTGACTCATACTTTATTTAATAATTAAAAGCCCAATAAAATTCTAACCAAATTAGATCACTTTTAATTTGGGCTAACCTATCATGATAGTAAATAATAACATGTAATTATCATTATTATATATGTGATGTCCAAATTTTTCAACAGTCACAATGCATAATCAAACTATTACATTATAAACAGGCTAATAATTGATACAATGTTGATTAAAATCAACAAATTGATTGAACTAGACTAAAATTATAATAAGGTGCCAAACTTTTTTTTACACCTAATTAATGTCGGTCTTAGGGTTTGGTATTAGTCTTTATAGTTTGTGAAATTTGTAAATTTAATCCTTATACTTTAATTTGTAAAATTTAAAAAATAATATAGACGGACCTAAAATGAGTATGGGTACACTTTGACAAAATTTTATGCTCATATTTTGGCCAAATCAGAATTAAACAAGCATAAAATCTATTAATAACATATTTAAATCCAATCGAACCTAATGACCATGAACATCTTAATACATAGTTATTCCCTTCTTCTTTTTAAGTGTAACGAGTACATATACAAGTCATAGTAACCACAAGTATCAAACTATTACAAACGAACAGTCTAAGTAATCACAATGCAGAATCAAACTATTACATTACAAACAGACCAAGAATTGATACAATCTTGATTAAAATCAACAAATTAATTGAACTAGACTAAAACTATAATAAGGTGCCAAACTTTTTTTACACCTAATTAATGTCGGTCTTAGGGTTTGGTATTAGTCTTTATAGTTTGTGAAATTTGTAAATTTAATCCTTATACTTTAATTTGATTAATTTTAGTTTTTTTATTATAGTTTGTCAATTTTAGTCCCTACAATTTTCAAAATTTTAAATTTAATCCTGGCCTAAATAGTAACAGTTATATTCGTTTGGTTAAATTCATTTATTAATTATGTTCTATGCATACAATTGTAGATTTGGTTCATATTCTCCAATTGGATCATTCTAAGTCCTTTCACTTTTCAAAATATAAAATTTCAGTTTTGATGCCAATGACAGTCGTTAATCCATTAATGAATTTTTAATTAGTAATATGTGAAAATAATAAGATGATATAACGTTACACATATGATAATATGTTTGGCATATTAGATCTTAGAAATAGTAAAAATTAACTTAATAAATTTAGTGACAATTAAAAATATAAAATTAAAATAAAATAAAATATTAGGGTTAAATTCAAAATTTTCATAAAATATAGAAAATAACAGCATAATTTAACCATAAAAATGGATGGGATCTTTCACTCCAACATTTTAAAGTTTCAAGCTTATTCAATGCTTCATTGACATTGATAAATCCAATATTTAATATTATTATAAATTATATATGATATTACCATGTAAAACATGACAAGTGTTTGATGTCTTAACACTGAATAAAAGAAAATTTAATGTATATAAATTAAGATTTTTCTAATGGGGTTATTTACGACCAGACCCAATTATCAACACGTGTAGGTACCTCTTGGTCCACAATTAATTTCTCTTAATGGTGGCAGCTGGCATATGAGTGACATCGTGGTATAGTAATGACTCGCCGAGGTGGTTAAACGAAAAACCCATGTGACATGCAAATATCACTTTTCTTTGAAAACTTATTTATTTATTTATTTTGAAACAAACTTTTATTTATTATGACAAAGATATAATCCTAATACAAGATAAATTAGTCAGCCCTCTCTAGCACGTCTCTTTTCTTGGTCTTTGTTCTTGTTGAAAGTGGAGCGGTCCAGATTGTAGGATCTCTTGTGTAGCATAGCGGTACTTTAGATTGGGATTTACGCTTGGAATTAATGGAAGACGAATTAGCAGGGTTAACACTCAATGAAGAAGAAGAAGCAATCCTACAAGTCCAAATAGAACCAACTATAGAAAGAGGAGATGAGGTCTTCAGGTTAGTAGGGTGTTTTTTAACTGCTAGTATTATTCATTTTCCTACAATGAAAAACACTATGGTAAACCTTTGGCACCCTGTTAGGGGTAATCATATTCGGGATCTGGGTGAAAAAAGATTTTTGTTCCAATTCTATCATGTCATGGATTTGGATAGGTTATTGAAGGGGTTCCATGGACATTTAATAATCATTTGCTAGTATTACATAAGTTACAGTGGGGAGAAGATCCTCTCAAAATCCCGTTATTCATAGTGCCTTTTTGAGTCCAGATACATGATGTCCCCATTAGCATTTTTCAGAAAATTTGGCAGTACAGTTGGGTAACTTTATAGGAGAATTTATTGAGTATGATGGATCGACTCTGGGAAAAGAAAACAGGAATTATATACGGTAAGAGTTAGGATTGATGTGCGGTGACCGTTAAAAGGAGGAAACAAATTCTGTTATATGAAAATTGTACTTATGTAAGGTTTAGATATGAACGATTGTCCTTTTTCTATTTTTACTGTGGTCGATTGGGGCATAATGATTCCTTTTGTGAAGCAAAGATGACGCTAGGGGTGGAAGTAGCTAAGATGGGTTGGGATCTATCACTACGAGCTCAGTCAAGGAGGGTTGCAGCAATGAACAGTGTGTGGTTGAGAGAAGAAAGGAATGGGAAATCGAAAGGTGACGGCGAATGTACTTTTATGAATGGGAGTAATTTGCGGACTGGTGAAAATAAAACAGCGGGATATGGACAGTCATTTGATCCAGTCTTGGGTTTCAGTTTGGAAGGCCGAAAGAGTTTAGGAAATCACACAGGGAAAAACTCAATGCCAGATAAAGCTTTAACTAATATGGAGCACAACCTGGAAGACGATATTCTGATCGGCGAAGAAGGGAAGAAGCGGGCTAGAGGGGAGATGGAGGGTGCGATAGTATTGGAAAATGAGAATTTTCCAGCGAGTAGGAATAGGAGATTATTGGAGGTCAATCACTTTGTATCGGCGGCTGCCAAGAGGCAAGCTGATCGGGTGCAATGAAACTGTTAAGTTAGAGTGTTCGTGGATTGGGGAGTCCACGGATAATTCTGAGACTTCGGTATATACTAAAGGTACAGAATCCCCAAATGGTCTTTTTCATGGAGACGAAGATATGCAGAAGTCAAATGGAAAGGATTCACTATAGTTGTGGGTATGTTAATGAGACTAAAGTTGATCCAGAAGGTACTAGAGGAGGATTATGTTTGGCGTGGAAACCTGAGGTGTGTGTCATGCTTCGGCAATACTCGAAAAGGCATATTGATGTTGTGGTAGATGATAGTGATGTAAGAGGCACATGGAGGTTTACCGGCTTTTATGGGTCCCCATATGTACATGATAGAAATAATTCCTAGGCTGCGTTGAGGAACTTATACACTAGAGAGAGGTTTCCGTGGTTTGTTTACGGGGATTTTAATGAAATAATGTACGGATTTGAAAAGAATAGAGGGTTACCTAGAGATGAAAGAAGAATAAAGTCATTTCGTAATGTTCTAACAGACTGCAGCCTAGTGGATGTGGGGTTTTCTTGGAGATGGTTTACATGGGAGAGGGGAAATTTACTTGAGAAAAATATACGTGAGAGGCTTGATAAAGGCGTTGCAAATGAAGAATAGATGGCCATGTTCCTTGAGGTAACTGTCCAACACCTTACTCATTCTTTCTCTGATCACTGCCCCTTTTAGTTAATACAAAAAAAAGGCAGAACAATGGGGGAAGGAGAAAGCTTTCAGATTTGAAGAGAAAGCTTTTAGATTTGAAGCCTGGTGGGCAATGGAAAAGTTATTCGATAAAGAAGTCAAAAGCATTTGGGGGTCATTATCAGGTAACTTGATGCAGAAATTAGATAAGCTAAAGCACGGTTTGAGGAATTAGGCTGCTCGGACCTAAGCTGGCTGGAAGAACCGAAAGACATTTCTTACAGACAGGTTATCATAACTCTTAGTAGCTAAAAGAGATGATCCCAATTTGGTTGAGTTGATTGACAGAAAAATTCAACTAAACCTTAAAATAGACAAAGATGAACGCTACTGGGAACAAAGAGCTCACATAAATTGGTTGAAATATGGAGATAGGAACACTGTTTTCTTTCATAGTCAAGCCACACATCGGAGAAGGATAAATCTGATTCATAAATTGCAAGATGGGGAAGGAAGAGAAATAGAGATCATCCAAGATATAGAAGGCATTGCGAGATCCTATTTTCAAAATTTATTTATGTCAGAAGAAAGGGGAAGTTGCGATCATTTGCTATTGAAAATTGATAGATGTATATCTGAGGAGGATAATCAATTTCTTACGGTACTCTACACAAAGGAAGAGATTAAAGCAACAGTGTTTGAGATGGGACCCACAAAAGCCCGAAGGAAAGATGGATTACCAGCTTTATTTTATCAAAAGTGTTGACACGTTGGATATGATGTAATCAAATTCTGCTTACAAATCCTAAATAAGGATAAGGGTTTCAAACAGGCAAATTCTACACACATTGTACTCATTCCAAAAGTTGCTAACCCCGTTAATATGAAGCAGTTCAGACCAATCAGTCTATGTAATGTGATTTATAAAATTATGACAAAAGCTATTGCTAATAGGCTCAGAGGAGTTATTGAGAAATGTATTGATGTGGCTCAGAGTGCTTTTGTACCAGGGAGATTGATTTCAGATAATGTCTTTCTTGCTTACGAAATTCTTTACACATTGAAATAGAAGAGAGTGGGGCAAAAACATTTTATGGCAGTGAAGCTCGACATGAGTAAAGCATACGATAGAGTTGGGTGGAAATTTATAAAAGAAATAATGACTCTAATGGGTTCGCCCTTAATTGGATTGAAACGATTATGGAGTGCATAACTTCTGTTTCATATTCGGTAATAGTAAACGGATTTAAAGGGGAGAACTTTCAACCGTCAAGAGGGTTGCGTCAAGGGGATCCGCTTAGCCCTTTTATGTTTCTTGTATGTGGGGAAGGCTTATCTTGTCTAATGCGTCTTGCAATGAACGAAGGGCTATTGAGATGAGTAAAAAGCAGTAGGAGTGGTCCGTAGGTATCACACTTACTATTTGCAGATGACTATATTTTATTTAGTGAAACGTCTAGTAGATGAGCTAATGTTTTAAAAAAAATTCTCAGAAAGTACAGAATGTGTTAAGGGAAGTGCGTTAATTTCGACAAATCAACTGTCTTTTTTAGCAAGAACACATCTGAAGTTGAGATAAAAGTGGTGGTCAATATATTAGGCGTGCGAAGTTCGAATGACCTGGAGCGTTACCTAGGGTTGCCTAACATGGTAGGTAAGAAGAAAAGGGAGTCGTTCCAGATTTTAAAAGATCGAATCAATCAGCGAATTTATCACTGGATTACGAGACATCTATTGCAATGAGAGAAAAAAGTATTCATTAAGTTTATTTTACAAGCCATCCCGACTTACACAATGACCTGTTTCCTTTTAACTAAGATGTTATGTGTTGAGATTGAGAACATTATTGCCAAGTTTTGGTGGCAAAAGGGACACAAAAAAAAGGGAATACACTAGTGTTTGTATTTTGAAGGAAAATAGAGGTCTCGGATTTTGAAATATTAGCCAGTTTAACATCGCTATGTTAGCTAAGCAAGGTTGGCGCCTCATTACTTATCCGAATTCCTTATTGGCAATAGTTCTTAAAGCCAAGTATTATCTACATTCAAACTTTTTTAATGCACAATTAGGTAACTTACCTTCACTTACCTGGAAGAGTGTCTGGGCTGCAACAGGTTTGTTACGAAGTGGGATGAGTTAGAGAGTAGGACGGGGAATTGGAATTTCAGTTTGGGATGACTATTGGATGCCAGGAAAGGATACAAATGATTGGAGCTACAGAAACGATAATGAAGTTAAGTTAGTTTATGATTTAATTGATGCTACAAATAATTTGTGGAAGATAGATCTAGTGAAAAGTACCTTTCCAGCAGATATTGCTCAAAAATTTTGCAAATCCCTCTGGCAGAAACCGCAGGCGTTGATTTTCAAGTGTGGAAGGGAGAGCTTTCTGGTGAGTTTTCGGTCAGAAGTGGCTACAAACTATTACAAAACGCTAGCTCGAATCCTAACAACTTATTAATATAGGCCGATTTGAAAAGTTTCTACAAACAACTATGGAATTTACAGCTACCCTCAAAGATTACGATTACAGTTTGGAGAGCATCATGGAACTACATGCCTACTTTAGTTAATGTGAGATCTAAACGAGTAGCCGATAATACTGTATGTCCTCGTTGCAGATCGGGGGAAGAGGATATATCCTATGTCTTTCGGTACTGTCATGCAACAATAGAGGTTTGGCAAATGTTAAACCTTTATTAGGTTAATAACTTTATGATTCAAAGCTCTTGAGATTGGCTTACCTGGATTTTCAATAGGAGCACTCACAAACAATGTCGATTGTTTTGTTGTGGAATATGGTTCCTGTGGGGGTCGAGAAACAAGCTCATGCATGAAAGAAAAATAGAGTCAAGAAGGGAGTTATCACTAAAAGTTCAAAGGTATTTAGCCAAGCTTGTTGGCCTGATAGAAAGAAGGAATACCTTGAACACAGTTAGAAGTGCAAACCAGAGAGATACAAGTTCCAGGGTGACGATTCATTTTGATGCAGCCTTCAACAGAAGAGATTTCAAATCGATGGCAGGTCTGGTGGTTTGGGATCAGAGGGGAGTACTCCTAACTATGAAGACTGTTTTGAATTCAAATGTTTCATCTTCTTTTGCAGCAGAAGCTTATGCCGAACTTCATGCGGTCAAACTAAGAATCTCTATGGGAACACACTCAGTTACGATAAAGGGGGACACAATCATAAAGAAATGCCAAACAATGACGCATGATAAGTTAGTTATAGGAGCAATCATCAGTGATATTCAAAGAAAGTCGGAGTATTTTCAAGAAATTAGGTTTCAATTTATCAATAGAACCGAGAATGTTTTGGCCCACAAAATTGTAGAAGAAGCTCTAAGAAGGGAAGGAGAAACACGCTTGGAAGGAAAGGCACTGTACTGCCTTCATTTGAGTCTAAAGGGAAGATGGAGAAGGCTCCCAGATTGAGAATCACCTTGTGAAAGAAGAAGGGGAATGGATAGCCATTATGGAAGAAATGAAACGGCAATCAACTGAAGCAGATGGGACAATTAGATATGAAAGGAAGTTGGAAAATGGTGTCCTGCTGCAGTTTGAATCGACTAGAAATAATTACCCTAGGTTTCCTGTTTTCATAGCCTTAAATGTTTTGTCTTTCCCTAGGTTTTTATTTTTGGTTCTTTATTTTTCTTTAATGGTTCGGCTAGAAATATATCCAGCAGGCCCATTTTCAACTTTTAACCCAACTTCTGTTTTATAGTTTATTTTAATAAATGGCTAGTCGATTTTATTCAAAAAAATAAAACTTTTATTTATTATGATCTATTATATAAAGACTAATTATTTTATACATTGCTAATGGAATAAAAATATTCCACAACGAACCCATGTGACCTAATAGTTAAGTGTCACGAGTCGCAGTTCAAAGCCCGTGACCATCGCACCAAATGTATCCAATGGAGGTCTATTGGTTAGATGAAGACAATTTGGCCCACAAGAACGAGCCTGATTTAATAAGCTATTGGATAAGCCTGTCAGATTGAAGCTTGAGTGGCCTACTGATGAAGATATAGCAACATAAGCTATCTTAGTAAATATGGGAACTAATCTTTAAAAGATTGATATGAAATATATCTTGTAAAGATTAGATTAGATTTGATATTGTATATATTGTAAATTCCATGATTTAAGTGATAGGCTAATCTCGTCCGTTTATGTAACTTGATCTAGGCCGTCTGTATTGGGGGAGCTCAACTATAAATAAAGAGCCTCCCACTCACCTGTAAAGGATTTTATTCATCCATTGTATTTTGAATTCTTAAGAGTAATAGAATTATTAGAGAGCATTTATTCAAACACCTCTCGTGTATTCTTTTTGTGGCTTTCTATTGTTCTTTTGTAGCTTCTTTTGGCACAATTAATTTTGCTATACAAATTGGTGTCTTAGAGGAATTTTAAAAGATTATTCTCTTGTGATGGTTAGGCTGACTTAGGTGAGTTTGGAACGAACAGGTCACCTAAAGCGCACGGATTGTGAGACAAAAGATCTAGCCCCGTAATGTAAGAGTATTCATCGCCCTAGGAGTGACTTAGATTTGAATTACATTAATCGTGTTTATTGTTTAATCTTTGACATGTAATTGTAATTCAAAAAAAAAAATTCCACAACTAAATTTAAGAATTAAGATATTATCGTCTCTTTAAAAAATTCCACAAGCAAATATTATATAAATACTTCTACGTAACATTGAGGCGGATGAGAGGATTTCTAGAATTTTCCTTTGACATAAATTTCCAAAAAGGTTGTTTCGACGAAGGCACGAAGATTGAAATAAAAAGTAGACCGCAGACAAAAGAATTTTGACTCTAATTCTATTACAAGTCAAACCCCCTTTCCCAAGGGATTTTAGGACTGATAAAAAAATAAAAAAATAAAAAATTCTACTTAAATCCTAATACTCAATTTATTTTAATTTAACATTATCTTTCGATTATTAGTTAAATGTATCTGATTTAATTTGATTTTCTTTATCTCGGTTAAAAAATTTAGTTATCTTTAAGAATTAGTTATTTTAAGCATACTAATTTTAAATTTTTGCCATGCTATAACCTCGGTCATCTTAAAATAGAAAATTTTTCATTTAAGTTTTTTAAAATTTTTAAAATTTTAAATTAATAAATATAAAATTGCACTTGGCCTACTTAAAAATGATAAAAATTTAATTTAATCATTTAATAATTATAAAAATTTAGGCTATTAAAATAGTAAAATTGTATTTTATTATCGTAAAAATTATAATTTAATTTTTCCCCTAAATTTTTTTTTAGTTTTGCCTCTGATTGAGTCTAAGCTCGATTGGTATGAGCATTGTTGTCAATGGAGGAAGAGGTTAGTTCGAGTGCGCTGAAACACATTATCCTCCTATTTATGGATTGAGGGGGCTGTAAGTAGTTTTAGGCATTGTGTCTAAAAAACTAGATATGATCAGAATTTATAATGATATTATTAAAAAAACTAATTTTTAAATTTTATAATATAAATATTTTAAATTTAAATTAGTAAAATAAATTTAAAATACTATAAAAACTAATTATTTTAAAAGAATTAAAATTTAAAAAATAAAATTATATAAATAAGAATTTATATGATTATATAATCTCTTGATTAATTTAGAGTTAATTAATCACCAACTCAATTAAAATATTTAAAAATATTTTTTAAAAAAATAAATTATATTATTATGAACGTGCTTTTATCTTTTTAGATAAAATTAATAAAACATAATATTTTTTAAAATTTTAATAAATATTTTTTAAAAAATATATTTTTAATCATGTGGTAGTTGTGTCTTAATCTGATATTGGATGAGGATTGCCCCAAATTATGGTTCCACTAAATTGACCTATTGGGTGAGGATCGCCCCAATTTATATATATATTATTTTATTTAAATTTAATTATTTTATTCTAGTCAAATTTGACATACAAAGCCAAATATTTTAATTTATAAAATAGAAAAATAAAAGAGAAAACGAAATCCTATTTTTGGTTAGCCATTTGTTTACCTAACTTCGTCCTAATGGCCAATGGGTCAAAATTTCTTCCAAATCGTGAATATATATTATTATTTTTAATTTATTTCTTCTCCAACTTGAAAAAGAAATTATTATGCCCCCAAGCTATGTATATTTGACTTTACCTTATTTACTTTTTTTATAAAAACCTTCCATTTCAAGTTTTATATATTCTATTTTTTTTTTTACTTCAAATACCATTTCAAATTTTTATATATTTATTAAATGAATTATTATTTGTATATTGGGGAAAATTTTAATTTTATTAAGAATTTACCATATGTTTTATTTTTTTTAGTTTTAAATACAATTTAAACACTAATTAATGTCAATTTTTCAACCCGCTTGTGGAATTAAAAAATACAGTACAAAGATAAATTAAAATTAAAATAGTTACTATTTTTTTAATATATTTTTTTTTGAAAATATAACTACAATCACAATTTTGATACATATAATGAACATATGAATAACTATTATAGTAAGTAATTATTATAATGTATGATTAAATTGATAATCAGAATAATATTTGTATCTAAACTATAGTAAGTTTGGACATAGTCTTGTATGACCGAATTTAAAATAGAATAAAATTTAAATTAAGAAACCGCTCATGTTATTTATATGGGGTTATATGTTGTATTTTGGTTCTATTATTCACGTCTTCGATTAATACTAATATTAAAAAAAAACTCCAATAAGTAAACATATAGTATATGACGAGACTCAAATATAATCGCTCAAGATTTTAAGACCTTAATTCTACTGAGTTTTGTAAAATTTTATTTTCATTTGATAAATAAGTTTAAACCTAATAAAAATATTTTAAAGTCTAAAATAAAATAAAATCAAAATCAAAATTGTGTAAAAAAATAACAATCTCTTAATAAAGGGAAAATTAGATATATATATATATATATATTTATGCCGTTTTAGAAAAAAATTAGGGATTTAGATCAATTTTAAAAAAATATTAAGAAATAGATCGTTTTTATTAGATACCGATAATATATGATAAAAACGTTTTTATCACCTGTATAAAAATCGATTTATTTACTTAAATTTCAAATCAAACGAATTATTCCCATAATTATTAGTTAAAAGTGGCATATAACCTCTTAATTAGATCGAGGACAAAAATGTTTAATAGGAATTTTAAATTTAAAAATGTTAACCAACATGAATTAAGGGGTATGGGCAACATGGTAAATAAGCGAGAGTGGTGTTACAAATTTGGAAAATTCAAAACAAAAAACGAAACTGATAGGCGGGAGGGACAGGGTGTACACTATAAATAGAGGCGTTGGAGGCCGTTTCCCCACCACGTACTAGACAGCTGGCCTTGAATCTTCTCTCTTTATAAATTAAAAAAAAAAAAAAGATTTAGACGAAATATCAAAAACAACACAAAAACCAGAAGAAAATAAGGAGAAAGGCTAACGAAGAAGAAGGGAAGAAATATTAGTGCTAAATTACCTGCACTTAGAACTACAAAAATAAGGATTTGAGGATTCTAAGTGAATTTTCTCGTCTTTGCATTTTTCTCGAGAAAATTTCCCCTCGATTGATTCTCTTTTTTGTTTGAGGTATGGACGCGAATGCTTTAGTTATATTTTAATTATTATCTTGTTTTGTTTTCCCTTTTTTTTTGGTTTGATTCGCGTTTTGCTAGTTGAACTGTTGTTGCTCTGTCTGGTTGGCGAGAAACGGAAGGAAAATTCTAGATGTTGCTTTTGAAAAAAAAAAGTTCTGAGTGATGGTTAGGTGTCATAGGAGAGTTGTTTTTCTTTTCTTAGCAACCAAATACAGCTCAAAATGATTAAGTTTTTCCTTCTTTCTTTAGAATGTCTGTTTCTCCGTCGTCTTTTCTTGTGATTTAGTGAAACGGAGGGTCGAAACGGGGAAACGTAAAAGATTCTTGAAAGAATGCTCTGTTCTGTATTATAACGGATAAGGAAGCTGATATGCGTTCATGAATTGTTTGCTTCTTTTTTTTTTTTTTTATCTCTATTCTTTTATTTTTAAACTTTTTTTGGCTTTTTGTTATTTAAAATATTTTTTCAGCTTAGATCTGTTTCTTTTTTCTTTTTTGGCTGTTCTGCTTCGTTTGTGGCATATTTACTGTGGTGCTCTGTTAAATTACTTTGTTTTTTAAGAAGATTTAAAACGATGGTTTCTTTGTAGAAATGAATAACTTGATTTTTCAAATAAATGTTCTTTGGTTAGACTATAGAGAAAACTAAATTGGTAATTTGTGATGTTGCATTGAATTATTGAATATGTGAACATTAGAGTCATAATTTCAGGATTTTGTCATTATCTGCATTTGTTAACGCGACTTTTGGAAATATTCTGATTCTCTATTATAATATGTGATACAGTGCAGAATGCAGCAGATGCTTTTCTAAAAAGCTTGCACGTCGTAAAAGAGGGAATTTGATAGTAGTTTGTTTTAATTTATAAAAACATGGTTGCCACTGCTGCTACATCCTCATTCTTTCCGGTCACTCCATCGCCGGACTCCTCTGACTCGAAAAAGAAAAGGCTTGGAAATGGATCAATTAACCTCGGAGGTATCAAGTCGAAAACTTCTTCTTCTGGAAACTTGCAAGTCAAGGCAAATGCTCAAGCCCCTCCAAAAATAAACGGAACCAAAGTCGTTACACCTCCGGCGGAAGTTTTCAAGAACGAAGATGGTGTCAGTTTCCATCCTCCGAGGACGTTTATCAATCAGTTGCCTGATTGGAGCATGCTTCTTGCTGCTATCACAACCGTTTTCTTGGCTGCTGAGAAGCAGTGGATGATGCTTGATTGGAAGCCGAAGCGACCTGACATGCTTATTGATCCATTTGGTATAGGAAAGATTGTTCAGGATGGTCTTGTTTACCGTCAGAACTTCTCGATTAGGTCTTATGAGATAGGTGCTGATCAGACAGCTTCCATAGAGACAGTAATGAATCATTTACAGGTTCGGTTTTTGTTACTTGGCTAGGATGTTTGAACAGTTTAAGGAATTATAATTTATATTTATTGATTCTTTTCTAATTAATATATCTTTCCTTTTGGCAGGAAACAGCACTTAATCATGTTAGAAGTGCTGGACTGCTTGTAGATGGTTTTGGTTCAACCCCAGAGATGTGCAAGAAGAATCTAATATGGGTAGTCACTCGGATGCAAGTCGTGGTTGATCGCTATCCTACTTGGTAAGATGTACTTTCTTGCTCATAGGTCTCTCTTATAGCAACAATTCATGATAAGCCACTTCTTGCTTACCATGTGGTTGAATGTGATGTTACTAAAACTTCTGTTTTGCTGCTAGTTGGTGTAGCTCTTGAAAATTGAATTTCACCAATAGTAGTTTTCTTGCTTGGATGATACATAAACTGCTATGGGCAAGCTTAACTCTTACATTGGACTTATTTGTATCTTTCTTGCAGGGGTAATGTTGTTCAAGTAGATACTTGGGTCAGTGCATCCGGAAAGAATTGCATGCGAAGGGATTGGCTTGTAAGAGATGGTAAAACTGGTGAAGTTCTAACAAGAGCTTCAAGGTAAGCCATAGTGTGGCTGGTTTTTGTTCTTTCCTTTAAACAAAGATGCATTGATCTTCTGACTCCGGCATGAAAAGATCTCGCATTCATTGTATATTATCATGATATATAGTCTGATGCTCGTTTTCTTCTCAAAAGATGGAAACGGGAGTAGCCTAAATCAAATATCTTTGCTAAATCTTTGCATATTCGTTTTGCAATCATTTGCAAAACCATTGCTCGATACGCGGTTGAGATTTTGGTTTCCCCGGCAACATAGAGTGATTGTTCTTTTTATCTATGTTTATCGATTCCTCTGTTTTGATTTTGGTTTTGGTGATCTGCAGTATCTGGGTGATGATGAATAAAGTGACTAGAAGGTTATCTAAAATGCCAGAAGAGGTCCGAGGGGAAATAGAACCTTATTTCATGAATTCCGAACCTGTTGTTGCCGAGGATAGCCGTAAATTAGTGAAACTCGATGACAGCAGTGCAGCATTTGTACGAAAAGGTTTAACTGTAAGTCCAGCTGCTCTTATCACTCTTCTTCAGCATGGTTTCGGTTGTCACCACTTATAAGCATTCTTATTGAAAGTTTGTCTAATTTGCAGCCTAAATGGAGTGATTTGGATGTCAACCAGCATGTCAATAATGTGAAGTACATCGGCTGGATCCTCGAGGTACAAAACAATTTAACCGTCTTAAATTTTTAACGTTTGTTTCATATGCCTGTGATTCCAAGGAAGAACTCGCTTCGGCTCTAGAAAAATTCGAACTGATATACCGCATTTATTATCCAACCTAAAAGCGAAAGTTATTTTCTGTACATTCCTTTAAAGTGTTTAAGTTGCATTCATTGATGAACACAAATCATTTGGGGAATTCTTTGCATTCCCTTAGATGTTTCCTTGGAACCAGTAGCTTCCCACTAAGAAACCGCGGTTTAGGAACTCGATGCTCGGAATCTGATTTATGCAGTATTATTTCTGATTTTCACCAATTTTACATGCATTTTAATCGGAAAACTAATACTGGTTGCAGAGTGCTCCATTGCCAATCTTGGAGACTCATGAACTATCCTCTATGGCACTGGAGTATAGGAGGGAGTGTGGTAGGGACAGCGTGCTGCAGTCACTAACTGCTGTCTCCGACAATGGTACCGATGAGATCGAGTGCCAGCACTTGCTTCGTCTCGAAGACGGGTCCGAGGTCATGAGAGGGAGGACCCAATGGAGGCCTAAGAATGCCAAAATTTCTGGGAATGTGGATCAAATTCCAGCTGATACTGCCTAGAAATCCAAGTGTTCTTCCGAGTTATATATGTTTGTATATTTTTTCATGTATGTATTTATCAATGTAGTATATGTATGTAGCTTCACTGTATATCTCTTATCTTATTCTTTCTTTCTCTCTCTCAACCTTTTATTCATTGAATCAAGAAAACTGTCCAAGGAAATTAGGAGCAGACCATGCCAGAGAAGCATATGTAGTTATTCTTTATTGTTATATTATATAGTTATCATGTGATGTGTATTTTAATTTTTTTTATTAGCTTGCGATTTTTTTATAAGTTAATAACAGAAGTAAAAGCCTAAATAAGTATTTCTTATAAATATCATATGGTATAATGTCATTATACTAACCTAGAGTGTAATGATTTCCTTACTATTTATAATCAAGTGTTACAGTTAAACATTTGATTGACTTTGATAATTTTGTGTTATGATTAAAACACGAATCTATACAAATTTATTAATGATAAATATATGATATAAAATATATCACATAAATACATAAATTTATGGATGTATGTGTAATAATTTTACATAACTCAAACATCTTTTATCTTATGATCTACAATTAATTTAACATACTACAATTTGTTTATGGATTATCATTAAATAAAACTAATATTGAAATTAAAGAAGTCTATAATTAGGTCGATTGAGTCTTAACTCGATTAATATAGACATTATTGTCAGTGTAGGAAGACGTGAGTTTGAGTGTACTAAAGCGCATTATTCTGTTATTTAAGGTTGGAGAGTGACTATGAATAGTTCTAAACATGGTATCAAAAAGAGCAGATATGATAATAATCTATAATTGAGTATTATTTATTTATTTGTTTTTGTTTTATGATGTTATTTAAGGAAACTTAATAGTATTTATTTTTTATATTATTGGTAGAAATTTTTAGCTTCACTCACAAAATAAATTTTATATTTGACATATTTTTATTGTTGATTTTTTTACAAACCAAAACAAATGGATAATTTACAATCAACTATAAAAACTGAAGTATAATTAAGGATCAATTTATTAATATTAAAAAAAAAACCAACTTTCGTGAAGACCTTGGTGTTTATTTACTACCACTTTATTTATTTTTTAATTAAAACTGTTGCTATGCGAGATTAATTATTAATTTAGCTGAGACTATTTTTATTATAAAATTTAAAGATGACGTTGATTTAAACGTATTTAAGTATAAATTAAATTAAGATTATGAGTTGATTATTTAGGAATTGCAAAAAAATGTGTATATATATATATTTTAGAAAGAGTTAGCATTGGGCCTCGGCCCAAAACCTTACAAGGTGAAGCCACCGCCGGAAACCGGCTTGTTATTTGATTGGCGAGGTTAAAATGAAGGGGAAAAAAAAAAAATAATTTCTCATACGACGAATACGAAAGCGACACGTCGCCGACATTCCAGCATTTGGCACCTGCGTGTCGGAGATTCATTTCTTGCGTTGACTTTAAAAGTTTGGACATCTTGGTCCTACTTTATCTTTCATTTGACCTTCTTACCCTTCTTTTTGACTTTCTCACCTATATGGACTAAAGTAAAATTGTGTATCTAATTTTCTTTTAACCTAATTTCTATAAAAATAATTTATTTCTAAGAATTATTGAGAGTAGTTTACCATATTTTATTTTATCAATAAATGCATTTTTTAGTAAATTATTTTTTATTTCGTTTTTTTCTGATTTCTTATCAAACACATACTAAATAAATTATTAATAGTGAGGCACGCACAACAGTCCGAGTGAAAAATAAATTTTATGTAAATTTTTTTAAAAAAAAATAATACTTTGATTGAAATGGTAAAATTAAAGTTTAGAAAATTCGAATATGTCTTAAGTTCAGATATCGAATACATATTTATTTTAGATTTTAATTTATGTTTTTTATATAAAAATAAAAAACAAAAAAATCATAATAATATTTATTAGTTATTTTAAAATTTAAAATTTTAATTTTTTAGTCAAATTAATATCGACTTGACTGATAATAATTAAATAATAGTATAAGAATGTAAAGTTTTCATAATTAGTTACAAATAAAAAAATAAAAGTTTGATATTATAAAAAAATATAAATACTAATTTAAATAAAAAACTTCATAGATTTTTTTTCCAATATTTTAAAAACATTAAAACCCTAAAAATAATATCCCGTGTGTAAAAAGATCATTAGTCCCAAAAAATGATTTTTTATATTCTATTGCTCTTTTGGATGAACTCATATAATATATATTAAATTATGCTATATTCATTAAAAATTATATAATAAATATATCTATTAAAAACTATAAATATTTTAATTAAAATCCTAAAATTAAAGGTTTAAAATTTATGGTAACTTTAATTCAAATATTATTATGTGCAATTTTATTATAAATTTTATTAATTTATAAAAATATAAAATAAATAATATTGTAAGTTAAAAATAATAAATTTTGGGTAAATTGATTTCTGAACTGAGTTAAATTAAACCCTAAACCCACAATTTTAGTAAAATGACAGTTGACATTAAGTTCAGAATTTAAATTTAGATAATTTAATTTTTTTTCATTATAAAAAATATAATATAACATGAAATTAAATATTTTTCACATTTATTTCTGCTTGTTTTGACTTACAAAACAGTATAATATAACAATGCCAAAATTCATTAATAAGAAAAATTTTCTTAGTATAACCTAAAGATTCTCTTTAATTAACCATGATTTCATTCACAAATACTCAAAGAGATGAACTATAATTGTGCTATAAGACAACATGTCCCAAACTTAATCATTAATTTCCTAATTATTATTATCACCATTATTATATTTATCATTATTAAACCCTCAAAAATAATGTATAATGACTTTTTAATCCTTTAACTTTACAAAAAAATCATTTTAGTCCTCCATTTAGTTTTCCGCCTCTATAGTTTTTGAACTTGTATTTTTTGTCAAATCACCTAAAATGAATGGAAAATTTAACTTTTCTTAACTATGCAGATGTGCCATACACGTGGATAACATGTCAGCATTTAATTTATTTTTAACAATTATAAAAATTATTTTTAAAATTTTAAAAAGTGTAAAAAATATAAAATTAAATATTTTAAAAAATAATTAAATGTTGACGTGTTATTATCACATCAATAAAGTTAAAAAATATTAACTTTTCCATCCATTTTGAGTGATTTGACAAAAAAATAAGCTTAAGGGCTAAAAAGATAAAAAATTAAACGTTGAGCTAAAATGATTTTTTTATAAAGTTGGAGGGACAAATAGGTTATTATACCAAAAAATAAAAACACATATTGTCCTTCTGGGAAAATGCCATATTCATCATTCAAAGAACCTAAACTACTGATCTTACATGGAGAGATCCAATACCTGCAAACTAATCTCTTTTTCATCACTTTCAAACTCAAAACTCTAACCCCATTTCTTCCCTAACCTTAAAACTACTGAAAAAAGAATCTAAAATGCTGTTCTTTGTCTAAAGTTTAAACCTTTTTTTTTTTTTTCATTTCTTTTTCACTTCCTTCTTTGTTTTAAAAACCCTTTTGACAGCTCAATAAATACAGGTATATTTATTCTTGGCTTAGCTGCATGTTTGGTTTATTTGTTGGTCCTTTTGGGTCCAAATGTTTACCTAAATTTAGAAGCTTGATGATGACATTTTGTGTTGTTAGTTAAAAGTTGCTATTTTTTTTTTATAAATGAGATCTGGGTTTTTTTTTTTCCCTTTTGGAGTAAAGCTTGTGGTTTAGTGTTAGATCTTTGGTGATTTTACTCTTTTGTTTTCACTTCATGCTTACCAGATCTGAAATTTATATGAAAATTTCCTATCATGAAACAAGATTCTATCTTTTTTTTTTCTTTTATGGTTTTATCACAATAATGCTGCTATTAGGAGGTCCTTGTTTGTTTCTAAAGTTTATGACTTTTGTTTATGGAGAACTTAGTTTTCAAGTGATATAGTAGCAAAGTGAGTGTTTTTGCTTGATTTCTGCCAATTTTGAAGACTAGCTGGTTTTGGATAATTGCATTACTGAATTTTCTTTATGTTTTTCATTTTTTTCATCAGTTTTATATGGCTAGAAGCTTATTTTTCTAGCATCTGATAGTTGGGATTTCCCCGAATTTTTAGTTGCTGCATTGAGTATTATGCTTGTTGTTTAAAGTCTGTTAATAATCTTAGCATGGTTTCTCATACTGGATATCGAATCGATATGATTGAAAATATTGGAAGTGAATCCATTTCTTGCTAGATTATCATCACTGTATAAAATCTTCATGTTTTTTAATCCATTTTTGAATCCTTTTTTTCACTTACAGTTTAGAATTTCATTAACAGATCGAGTCACTGTAAGTCTGAAACTGTTGTAATCTGATTCGGGACGTTTGTGTTGCTGGAAGTTGATATATTGTCATCATGATCAAACAAATTCTAAGAAAACTCCCACGCAAGTCGCAAAAATCTGACTCGTTAGATTCAGCTGGAAATGATTCAGACAACCATGCTTCTAACTCGGATGATGGAGTTCAATGTACAAATTTTGGGAATAAAATATCAAGTCGATTACGTGTGGTTAAACGGGTGTCCTCAGCTGTTTTTCCTGCTAGCATTATGGCTGGAGTGGAGGCAGTTGAGCCAAATCTGTCTTTCAATAATGTTTCAAATCCACAGAAACCGAACCTGTTTATCAGTAAATTGAACCTCTGCTGCGAGGCTTGTAATTCTAGTGATCCTGATAAAGGTACTGCCGAGCAAGATCTTAAACGTCGAACATTGATAGAGCTTGTTGATTTTGTTTCTTCGGGGTCTGCAAAGTTCAATGAAGCAGCAATTGCTGCAATGTGTAAAATGTGTGCTATTAACCTGTTCCGAGTTTTTCCACCTAAATATCGGTCCAATACCGCTAGCGGTGAAGCTGACGATGAAGAACCAATGTTTGATCCCGCCTGGTCCTATTTACAACTCGTATATGATCTATTTCTTCAATTTATCAGTTACAGTTCTCTTGATGCAAAGGTCGCAAAAAAGTACATAGATCAGCCTTTTATTTTGAGATTACTTGACCTATTTGAGTCCGAGGATCCCCGGGAAAGAGATTGTTTGAAAACAATCCTGCATAGGATTTATGGGAAATTCACGGTGCACAGGCCCTTTGTACGAAAAGCTGTTAGCAATATCATCTATACTTTCGTTTTTGAAACCGAAAGGCATAACGGTATTGCTGAGCTCTTGGAGATTTTCGGAAGTATTATTAGCGGATTTGCTGTACCATTGAAGGAGGAGCACAAGATGTTTCTATGTCGAGTCCTTATTCCTCTACACAAACCGAAATCAGTAGGTGTTTATCATCAACAACTTACATACTGTGTTGTGCAGTTTATCGATAAGGACCCGAAGTTAGCTAATAGTGTGATTACGGGACTGTTAAAGTACTGGCCGGTTACGAATAGCCAAAAGGAGTTGATGTTTATAAGCGAGTCAGAAGAGATTTTGGAGATGATTAGCATGACTGAGTTCCAAAAGATCATGGTTCCACTGTTCCGGCGTATTGCGTGCTGCTTAAACAGCTTCCATTACCAGGTAATTTTCCTTTAAACCACTACAATAAATGTCAAAAAGTATTTTTGCTAGTTTTGCTTTTGGTTGATTGAGAATCACCCCATGTATGCCTTTTCCTAGTGAAAGGGATTCAAATTAGTGAATAGCGTGTGTTACGTATAGTTTGTGCTAAAATGCCATGTAGATTGTTTAAAGTTCTAAAAGCCAGTATAGCATTCTATCTATTTTTCATGGTGATCTATGTCTCTTTTATCTGCTGCATGCTATTGGGAAGAGTGGTTTTACACATCATTGTAGTACATGGCTCGATTCTTTTAGCCTTTTTCTTATGCAAACTGCGATGGTACCCCAATTCCCTTCGGGATCTGCTCTTTTAGGAGAAAGAGGCAAATTAGTTTTGGGACAAAATTTCCATGCAGTGAACTGTATGTTAGTACAATTTTAATCACAGAAATCGGATTCATTTTGTTGGTATTAGCATTTCTGTTTGCCTATCAATTATTCTCCTACATACTCGGTGAAAAATGTATATTGGCTAGACAAATTAATTTAATGGTGATGGACTATGTTATTTGGACTTGAGTGTGCGAGTGTTGGATAGAAGTATTTAGAGGGTTCTTGGATGGTCATATTCTGATTCTCGTGTATGGATATGCATTGGACATTCGTATTTTTAAGAAAAAAGAAGGGTCGGAACAAAGTAGATGATCGACGCCATGCATTGAAATGGCAATATGAATTTGTTTTCACCTTAATTTTTCCTCATTTTCAGGTGGCTGAACGAGCCCACATGCTATGGAACAATGAGCACGTCCTTAATCTTATCAAGCATAACCGGCAGGTAATTTTCCCTCTTATCTTTCCGGCCCTCGAGCGGAATTCCCGGAATCATTGGCACCAAACTGTGCTTAATCTGACAAAAAACACGAGAAAAATGTTGTCTGAGATTGACGATGACCTCACACTTGCCTGTGAGCGTAAGTTGGAGGAAGAAAACTCCCAGTCAAACGAGGCATCCGAGAAGAGGAAACTAACATGGGAACGCCTGGAACTAGCTGCTGGTTTCGAACCTGCAGCTGCTAATCTCGTTCCTCCACTAAAACCGGCTACCTGCTCTGTTGCCTGTTAATCATCGGAGTAACTTTGTCGTGAAAGGAAAAGGTAATACGCATGTACATTTCTAGCTGCTATAATTGCAGCCATGGATGTTGTTTGGATTTGGTCAGGTTTGTGAAAAAGGGATTTCTAGACAGAGTTGAAGATTTGCAAGCTATGTTACTCGGTTTGAGTATGAGTATCGATGCGAGTATGTTTAATTTTTTTTCTTTTGCATCTTTAGATGGTCATCGAAGGGTTATATCTCCGTACTTATGTTTGTTGTATTGAATATGGGTACTCGAAAGCAACAAAAGTTGCAAGAAGTATGTATCGGCATCGTATGTATTGATTATGGGCTGTTTTTATCTGTCCATATTTTAGTCTATATACATTTGAAGTATTGCTTTTGGTTTCATTAAAAAAATGACTTGCAACAATGAAACTTTGTTCTTCTTTTTAAAAGAAATGTGTTTGGGGGTCTTCGAAAAATCATATCCATATCTGCAAAAATCGGAGCAACATTGTTTGCATTCAAGAAAAATGAAACTCAGAAATGTATTTGATGAAAGTTCAATGATGTAATTTGATGAAATTATTCATGATTGATTTACAAGCAGTCGCTTCGTATCTGTGATTCGACTCCTAAAGCTTATAGCCCCTCAACTGCTTTGTATCCGTGATTCGAATCCTAAAGCTTATAGCCCCTCTTCGAGCTACAACCTCTTTTGTGCCAAAAGAAAATAGAAGCAATCTTGTCATTCCTTGAAATCATCCTTGTCATCCAAAGGAATTGGTCGGTTCCTCCAAAAAACAGCAAGGCCACTCCCTCCAAGCTGCATCAAATTAAGACAACCTCAATGGAAATGCAAGAAAATGGTGCAATGCTGGGATTATTGTAAGAGAAAAAAAAAAGGTCTTGTACTTACCGCCATGAAAACAACACTAACAGCAGAAGGAACCATTACAAGGGGATTAGTGAAATGTTTCTTGGCAAGCAAGAAACCAAGTGCAGAGCTCTGTGCATGAATAAAACAGAATACAGTCATCAATAAGCTCCACATGAATCTTTTGGTTACCCCGATTCTTTATTTTCTGTAAAGTACCCATGTCCAACATTTATGTTTGACACGAATTTGAACATGGATATGGAGAATGATCCTCCAAATATAATTGAAAAAAAAGTAAGAAATCATCATACACATGTTGGATGCGTACTCCAACACTTGTCCCGGGTCCCAGTAAAACGAAATATGATGCATTAGAGATTTAAAAAGGGAACAATTTATCATTCCCTAAGGTTTTCTTTATTTATAAGGAAAGTTCCAAACATCAGTCGTGTTTTTACTGATTACTTAAAAAGTTTCAAGAAATTAGATGATGTCTTGATATTTGTAATGAAGAAATTTTGTTACCTGCATTCCACATTCAATGGATATGGTACGAGAGGTGGATTCACCGAATGATATTTTAGAAACCCAATAACCAATTGCAAAAGCAGCAGCATGTAGGAGAGCAACAGGGAATATTAGCTGAGCTCCTTGGGTTTTCAACACTTCAGACACTAGGCCAATCTAAAGGCATGAATTTAGTTCTTTGTGTGGAAATAAGTTACAATATATTGTAAATATAGTTCATGAAAGTGCATCCTAAGAACTTACAGGGCTTGCACAAAGAAGAGTAGTCAGAACAACTCCGATTAATGGAGTCACTGAGATGATTTTTGAAGTGAATTTGGGAAAGTATTCGTTGGCCAATACTGCCACAAAGAAAGACATTTGAATCATATGATTGTGTGCTAAGATTCATTAGATTTCATGATAATTGTAAGTGCAAAGAGTAATCTTCAATTACCTCCGATAACTGTTGGAACTAACACAACCTGAAAAGTGCTCAATGCAAGATCCTGCAAAAGATTTTTGGAAAAAAAAAATCATTGCATTAGTGGAATCATCATAAATGAGAAGGTTAAAATTGACACTTTGAGATCTTTATCATCACTATTACGTACATTTCTAATGTCTTAGTGGATGAACAAGTCTAAAAAATTTGGTAGAGAAAACAAAGAGGCAAGTCCCATTATTGTGTATGTCAGTCATTACACTATGCTCATGGTCTTTCTGGGATATTTGGTGAAAAGATCGGAGTACACTGATAGTGTATTTAGTGGAAGTTTTTCAAAAAAGTCATATTAACTCTACAATATCAAGGTGTCCATGAGCATGGAGTAGTGTTTTCTCATGTTTCAGTCCATGTTAGTTCTAGTAGCTCATGAATTTAAAAACATGACTAAAGCCATGAACAAATGAGATATGTCTCCGATGTCAGAATAAATCAAAGAGATATTTAACCACTTTGACTTCTACACTGGGTGCTACATGTATCCGCCAATTTTCTATGAAAAGACAATTATCTGATAAGAATAAACATACTACAGCTTTCACAGGAACAAGCTGACCAGCAAGTAGCTTTGTGAGGAGTGGTGTCATAACTATTGCTCCAATAGTTGAACACCTGCAAAATTCCAAAGGAAAATGGGGGAACTTTGAAGCTTGTTGTTTAATTTCAAGTTTCAGAAATACTGAAAATGCCTTAACAAATCTTTGTGTCATTAAGTTAGTATACAAAAGTAGTTCATGTTTGTAGTAAATTGTCCCATTAGTTATCATTTCAGTCATGCAGGTCAAAATATAACATAACAAAAACTAATTCATCATCATAACCCTATATTGTTTGAAATAGAAGGCAATTTTCAGGCCAAGTTTAACTTCAAGGACAACATATGAAAATTGACAAAAGGTTCATCAGGTGGTGAACCAGTCAAATCTCAAGTTCCTAGTCCAACTGGTTGAATATGATGATTTCGTAACTTTTGTTCTTTTATGTCCAAAAGTCAATTTAATGTAAAAAGAATATCAAGTATAGCTGATAATTAACAAAAAAAGAATTCGAATTAATAGTTCAAATCTCATCAACTACAAATAGAACTTTAGAAAAAAAATATATATATCTGTTCTTTTTAGTGGACAGACAGATTTTCGACAAGTTTGACCATGCCCCAATTTTTATATAGTCACTGGACTAGACAGGTTATACATTCCTGGTTCAACTGTTCTGGTTTCTTATTCCATGCCTTACGTAAGTAAAAAATCTCAAGTCCACACTATCAAAAACAAGCACTTGTATAGTTAGATGCTGGATGCAGTTTGACCTTACGTTGTCATGAGAACAGAAAGTGCCACATTCCCTTTAGATATATAGGTTGCAACATTTGATGCTTGACCACCAGGGCAGCATGAGACCAAAATAAGACCAGTTGCAAGAGGAGCAGAAAGTTTCAGTGTCTGAAAATCACATTAGATGTTGTTCAGGATTCACTTGTTCAGACAAGCTTAATAGGAAGCATTATAATGATGATGAACGAAATTTTATATATATACCAGAATCGACATTACAATGAATTTTACAAATGACGAGTTTAGACAACATTATGTCATATTTTATGCAGTTTTCAACCAACCTCTTTAATGGGAGATTTCTGAATCTATTAATAGCACAAAAGTTTTAACCAGTACTCTATAACTCAAATCAAATAACACAAAGGTCATCGTTGTTTGAAGTAATGTGTAATCTCTTCTTGCTATGAAGATGAAGTTTATCTCCATAACCTATGTTGGACTTTTAAGGTGAGAGCCAGATACATGTATCTGTCTGGCTCTGGCACCGGTATCTTCAAAATTTCCAATTTTTTTTCATGTATTGGAGGGTCCTTGGAGAGATATATCTCCATAACCATATTCGAAACTGTGTTATACATAAGGAATTCAAGAAAAATAAAGAATCATAGCAACATAGAGTTTAACTCAACCAGCCGTAATTATTGAGGCAAAAGCAAAATATGAATTACCGTTGCAATAGCAAATCCTAGCATAGGCTTGATTAGGTATTGAGCAAGAAAACCTACACCTACCTGCAAAATTGAAAATCAATACCATTAACAGTGTAAACACTAAAACAAGTTCATTTATTTGTTTTACCAGCAATCTACCAACTCATGTGTGAATATTTTGGCTTACAGTCCATGGATTCCGTAGACAGCGTCTGAAATCTTCAAAGGTTAATGTCAGTCCCATTGAAAGCATGAGGAAACCTAGGCCAAGGGTGAAAAGATCTGTCTCTAACCATGTTACCTTTAGCATGGAACAAATGGTTAGGTAGCTAAGCAGCATTTGAATCATTGTTCACTAAAAGCAATATGAAAGAACTGAACTTTACCGCAGCTGGCTTGTAGATGCCAACAATAGCTCCCAAGGTAACCTGTTCATTAAATTATAGTTATAATGTAAAATTCAATACAAAATGCAGAGAGTTTTATCAAATACACTAAGAAAATCAACACACACCCACACAGGGAAAAGAGTAGTCAAAGTTTCAATTATTCTCTCGTACTGGTTCATCCCTTTCGGTGTCGGACTATCTCCGGAAACATTAGCAGCAGCCTTGCACTTAACTTTGGAGTTCCTGGATATAGAGATCATATTAGCAAGCAAATCCATGAATATTGGAGCTAAAATGACATGAACTACCAACTTCATATGTTGCTCAGAATCTTCATTTCCCCTAAACCACCCCTATCCAACACTCATATCGGACATGTATTGGATATAAGTATGGGAGTATGATACCACAAATATACGGGAAAATTAGAAAAAAAGTGAGCATATTTGGGCATATACTCATACGTGACACTCACCTTCCAGTCCACGTAACCCTACTAAAGCAGGTATTAGTCATTGGTGAAGGGGCAATAGTAAGAAAAAAAGGAAAAAAGGTAAATGGGAAGTTTTAAACAAACATGGGAGACAGAGGTTAATAAAAATCAAGCTAGCGACCTCGCAAGGTTCCTGAAGGCAAACTACTTCACTAACCAACAATTTGTTCTTTTTAACAGTCAACTCTATGATTGTTGAATCAGCCAGCTTAACTTCCTTGGGGTGATCAAAGCAATGAATTTAACGGTGAAAAATGCAGTCTCGAGATTTTATAAGAAAGAAATCGCATTTAATCAAACACCTTGTGCTCAAAAAACTACCTTGAAGCTAGAATAATGGAGGAAGGGGCTAAAAGAGCAGCAAGGGGACTATTTGGCTTGCTTTGCATTGACCAACCATTTCCATACAAAGAAATCCGAGCTCTAACATCTGAAAATTTCACATTCAAAGAAAATAAGAAAAAATCACAAACAAATCCATTGGATAAACAATAAAAAATGAAGTCAAATCAACAAAGACAAAGACAAAGAAAAGTTACCTAGCTGAGCTGACAGTACCCTTCTTCCAGGAATCAAGGACCATGGTCTTCTACGTATTACAGCTTCATATGCATGCAGATTGGCATCTTTGACGACAAATCTAGACAAAGCTGCCATCGTTAAAATACAAAATAAGAGCTATAATCTAAACAAGAGTCGATTTTCAAGGGGTTATATTTGATTTCAAGCGTTGAATTATGAAGGTTTTTTTAATTAAACCGAGGTATACTTGTTGCTGCTGTCGTCTGGTTTTTCCTGTTGACAATTTCAGTGATATTTTTGTCGTTAGGTGAACCTGTGAGACCGACGATTAAACCGGAAATATGTTCTGCTGTTTCTGATATGGTGAAATACTGTTATTAGTCCTTGTAATAAGCATAACTTGTGGATTTAGTCCAAATACTTTAATTTGTTCAGTTTTCGTCCCACACTTTTCCAATTGATCAATTTTACTTTAGTCTATTTAGTTAAATAATGCTATTAGTCTTGTACTATGTGTAAATTTATAGATTTAGTCTATTTCTCTAATTTGATCATTCTTAGTCCCTAAACTTTTTGAATTTTGAAGCTTCAATTTTGATGCAAATGACAACTATTAAACTCCTTAATAAACTTTTTTGTGAATAACATATGGAAATGCGATAATATGTTTAACACGTAAGGTTTTAGGAATAGCAAAACTTAATGAATTTAACATCTATTGTTTGATCAGGACTAAAATTTTAAAATTAAAAAAGTACAATAAATAAAAATGACCAAATTAAAATATAAGGATAAAATTTATGACTTATATATAGTATAGGGACTAATAACAAAATTATCCTTTTAATGTATTGGAAATGAATATGGAATACAATTAAAATTTTAATTAAATAAATTATTGCGAATTTAATAAAATTTAAAATTTACTTTAAGTCAATTTAATTTTTTAATAATAAAATAAGGTTAAACTCATGTAGAAATATGTTTCTGATACAAATATGGGACAACAATATTATAAAAAAATATATTATAGGGACTAATAACAAAATTATCCTTTTAATGTATTGGAAATGAATATGGAATACAATTAAAATTTTAATTAAATAAATTATTGCGAATTTAATAAAATTTAAAATAAATTATTGCGAATTTAATAAAATTTAAAATTTACTTTAAGTCAATTTAATATTTTAATAATAAAATAAGGTTAAACTCATGTAGAAATATGTTTCTGATACAAATATGGGACACCAATATTATAAAAAAATATATTATAGGGACAAATAACAAAATTATCCTTTTAATGTATTGGAAATGAATATGGAATACAATTAAAATTTTAATTAAATAAATTATTGCGAATTTAATAAAATTTAAAATTTACTTTAAGTCAATTTAATATTTTAATAATAAAATAAGGTTAAACTCATGTAGAAATATGTTTTCTGATACAAATATGGGACACCAATATTATAAAAAAATATATTGAAGAGTCGCATTTTATTTAATTTTGTCCTTTAAACCAGCTAAAAGTTCAAACATGGCTGAATAGGGTTAAAGTATTTGAAAGGTCCTTCTAATGTAGAGATTAGATCAAATTAGTCCCTTTATTATTAAATGAATCGATTTAATCCTTATACTATAAAAAATTCAAATAAATCTAAATTATAATAGAGTTAATATTTTCTGTACAATAAAGTGTCTTGAATTTTTTTTTCAATTGCAGTTCAATTCTAAACAAAACATTTTATTTATAGTACTATAAAAATTTTAAAAATATTAACTCTGTTGAACAATAAATGTTAACTCTATTCCAATTTGACCTTAATTGATTCTTTTTAATAGTACAATGACTAAATTGATCTATTTAGGAGTAAAAAAACTAATTTGATCATGTATCTATGATAGAGTGGCCTCTTAAGTGCATTCACCGGCTAAATATTATCATGTAATAATAGTCTTGTGTAATTTTTAATTGATTTGTGTAAGGGTTGGATTACTCATCTAAATTTAAAGTATTGTTCGATATTTAGGAGTAGGGGTGTTCAAATTTCGGTTAAAATCGAATTAATCGGCCGAACCGATCTAATTCGATTAATCTATCAATTAGTCGATCTAATTTGGTTGGATTTCAATTAATAATTTTTTGGAAGTTTGATTATCGGTTAATTCAGTATGAAATTAGGTAATTAACCGAATTAAATAATTAATAAAACAAATTATATGTAGTTTTAATTCGGTTAAATAAACATTATCAATTTGTTATTTTATATGTTTTATACTTGTTTTAACCAAAAAAAATAAAAACATATAAATTTTGGTTAATTTGATTAATCAACCAAATTAATTGAAATATTCCAGTTCGGTTAACGCTTAAAGGATTAAAAAGTTTGATTAATTCGATTGATACTAATTCGGTTCGGTTAACCTTTTGAACACTCTTATTTAGAAGAGTTTGGACAAAAATTTTAAGTTCGAAAAATGAGCTTGACAAAAGAATAATAAAATTAAAATATGAGTTAAGTTTGGACTCTAACATTCAAGGCTCTAGTTTGACTTAGTCCAATCTATTTTTAGATATTGTAATATATTTTGTAATTTATAATATATAATTTTAAGTTGTTTCTATTTAAAATTTTATAAAAGAAAACAAAATAAAAGCTCTTAAATATTTAACAAAAAATAATAAACTTTATAAAAATCAAAAATAATTTGAGTGGGTCTAGGGGCAAAGTCATAAAATATTGTTGGAAGGTCGGAATTAAATTGTATATTTTTACGATAATAAAAATATAATTTCACCATTTAATAGTCTATGTCTTTATAATATTTAAAGAATTAAATTAAATATTTATATTTTTAAAGAGTTAAACAATAAATGTTAACTCTATTCCAATTTAACCTTATTGGATTCTTTTTAATAGTACAAAGACTAAATTGATACATTTAGTAGTAGAAGAACTAATTTGATCATGTCTCTATAATAGAGGGGCCTCTTAAGTACATTTATCGACTAAATAGTATCATGTAATAATAGTCTTGTGTAATTTTTAATAGATTTGCCTAAGGGTTGGATTACTCATCTAAATTTAAAGTTTTGTTCGATATTTAGGAGTAGGGGTGTTCAAATTTCGGTTAAAATCGAATTAACCGACCAAACCGATCTAATTTGATTAACCGGTTGGTTAACCGATCTAATTTGGTCGAAGGTCAGTTAATAATTTTTTTGGAAGTTCGATTATTGGTTAATTCTGTATGAAATCAGGTAATTAACTAAGTTAACTGAATTTAATAATTAATAATACAAATTATATGTAGTTTTAATTCAGTCAAATAAACATTATCAATTTATTTATTTTTTGATATGTTTTATACTTGTTTTAACCAAAAAAATAAAAACATAAATTTTAGTTAATTGGTTAACCGAATTAATCGAAATATTTCGGTTCGATTAATTTTTTTTTGAAAAAAATTTGATTCGGTTAACGGTTAAAGGATTAAAAAGTTTGATTAATTTGATTAATACTAGTTCAGTTCGATTAACCGTTTAAACACCCCTATTTAAGAGAGTTTGGACAATAGTTTTAAGTTCGAAAAATGAGCTTAACAAAAGAATAACGAAATCAAAATATGAGTTGAGTTTGGACTCTAACATTCAAGGTTTTAGTTTGACCTAGTCAAATCTATTTTTAAATATTGTAATATATTATATTATATCATTTTATATATTTTGTAAATTATAATATATAATTCTAAGTTGTTTTTATTTAAAATTTTAATAAGAGAAAAAAATAAAAGTTCTTAAATATTTAACAAAAAATAATAAACTTTATAAAAATTAAAAATAATTTGGGTGAATTCAGGGTGAAGTTAGAAAATATAGTTGGGAGGCCGGAATTAAATTATACATTTTTATGATAATAAAAATGTAATTTCATTATTTAATAGTTTATATCTTTATAATTTTTCAAAAAATTAAATTAAATATTTATTTTAAAGGACTAATATATAAATTTACTATTATTAATTTAAAATTTTATAAATTACGAAGATGTTTAAATTATAAATTATAAACTATTGATAGGCACCTATGAGCAGAGCTGGTGTGGTGAATCCCAAGATCCGGCGAGCTTCGACTAGTGAGGAATCAAGGCAGCAACAACGCCAACCAACACCCTTGTGAGCAAGGGAGAGGAGAAGCACTTCAAGCCAAAAAGAAACAACAAAAGAGACCCAAGAGGCGGTTGAATAACCAAAGCTTAGGATGGGCAAAAAAATGTTGGTGAATTAATTAGACACTAAATTAAGTAATTATTAAAAGTTATTTTTTTTACAAAAATAACAAATATTATTACAAAGGGCATTTTTATCTCTTTACTTTTTTTATATATAAAATCTATAAAAATAAACTTAAACATTGAAAAATAATTTAAAGAATGAGTGTAATATTTCGTAATAATTTTATAGGCTTGCAACCCACCAACATTTTAACCTACTACAAGTAAATTCCAATAACTTTTTACATAATTTTTTTATAAATATACTTTCACCTTAATTTTTCTCACATAATGAGCGTGATATAGTTTAAAAGTAAAAAAAAAAAATGAAAAATAAACCAAGTGGCGACGAATGAAACAGAGCATGGCAGTGAAGAAGAGCGGCTGTCAAATGGTAGTTATTACTAATTGACGAGGTCTTGAATCGCCTGTTAATCACTATTATTTATTATTATAAATCAAGTGATAAATCGGATCTTATAATTAAAAATATAATAAAAACGAAAACGAAAATTATAATATATAAAATCAAAACGTGTACATTGTTGTACTTTATAATTATAAAATGATAAAAAGGAATACTTATATTTGAATGTATGACATATGTCATCTATTTTTTTTCATTTATAAAATGGATGGGATTTATTTATTTATTTAACCCAATTTTATATTTTTTAAAATTTAAGAGTTT
This sequence comes from Gossypium australe, assembly GCA_005393395.2. Lineage (NCBI taxonomy): Eukaryota > Viridiplantae > Streptophyta > Magnoliopsida > Malvales > Malvaceae > Gossypium > Gossypium australe. The sequence continues at coordinate 154,954,281 of CM016626.1, forward strand.
TTAATAAAATCAATTTAAAATTATTACATAATGTAAGTACTAATATTTTTGGAGACCACTGACTACAATGCAGCTATAAGGTCCTGGCTGTCTTCAAAGTTAAAACAGTTCCCTTTCACCTTACGTTCTTCTTTCTTTTATGGGTTCTCACCGGAAAATCGTTTCCGGTTCCGACTAGCCGCCGGAGGAAACAACGGCAACTTAAAAGAAAACCATTTCTTTCCTCATTGTTTTACTACTAAAATCCCATAATGCCGGTCGTGAATTTTGTCTGTGTTTTTTTAGTTTCAGTTGTGATGTTTAATTTGAGAGTAAGCTCAGAACCGGTTGAAGACAAGCAAGCTCTTCTTGCTTTCATTTCGGTAATTAGACATGCCGACCGGGTTAGATGGAATTCATCGACCTCAGCCTGTGATTGGTTTGGGGTTCAATGCGACGCCAACCGGTCTTTCGTCTACACTTTACGGCTCCCCGGTGCGGCTCTCATCGGTTCGATTCCGCCCAATACAATCGGTCGGTTGAACCGACTTCGAGTTTTAAGTCTACGAGCAAACCGTTTGTCCGGTGAGATCCCTGCCGATTTCTCCAATTTGACTCAGCTCCGTAGCCTTTATTTGCAAGGTAACGAGTTCACCGGTCCGTTCCCACCTAGTGTGACTCGTTTAACTCGTTTGACTCGCCTTGATCTTTCTTCTAATAATTTCACCGGTCCAATTCCTTTGGGTGTCAATAATTTGACTCAGCTGACCGGACTCTTCTTGCAAAATAACAAGTTTTCCGGTTCTCTCCCGAGCATCGACTCGGACGGTTTAAACGATTTCAATGTGTCTAACAACAACCTTAAAGGTTCAATCCCCGACTCGTTATCTAAATTCCCCGAATCTTCATTCGCCGGAAACATTGGGCTTTGCGGAAGTCCACTCCGGCCATGTAACCCATTTCCTCCATCTCCATCTCCGACCGAGCCCATTCCGCCCACAACTTCCGGTCAAAGCTCGAAAAGCCTTTCCACCGGCGCCATCATTGCCATTGCCGTGGGGTCAGCAATTGTTGCGTTACTGTTATTACTATTCCTCATTATCTGCCTCCGTAAATGGAAACGGAAGTCACCAAGGCGGCAGAAGGCGATACCATCGACGACACTTGCAGGTCCGGCGGAGGAGGCGGGGACTTCCTCGTCGAAAGATGATATAACCGAAGGCTCAACGGAAATCGAAAGGATGATGAATAATAAGCTCGTGTTCTTCAAAGGTGGCGTTTACAGTTTCGATTTGGAGGATTTGATGAGAGCGTCGGCTGAAATGTTGGGAAAAGGCAGCACCGGAACGTCGTACAGGGTGGTTTTAGCGGTGGGGACGACGGTGGCAGTTAAACGGTTGAAAGACGTGGCGGTTAGTAAACGAGAGTTCGTAATGAAGATGGGAATGTTGGGTAAAATCATGCATGAAAACGTGGTTCCGTTGAGAGCGTTTTATTATTCCGACGAGGAGAAATTGCTGGTTTATGATTACATGCATGGTGGTAGCTTGTTTGCGCTGCTTCACGGTAAATTATTTCATTATTTTGCTCCTTACGGTTCAAATTTGAAAAAAAAAATTAATAGGTATTTTTTGAGCTTATTATTATTTTTAAAATTAAAAAAATATATTTTTCAATTAGTTAATAATAAAATAATTACTTTATATTAATTAAATATTCTAGTATCTGTGTCATATATATATATTATCATATTTCATATTCTCTTAATTATAAGTTCAAGTGAGTAAATTTTTAATTATAATGTAATAACTTTATAGGTAGCAGAAGCTCGGTTAGTACACCATTAGAATGGGACCACCGGATGAAAATAGCCCTAAGCGTGGCTAGAGGCCTCGCGCACCTCCACAGTTCACAAAACATGATCCACGGCAACATTAAATCTTCCAACATCCTTCTCCGACCAGACCACGAAGCCTGCATCTCAGAGTTCGGTCTTAACTCTCTTTTCAACACCAACACTCCACCTAGTCGCATCGCGGGTTACCAAGCACCTGAAGTAATTCAAACCCATAAAGTTACGGTGAAGTCAGACGTTTATAGTTTCGGGGTGTTATTATTGGAATTATTAACCGGCAGGGCACCAATCCAACCATCAATAGCTGAAGAAGGGTTCGATCTTCCGCGTTGGGTCCAATCCGTCGTTCGGGAGGAATGGGCCGCCGAGGTGTTTGACGCAGAGTTAATGGCATACCACAACATCGAGGAAGAAATGGTGCAAGCGTTACAAATTGCAATGGTTTGTGTCTCGACAGTGCCCGATCAAAGACCCGTCATGTCGGAAGTGGTACGTATGATCGGAGATATGATGGATAGAGGGGGAACAAATGACGGTACGGCAGCCGCCGTATGATCCGTTGAACAATGAAACAAAATTCAAAGTGTGTTGACCTTGAGAAGCCAACAATGGAGTTGAAAGTTTCAATTAAAAAAAAAAAAATCAATTCCATTTGCAGGCCATCTATAAAACGTTAAATGCTTGTATTTGATTTATTTTAATTAATTAATTAATTATTTTTAATTGAGAGTTGGAAAGGTCAGCTAAGGTACAAAGTGGAACCCCGATCGTGCATTGGTTGATGGGTGATTAGTTCATGATTTTATTATTTTAACACTTAATCTAATTAGAATCTGTTTCAAGGATGGAATCAACACCGTTAAGACCAAATCACAGGCCTGGGATGTTACACGCGAAATTGTGAGCTGGCTAGGCCGGCTTTTTGTCTTTTATTTAATTTCTAGAAAAAAGAAAAAGGAAATGTGAAACAAAATAGGAGGGGAAATTTGAAAAATAAAATTAAAAATAAAAATAAAAATCGATTTTTTGTGGTGTTCAGTTTACTTTTTATTAAATTTAGATGGATTTCAGTTTTTTTTATTTAAAAGATAAATACTATAATTAATTGAATGAAATCGAATACATTTTATATAAATTATAAGTGAATTTTTTTTCAAATTTTATTTTAATTTAAGTTTCATCATATTAGATTTATTCTTATTTAAGTATATTCTAATTTAAGTTTAGTTGTATTTTGTAATGTTTTATCGTGATTATAGTTATCCAGGTGTGTATTGTTTATAATTATAATTTTATTTGTATTTGTAATTTTTTTTAAAAATTGTGTTTAATTGCAATTGCAATTGCAATTCCAATTTCATATATATATATATATATATAAATTAATATGTATATCTAAAATAGTGAAAAAATCTTAACTTTTTTTTTTTTAATTTTTAAGGGATTTGCTTTTTCTTTTTTGTTTTGTCTAGCGGCAATATTAACATTTTAATTAGCTATTGTTTGCCTTTTTCTCCCTCTCACCAACCCTCTCTTTCTTTTTTCTCCTCATTCACTCCATGCTGTGGCAGAGCCAAGAGAGGCTGATAGGGACCTCGACCCCCTTAAAATAGAAAATTTTATATTTAGTCTCTTTTATAATTTATAAAATTTTAAATTAGTAATAGTAAAATTACACTTTAACCCCCCCAAAATAATAAAAATTTAATTTAATCCTTTAAAAATTATAAAGATATAAATTATTAAACTGGTGAAATTACATTTTTATTATTGCAAAAATATACAATTTAATTTTCACCCCTCAAAAAATTCTTTTTTGTCTCTGCCACTAACTCCATGTGTCTTCTCTCTTTTTAATTTGTAAATATATTTTGTGGGTATCTTTATTGCCTTCATAAGTTGTGATGGACAAATAATGATGCTTGTCGTTATTGAAACTCCACCCGCCATCAGCAGTTTCTCTTGAAAAGTGGGTAGCTCTTCCTTGGTTTCTTAATCTATTTCTGTTTTGAGAAATTTTAGAATAATAAATGATTTCATGAGTTAATTTGGACCCTTGTTGTATTAAGTCTTATATGTGTTTTTTCCATTATTTAATAAGTTTTCACTTTAAGAAGTTTTTGTTTGCTCTTCTACCATATTTTTTAAGTATTGCTTATGCATGTAATCTTGCTTTTGCAAGTGATTCTAAGGATAATTTTGTCGTCACCCTCTCCAATTTGGTGGATGTTTGATTCTCTTGTTGATTTTTATTTGCCATTTTGGACCATCAAGAATTGATTTTCTTTTTATCATATTAAGTGCTTGCAATCGCTCCAAATATATCGTGCTTGAGTTGTGGCAGAGCCAATTATCAATATGCCATAATGTTCTATAGACGTTGAGACTGAAGCCTTTATTGTGTTGGTAAAGCTTACCCTTCACCGTCTACCATGTATTTTTAGTGTTTTTTCTCTTGAAATATATGGTCCTATTCATATTTTATCATATTTTTATTTTCAGAAATTGAATTGTTATCATCGTTAACAAAGTTTTTTTTTTGTGAATTACACTAATAGGATAAAACCCGAACAACAAATGCGATTAGCGCGACTAGAGCTTAAGCCTCACCTAGGGCAGTGAACACCCTTAACCATCAGACCATCACACGGAGTTCATCATTAATAAAGTTTTAGCTTCAAGCAAAATGTTAGAGTTAATACGGATGTAAACAACAGAAATACATTATGAACTCAATTAAAATTCATATAATATGAATATAAAATATTTTAAATACAATTATAAGACAATAAAATATACTTAATTGCTAAATCTACGAAATAGAAACATAAATATAGTTTGAGCTTTTACAAGGATTTAACTTTTGTGTGATTCATGAAAAAAAAATTATAACCGAAACCTTAATCCAAATTAATTTATGCATTTATCTATAATGAATATATTTTAATTTCATTTCGAATTGGGCATTGGATTCTGCATATACAACTGTGTAATTTATTCCCTTTACAACTCACCTAATCATTGTGTTTTTCACCCCACAAACACACTTCACCTAAACTCTTTTAAGGTGCCATATAACTTAGGCTTTGGCATATATATATATATATATATATATATATATGTTAAGTTTGAAATAAATAATTATTTGTTTTATGGAAAAAAATTATTCGTTAAATATATAATAATATAAACATTATTTTAGATCAATATGATAGAGATATCGGATTAATTCAAAATTTTATATGTATGACGAGTATAATTATAACATGAAATTCAATAATTGAATTCTTAAATGATCAATCATAAAAAAAAAATTTATTTGAGAGTGTAACTATGTTAATTTTATATTAATGTAACTGCATCCATGTATACACTCAATAATAATCATTTCCATGCTGTTGGTTATTGTGTTAATTTTGTTAGTACAATGTTAAAAATACTTATAATTTTATCTCAAACCTTTAAAAATGAAAAATATCACGTGTTTAAACACATTTGAACTCAAGAGCGTGACTAGAGGGAGCATGTAAAGATTTCAATCTCCTTTAATTAAAGAGTATTATATCAGTTTCAATCCCTTATCGATAGTTGCTGATTTCGTCCCCGCCTGATCCCTCGCCCTTCAAATTGTTACAATATCAATAGTGACCCGGATTAACATTAAAAAAAATCATATATTTAAAATATATTAAAATAATTATTTTACCATAAATACACATTGAATTGTGACCAAATGAGTCATTGAAAATCTCACCAATCTCATATTTGATGTAATTTATGATAATTCATTAAAATCAAATAAAATGAGTGGAGGGATTGATTGGAACAATAATAAATAATAAGATGAAGCACTCAATAAGGGAAGGTGGTTGAACATCATCTAATTCCTAAGAACAAATTAATAAAATATAAATGTCAATGAATTAATATACAGCAAAGCACAAAATAACAGCCTAAACCATTAATCTCAATTTGTCTTTTCATTGGATTTGGATTTTATTTTATTGTATGAATTTGACATAAATATGAAAAAAAAAATGAAGAGCGGTTTAATATGAATTATTAATATATTTAAAATTTATAAATATGTGTCGATTGAGTCTTAATTCGATTGATATCGATATTGTTATCAGTGTAAGAGAATATGCGTTGAAGCATATTGTCTTCTTATTTAAGAGTTGGAGAAAGGCTCCATGAGTTCAAGTTGTTTAATAATCTAAATTTTTTTCAATAAATAATGCTGAAATTAGTTAAAGCAATAATTTATTATTAATCCAAATATAATCAAAGGTATTAAGCTGTTTTGTGGTAGCTGCATTTGTTGAGGTTTGGGAGAATTTTTTAGAGTTGACAAACATATTATTTAGTTTATATAATTATTTTAAAATTAATAAAAAATATATTTAGAATTAATCTGAATAAATTATTGTTCAGATTTATTTAAATCTAGACAATTGATTGTCCAGATTCATTCTATATGAGTGTAAAAGTTAAAACCATAAAGAAAATTAAAAATTATAAAGAGATTCAAATACGTAAAAGATTAAAAAAATCATAAAATATTAATAAAAGCGCACATTTAGAATGAACCAGAGCTATCCTCGGGTGTCTTCTTGTAGTGCTACGTGTTGCGCCGGGTGAGGGTATAACAACACTAATCAATTAAAATTATGTACAATTGACAAAAATATTTATTGTGATTAATTTCTTTTATTTTCTGAAGGACCAATTTTCTCAATATCACAATCGAGAGGGAGTGGAGAAATGTTTTTACAAATTTACATAAAAAAGCATTTTAGTATATTGAAATATAAGTTTACTTGTGGATTGTGTCATCAGGCGTTTGTAGTCCAACGGTTAGGATAATTGCCTTCCAAGCAATAGACCCGGGTTCGACTCCCGGCAAACGCATATGAATTTTTTCCTTTTTTCCTTTTTCTCCGATGGAATGAAGGTGGTAACCGGTGAGTTAGTGTTTGTTGGATCAAAAACATGAGAGCCATTTGCCTACCAAAACCAAATCACGTACACACACAATGAGAAACATTTGTGATATTCCAAAGGGTTTGCTAAATTCTGTAGTATAACCCTAAGGAGAGATGTGAAATAGGTAGAATGATTTACGTAATAATTTTGAAATGTAAACATCATATGAATAAAATAACAATTGCTCTTACTCTTTATATTTCTTTGGGTGCTCGACGTTAGTATCCAATAAATATTCAGATGCATAAGAAGTCTTTAATAAGTTATGTATTATGGTTTTAGAGAAGAGTCATGAATCACACATTAACTGTGTGTTGTAGTTGATATTAAGATACAAGTGTTTAAATCACTTTTATTTTATAAGTTGCTTTTTGTGGACAAAATTATAAAATGGAAAGTTTGAAGTTAAAAATATATCTTCCATCGTAACACTGTAGCATAAGTTATCTTTTGTATAATTTTTTTCTCTATTTTCAGTACTTTTTTGGTAAGTTTGTATTAAGATGAAAATGACATTAAATCAGGCAAATACCATATATGAAATGAAGAAACAAAGAATATCACAAATACCATATATGAAATGAAGAAACAAAGAATATCACAAATTTTGTTTAATAGTGAAACGGGCTACCCATGTTTTTAGATTAAGATACTTTCAAAGTTTAAGTGATACTAGAGATTTCATAAACCTCGACACTCTTCTTCTTTAGTGTGGCTCAAACAAAAGTATGTTTATCAGATATTTTCTCTATCTTAATTGTCTTCATAATCCTTGTTACCATTCGATTTGTCTAATATTGTTGAATCGCAAGATAATGATTCGATAACTGATAATTGATAAAAAAACTTCCTTTTAACAGTGTGAAGAGAAGGTAAATAAACCGTTTCGATAGTGATTATTTAAAATATATTTCTACTACTAATCTTTGTACTATCCATTAGTTAATTTTTTTTTGAAATTTCAATTCTGATTGAAATCATTAAATTTATTAAATTAAATTTTATTATTTCTAAAATTTTATGCGACAAATATATTATAAGATGTATAATATTATGCAAATTTGTTATTTTCATATAATACTCACAAAAGACGCTATTATTTTAATTTTATGAATTTAAAAACTATCGTTTGAGTTATAATTAAAATTTCAAAATTCGAAAAGTATAGGAACTAAATATGATCAATTGGAAAAAAGAAACTAAATCTATAACTTATACATAGTACAACAGTATTGAAGTTGAATTACAATCATTTCTCATCTCATTTGTTTACGATGTCTTACCATTTTGTTCTTGTAAAAAAAGGATGAAATATGATCCTCTAGAGACCCTACTAAATACATGAAAAAACTTGAAAGAATCAGTATCCGATACTTACATCTAAATCTTGAATAATGTAACTAATTAGAACATAAATTAACTTCTTTACCATGTCACTACCAATCAAGTTATAACATAAGGTTTTTTATTATATTTTTTCTTTCCCTTTTATATTAATATTAGATAAATCCTTGAAGTTTGTTTGATATTGTATAAGATAAGGTTATTATTATTATTGTTTATATTAATTAATGTAATCAATCAAAGTTTCTTGCCATTGCAATGTCAATCTCGGTAACCTCCTAGATTTGTAGCATCTCAAATCACAACTTTGTCGCCTTCATCGTACGGTTCATGTTCAAGAACATAAAAATCAAGCATTTCACCAATCAATAGTAGCTGTTGAGATGCAAACCGGTAGTTCACCCCGCAATTTATATCCCCATATCCACCGGCACTAATATTTTATACCTTATAGAAACCTCCTCCTTGGAAGTTTACAGATTTAAGTCCCAGCCAAGGAAAGTCAACTATCAAATACGATCTACCGCCACCAAGATATCTTGCTCAAAGAAAGAAAAAGAAAATCATTTGTGAGTGCTTCATTGATTGCCTTGCTTTCCCCTACAAATATGGCGGAAACTTTTCTGTCCAATATTGCAGAAAGGGTTGTGGAGAAAATTATCGGTCTCACTGTAGACGAAGTTCGCTTGGCGTTTAATGTCAAAACCGATCTGAAAAAGCTGGAGGACACCATGATCAGCATTAAAGCTGTGCTCTTGGATGCCGAGCAGCAACAGCACCAAAATGAAAAGCTACGCCTCTGTATGTGGAAGCTCAGAGACATCTTTTACGATGCTGAGGACGTTATTGACGATTTCAACTGTGAAGCTCTCCGGAAACAGGACGCCATCAATCATCCCGACACCAACAACTTAAAGGTGCGAGTTTTAGGTTCCTGTTGTTTGCCTCTTTCATTTCCTTTAAAAATGAGTCATAAAATCAAAGACATCAATGGGAGACTAGGCGAACTTGCCACTGAGTGGGACAGCTTTGGTCTAAGACCGTGTAGGGACAACCGACATATTTTTAACAGAGAGACCACCTCTTTTGTGGATTCTTCTGATGTTTTTGGTAGAGATAAGGATAAAGAGAACATTATTAGTATGTTGATGAAACCAAGTAAGGCTCGAAATGTCCCTGTTATTCCCATTGTTGGACTTGGGGGTTTAGGAAAAACCACGCTCGCTCAATTAGCATTCAATGACGGTCGAGTTACTAGCCTTTTCCTTTGAAGATATGGATTTGTGTTTCTGAGGAATTTGATCTTTCTAGATTGCTCAAGCTGATTATTCAGTCTATAAATAAAGAAGAAAGATGTGATGATTTAACACTTGATGCCTTGCAAGTTCGTTTGAGAAGCCTTTTGAATGATAAGTTCTTGCTTGTCCTGGATGATGTGTGGAATGAAGATCAAGCAAAATGGGTTGAGTTAAGAAATTTTTTGAGATCAATAGATGGCTCGTCTCAAAGCAAAATTATCGTGACCACTCGGAGTTTGAACGTGGCCTCGATAATGAGTCCGATTTGTCCTTATAAATTGAAAGGTCTCCCTTTTGAAGATTGTTTGGCTTTGTTCACAAAATGGGCTTTTAATGATGGTGATGAAAGACAATATCCAAATCTCATGAGAATCGGGGAGGAGATTGTGAAAAAATGCAAAGGAGTTCCTTTGGCAGTAAGAACATTGGGAAGTCTACTGTTTCGGAAAACTGATGAATCTGATTGGGTTTATATAAGAGAGAGTGAAATATGGAGACTTGGACAACGTGAACACGATATTTTACCAGTGTTGAAGTTGAGTTACAATCATTTGCCATCTCATTTGCAACGATGTCTTGCTTTTCTGTCCTTGTACAGAAAGGATGAGATCTATTTGAGTGATGATGTCATTTGTCTTTGGATGGCAAATGGACTCCTTGAGCATCCAAAGCAAAATCAAGAGTGGGAGGATGTTGGCAAACGATATTTGAACGAATTACTATCAAGGTGCCTCATCCAAAAGGAGGGGGATTTTGGCTTGTATTTTAGGTTCAAAATGCATGATCTGGTACATGATCTGGTATTAGATGTGTCTCAAAAAGAGTGTAAAACATTGAATTCTGAAACAGAGACGGTTGATGAAAATGTTCGACATTTATTATTATGTGAAAACAAGTTGGTTGAAGTTCCACGTGTTTTGGAGGAAATGAAAAATGTTCGAACACTTGTCATCCAAGATGTTTCAAAGGTATCTATTAATGAATCACTTATAAATCTGTGTGTCTCCAATTTCAAGTATCTACGAGCATTAGTATTAAGGCATTCACCATTGACGGCTTTACCGAATTCCATTGGTACCTTAAAGCACTTACGAGACCTTGACTTGTGCGGATGTAGCAATATACATAAACTCCCGAGGTCTTTCGATAAGCTTCGCAGCTTGCAATCGTTAAATTTGGGAGGTACTGGTTTGAAGCAGTTGCCTGACAGCGTGCAAAGGTTGATTGAGCTTAGACATCTAGTAATAACCATTCAAGCTAAGCATTTGAAAGAAATACGAGCAGGATGTTGGACTTCTCTTCAATACTTGAAATTGATTCGGTGTTTCAATTTAGAATGTTTACCTGAAGGAATGCAGTATCTGAAGTTACTTCGGATACTTGTTCTGGAAGATTGTTTTAAACTTGTCTCATTGCCACGGAGCCTGAAATTCCTAACCAAGTTAGAACACCTTGTAATTTTTTGTTGCACTCGAATCAATTTGAAAATGGAAGAAGAAGAAGAAGACAAAGACCTTCAGTTGAGCCTTAAAACTTTTGAACTCATCGGATCATTTGACTTAACAGATTTGCCACGATTGCTTCTTCAAGGATCTTCTTCCACTTTGCGGCAATTACGAATTGCGGAGTGTCGAAACTTGTCCGTTCTGCCAGCGTGGCTACTGAATCTCACTTCGCTTCATGAACTTGGGATTGGTTATTGCAAAAAATTGTCAGCTCTACCGGAGGGAATAGACCGCCTCACCAACCTTAGAGAATTGACAATTAGCCGATGTCCGAAGTTGATCGAAAGATACAGAGAAAATGGGGGTGAAGATTGGCACAAAATTGCTCACATCCAAAAGGTTGTTTTTAAGGATGAAGATTGAGGTATGTGGTAAAATTGTAATTCCTCTATCAGATTTGATTTCATAATATGTTTCCCTTTAGAGTAGAGTAGAGACTGTGTCTGTTGTTTACTTGGGTTTTGGTTGGAAATTTTGCATGTTTAAAGTTTGTTAAGTAGTTGTGTTTGGAAACAATGCATGTATGAAATGGGAAGATGGAGATGGAAGAATGAAGGAAAGGAAGACTTTTACTTTATTTGCATTTGGATTTCAGTTGTAATTGTAATAAGTGAAGTTTTGCTTTGGATATATCAAATGGCTTCATGGGATGTTTGTTTGAGATGTATCAACTTTTAGCTTTATGTATATTTATCTTTTCTCATCCTTCCTCTCTTTCTCTTTATGGTTTAGTATCAACTAATTGTGTTTGTATTTTTTAGTTTAATTTGATTAATTGTTGATTTTGTGATGGAGAAATGATGTGGTAGTTATAAAATTAGTATTATAACTTTTCTCTATTTTCAGTATTTTTTGGTAAGTTGATATAAAGAATTAAAATGGCATTAAATCAGGCAAATACCATATATGAAATGAAGCAACAAAGAATATCACAAATTTTGTTTAATAATGAAAATGGCTACCCATGTTTTTAGATATATATACATATACATATACATACATACATACATATATATATACATATACATATACATACATATATATATATATATATATATCATTTTCTCTCCTCTCATCGTTCCAATTTGAAAGGATTAGTTTTTTTTAAAAAAAAGTACCAAGGATCTAAATACTATGAAAGTATACACATTCGCATTGGTTTTTTTTTTGTGAAAATTGAACACAATTTAGTTAGTTTATTTGGAACAAAATGACATTATTTTTGAGCTTATCTTAATCTATAATATATATAAAAGTAAGGATTTAAAATGTTTTTGAATTGACGATAATATCCTTTAATGTTCATTTAATTACTAAATCGGCATTAAATAAAAATTATTTTTTTAAAAAAAATAGAATTTTTCTTCATTTGAACTATATGATTAAAAATATCAGATAAAATCATATCGATAATTTCTTTTATAATAGAGTTCTTATTGATTTGAGTGACAAAATTGGGTATATTAATTATTAATAACATACATTATTTTAAATCAATTATTATTTAATTAGTGTTACAGTTATATCATTAATTTAAATTAAGATTTATCATTATAAACAACATTCAACAAAGGGAGATTATTAAAATTAGTAAGTTTAAACTGTCTCAAAAATAATAAATTTTGTTTTCTCCTTTTTTCCATTAGTTGGCATGAAGAATGATAATGCTATTAAACCGAATAAGTCTCTGAAACTAATTCGAGATCAAATAATCAATAGCTATACCAATATAGAAACCAAGAAAATGCATATTCCTCAATTGTCAATGCATATATTCTGATTTTTAAAATTGATAGGAACTAAATTGCTCAAAATTATTGAGAAGGACCAATTTTCTTAATATCAAAATTGAGGAGGAGTGGAGTACCAATCTACATAAAAAGCCTTTTAGTATATTGAAGTTTTAAATTCAACTGCAAATTGGGTCTTCAGGCGTTTGTAGTCCGACTGTTAGGATAATTGCCTTCCAAGCAAATGACCCGGATTCGACTCCCGGCAAACGTATTTGAATTTTTTCCTTGTTCCTCCGATGGAATGAAGGTGGTAATAGTGTTTGTTGGATCAAAGCATAAGAGCCATTTGCCCTCCAAAACCAAATCACACACACACGTCTAACCTTTTTAACAATTTCTCCTTTTTTTTATTCATCAAAGCTTCACCATTTAATTTCTCTAAGGAGAGATATGAATAAAAGTAGGGAGTGTTAAAAAGTCGAATGATTTACGTAATAATTTTTAAATGTAAACATCATTTGAATAATATAATAGTTGCTCTTACTCTTTATATTTCTTTAGGTGCTCTACGTTAGTATCCAATAAATATTCAAATACATAATAAGTCTATAATAAGTTATGTGTTATGGTCTTAGAGAAGAGTCATGAATCACACGTTAGCTGTGTTAGAGTTGTTCTTGAGATACAAGTGTTTAAACCACTTTCAACTTATAAATTACTTTTTGTGGACATAATATAAAGCGGAAAGTTTGAAGTTAAAAATATATCTTCCATGGTAACACTATAGCATAAGGTTACATTTAGTACAATATTTTTTCTCTATTTTCAATTTTTTTTTGATAAGTTGGTATTAAGAATGAAAATTACATTAAATCCAGCAAATACCATATATGAAATGAAGCAACAAAGAATATCATAAATTTTGTTTAATAGCGAAAAGGGCTACCCATGTTTCTAGATTAAGTTACTTTCAAAGTTTAAGGGATATTAGAGATTTCATAAACCCAGACACTCTTCTTTAGTGTGGCTCAAACAAAAGTATGTTTATCAGGTATTTTCTCTATCTTAATTGTCTTCATAATCCTTGTTACCATTCGATTTGTCTAATATTGTTGAATCGCAAGATAACGGTTCGATAACTGATAATTGATAAAAAACTTCCTTTCAACCGTGTGAAGAGAAGGTAAATAAACTGTTTCAATAGTGGTTATTTAAAATATATTTCCACTATTAATCTTGGTACTATCCATTAGTTAATCTATTTTTTTTTTAAATTTCAGTTCTGATTAAATTTTATTATTTCTAGAATCTTATGCGACAAATAGATTATAAGATGTATAATATCATGCAAATTTGTTATTTTCACATAATACTCACAAAAGGTGCCATTATTTTAATTTTATAGATTTAACAACTATAGATTGAGATATAATTAAAATTTTAAAATTCGAAAAGTAAATCTATAACTTATGCATAGTACAAGTCTAATAGCAGTATTGAAGTTGAATTACAATCATTTCTCATCTCATTTGTTTACGATGTCTTACAATTTTGTTCTTGTAAAAAAAGGATGAAATATGATCCTCTAGAGACTCTACTAAATACATGAAAAAACTTGAAAGAATCAGTATCCGATACTTACATCTAAATCTTGAATAATGTAATTAAGTAGAATATGAATTAACTTCTTTACCGTATCACTACCAATCAAGTTGTAAGATAATGTTATTTATTTATTTTTTTCTTTCCCTTTTACATTAATATTAGATAAATCCTTGAAGTTTGTTTGATATTGTATAAGATAAGGTTATTATTATTATTATATTAATTATTGTAATCAATCAAAGTTTCTTGCCATTGCAATGTCAATCTCGGTAACCTCCTAAATTTATAGCATCTCCAATCCCAAATTTGTCGCCTTCATCGTACGGTTCATGTTCAAGACCATAAAAATCAAGCATTTCACCAATCAATAGTAGCTGTTGAGATGCAAATCGGTAGTTCACCCCTCAATTTATATCCCCATATCCACCGGCACTAATATTTTATAGCTTATAGAAACCTGCTCCTTGGAATTTTTCAGATTTAAGTCCCAGCCAAGGAAAGTCAACTATCAAATACGATCTACCGCCACCAAGATATCTTGCTCAAAGAAAGAGAAAGAAAATCATTTGTGAGTGCTTCATTGATTGTCTTGCTTTCCCCTACATATATGGCGGAAACGTTTCTGTTCAATATTGCAGAAAGGGTTGTGGAGAAAATTGTCGGTCTCACTGTAGACGAGTTCGCTTGGCGTTTAATGTCAAAACCGATCTGAAAAAGCTGGAGGACACCATGATCAGCATTAAAGCTGTGCTCTTGGATGCCGAGCGGCAACAGCACCAAAATGAAAAGCTGCGCCTATGTATGTGGAAGCTCAGAGACATCTTTTACGATGCTGAGGACGTTATTGACGATTTCAAGTGTGAATCTCTCCGGAAACAGGACGCCATCAATCATCCCGACATCAACAACTTAAAGGTGCGAGTTTTAGGTTCCTGTTGTTTGCCTCTTTCATTTTCCTTAAAAATGAGTCATAAAATCAAAGACATCAGTGGGAGACTAGGCGAACTTGCCACTGAGTGGAAAAGCTTTGATCTAAGACAGTGTAGCGACAACCGACATGTTTTTCGCAGAGAGACCATCTCTTTTGTGGATTCTTCTGATGTTATTGGTCGAGATAAGGATAAAGAGAACATTATTAGTATGTTGATGAAACCAAGTGAGGCTCGAAATGTCCCTGTCATTCTCATTGTTGGACTTGGGGATTTAGGAAAAACCACGCTCGCGCAATTAGTATAGAATGACGATCGAGTTACTAGCCTTTTTCCTTTGAAGATATGGATCTGTGTTTCTGAGGAATATGATCTTTCTAGATTGCTCAAGCTGCTTATTCAGTCTGTAAATAAAGGAGAAAGTGTGATGATTCAACACTTGACGCCTTGCAAGATCGTTTGAGAAGCCTTTTGAATGATAAGAAGTTCTTGCTCGTCCTGGATGATGTGTGGAATGAAAATCAAGCAAAATGGGTTGAGTTAAGAAATTTGTTGAGATCAATAGATGGCTCGTCTCAAAGCAAAATTATCGTGACCACTCGGAGTTTGAAGGTTGTCTCGATAATGAGTTCGATTCCCCCTTATGAATTGAAAGGTCTCACTTTTGAAGATTGTTTGGCTTTGTTTACAAAATGGGCTTTTAATGATGGTGATGAGAGACAATATCCAAATCTTATGAGAATCGGGGAGGAGATTGTGAAAAAATGCAAAGGAGTTCCTTTGGCAGTAAGAACATTGGGAAGTCTACTGTTTCAGAAAACTGATGAATCTGATTGGATTTATATAAGAGAGAGTGAAATATGGAGACTTGAACAACATGAAAACGATATTTTACCAGTGTTGAAGTTGAGTTACAATCATTTGCCATCTCATTTGCAACGATGTCTTGCTTTTCTGTCCTTGTACAGAAAGGATGAGATCTATTATAGTGACAACGTCATCCGTCTTTGGATGGCAAATGGGCTGCTTGAGCATCCAAAGCAAAATCAAGAGTGGGAGGTTGTTGGCAAACGATATTTGAATGAATTACTGTCAAGGTGCCTCATCCAAAAGGAGAGGGATTTTGGCTTGTATTTTAGGTTCAAAATGCATGATCTGGTACATGATCTTGTATTAGATGTGTATCAAAAAGAGTGTAAAACAGTGAATTCTGAAACAGAAACGGTTGATGAAAATGTTCGACATTTATTATTTTGTGATGAGAAGTTGATTGAAGTTCCACGTGTTTTGGAAGAAATGAAAAATGTTCAAACAATAATCATCCGAAATGCTTCAGAGGAATCAAAGACTATTCATGAATCACTTATAAATCTGTGTGTCTCCAATTTCAAGTATCTACGAGCATTAGAATTAAGCCATTCACCATTGGCGGCTTTACCGAATTCCATTGGTACCTTGAAGCACTTACGAGACCTTGACTTGGACGAATGTAGGGGTATACGTGAACTTCCCGAGGTCTTTCTATAATCTTCGCAGCTTGCAATCGTTAAATTTGGGAGATACTGGTTTGAAGCATTTGCCTGACAGCGTGCAAAGGTTGATTGAGCTTAGACATCTAGTAAGAACCATTGAAGCTACGCATTTGAAAGAAATACGAGCAGGATGTTGGACTTCTCTTCAATACTTGAAATTGGTTCGGTGTATCAAATTAGAATTTTTACCTGAAGGAATGCAGTATCTGAAGTCACTTTGGACACTTGTGTTGAGTTATTGTATTAGACTTGTCTCATTGCCGTGGAGCCTGAAATTCCTAACCAAGTTAGAACACCTTGAAATAATTGGTTGCACTAAAATCAATTTAGAAATGGAAGCAGAAGAGGAAGAAGACAAATACCTTCAGTTGAGCCTTAAAACTCTCTCACTCGAGAGTTTATCTGTCTTAACTGCTTTGCCACGATTGCTTCTTCAAGGATCTTCTTCCACTTTGCAGCAATTACGAATTAATATTTGTCCACATTTGTCCGTTCTACCAGCGTGGCTACTGAATTTCACTTCTCTTCATAAACTTGAGACTATGGGTGGCATTAATTTGTCAGCTCTACCAGAGGGAATAGACCGGCTCACCAACCTTAGAGAATTGACAATTGGAAGATGTCCGCAGTTGAGCAAAAGATACAAACAAAATGGGGGTGAAGATTGGCACAAAATTGCTCAAATCCAAAAGATTGATATTTTGGGATGAAGATTGAGCTATGTGGTAAGATTTTAGTTTCTCCATCAGATTTGATTTCATATTATCTTTCCCTTTAGAGTAGAGATGTGTCTCTTTACTTTCTTTAAAAAGTAGGGTTTTGGAAACATTGCATGTATGAAATATGAAGATGGAGACGAAGATGTGAAATGTGAAGATGGAGATGGAAGAATGAAGCTAAGGTTGAGGCTTTTACTTTATTTGCATTTAGATTTCACAGTTTAGACTTGTAATTCTATTAACTGATCTTTTGCTTTGGATATTTCGAATCGCTTCATGCGATGGTTCCTAACTTGTAATGTTTGTTTGATATGTATCAACTTTTAGCTTTATACATATTTATGTATTCTCATGATTTGTGTTTATGATTTATTATATTTTCTATTTGAATTATATGACCTAAATTCTTGTTAAAGAAAAATATAGTAGCAAGATAAGAAGAATAGTGAAGGCGAAATCTCGAAGACCACAGCCGATCGTAGATCCACATTTTTTACCTCTTAAACTTTTAAAATTTTATATTAATCCCTTCTTGATAGTAAATTGTTGATTTCGTCTCAGTTTAAACTCTCATCCTCCAAATTGTTACAATAACAATAATAACTGGGATTAGCATTAAAAAATAATATATTTAAAATATATTAGAATAATTATGTTACCATAAACACACATTGAATGTACCCTTTTGAGTCATTGAAAATCTCACCAATCTCATATTTGATGTATTTATGATAATTCATTTAAATCAAATAAAATGAGTGGAGGGATTGATTGGAACAATAATAAATAATAAGGTGAAGCACTCAATAAGGGAGGGTGGTTGAACATCATCTAATTCCTAAGAACAAATTAATAAAACATAAATGTCAATTAATTAATATACAGCAAAGCACAAAATAACAGCCTAAACCATTAATTTGATTTTTCTTTTCATTGGGTTTGGATTTTATTTTATTCAGTTGTTGGAAGCTAACTACATTCCTTAATATAATATATGACATAAATATGATTATTAATATATTTAAAATTTATAAATATGTGTTGGATAGGGTCTTAATTTGATTGGTATCGACATTGTTGTCAGTGTAGGAGGACGTGGATTCAAGTGCGCTAAAACGTATTATTCTCATATTTACGGGTTGGGAAGGGACTCCATAAGAAATTATCCCAATTACAACATCAAGTATTTAAAAGTTTTGAAAATTATATTTTATTGTATTTTTTTACTACAATTTCTTTTATAGTTTAAATTTTTTTCAATAAATAATGCTGAAATTAGTTAAAGCAATAATTTATCATTAATCCAAATAACATCAACATATTAAGCTGTTTTGTGGCAGCTGCATTTGTTAAAATTTGGGAGAAACTTTTAGAGTTAGACAAACATATTGTTTAGTTTATGTAATTTAAGCTCAATATAAAAAAGCTATTTGTAAAAAAATAAAAATCGGAATTTATCGTATTGAGATTATAATAAAAACAATTAATTAAAATTTTCTGTTAATAAAAATTTTTTTAGTTGATCAGTTTAAAAATTTTAAAAAATTATTTTAAAATTAATAGAAATATATACATCTAGAATGAATCTGGATATTAATTTATCCAGATTCATTCTATGAGTGAAAAACTATAAAAAAAAATAAAAATTATAAAGATTATAAAAAAGCTTCAAATATGTAAAAGATTAAAAAATAAAAAATATTAATAATTTATAAAAATAATAATAACGCACATTTAGAATGAACTTGAGCCATCCTCGAGTATTTTTTTGTAGTGCCACGTGTTGCGTCGGGTGAGGGTATAACAACACTAATCGATTAAAATTATATAATTGACAAAAAAATATTTATCGTGATCAATTGCTTTTATTTACTGATTTCCAAAATTGATAGGAGTTAAATTGTTCAAAATTATTGATAAGGACTAATTTTTTCAATATCAAAATTGAGAAGGAGTGGAGAGATGCTTTTACCAATATACATAAGAAGCCTTTTGATATATTGAGATTCAAATTTACCTGCGGTTTGTGTCATCAGGCGTTTGTAGTCCAACGGTCAGGATAATTGCCTTCCAAGCAATAGACCCGGGTTCGACTCCCGGCAAACGCAATAGAGATTTTCAATTCAAGCAATTTCCTTTTTCCCTTGTTCTTCTATGGAATGAAGGTGGTAACTGGTGAGTATTTGTTGGATTAAAACAAGAGAGCCATTTACCTACCAAAGCCAATGACACACACAAAAAAGAGAAACATTTCTGATAACTGATATTCAGAAGAGTGCTAATTCTGTAGTAGAACCCCCTACGCCTACACATCTATCCTGTTAACAATTTCTCCTTTCTTTATTCATTATAACCTTCACCATTTAATTTAAGGGCTAATCATGTTTTTAGATTAAGGTACTTTCATAATTTAAGGGATATTGTAGATTTTATAGACCTCGATACTTTTATCTACGGTGGCTCAAATAAAAGTATATTTATCAAGTATTTTCCTTATCTTGATTGTTTTTATAATTATTATCATCATTTGGTTAAAGTTGAATTACGGTCATTTGCCCGATCTCATTTGCAACGATGGCTTGTCATGTTGTTATATTTGGAGAAAATGATGAAATATGATCTTCAAGAAACCCTACTAAATACACGAGAAAACTTGAAAGAATTAGTATCCGATACTTACATCCAAATCCTAAGTAATGTAACTAATTAGAGCATGAATCTCAAATCAATCAAAGTTTCTTGCCATTGCAATGTCAATCTCGGTAACCTCCTAGATTTGTAGCATCTCAAATCACAACTTTGTTGCCTTCATCGTACGGTTCATGTTTAAGAACATAAAAATCAAGCATTTCACCTATCAATTGTAGCTGTTGAGATGCAAACGGGTGGTTTATATCCTCAATTTAGAATGTTCAAGTTGAATAAACAAGTGACTAAATATGTAGCTTGCCCTCACCAACTTTTACCAGTTACAAATTTTTTCAACGGTTCAGATCTGAACTCGCATTTCAAAACTTTCGTTCTAGTGTTTATTGTTTTTTCGGTTTTGAGATAGACTTCTTCGTCTCACAAAGTTATATTGGCATCAAGTTAAAAAGAGTTTGTTGATTTAGTATTGATAGGCATACAATTGGAAATACCGAGTCGATCGTTTATCGTATTCAATCTACTAAAGAACACATTAGCATGTCCAATTAAGTAGTTAGCAGGATTCTGTTAGGAGGAAATAGTAATCAATTTTGAAACGGTTGAGGCCATTGGTTCAAGTTGGGCCATTCTAGTTCGTAAGGTTATCGGAATTAAATCGTGGACTCATGTTTCGTAGTTATTTATTCAATAAAGGTTTGTTGTTGGATATTTTTGAAATAAATTTGCACATAGAAAGGTTAATAGTCTAAGGTATACTCGATCATTATAATTGACTTATCGATTAAAGGAGAAAACTTACTATTAAAATACTTATCGTAAATTTAGTCATATATCAATCCTAATTAAAATACTTCTTATACCCATTAAAGCCAAACCATTTATTTGTTTAACTTATAATCTATTTTGGTAAAAGAAGAGTTATATTTATTTACTTTATTCCTAACACTTCAAAGAAGCCATCTTTACCTTCTAAGCTTCAAAAAGAGGCTTAAATTTTATTTTTCAAACATTCCCCCATTTAACCTAAAAAAATCCTTCTCAATCCAAAATAAATATTTAAATTATATTACCATATATAATTTATGAATTTAATTTATTTTAATCTATATAATTTTTAATTAATAAACTATCAAAATAATTACTTTTATTTATATATCTTAAATTACATTTTAATTACTATTATTTAAAATATTAGATTTTAGTCACCCACCTTAATTTATCAACACAGCGTAGTTAAGTTCCACCCAAGTCAACTATGAAGCCTAGTCAACAATCAAAAGCAGATATTTGGCTGAACCATAACCACAAAGTTTAATGCGTGGCTACTTCGATATGAATAATAAAAAATAAAATCATTATTGAGTGCCTCAATCATTCATTTGCCTTCCTTCCCCTCAATCATTCAAGCTTTGCTCTAGAAATTCAATTATGGCGGAAACGTTTCTGTTCGATATTGCAGCAAAGGTTGTGGAGAAAATTGTCGGTCTCACTGTAGACGAAGTTTGCTTGGCGTTTAATGTCAAAACCGATCTGAAAAAGCTGGAGGACACCATGATCAGCATTAAAGCTGTGCTCTTGGATGCCGAGCGGCAACAGCACCAAAATGAAAAGCTGCGCCTCTGTATGTGGAAGCTCAGAGACATCTTTTACGATGCTGAGAACGTTATTGACGATTTCAAGTGTGAAGCTCTCCGGAAACAGGACGCCATCAATCATCCCGACATCAACAACTTAAATGTGCGAGTATTAGGTTCCTGTTGTTTGCCTCTTTCATTCTCTTTAAAAATGAGTCATAAAATCAAAGACATCAATGGGAGACTAGGCGAAATTGCCACTGAGTGGAAAAGCTTTGATCTAAGACAGTGTAGCGACAACCGACATGTTTTTCGCAGAGAGACCATCTCTTTTGTGGATTCTTCTGATGTTGTTGGTAGAGATGAGGATAAGAGAACATTATTAGTATGTTGATGAAACCAAGTGAGGATCGAAATGTCCCTGTCATTCCCATTGTTGGAATTGGGGGTTTAGGAAAAACCACGCTCGCTCAATTAGTATACAATGACGACCGAATTACTAGCCTTTTTCCTTTGAAGATATGGATCTGTGTTTCTGAGGAATTTGATCTTTCTAGATTGCTCAATCTGATTATTCAGTCTGTAAATGTAGAAGTAAGATGTGATGATTTAACACTTGAAGCCTTGCAAGCTCGTTTGAGAGGCCTTTTGAATGATAAGAAGTTCTTGCTCGTCCTGGATGACGTGTGGAATGAAAATCAAGCAAAATGGGTTGAGTTAAGAAATTTGTTGAGATCAATAGATGGCTTGCCTCAAAGCAAAATTATCGTGACTACTCGGAGTTTGAAGGTTGCCTCGATAATGAGTTCAATTTGCCCTTATGAATTGAAAGGTCTCCCTTTTGAAGACTGTTTGACATTGTTTACAAAATGGGCTTTTAATGATGGTGATGAGAGACATTATCCAAATCTCATTAGAATCGGGGAGGAGATTGTGAAAAAATGCAAAGGAGTTCCTTTGGCAGTAAGAACATTGGGAAGCCTACTGTTTCAGAAAACGGATGAATCTGATTGGATCTATATAAGAGAGAGTGAAATATGGAGACTTGAGCAAGATGAAAACGATATTTTACCAGTGTTGAAGTTGAGTTACAATCATTTGCCATCTCATTTGCAACGATGTTTTGCTTTTTTATCCTTGTACAAAAAGGATGAGATCTATTTGAGTGATGATGTCATCCGTCTTTGGATGGCAAATGGACTCATTGAGCATCCGAAGCAAAATCAAGAGTGGGAGGATGTTGGCAAACGATATTTGAATGAATTAATGTCAAGGTGCGTCATCCAAAAGGAGAGGGATTTTGGCTTGTATTTTAGCTTCAAAATGCATGATCTGGTACATGATCTGGCATTAGATGTGTCTCAAAAAGAGTGTAAAATAGTGAATTCCGAAACAAAAACGGTTGATGAACATGTTCGACATTTATTATTATGTGCTGAGAAGTTGGTTGAAGTTCCACATGTTTTGGAGGAAATGAAAAATGTTCGAACAGTAATCATCCAAAATGCTTCGGAGAGACCAAAGAGATCAGAGATTGTTGATAAATCTCTTATAAATCTGTGTGTCTCCAATTTCAAGTATCTACGAGCATTAGAATTAAGGGATACACCATTGACGGCTTTACCGGATTCCATAGGTACCTTAAAGCACTTACGAGACCTTGACTTGGAGCGATGTAGGAGTATACGTGAACTCCCGAGGTCTTTCGATAAGCTTCGCAGCTTGCAATCGTTAAATTTGGGAGATACTGATTTGAAGCAGTTGCCTGACAGCGTGCAAAGGTTGATTGAGCTTAGACATCTAGTAATAACCATTGAAGCTGCGCATTTGAAAGAAATACGAGCAGGATGTTGGCCTTCTCTTCAATACTTGGAACTGTGTTTGTGTACCGGATTACAATGTTTACCTGAAGGAATGCAGAATCTGAAGTCACTTCGGACACTTGTTCTGGAAGATTGTCTTGACCTTGTCTCATTGCCACGGAGCCTGAAATTCCTAACCAAGTTAGAACACCTTGAAATAAGTGGTTGCACTAATATCAATTTAGAAATGGAAGAAGAAGAAGAAGAAGACAAAGACCTTCAGTTGAGCCTTAAAACTTTCTCACTCGGGGTATTACTTTGCTTAACAAATTTGCCACGGTTGCTTCTTCAAGGATCTGCTTCCACTTTGCAGCAATTACGAATTAGGGGGTGTCCAAACTTGTCCGTTCTGCCAGCGTGGCTACTGAATCTCACTTCTCTTCAAAAACTTGAGATTGTGGGTTGCTTTAAATTGTCAGCTCTACCGGAGGGAATAGACCGCCTCACCAACCTTAGAGAATTGACAATTCGCGCATGTCCGGAGTTGAGGAAAAGATACAGAGAAAATGGGGGTGAAGATTGGCACAAAATTGCTCACATCCAAAAGGTTGTTTGTTATTAAGGATGAAGATTGAGGTATGTGGTAAAATTGTAATTCCTCTATCAGATTTGATTTCATATTATGTTTCCCTTTAGAGTAGAGTAGAGACTGTGTCTGTTGTTTACTTGGGTTTTGGTTGGAAATTTTGCATGTTTAAAGTTAGTTAAGTAGTCATTGTGTTTGGAAACAATGCATGTATGAAATGGGAAGATGGAGATGGAAGAATGAAGTAGAGGTTGAGGCAGGGCACGGAAGGCTTTTACTTTATTTGCATTTGGATTTCAGTTATAATATATATAAAAGTAAGAATTTAATTTTTTTTTGAATCGACGATAATATCCTTTAATGTTCATTTAATTACTAAATCGGCATTAAATAATTTTTTTTTAAAAAATAATAGAATTTTTCTTCATTTAAACTATATAATTAAAAATATCAGATAAAATCATATCAATAAGTTTCTTTTATAATAGAGTTCTTATTGATTTGAGTTACACAACTGGGTATATTAATTATTAATAATATATTTTTTAAATAAATTATTATTTAATAGCTATACCAATATAGAAACGAAGAAAATGCATATTCCTCGATTGTCAATGACTGATAAATGATTAGTATGTGAAACAACAAAGAATGCCATGATACCGTCAGTGATGTTTACCTGACATTTTCTTATCTTGATTGTCTTCATGGATCACCGGTTTGCTTGGATGCTGTTGAATCACGAGGTGATAGTCTGGTAACTGACTACTGAAAAAGAACCCCTCCGGACAGCGTAAAGAAGAGGTAAACCAAACCGAAAGGTGTGGCATGCTTATCACAAATCAATACATTGATCATTACTGTGAGGAACTTGTAAACCGCAGTGGTTACAGTAAATGCAGTGGCGAAGACCGCCTTCCTAGCCACGAATCCGAAGAAACTAATGAGCAAAGCCAACAAGCCCGACAACAATACAGCAGTAAACAATCTAATTCCTAAGAACAAATTAACAAAATATAAATGTCAATTAAATAATATACAGCAAAGCACAAATTACAGCCGAAGCCATTAAAATGATTTTGTCCTTTCATTGGATTTGGGTTTTACTTTACTTAGCTGTTTGAATTTGCAAGCTAAGTAGATTTCTTTATATAATATATGACATAAATATGAAAAAGAAAATAAAGAATAGGGGTTTAATATAAATTATTAATATATTTAAAATTTATAAATATGTATTGATTGAGTATTAAGTCAATTGACATTGGTATAATTATTAGTGTAGGAGCACGTGCGTCCGAATGCATTGAAACATTTTATTTTCTTATTTAAAAGTTGGGGAGGGATTCAATGAAGAATTATCCCAATTATAACGTAAAGTATTTAAAAGTTTTAAAAATTATATTTTATTGTATTTTTTTAATTTGAGTTTTTTATAAACTAATTTTTTTTCATAATTTATTATTAATCCAAATAAAATCAAACATATTAAGCTATTTTGTGGCAGCTGCATTTGTTAAGATTTGGGAGCAACTTTTAGAGTTGACAAAAGTTTATAAAATTTAAGCTTAATATCTTGTAAAGAAATAAAAATCAATTAAGTTTATAAAGAAATTTACCTTATCAAGCTATTAGTGTCGAGAAAAACAATCAATTAAACTCTTCATTTAATAGAAATTGTTAGTTGATCGGTTTAATTATTAACAGCAAAAAATAAAATTAAAAAAGGTATATTGTTTATAATTATAATTTTATTTGTATTTGTAATTTTTTTTAAAAAATGTGTTTAATTGCAATATATATATAAATTAATATGTATATCTAAAATAGTGAAAAAAATCTTCTTTTTTTTTTTATTTTTAGGCGATTTGCTTTTTTTTTTCAGCAGTAGTATCAACATTTTAGTTAGCTATCGTTCGCCTTTTTCTCCCTCTCACTAACCCCCTCTTTCTTTTTTCTCCTCATTCACTCCATGCCGTGGCAGAGCCAAGAGGGACTAGTAGGGACCCGACCCCCCTAAAATGAAATTTTTTTTATTTAGGCACTTTATAATTTATAAAATTTTAAATTGGTAATAGTAAAATTATACTTTGGCCCCCCAAAATAATAAAAATTCGATTTAATCTTTTAAAAATTGTAAAGATATAAATTATTAAAATGGTGGAATTATATTTTTATTTTCGTAAAAATATACAATTTAATTCCCACCCCCAAAAATACTTTTTTGGCTCGCCACTAATTCCATGTGTTTTCTCTCTTTTTAGTTTGTAAATATATTTTGTGGGTATCTTTATTGCCTTCACAAGTTGTGATAAACAAATGACGATGCTTGTCGTTATTGAAACTCCACTTGCCATCAGCAGTTTCTCGTGAAAAGTGGGTAGCTCTTCCTTGGTTTCTTAATCTATTTCTGTTTTGAGAGGATTTTAGAATAATAAATGATTTCACGAGTCAATTTGGACCCTTGTTGTCTTAAGTTTTATATATGTTTTTTTGTTTTTTTCTATTGTTTAATAAGTCTTTACTCTTAGAAGTTTTTGTCAGCTCTTGTACCATATTTTTTAAGTATTGCTTATACATGTAATCTTGCTCATGTAATCTTGTTGATTTTTATTTGCCATTTTGGACCATCCAGAATTGAATTTTTTTTTATCTTATTAAGTGCTTGCAATCGCTTCAAATATGTCGTGCTTGAGTTGTGACAGAGCCAATTATTAACATGCCATAATATTCTATAGGCGTTGAGACTGAAGCTTTTATTGAGTTGGTGAAGCTTACCCTTTACCGTCTACCATGGATTTTTAGTGTTTTTTCACCTGAAATATATGGTCCTATTCATAATTTATCATATTTTTGTTTGTAGAAATTGAATTGTTATCATCGTTAACAAAGTTTGTTTTTTTGGTGAATTACACTAACAGGACAAAACCCGAACAACAAACGCGATTAGCGCGACTAGAACCCAAGCCACACTTAGGGCAGTGAACGCTCTTAACCATCAGACCATCACACGGGGTCCATCATTAATAAAGTTTTAGCTTCAAGCAAAATGTTAGAGCTAATACGAATATAAACGACATAAACACATTATGAACTCAATTAAAATTCATATAATATGAATATAAAATATTTTAAATACAATTATAAGACAACAAAATATACTTAATTGCTAAATCTACGAAATAGAAACATAAATATATTTTGAGCTTTTACAAGGATTTAACTTTTGTGTGATTCATGAAAAAAAAAATTATAACCGAAATCTTAATATTAATTTATGCATTTATTTATCTATAATGAATATATTTTAATTTCATTTCGAATTCTAATATTATTTTTATAATATTTTTATCTAAATTAAAACTTGTTTTTAAAATTTTTTAAATAAATAGTTGTCTAAAATAGCCAAATAGGCGTATTGGGCATTGGATTCTGCATATACAACTGTGTAATTTATTCCCATTACCACTCACCTACTCTTTGTGTCTTTCACCCCACAAACACACTTCACCTAAACATTAACTTAGGCTTTGGCATATATATGTTAAGTTTGAAGTAAATAATTATTTGTTTTATGTAAAAAAATTATCCGTTAAATATATATTAATATAAACATTATTTTAGATTAATATGATAGAGACATCGAATTAATTCAAAATTTTATATGTATGACGAGTATAATTATAACATGAAATTCAATAGTTGGATTCTTAAATGATCAATCATAAAAAAAGTTATTTAAGAGTGTAACCATGTTAATTTTATATTAATGTTACTATATCCATGTATACACTCAATAATAATCATTTTCCATGCTGTTGGTTATTGTGTTAATTTTGTTAGTACAATGTTAAAAATACTTATAATTTTATCTTAAACCTTTAAAAATGAAAAATATCACGTGTTTAAACACATTTGAACTCAATAGCGTGACTAGAGGGAGCAGGTAAAGATTTCGATCCCCTTTAGTTAAAGAGTATTATATCAGCTTCAATCCCTTATCGATAATGAGTTGTTGATTTCGTCCCTGTTTGAACCCTCGTCCTTCAAATTGTTACAATATCAATAGTAACCCGGATTAACATTTAAAAAAAATCATATATTTAAAATATATTAAAATGATTATGTTACCATAAATTTACATTGAATGTGACCATATGATGAGTCATTGAAAATCTCACCAATCTCATATTTGATGTAATTTATGATAATTCATTTAAATCAAATAAAATGAGTGGAGGGATTGATTGGAACAATAATAAGGTGAAGCACTCAATAAGGGAAGGTGGTTGAACATCATCTAATTCCTAAGAACAAATTAATAAAAATATAAATGTCAATAAATTAATATACAGCAAAGCACAAAATTACAACCTAAACCATTAATCTCAATTTGTCTTTTCATTGGATTTGGATTTTATTTTATTCAGTTGTATGAATTTGACATAAATATGAAAAAAAAAATAATGAAGAGTGGTTTAATATGAATTATTTATATATTTAAAATTTATAAATATATGTCGATTGAGTCTTAATTCGATTAACATTGATATTGTTATTAGTGTATGCATTGTAACATATTGTCTTCTTATTTAAGAGTTGGAGAAAGGCTCCATGAGTTCAAGTTGTTTAATAATCTAATTTTTTTTCAATAAATAATGCTGAAATTAGTTAAAGCAATAATTTATTATTAATCCAAATATAATCAAAGGTATTAAGCTGTTTTGTGGCAGCTGCATTTGTTAAGGTTTGGGAGAAATTTTTAGAGTTGGCAAACATATTATTTAGTTTATATAATTATTTTAAAATTAATAAAAATATATACATTTAGAATGAATATGGATAATTTATTGTTTAGATTTATTTAAATCTAGACAACTGATTGTCCAGATTCATTTTATACGAGTGTAAAAGTTAAAACCATAAAGAAAATTAAAAATTATAAAGATATTCAAATATGTAAAAGATTAAAAAAATTATAAAAAATTAATAAAAGCGCACATTTAGAATGAGCCAGAGCTGTCCTCGAGTGTCTTCTTCTAGTGCTATGTGTTGCGCTGGGTGAGGGTATAACAACACTAATCAATTAAAATTATGTATAATTGACAAAAAATATTTATTGTGATTAATTTATTTTATTTTCTGATTTTTAAAATTTATAGGGGCTAAATTGCTCAAAATTATTGAGAAGGACCAATTTTCTCAATATCACAATCGAGAGGGAGTGGAGAGATGTTTTTACCAATCTACATAAAAAGCCTTTTAGTATATTGAAATATAAATTTACTTGAAGATTGGATCATAAGGCATTTGTAGTTCAACGGACCCGAGTTCGACACCAAGCAAAGTATTTGAATTTTTCCCTTGTTTCTCCGATGTAATGAAGGTGGTAACTGGTGAGTTAGTGTCTGTTGGATCAAAACATGAGAGCCATTTGCTTACCAATTCTGTAGTAGAACCCCCTACCTCTACACATCTAACCTTTTAACAATTTCTCCTTTTTTTTTTATATTCATCAAAGCTTCACCATTTAATTTCTCGATGGAAAAAAGTAGGGAGTGTTAAAAAGGTTGAATGATTTACGTAATAATTTTCAAATGTAAACATTATTTGAATAATATAATAGTTGCTCTTACTCTTTATATTTCTTTAGGTGCTCTACATTAGTATCTAATAAATATTCAAATACATAATAAGTCTATAATAAGTTATGTGTTATGGTCTTATAGAAGAGTCATGAATCACACGTTAGCTGTGTGTTTGAGTTGTTCTTGAGATACAAGTGTTTAAACCACTTTCAACTTATAAGTTACTTTTTGTGGACATAATTATAAAGCGGAAAGTTTGAAGTTAAAAATAAATCTTCCATGGTAACACTATAGAATAAGGTTACCTTTAGTACAAATTTTTTCTCTATTTTCAAATTTTTTTTTTGATAAGTTGGTATTAAGAATGAAAATGGCATTAAATCAAGCAAATACCATATATGAAATGAAGCAACAAAGAATATTATAAATTTTGTTTAATAGTGAAAAAGGCTACCCATGTTTTTAAGGGATATTATAGATTTCATAAACCCCGACACTCTCTTTTACTGTGGCTCAAACAAAAGTACGTTTATCAGGTTTTTTCTCTATCTTAATTGTCTTCGTAATCCTTGTTACCATTCGATTTGTACATCTAATATTGTTGGATCGCAAGATAACGGTTCTGTCGTAACCATTTTTTGGAAAAAACGGAAATCGAACTTGGGTTTTGAAAATGGGTAAAAAGGGAGTCGCCACCGACCTTTTATTAGGTGTGATCGGATCACCTTTGTTTTAATAAAACATTTTGATTTACTAAAACAAATATTTTTGGTCTACGAGTATTCGAGAAAATAGGTTTGGGAGTCGGTTACGTGCGAGGAAGGATTAGCACCCTCGCAACGCCCGAAAATCGGTACCAAATTGATTAATTGATGTCCCAATGTCGAAAGTCTAGCAAAATTAGAAATGAATTTAGAAATTTGGGTCTTTTTGGAAATATTTGAGTCTTCTTAGAATATTAAGATTTCCTTGTTTCGAAGGAACCAAATATCACATCCAATACGTAGGACATGATAATTTCAATCCTCAAATCCAAGGTCGTCTCTTAATCCCTAAGACTCATTTATTAAAATAACAAAAGGTTATTCGATTATTTGGTCAAGCAAGAGAACCGAAACCCAACACATAGGGCACGGTCCCTTGAATTTCCAAACACGGAATATTGCCTTAAAAAAATCTTTTGGTGAAATTGATGAAAGAAACCGGTATGTTTTAAGGAAACGTTATTACAAACGTGAATAGAGTCATGCGATGAACAATGATGATACTACAAAATACTATTATAGATATAGTAACGATAGTAATGATAAAGCTAGTATATACAAATAATAATGCAATGATGATAATAATAGTAACTAGTAGTAATAGAAAATATATAATATAGTAATAATAATAATAATAATAATAATAATAATAATAATAATAACGGTACGAAGTATGTACAACATGGTAATATAAATGTAATAAATATAATAGTAAGTATATATGTACAAATAATAGTATAATAATAATAATAATAATAGAGTTAGTAATAATAGTAACGACAAAATATGTACAATGTACTAATAAATCTTAATAATAATAATAAAGTTAGTATAGACAAGTGATAATACAATAATAATAGTAATAGTAAAATAATAATAACATAGAAAATATAACAATAATAATAATAATAATACTAATAATAATAATAATACAAAATATATACACAATAATAATATGACTATAGTAATAATAATAATGATAATGTGAGTATATGCGAGTAATGATGCGGTAATTATAGTAATAGAAATGATAATAAAATGATGATAATATGATAATACCTATAATAACAATAATAATAAAACACAATACTAATAAAATACTAACGATATGAAAATAATAATAACAATTAATAATGATGTGAAATAAAAATAATTAAAATGATGAAAAAGGATTGAATTAAAACAACAAAAAAGGAAATTTGTCAATATAGGGAATATAAGGACGAAAATGCAATGCGCGTAGAAGGCGAGGGACGAGGGGAGCAATTTTCTGGGGCTAGTGAAACGCAACGTTGCATAAGGGCCAAATCAGAAAATTCAAAAATGTTCGGGCCAAATTTGAAAGCCAAAAGATCTGATTTCGAAGATTTGAAAAAGTGGAAGGGCCAAAATGGAAATATCCCTTCCGCTCAAGAAACACGCGGATCTAACCACTGCGGGTCGGGTCGAGTCGGGTCTCCCCAAAACGACGCCGTTTTGGCGCCAGGGGAGACCCCTAAACGGTGCCGTTTATCCAATGGGTTTTAAACCCTAATCTGCTATCCCTATTTTTGCTTCCTGTTCCCTAAAAATAGTCTCTCCCTCCTCTTTTCCTCCCTCCGACGAACACCCAGCCGATTACGGCGCTACCATTGCGTTCGGTAGCCGGCCATGCGAGGAGGTGGGCTTTTAGCCCTGACTTTGAGGTCTTTTTACGAACGCCAGAGACCCGATATCCCAAAATGGAGGGAATGGCCCTTCGATGTTTCTCCTCAGGCCGGATCTAGTCAACGGAGAAGGACGAATCCGACGCCGTGACCGAGGGGATTTTGGGTAAGTCTTCTTTTCTTTTTATTATTGTGATGTATATGGCTAAATGTTGTGAAAATGAAATAGAAATCTTGAAGAGAAAGTCGATTCGAACAGAAAAAGAAAAAGAAAAAGAAAAAGAAATAAACCTTCGATCACACTCGTAAGATTTTTGTTCTGGTTTTGTTTGATCCCTACTGCTCTTTCTTTTTTTCTGTTTTTGATTGATTGCCAAAATAAAAAAAAAGCTCCTCTTACAATTTCTTTTCTACGGCTTTATAGCCGAATATCGTCAAATAAAAAATAAAGAAAATACTTTTTTTGTTCGTGGTTCTGCCGTTCCTTTGTTTGTTCTTGCAGGTCGTGGCCGACAACAGGAAGTGGACAAACGGCAGTGGGGAGCGGCGATAGTGCGCGTGGGTGGAGGCCAACGACGCATCAGGGGCTGGTGGAGGAGCGCGTGTCTACACGCGCGGGGCACTGCTAAGGTTCCAAAACCCTAGCTCTTTCCTGATCATCTTTGGTTTCGGGCCTATTGGGCTCCCGTTGTTTTGGGCTTGGTTTGTAACGGGTTTGGGTTAGGTTTTAATTTTATTTTGTAAACTGGGCCTTGAGTTTGGATTTCTTGTAATGGACTTTGGACGCTTACTTTATTGGATTTTTTTGTTTTATTTAATTTTTGGTTTTGCAATTGGGCTCGAGTTTATTGGGTTTTGGGGCCGGGCAAATTTGGTTATTACAGCTGCCCCTCTTTGCTCATTGTCGTGAAACGACAATAGAGCAAAGATAATAGAAGAACCAATTTTGCCCGGTCTTGGCCGGGTATAGATTCTTCAAACGTCTTCAAACCCTGTTGCTTTGATCCGCTCCATCGCTGTTTCCACGTGACATGACCCGTAGCTTCGATTTGCTTTTCCTCAATCTCGTTCCTTCTTGAACTTGCTCATCTTCCGGGAAACTCCGATCTTCACTGCTACTTCAGAAAGATATAGTCTGTAGCTTTATTTTGCTCTTGCTCAATCTTCTTTGTCCACTGGAACTTCTTCGTCCGATTTGCTCAAGGCGACTTCAGTCTTCCATCTGCAAGTACCTCCGCGTGTGCCTCGAAGCTCAACCACGTTTTTTTTTTTACCAACAAAAATTTGAAGTTGAAATTGAAAATACTTCGGACTCTTGTAATATGAACTAATTTTTGCAAGCAGAAACAGAAATTGAAAGGCAAAAATTGAAAATACCTCAGCGTGTGACCCGATGCTCAACTCACTTCTCTCTGACATGAGTTGATATTTTGAAAAGAAATTCAAAGACCCCTCAGGGTGTGACCCGAGGCTCAACTCACTTCTCCTTTTGATATGAGTTGATATTTTGAAAAAGAAATTAAAAGAAACCTCAGGGTGTGACCTGAGGCTCAACTCACTTCTCTCTGATATGAGTTGATATTTCGCAAAGAAATTCAAAGACCCCTCAGGGTGTGACCCGGGGCTCAACTCACTTCTCTCTGATATGAGTTGATATTTTGAAAAGAAATTAAAAGACATCTCAGGGAGTGACCCGAGGCTCAACTCACTTCTCTCTGATATGAGTTGATATTTTGAAAAGAAATTCAAAGACCCCTCAGGGTGTGACCCGAGGCTCAACTTACTTCTCTTTGATATGAGTTGATATTTTGAAAGGAAATTAAAAGACACCTCAGGGTGTGACCCGGGGCTCAACTCACTTCTCTCTGATATGAGTTGATATTTTGAAAAGAAATTAAAAGACACCTCAGGGAGTGACCCGAGGCTCAACTCACTTCTCTCTGACACGAGTTGATATTTTGAAAAGAAATTAAAAGACACCTCAGGGTGTGACCCGAGGCTCAACCCACTTCTCTCTGATATGAGTTGATATTTTGAAAAGAAATTAAAAGACACCTCAGGGAGTGACCCGAGGCTCAACTCACTTCTCTCTGATATGAGTTGATATTTTGAGAAGAAATTAAAAGACACCTCAGGGTGTGACCCGAGGCTCAACCCACTTCTCTCCGATATGAGTTGATATTTTGAAAAGAAATTAAAAGACAGAAATTAAAAATACCTCGGTCCGCTTCGCTTAGGAAGGCAAGCTTCGCTTGGGACGGCAAGATCTGTTTTTTGATCAGCTTCGCTTAGGAAGGCAAGATCTACTTTTCGATCAGCTTTGCTTAGGAAGGCGAGATCTGTTTTTCGATCAGCTTCGCTTAGGAAGGCGAAATCTGTTTTTCGATCAGCTTCGCTTAGGAAGGCAAGATCTGTTTTTCGATCAGCTTCGCTTAGGAAGGCAAGATCTGTTGTTCGATCAGCTTCGCTTAGGAAGGCAAGATCTGTTGTTCGATCAGCTTCGCTTAGGAAGGCAAGATCTGTTTTTCGATCAGCTTCGCTTAGGAAGGCAAGATCTGTTGTTCGATCAGCTTCGCTTAGGAAGGCAAGATCTGTTGTTCGATCAGCTTCGCTTAGGAAGGCAAGATCTACTTCTAACAGAAAATTGAAAAACACCTCAGCGTGTGACCTGAGGCTCAACTCACCTCTCACATTATGAGCTGACATTTTTTTGAAAAACTGTACTTGAAAACGTATCATCTGGTGGAACTCGGATGCCTTCTTTACCCATGGTTTGGTATAGTTATCGTCAAAATTTCATGCTTCGCTGGTGCACCTGTATGTGTCATGCGTGATGCTATCATGATATGCACGTGTTTGTCTTAAATGCCTACATGATTATGCCATGTGTCTTAGGTTTGTTTGTCATGTATCTCTTCTATTGCGACTTTCATGGTAACCTACGTTCATTGCTTCGACTCTTGACTTTTCTCTCAGGTTTTGTACCCGTCCTTCAAACCTCAGGAGTAATCTGCGTTTCTCGTATATCACCCTTTTGCCCCACTGTAGCTTCAGGGTTCATCTCATTGTGACCTGGGGGTGTAGGATTTGAATATCCTCCATTTGTCCCACTGCGACTCTAAAACATAAGATTTGTCTCTTCTTCATTCTACCCTCTTGTTATTCAACGGTACTGGATCTGTATCAGCTTTCTTCTAACAATCACTCTCTAGGTGACCCAACCAGATGTATATGCGTGATGCTCGCATGAATGCAGAATGCAGAATGTCATTTCTTTTCAAGAATGATCCTGGTTTTGCACTTGGGTTAACAATGCCCATTTTCGTCAGGATTGTGTCACTGACACGGTACCTTGTTATTTTGTTCAATCAACGTAATTGGGACTCAGATATTTCCGACCCTCGGTGAGTTTTAAGCAATAATCCTGTTTCAGATTCCTGTATTGTTTAGAGGTTTCCAGAGTAATATGCGAAACTCCTTTCATGAAAGTATTATTAATCAATAATCGTTATTTCAATGTAAAATGCTTGAAAAGGACCATAATAATGGATGGAATGGGGATTTATTAGGAGTATAGCTTGAATCAAACAGGTTAATCAAAGCTAGCATATGCAATGAAGCAGCAAATTTATTTAGAGTGTATTTTGAAAAAACGAAGACAGTAGACTCAAAAATGGGTGAAATGGAAACTAGGTGCCCCAGATATCGTAGCTTGAGCTTCTCTGTTCTAACTTCTTGAGGACCTTTCTAAACTCAATATGTGTTTAGGGGATCTGGAGTACTTTGTCGATGCCCCAACGCGCAACATTCCTCTTCATTGTTATTTCAAGCGTAGCAAGACTACTGTATGCCCCATCAAAATTTGAGCTGCCCTTTTTTGGGTTTTCAACTCAAACCCACCTTTGGTCTCAAAGTGCCCTTTGCGGGTTTTCACTTTGGCCTCTCATTTTTTCTTCTTTTTCTTCTTTTTTCTTCTTCTCTCTTTTTGTTTTCTTTTTTTTTTGTGTTTTTTTTTTGAATTCACTAGATTGGACAGGTCCTTGTCACCTACCTCAGACAATATCTTTGTTTCCCAAGAATAGGCCTTCTTTACTACCTAAAGTCTTTCCTGGCTTGGCATCTTCCTTCTTCTGAAATCCTTGTTGCATGGGAAGGATCTTCTTCAAAACCCTGTCATGAAGTTTTCTAAGGCGATCTTTTTTGTTAAAAACTCACTTCATCTGATCGTGACGGACATATCCCAACATCTTTTCTACACATTCACTTAATCATATCGGGATCCGTTTGGCCTCACCCAATTTGGGCTTGGCCTGTGCCCCGGAAACGCGTTGCCCCAGTAGAGGTCCTGGGAAAGGGTACGTAACTTCTGTGTGCCCACATTCACAAGTTTAGGTTATCAATCTTTGTTTTGTTGCTCTTTTTTTTTTTAGGGTCTAATGATTATCGACTTTGTGATATTGGCACATGAAGTGACCCTCACCCTCTTAGTAAAGAGATCAACTTCCACAAAACTAAATCAATGTGGACCAGAAGCTTTCGAGGAGGTTGGCTTGATAACGTCCATACCCCCCGTGGAGAAAAGGGAAGAGGCACATAAGTTCTGTCCTCAATTTGGCGTTTGACGCAATTTTCCTCTCTGGGCTCGAATCTCTTGATTGGCTTAGTCAGGGTAGAACCATCAGCATGTGATCTTCAAATATCTTTACGGACTACTTCTGTGACTTCCTTAGCTTCGATAGCATACTCATGCCTTAGTGCGTCGAAAATATCTTTGAGCTCTTGAGGATAATTCAATGATTCCTTGCCTTGTTCCCTTGTAGTGTTTGCTGGCACTTTGCAGGGTAAGATCCATCCTTCTTAACCAGTTCGGAGATAAGTTGCAATCTCTGTCATCTTCTAAGTTCTTAGATCCTCTAGACACATATCTCTCTAAAAGGGAGTCAGTAACATTGTCGCTCATGTCATTGATATCTGAGAACCCATTGTAGGCTTGGAGGTAGAAAGTTAAAAGCATGGTATGAAAATGAAACGATGTAGAGTATGAAATGCGAGGAGTGAAAATAAAGATGCATTTTATTGAAATAACAATTCTGGAAACAAGCCTATTTCACGAAAGAACTCTTGTTGCCTCTAGGCTTAAAGCAACAAGCATGTTTTGAATATTACTCTAGATTAGCTAAAATACATGGATCCCTACGCAGTCCCATTGTTCAAAACAAACCCGAGAGGATAAGGGTGTATCAGTGAAACCTCTTTAATTGCACCATCCCTTTTGTCACTGCGCTCATGTTCCCTTCAAGGTAGTTCGGAAGCAGAATTCCAACCATATCACCCGTACCGTCAAATTGTAAAATCCCCGCATTGATAAGACCTTGATCCCTCCTTTTAAAAGCTGTGCAATTGTCCGTAGAATGCCCCTGGTTTCCCGCATGATATATGCAATTAGCATTAGGATCGTACCACTTTGGGTATGGAGGCTTCAACGGTACCATATAATATGGTGATATTAATTGTTTTTCTAACAATTTCAGGCACAGTTCTTCGTATGACACAGGAATAGGAGTGAGTCGAGGTTTTTCGGGTTTGGGTCTCGCCGATCCTTGTTCGTCTTTGAGTTGGTTTGGAGCAGTCGTGTTATTAGGTGGGAACACGGTGAATGGTCTTCGGTCATCCCTACTTGCACTACCTATTTCCTTTTCCTTTTTCTTCGGGGCCTTCAATGTGCATTCCCCCCTTTCTCTTGTCCCCGCCTGGACCATTGGTTTAGTCCGACTCTCCTCAGGGTTAAAATATGATCCAGCCAAGAAGTTTAACGGGATCGAGGTATTAGCCTGATATCGGGG
This sequence comes from Gossypium australe, assembly GCA_005393395.2. NCBI lineage: Eukaryota > Viridiplantae > Streptophyta > Magnoliopsida > Malvales > Malvaceae > Gossypium > Gossypium australe. The sequence continues at coordinate 154,992,218 of CM016626.1, forward strand.
CTTGATAGTAATGGGTCCCCCGTGCGATCGCGCGTCTGGTTGAGTTGAGATGTTTATCGGGGAATAAACGATTTCTTCGTATTCCTCCACATTGTCGACCACTTGGCCTCTTCTTGTTTCAAAACCTCCTGCTAGTAACTGGAGCATATTCTCTCGGAACTCTCGCATTTGCTCCCGCATCTCTCGTTGAATTCTGGCTGATTGCTCTTACATCTGTTGTTGAATTCTGATCAATTGCTCTTGGATCAATATCTGTCCTGCCTCTAACCTCTCCAACCTTTGTTCCATGTTTTCTAGGTCAGTGAAATAATTTCGCCTAGTCAGGGTCTTTCTACAGATCTTAATGCACGTGATATAATGCAATGTCAATGCATGAAATGCAATGCAAATGCATGGAATGAATGCAAAAAGAAAGATAGGCGCTGATTATGAATTCAATTCCCATTAGAAGAACTTGACTAGAAAACACGCTTCATAAAACAGACCACATATACGACCTCTTCCTCATAGTCTAGGTGAAAACACCAATCCTCTTCTCCGTATCGGAATATCATGGTCGTGTCCCGTGAATCTTTCTCAATAGATGAATCTTTTGGCTCTTTGTTGTTTGACCTCATCGCTCACTTACCTCTTTGATGCTCATAATCCTCTGATGACCCCCGAACAATCCTTGTCGGCTTGAATCTTTAGACAAATCCTTTTCTTCGTATCCGGATGTTATGGTCATGTCGCATGATCCTTCTTGATGGATGCTTCTTTTGGCTCTTTGCTACTCGACCTCATCACTCACTTACCTTCGGTGATGCTCATGATCTTCGGATGGCTCCCAAACAATCCTCGCCGACTTGAATCTTCAAGTAATGCCTTGTCTCGTTGTTTACCTAGGCTATGTTCAGATGACCGTATCGTATTCCACTTTATTAAGTAGCACATTTTCTTATGACAGATTCTTCCATTAGCAATCAAACGCGAATCAACACCCTCTTTCTAAGATGATGCAATGCTATGCAAATGGAATGAATGCAAAAAGAAAGAGAGATGCTGATTATAAATTCGATTCCATTAGAAGAACTTTTCTAGAAGATAAAGCTCTTTACATAAATCGGATTGCATATACGGTTTTGTCCTCATAATCCAAGCAAAACACCAATCTTTTTCTTCGTGGCCGGATACCATGGCCATGTCTTGTGAACCTTCTTCATAGATGCCTCTTCTAGTTCCTTGTAGCTTGGTTCGGGCCGTACTCGCTTATCCTCCGTGGTGTCCATAATTTCCTTTTTTAAAAAGGGGTCAAGACGTGACGACTCTTGAATAATCCGTGTTGGCTAGAATCATCGAGCAAAATCTTGTATATGGACTATCGGCCTTCTCTCGTTGTTTACTTGGACTATATTTGGGCAACCGTATTACAATTCACTTTATCAAGAAATTCGTTTTCTTATGAAAAACTCCTCTATTTAGCAATCAAATATTAATCAACACCTTCTTTCTTTGATGATGCAAGTGTGATGCAAATGCATGAAATGAATGCAAAAGGTGTCGATTCCCATTTAATTTCTTATAGAAAGCTTATTTAAGAAACAAATCCTTTACATGAAATAGAGTCACATATGCGACCTAGCCCTTATGCCCAGGATTTTAACTTTCTCGAGGAGCGAGGCTAACTCTCGACCCCGGTCTGACTTTGATTCATACATTACACTTAATAGATCAGCTTGGACCGCTAAGGATTGTAGATGTTCAATCACTTCTCATATCTGTGTTACAGTTTCCCATGACATAATCCCTCTCCTTGACCTGATTCTGAGATTGTTGGAACCGGAACTCACTATTCTCTAGTGCCATTTCGAGCTCTACTAATTTCCCTTTTAACTCTTCAATCTGGTTTAGGCTTGATTTTAGCTTCACCGTAGAGTCGTGTCTTTGGTCAAACGTCTTTTCTTGTTCTATTAATCGAGCTTTCAGTGTCTCATTCTCCCTTCGGTTCTCACTTGCAGTCTTCCTCAGAGCATCCCTTTGTGCTTGAACCTCTTAGATTCTGTGTTATACTGATGCGAGTAAAGTCCCCCAACTCCGATGTATATTCCTCGGCTAGACTATCTCCTTTCTCGAGTTGTATCCATATACGCACGGCCGCATTATCCTCTACTTTATCAAGGAATCTATCCCCCATAACAAGCTTCTATCTTAGTAACCAAACGGAGATCGACACCTTTTAATGTGAAAATGCATGCAATGCAATCAAAACAAGAGAAAACATGTTAATGCAAGAGGGGATAAGCAAACACAAAAACGTTAATGCAAGAGAAATAAGCAAACATAAAACACCTATTGGGGTGACTACTAGAGGTTTAGCATGGTTCTGTTCAATGTGGGCTCCTAGGTCTCTCTACATGTGGTTTGGTTCTAAAGTGAGGGTACCTGAACCAGCAGATTCCTCAATCCTCACCCATTATAGGCTCATACGGATCAAGTTCAGTTCAGGGGAATACATTTCCCTATGGCTGCACGGAGATAAAAATCTCACGAAGACATAGGTACGGATGTATCCCGGAAGCGATCCACTATCTTGCACGGAGGTAAAAACCTCACGAAAGAGTAGCTTCTCACTCCCACTTAAGGGTGTGACCGCGATGGTCATGCAATGCAATGCCAAAGTATTTTACGAGACTCGACACTATAGCACAAACAAATGTATCAACGAGAAACACGATTTTTCAAAACAATTTTCTAAATTTTCAATCAAAGGGACAAAAATCAATCAATTTACGGCCTGACTCTCAAAATCCCCAGTGGAGTCGCCAAGCTGTCGTAACCATTTTTTGGAAAAAACGGAAATCGAACTTGGGTTTTGAAAATGGGTAAAAAGGGAGTCGCCACCGACCTTTTATTAGGTGTGATCGGATCACCTTTGTTTTAATAAAACATTTTGATTTACTAAAACAAATATTTTTGGTCTATGAGTATTCGAGAAAATAGGTTCGGGAGTCGGTTACGTGCGAGGAAGGATTAGCACCCTCGCAACGCCCGAAAATCGGTACCAAATTGATTAATTGATGTCCCAATGTCGAAAGTCTAGCAAAATTAGAAATGAATTTAGAAATTTGGGTCTTTTTGGAAATATTTGAGTCTTCTTAGAATATTAAGATTTCCTTGTTTCGAAGGGACCAAATATCACATCCAATACGTAGGACATGATAATTTCAATCCTCAAATCCAAGGTCGTCTCTTAATCCCTAAGACTCATTTATTAAAATAACAAAAGGTTATTCGATTATTTGGTCAAGCAAGAGAACCGAAACCCAACACATAGGGCACGGTCCCTTGAATTTCCAAACACGGAATATTGCCTTAAAAAAATCTTTTGGTGAAATTGATGAAAGAAACCGGTATGTTTTAAGGAAACGTTATTACAAACGTGAATAGAGTCATGCGATGAACAATGATGATACTACAAAATACTATTATAGATATAGTAACGATAGTAATGATAAAGCTAGTATATACAAATAATAATGCAATGATGATAATAATAGTAACTAGTAGTAATAGAAAATATATAATAGTAATAATAATAATAATAATAATAATAATAATAATAACGGTACGAAGTATGTACAACATGGTAATATAAATGTAATAAATATAATAATAGTAAGTATATATGTACAAATAATAGTATAATAATAATAATAATAATAGAGTTAGTAATAATAATAGTAACGACAAAATATGTACAATGTACTAATATAATATCTTAATAATAATAATAAAGTTAGTATAGACAAGTGATAATACAATAATAATAGTAATAGTAAAATAATAATAACATAGAAATATAACAATAATAATAATAATAATACTAATAATAATAATAATACAAAATATATACACAATAATAATATGACTATAGTAATAATAATAATGATAATGTGAGTATATGCGAGTAATGATGCGGTAATTATAGTAATAGAAATGATAATAAAATGATGATAATATGATAATACCTATAATAACAATAATAATAAAACACAATACTAATAAAATACTAACGATATGAAAATAATAATAACAATTAATAATGATGTGAAATAAAAATAATTAAAATGATGAAAAAGGATTGAATTAAAACAACAAAAAAAGGAAATTTGTCAATATAGGGAATATAAGGACGAAAATGCAATGCGCGTAGAAGGCGAGGGACGAGGGGAGCAATTTTCTGGGGCTAGTGAAACGCAACGTTGCATAAGGGCCAAATCAGAAAATTCAAAAATGTTCGGGCCAAATTTGAAAGCCAAAAGATCTGATTTCGAAGATTTGAAAAAGCGGAAGGGCCAAAATGGAAATATCCCTTCCGCTCAAGAAACACGCGGATCTAACCACTGCGGGTCGGGTCGAGTCGGGTCTCCCCAAAACGACGCCGTTTTGGCGCCAGGGGAGACCCCTAAACGGTGCCGTTTTATCCAATGGGTTTTAAACCCTAATCTGCTATCCCTATTTTTGCTTCCTGTTCCCTAAAAATATTCTCTCCCTCTCCTCTTTTCCTCCCTTCGACGAACACCCAGCCGATTACGGCGCTACCATTGCGTTCGGTAGCCGGCCATGCGAGGAGGTGGGCTTTTAGCCCTGACTTTGAGGTCTTTTTACGAACGCCAGAGACCCGATATCCCGAAATGGAGGGAATGGCCCTTCGATGTTTCTCCTCAGGCCGGATCTAGTCAACGGAGAAGGACGAATCCGACGCCGTGACCGAGGGGATTTTGGGTAAGTCTTCTTTTCTTTTTATTATTGTGATGTATATGGCTAAATGTTGTGAAAATGAAATAGAAATCTTGAAGAGAAAGTCGATTCGAACAGAAAAAGAAAAAGAAAAAGAAAAAGAAATAAACCTTCGATCACACTCGTAAGATTTTTGTTCTGGTTTTGTTTGATCCCTACTGCTCTTTCTTTTTTTCTGTTTTTGATTGATTGCCAAAATAAAAAAAAGCTCCTCTTACAATTTCTTTTCTACGGCTTTATAGCCGAATATCGTCAAATAAAAAATAAAGAAAATACTTTTTTTGTTCGTGGTTCTGCTGTTCCTTTGTTTGTTCTTGCAGGTCGTGGCCGACAACAGGAAGTGGACAAACGGCAGTGGGGAGCGGCGATAGTGCGCGTGGGTGGAGGCCAGCGACGCATCAGGGGCTGGTGGAGGAGCGCGTGTCTACACGCGCGCGGCGCTGCTAAGGTTCCAAAACCCTAGCTCTTTCCTGATCATCTTTGGTTTCGGGCCTATTGGGCTCCCGTTGTTTTGGGCTTGGTTTGTAACGGGTTTGGGTTAGGTTTTAATTTTATTTTGTAAACTGGGCCTTGAGTCTGGATTTCTTGTAATGGACTTTGGACGCTTACTTTATTGGATTTTTTTGTTTTATTTAATTTTTGGTTTTGCAATTGGGCTCGGGTTTATTGGGTTTTGGGGCCGGGCAAATTTGGTTATTACAGGTTCGATAATTGATAATTGATAAAAAACTTCCTTTTAACAGTGTGAAGAGAAGGTAAATAAACCGTTTTGATAGTGGTTATTTAAAATATATTTCCACAACTAATCTTTGTACTATCCATTAGTTAATCTTTTTTTTTTTTTTTTGAAATTTCAATTCTAATTAAATTTTATCATTTCTAAAATCTTATGCGACAAATATATTATAAGATGTATAATATCATGCAAATTTGTTATTATCACATAATACTCACAAAAGACGCCATTATTTTAATTTTATAGATTTAACAACTATAGTTTGAGATATAACTAAAATTTCAAAATTCGAAAAGTATAGATGATCGAATTGGAGAAAAGAAACTAAATCTATAATTTATGCATAGTACAAGTCTAATAGTAGTATTGAAGTTGAATTACAATCTTTTCTCATCTCATTTGTTTACGATGTCTTACCATTTTGTTCTTGTAAAAAAAAGATGAAATATGATCCTCTACAGACCCTACTAAATACATGAAAAAACTTGAAAGAATCAGTATCTGATACTTACATCTAAATCTTGAATAATATAACTAATTAGAACATGAATTAACTTCTTTACCATGTCACTACCAATCAAGTTATAACATAAGGTTTTTTTTTTTTTTCTTTCCCTTTTACATTAATATTAGATAAATCCTTGAAGTTTGTTTGATATTGTATAAGATAAGGTTTATTATCATTATTATATTAATTAATGTAATCAATCAAAGTTTCTTGCCATTGCAATGACAATCTTGGTAACCTCCTAGATTTGTAGCATCTCCAATCACAACTTTGTCGCCTTCATCGTACGGTTCATGTTCAAGAACATAAAAATCAAGCATTTCACCAATCAATAGTAGCTGTTGAGATGCAATCCGGTAGTTCACCCCTCAATTTATATCCCCAAATTAGAATATTAAAGCATTCTTTTACGAAAAGAACTCCTTGAAAGCTGTGCTCTTGGATGCTGAGCGGCAACGACACCAAATTGAAAAGTTGCTCCTCTGTATGTGGATGCTCAGAGACATCTTTTACGATGCTGATAACATTATTAATGATTTCAAGTGTGAAGCTCTCCGTAAACAGGACACCATCAATCATCCCAGCATCAACAACTGTTGGAACATTGGTTGCAACTTAGTAAACACTTGTTGTTAAAGTTTTGCATGTGATCGAATGAAAACAAAGCAAAAAAGAAAGAAAACCAGAAACTTAACAAAGAGAGCTTGAGACTAAAAACAATGGCTGAAATTATCACTTTATTCATTTCATTGAAAAGTAAAAATATATACATGAGTTGCAAACTCAAGATGACTATTACCTAATGACCTAACTACTCCCACTAAGGTTAACTAATACAACTTATGTAATACACAAAAGCAAAGCTGATAAATGTCAGCTATTACATCCATCAAATTCAAATCAAAATTTACTAACTTTTGATTTCAAGTTACAAGCTAACTTGATCAAGTTACAAAAGGACCAAATGAAACAAAATGATTAAACTGCTTCTGATTTAATCTCGATGCTGGCATGCTAGCTGAGCTGCTATTGTTGGTCACTTGTTGCATTGCAAGCCAATGCTTAACACTCCTCCTTGGACTGTATGCAACAGACACCAATTGAACTTCTCAAGACCTCGACCCTTGTTGTACCAAGAGGCTTTGTGAAAATATCAGCCAATTGATCTTGTGAGCTGCAATGAACAAGACTAACTTCTTTGGACTGCTCAGCTTCTCGAACAAAATGAAACTTTATCTTAAAATGTTTGGTCTTGCCAAAAAAAAAATGGATTCTTGGCTATTGCCATTGCTGATTGGTTGTCAACCTTGATTTCAGTAGGTTCAAGTTGTTCTTCATTTAGATCATATAACAACTTTCTAAGCCAAATGGCTTAATTGACTGCTGCTGCAATTGCTATGTATTCAGATTCAGCTGTGGACTGAGCAACTATTTGCTGCTTCTTAAAACTCCAGCAAAAAACTCCTGAACCAAGGGTGAAGAAGTAGCTAGAGGTGCTCTTCATGTCATCGATAGAGCCAGCCCAGTCACTATTTGAGTAACCAACCAGCTTAAGCTCAATTCCTTTCTTGAACATGACCCCAAACTTCAAAGTTCCTTTAACATATCTGAGTATCCTCTTAGCTGTCTTGAAATGAGTTGTGTTACTACAATGCATAAACCTTGACAATAGACTGATAGCATGCATGAGGTCAGGTCTGGTTGCTGTTAAGTAAAGCAAACAATCAACTAAGCTTCTGTACTCCCTTTCATCAACTTTTTCTTGATTTCCAAAACTTGCCAGGTTCTCCCATTGAGCCAATGGTGTGCTCACTGATTTGCAATTTTCCATGCAAAATTTATTGAGAATTTTCAAAGCAAAAGCATGCTGACTGATAAAAAGACCTTGATCAGATTGGTTCACTTCCATACCAAGGAAGTATGTCATGATTCCTAAGTCAGTCATGTCAAACACCTCTTGCATTTGTGCTTTGAATTCTTGGATCAAATTAACCTTGCTTCCAGTCACCAACAAATCATCCACATAGATTGAAACAATCAACAAGGTCTCACCTTTGGACTTCTTCACATAGAGTGTTGGCTCACTCAGACTTTTCTCAAATTCGAGCCTGGACAGGTAAGCATCAACCCTGTCATACCAAGCTCGAGGTGCCTGTTTCAGACAATAAAGAGCTTTCTTCAACTTATAAACTTTGTCCTCTTCTCCTTTAACTTTGAAACCATTTGGCTGCTTGATATATATCTCTTCTTTAAGAAAACCATTTAAGAAGGCTGACTTAACATCAAGTTGATGAATTTTCCATTGCTTCTGTGCAGCCAAGGCAAACAGAAGCTTGATGGTGTCTAGCCTTGCCACTGGAGAAAATGTTTCCATAAAATCAATGCCATGCTGCTGGCTATAACCTTTCACCACAAGCCTTGCCTTGTGTTTGTTCAATGAGCCATCAGCATTGAATTTGGCTCTAAAAACCCACTTGACACCTATGACTTTCTTCTAGTCAAGTCTTTCCACCAGATCCCAAGTGTCATTTTTGTGGATCATGTCAATCTCAACTTCCATGGCCTTCTTCCAGTGTTTGTTTCCCACAGCCTCTTCAAAGCTTGAAGGCTTAACTATAGCCACATTACATCTTTGATAGATGTCCATTGCAGTTTGATCTTCTTCAAACTGACTTGTATCTGAACCATCCAAGCTTCGATATTTTTCTTCATCAAATTTGACATCCCTACTCACCAAAATCTTCTTGGTTGAGGGATCATCTAATTCCTAAGAACAAATTAATAAAACATAAATGTCAATTAAATAATATACAGTAAATCACAAAATAACACTCTAAGCCATTAATTTTCTTTTCTTTTCATTGGATTTGGATTTTATTTTATCCAGTTGTTTGAATTTGGATAATATATGACATAAATATGATTATTAATATATTTAAAATTTATAAATATGTATTGGATAGAGTCTTAATTCAATTGGCATCGACATTGCTGTCAGTGTAGGAGGACGTGGATTCAAGTGCGCTACAACGTATTATCCTCATATTTACGGGTTGGGAAGGGACTCCATAAGGAATTATCCCAATTACAATGTCAAGTATTTAAAAGTTTTGAAAATTATATTTTATCGTATTCAATCTGCTGAAGAACACATCGGCATGTCCAATTAAGTAGTTAGTTGGATTCTGTTAGGAGGAAATAGTAATCAATTTTGAAACGGTTGAGGCCATTGGTTCAAGTTGGGCCATTCTAGTTTGCAAGGTTTTCGGAGTTAAATTGTGGACTCGTGTTTCGTAGTTATTTATTCAATAACGGTTAGTTGTTGGACATTTTTGCAATAAATTTACGCATAGAAAGGTTAATAATCTAAGGCATCCTCGATCATTATAATTGACTTATCAATCAAAGGAGAAGGCTTGCTACTAAAATACTTATCGTAAATTTAGTCATATATCAATCCTAATTAAAATACTTCATATACCCATTGAAGCCAAACCATTTATTTATCTAACTTATATTTATTTTTGGTAAAAGAAAGACTTATATTTATTTACTTTATTCCTAAAACTTCAAAGAAACCCATCTTTATCTTCTAAGTTTCAAAAAGAGGCTTAAATTTTATTTTTCAAACATTCCCCCATTTAACCTAAAAAAATCCTCCTCAATCCAAAATAAATATTTAAATTATATTATCATATATAATTTATGAATTTAATTTAAATAATATTTTTAATCCATATATTTTTTAATAGATAAACTATCAAAATAATTACTTTTGTTTGACGGTTTCAAGTTATATTTTAGTAATTATAGTTTAAAATGTTATATTTTAGTCACTTACGTTAATATTTTTATTTTTTTACGAAATCATCACTCTGCTGTTAAGATTTATTATTTTCCAAACGATAATCTAATATAATAGTTAAAATGTGTTTTAAATGTCAATGTTAGAGTGACTATTTTCTTCGTATTATAACAAAAGCAACTAAAAATAACATTTTAAACCTAAGTAATTAAAATAAACCTAAATTTACCTCATCCTTTTTCTAATTTATAAACACAGCGTAGTTAAGTTCCACCCAAGTCAACTATGAAGCCTAGTCAACAATCAAAAGCAGATATTTGGCTGAACCACGACCACAAAATTTAATGCATGGCTACTTCGATATGAATAATAAAAAATAAAATCATTATTGAGTACCTCAATCATTCATCTGCCTTCCTTTCCCTCAATCGTTCAAGCTTTGCTCTAGAAATTTAATTATGGCGGAAACATTTCTGTTCAATATTGCAGAAAGGGTTGTGGAGAAAATTGTCGGTCTCACTGTAGACGAAGTTCGCTTGGCGTTTAATGTCAAAACCGATCTGAAAAAGCTGGAAAACACCATGATCGGCATTAAAGCTGTGCTCTTGGATGCCGAGCGGCAACAGCACCAAAATGAAAAGCTGCGCCTCTGTATGTGGAAGCTCAGAGACATCTTTTACGATGCTGAGGACGTTATTGACTTTTTCAAGTGTGAAGCTCTCCGGAAACAGGACGCCATCAATCATCCCGACATTAACAACTTGAAGGTGCGAGTTTTAGCTTCCTGTTGTTTGCCTCTTTCATTTTCTTTAAAAATGAGTCATAAAATCAAAGACATCAATGGGAGACTAGGCGAACTTGCCACTGAGTGGAAAAGCTTTGATCTAAGACAGTGTAGCGACAACCGACATGTTTTTCGCAGAGAGACCATCTCTTTTGTGGATTCTTCTGATGTTATTGGTAGAGATGAGGATAAAGAGAACATTATTAGTATGTTGATGAAACCAAGTGAGGCTCGAAATGTCCCTGTCATTCCCATTGTTGGACTTGGGGGTTTAGGAAAAACCACGCTCGCGCAATTAGTATACAATGACGATCGAGTTACTAGCCTTTTTCCTTTGAAGATATGGATCTGTGTTTCTGAGGAATTTGATCTTTCTAGATTGCTCAAGCTGCTTATTCAGTCTGTAAATAAAGGAGAAAGATGTGATGATTCAACACTTGACGCCTTGCAAGATCGTCTGAGAAGCCTTTTGAATGATAAGAAGTTCTTGCTCGTCCTGGATGATGTGTGGAACGAAAATCAAGCAAAATGGGTTGAATTAAGAAATTTGTTGAGATCGACGGATGGATTTTCTCCAAGTAAGATTATTGTCACCACTCGGAGTTTGAACGTGGCCTCGATAATGAGTTCAATTCCCCCTTATGTATTGAAAGGTCTCCCTCTTGAAGACTGTTTGACCTTATTTACAAAATGGGCTTTTAATGACGGTGATGAGGGACAATTTCCAAATCTCATTAGAATCGGGGAGGATATTGTAAAGAAATGTAAAGGGGTTCCTCTAGCGGTAAGAACATTGGGAAGCCTACTGTTTCAGAAAACTGATGAATCTGATTGGATTTATATAAGAGAGAGTGAAATATGGAGACTTGAACAACATGAAAACGATATTTTACCAGTGTTGAAGTTGAGTTACAATAATTTGCCATCTCATTTGCAACGATGTCTTGCTTTTCTGTCCTTGTACAGAAAGGATGAGATCTATTATAGTGACAGAGTCATCTATCTTTGGATGGCAAATGGACTCCTTGAGCAACCAAAGCAAAATCAAGAGTGGGAGGATGTTGGCAAACGATATTTGAACGAATTACTATCAAGGTGCCTCATCCAAAAGGAGAGGGATTTTGGCTTCTATTTTACCTTCAAAATGCATGATCTGGTACATGATCTTGCATTAGATGTGTCTCAAAAAGAGTGTAAAACATTGAATTCTGAAACAGAGACGGTTAATGAAAATGTTCGACATTTATTATTATGTGAAAACAAGTTGGTTGAAGTTCCACGTGTTTTGGAGGAAATGAAAAATGTTCGAACACTAGTCATCCAAGATGTTTCAAAGGTCTCTATTAATGAATCACTTATAAATCTGTGTGTCTCCAATTTCAAGTATCTACGAGCATTAGAATTAAGGTATTCACAATTGACGGCTTTACCGAATTCCATTGGTACCTTAAAGCACTTACGAGACCTTGATTTGCACGGATGTTGCAATATACATGAACTCCCGAGGTCTTTCGAAAAGCTTCGCAGCTTGCAATCGTTAAATTTGGGAGGTACTGGTTTGAAGCAGTTGCCTGACAGCGTGCAAAGGTTGATTGAGCTTAGACATCTAGTAATAACCATTAAAGCTACGCGTTTGAAAGAAATACGAGCAGGATGTTGGACTTCTCTTCAATACTTGGAATTGTATGAGTGTTGGGGATTAGAATGTTTACCTGAAGGAATGCAGGATCTCAAGTCTCTTCGAACACTTGTTCTGTGTGGTTGTGCTAAACTTGTCTCATTGCCACGGAGCCTGAAGTTCCTAACCAAGTTAGAACACCTTGAAATAGTTTGTTGCCTTCGAATCAATTTGAAAATGGAACTAGAAGAGGAAGAAGACAAAGACCTTCAGTTGAGCCTTAAAACTCTCTCACTAATGGGACCCTCAACAGATTTACCACGATTGCTTCTTCAAGGATCTTCTTCCACTTTGCAGCAATTACAAATTAATTGGTGTCCAAATTTGTCCGTTCTGCCAGCGTGGCTACTGAATCTCACTTCTCTTCATGAACTTGAGATTCATTATTGCGAACAATTGTCAGCTCTACCGGAGGGAATAGACCGCCTCACCAACCTTAGAGAATTGACAATTGATGGATGTCCGGAGTTGAGCAAAAGATATAGAGAAAATGGGGGTGGAGATTGGCACAAAATTGCTCACATCCAAAAGGTTGTTATTAAGGATGAAGATGGAGGTATGTGGTAAAATTGTAATTCCTCTATCAGATTTGATTTCATATTATGATTCCCTTTAGAGTAGAGTAGAGACTGTGTCTGTTGTTTACTTGGGTTTTGGTTGGAAATTTTGCATGTTTAAAGTTTGTTAAGTACTCATTTGTATTTGGAAACAATGCATGTATGAAATGTGAAGATGGAGATGGATGAATGAAGCAGAGGCTGAGGCAGAGCACGGAAGACTTTTACTTTATTTGCATTTGGATTTCAGTATTGTAATTGTAATAAGTGAGGTTTTGCTTTGGATATATCAAATGGCCTCATGGGATGTTTGTTTGATATGTATCAACTTTTAGCTTTATGCATATTTATCTTTTCTCGTCCTTCCTCTCTCTTTATGGTTTACCATCAACTAATATTTTTTAGTTTAGTTTTATTAATTGTTTATTTTGTGGAGAAATGATGTGGTAGTTATAAAATTGGTATGACAACGTATTTAACTTTTAAGAATTTCATATCATGATTATAAAAAAAAGTAATTCTAAAGAATTAAAATATATTTAAAAAATTTAAACAAATTACAAAAAAATAAAAAAATAAAAAAATGTTATTCTTACCTATTAATATTTTCTCTTAAAATTTTAAACCATAATTTCAAATTAATAACTTCTTTTAAAATTTTAAAACATAGTTTGTAACTTGAAATTTCAAACCCCTTAAATATTGACATCAACATTGTTTTTTGTTTTTTTTGCTTTGCTTTGTTTGGTAGATCCGAAAAAAATTGAAGTGATAAAAAAATTGAAAAAATTGAAAAATATAAATTTTCTAGTAGGAAAGAAAATTTGATAGGAAAAATAATTATATTTCTAACCATTGCTTAATAGAGTTAAGAAATGACATGAAAAAAAAATAAAACATTTGAAAAAATGTATTATTTTGATAGAAAAAGTAATTATCTCTCATTTTTTCTCCTCTCATAATCCTAATTTGAAAAGATTAATTTTCCAAAAATAGTACCAAGGATCTCAACACTATGAAAGTATTCACATTCGCATTGGTTTTTTTGTGAAGATTGAACACAATTTAATTAGTTTATTTGGAACAAATTGTTGTTATTTTTTAGCTTGTTTTAATCTATAATATATATAAAAGTAAAAATTTTTAAATTTTTTTGAATTGACGATAATATCCTTTAATGTTCATTTAATTACTAAATTGGCATTAAATAAATAATTATTTTTTAAAAAAATTATAGAATTTGTCTTTATTTGAACTATATGATTAAAAATATAAGATAAAATCATATCAATAATTTCTTTTATAATAGAGTTCTTATTGGTTTGAGTTACACAATTGAGTATATTAATTACTAATAATATATATTATTTTAAAGCAATTATTATTTAATTGGTGTTACAGTTATATTATCAATTTAAATTAAGATTTATCATTATAAATAGCATTCAACAAAGAGAGATTATTAAAATTAGTAAGTTTAAACTGTCTCAAAAATAATAAAGTTCGTTTTCTCCTTTTTTTCCATTAGTTGGCATGAAGAATGATAATGCCATTAAACCGAATAAGTCTCTGAAACTAATCCGAGATTGAACAATCAATAGCTATACCAATATAGAAACCAAGAAAATGCATATTCCTCGGTTGTCAATGATTGATAAATGATTAGTATATGAAACAACAAAGAATGCCATGATACTGTCAGTGATGTTTACCTGACATTTTCTTATCTTGATTGTCTTCATGCATCACCGGTTTGCTTGGATGCTGTTGAATCACGAAGTGGTGGTCCGGTAACTGACAGCTGATAAAGAACCCCTACGGACAGCGTAAAGAGGAGGGAAACCAAACCGAAAGGTGTGGCATGCTTATCCCAAATCAATACATTGATCATAACTGTAAGGAACTTGTTAGCCACATTGGTCACAGTAAATACAGTGGCGAAGACCGCCTTCCTAGCCTCGAATCCGAAGAAACTAATGAGCAAAGCGAACAAGCACAACAACAATACAGCAGTAAACAATCTAATTCCTAAGAACAAATTAACAAAATATAAATGTCCATTAAATAATATACAGCAAAGCACAAAATTACAACCTGAGCCATTAATATGATTTTGTCTTTTCGTTGGATTTGGGTTTTATTTTACTTAGCTGTTTGAATTTGCAAGCTAAGTAGATTTCTTTATATAATATATGACATAAATATGAAAAAGAAAATAACGAATAGGGGTTTAATATGAATTATTAATATATTTTAAATTTATAAATATGTATTGATTGAGTCTTAATTCGATTGACATCGGCATAACTGTTAGTGTAGGAGGACATGAGTCCGAATGCATTGAAACGTTTTATCCTCCTATTTAAAAGTTGAGAAGGGACTCAATGAAGAATTATCCCAATTATAACGTAAAATATTTAAAAGTTTTGAAAATAATATTTTATTGTATTTTTTTAATTTAAGTTTTTTTATAAACTATTTTTTTTCAATAAATAATGCAGAAATTAATTAAAGCAATAATTTATTATTAATCCAAATAAAATCAAACATATTAAGCTATTTTGTGGCAGCTGCATTTGTTAAGATTTGGGAGCAACTTTTAGAGTTGACAAAAGTTTATATAATTTAAGCTTAATATCTTGTAAATAATTAAAAATCAATTAAGTTTATAAAGAAATTTACCTTATCGAGATATTAGTGCTAAGAAAAATAATCAATTAAACTCTTTCGTTAATAGAAATTGTTAGTTGATCGGTTTAATTATTAACGGTAAAAAAATAAAAATAAAAATAAAAATTAGAAAATATATACATCTAGAATGAACTTGGACAATCGTTGTCTAGGTTCATTTAAATCTAGACAACCATTTATTCAAATTCATTCTATATGAGTGTAAAATTATAAAAAAAATTTCAAAAATTATATAGATTATAAAAAAATTAAAATATGTATAAGATTCAAAATAAAAATAAAAATATTAATAATTTATAAAAAAATTAATAAAAAAACACATTTAGAATGAACTTAAGTTGTTCTCGTGTGTCCTATTGTGGTGCCACGTGTTGCGCCAAGTGAGGGTATAACAACACTAATCAATCAAAATATATATAATTGCCAAAAAATATATATTTATTGTGATTAATTGCTTTTATATGCTGCTTTTCAAAATTGATAGGGATTAAATTGCTCAAAAGTTTTGAGAAGGACCAATTTTTTAAATATTAAAATTGAGAGGGAGTGGAGAGATGTTTTTATAATATACGGGACTTGGAAAGCCTATTAACGTATTTGAAATATATTTTTACCCTAAAGCTTTAGCATCTGGCGTTTATAGTCCAACGGTTAGGATAATTGCCTTCCAAGCAATAGACCCGGGTTCGACTCCCGGCAAACGCATTTGAAGTTTTCAAGTATTTCTATTTTTCCTTTCTCTCCAATGGAATGAAGGTGGTAACTGGTGAATGTTCGTACTTCGTTGGATTAAAACATGAGACGTCTGACAGTGCTGGGCCTAGTTCGGCGTTGGGCCCTATGCATAGTGGTCATGTTCTGTTGACTGTTGGTCTTGAGCTTAATCCGACTCTGGGCCTTCCGTATAAAGAAGCTGGGTCTCCGCTGGAATGCTCTGGACCACATCAGGCTTTGGGCCAGACTTCAAATGCAACCAGTGCAGAACATTATTGGCAGAGATGAGGATAAAGAGAACATTATTGGTATGTTGATGGAACCAAGTGCAGAACGAAGTGTCCCTGTCATTATTATTGGTATGTTGATGGAACCAAGTGCAGAACGAAGTGTCCCTGTCATTCCCATTGTTGGACTTGGGGGTTTAGGAGAAACCACGATGGCTCAATTAGTATACAATGACGATCGAGTTACTTGCCTTTTTCCGTTGAAGATATGGATCTGTGTTTCTGAGGAATTTGATCTTTCTAGATTGTTCAAGCCTAATTATTCAGTCTGTAAATAAAGAAGTAAAATGTGATGATTCAACACTCGAATCCTTGCAAACTTGCTTGAGAAGCCTTTTGAATGATAAGAAGTTCTTGTTCGTCTTGGATGATGTGTGGAATGAAAATCAAGCAAAATGGGTTGAGTTAAGAAATGTGTTGAGATCAACAGATGGATTTTCTCCAAGCAAAATCATTGTCACCACTCGGAGTTTGAAGGTGGCCTCGATAATGAGTTCGATTCCCCCTTATTTATTGAAAGGTCTCCCTCTTGAAGACTGTTTGACATTGTTTATAAAATGGGCTTTTAATGATGGTGAAGAGAGACATTACACAAATCTCGTTAGAATCGGGGAGGAGATTGTTAAAAAGTGCAAAGGGATTCCTTTGGCAGTAAGAACATTGGGAAGCCTACTGTTTCAGAAAACTGGTGAATCTGATTGGATTTATATAAGGGAGAGTGAAATATGGAGACTTGAGCAACATGAAAACGATATTTTACCAGTGCTGAAGTTGAGTTACAATGATTTGCCATCTCATTTGCAACGATGTCTTGCTTTTTTGTCCTTGTACAAAAAGGATGAGATTTATTATAGTGATGGAGTCATTCGTCTTTGGATGGCAAATGGACTCCTTGAGCATCCAAAGCAAGATCAAAAGTGGGAGGATGTTGGCAAACGATATTTGAATGAATTACTGTCAAGGTGCCTCATCCAAAAGGAGAAGGATTTTGGCTTGGATTTTAACTTCAAAATGCATGATCTGGTACATGATTTTGCATTAGATGTGTCTCAAAAAGAGTGTAAAACAGTGAATTCCGAAACAGAAACGGTTGATGAAAATGTTCGACATTTATTATTATGTGATGAGAAGTTGGTTGAAGTTCCACGTGTTTTGGAGGAAATGAAAAAATGTTCGAACAATAATCATCCAAGATGCTTCAAAGAGACCAAAGAGATCAGAGATTGTTGATAAATCTCTTCTAAATCTTTGTCTCTCCAATTTCAAGTATCTACGAGCATTAGAATTAACCGATTCACCATTGACGGCTTTACCGAATTCCATTGGTATCTTGAAGCACTTACGAGACCTTGACTTGGCCCGATGTGAGGGTATACAGAAACTTCCGAGTTCTTTCTATAAGCTTCGCAGCTTGCAATCGTTAAATTTGGGAGGTACTTATTTGATGCAGTTGCCTGACAGCGTGCAAAGGTTGATTGAGCTTAGACATCTAGAAATAACCATTAAAGGTAAGCATTCGAAAGAAATACGAGCAGGATGTTGGACTTCTCTTCAATACTTGAAACTGTATAAGTGTATGGAATTAGAATGTTTACCTGAAGGAATGCAGTATCTGAAGTCACTTCGAACACTTTTCCTGAGTAACTGTCATGGACTTGTCTCATTGCCACGGAGCCTGAAATTCCTAACCAAGCTAGAGCACATAAAAATATATTATTGTGATAAAATTAATTCAGAAATGGAACTAGAAGAGGAAGAAGACAAAGACCTTCAGTTGAGGCTTAAAACATTCACACACTGTGGATTATATGCCTTAAAGAGATTTGCCACAACTGCTTCTTCAAGGATCTTCTTCTTCTTTGCAGCAATTACGAATTATGCATTGTCCAAACTTGTCCGTTCTACCCGTATGGCTACTGAATCTCGCTTCTCTTGGTGAACTTGATATTTTTAGTTGCAGAAATTAGTCAGCTTTACCAGAGGGAATAGACCGTCTCACCAACCTTAGACAATTGAGAATTCACAAATGTCCACTGTTGAGCAAAAGATACAGAAAATATGGGGGTGAAGATTGGCACAAAATTGCTCACATCCAAAAGGTTGTCATTAAGGATGGACATTGAGGTGTGTGGTAAAATTTTAATTTCTCTATCAGATTTGATTTCGTAGTATCTTTCCGTTTTGTGTGTTTAATGTATGTTAAGTGATTAATGTGTTTTGAAACATTGCATGTATGAAATGTGAAGATGGAGATGGATGCATGAAGCCAAGATTGAGGCAGGCCACCCAAGACTTTTACTTTAATTGCATTTAGATTTCACAGAATTGTAATTCTAATAACTCAGCTTTTGCTTTGGATATGTCAAATGGCTTGATTGTAATATATACTTTCTTTTTTTTGTTTATTAGTATATAAATAAGTTAGTTGCCCAATTATATGATTATAAAAAAATAACCCTAAACATTTACACATTATCTCAATTTGGTCCTAATTCTAATAAAATTACAAAATCATCTTTTAAATTTTTAAAAATCCAAATATAAAATTAAAATATATTTAAAAAATTACTAAATATTTTTTTAAAAATATTTTTCTTATTATAATTACATATTAATAATTTCTTTTAAAATTTTAAAACATAGTTTGTAACTTAAAATTTTTAAACCCCTGACTAATCTTCGTCTCTAAAACTTTACTTGATAGAGTGAGAAAAGAATTGAAGTGGTAGAAATATTGAAACTTTTGAAAAATATAAATTTTCTAATAGGAAATATAGAAAATTTGAAAGAAAGAAAAGGTAATTTTCTTATATATTTTATTGGAAGAAAAATTTATTTCAACTATATTTGATGAACACATTTAGTACATAAAAGATCAAATTATCTAACAAACGATGAGTGTTAAATTAATTGGGGAAAGAAAAACAACTATCATAAATTTTTTAAATGAAAACAACGTAATTAAATTTAATATTAAAAAACACCTCTTTCTAAAATCGAATTCAATTTGAAATAAATTTTTTTTAGTGGAAAACTTAGCTAAATCAAAAAAAAAAAAAAAGCATACAAAAGTTTAAATCTACAAACTTATTCTACTACTTGTTCCTAAAATTTGCTCAAATTCTTTGCGTGAATCTTTAGATGGATCCCATGCATGGTTAATAATATATTGTTTTGCCCAACAAATTGATATCTTAATGGTCTCTGTAAAACTCCATGATAAATCTTGAAAGATAAATAGATTCCTATTCTTCCATATACGCCATGCTACCAACCCAAAAAGAGTAGTCCAGGGAACCTTAGCCCGTGGCAGCCACTCATGATATCTTAAATTTTTTCCAACCCACTAAAATATATTACTTGAAAAGAATTGGGGTTATCAACTTATAGGGACGATGTTCTGCCACACTTCTCTAGCTATAGACAGTCTCTGAGAATATGCAGACTAAATTTTTATTTAACAATACTTTTAAGATTATTTATATTATCATTTATTCATGTCATAATCTGATTGTGCTAACAATTAGAGAAATATACAATTAATCAATATTTTAAAAATGACTTATTCACCACAATATCATTTCATTCATACACAGATTTATTCAATTGAATTAATGGTTGTTCTATTAATTATATAATACATTTGATTATATTTATAATTAAGATAATGTGTATGTGGATAATGTCATTACACTTGTATGCAAAGGATTCAATTGGATCATTGAATGTAGAATTAATTATATAATTCAAGTTCATGTAATTAATAATTGTACGAATAATAATAGAATTCATTTGAATATATTATACATAGTTCGATTCAATTATATCAACGATTAATTGGTTAGTTGTATAATTCATTCTATTACGTTCATAATTAAGTAAATGCAAATGCACACCATGTCATTACTCTCATTCATGAACAATTCAATTGGATCACTGGATGTATGGTTGATTATAATTCATTTGATTAGGCTCGTATAATGATGATTGTATGATTAATAGTATAATTAATTCTATTACATTTACATAGTTCATTTCATTTGGATCAATATTAATTATATGATTAATTATATAATTTGTAAATTGTTTAATACTCTTTAAATTACTTCTACATCAGTAATTCTACACAAATTACTTGATTCACTGTTTATTTTAATTTAATATAATATTCTTAAAAGTTTATAAAATAATAAATGATAAATAATATTCTTGGAATGAAAAGTGATAATACACCCAATTTACATGTTTATCGTGCTTAATTTTGATAAGTTCTTGAACGAGATGTTATTAATTTTAGCCCTATTATTTGATTTTTGATTAGGTGTAAAAGTAAACTCGAAAAGTTAAAAAAGTCGAAAATACAAGTTGTTGTAAAAGTTTTGAGCCAAAGAACGGGTTGATGGATAATAATTTATTTTAATATTTTTGGATTTATTTGTAAATTAAATACTTTGAATTTTATTATATTTTTAAATAACCCTTCAATATTAGATTGATGAGTATAAGTAGAATTAGGGTTTTAGGCGAGGTACAAGGAAGGGAGAATGGAACGGGGAATTGAACTTCCTTTTCTATTCTCAATTCTGTTTTAACTCTTTTCTTTACTTGTATATTATTGCACCATTTACCCTTTTGTTTTAAGCAGATAAATAACCTAATAGATAGCGGTGAGATTTGAACTCGCATTCTAAAATTTTCGTTTCAATATTTATTATTTTCTCGGTTTAGGAGATAAACTTCGTCATCTCACAAAATTATATTGGCATCAAGTTAAAAAGAGTTTGTTGATTCAGTATTAGTAGGCATACAATTGGAAATACCAAGTTGATTGTTATAGTATTCAGTCTATTAAAAAACATTTTGGCATGTCCAATTAAGTAGTTGGTTGAATTTTGTTGGGAGAAAATAGCAACTAGTTTTGAAACGATTGAGGCCGTTGGTTCAAGTTGGGTTCTTCTAGTTTGTGAGGTTATCGGAGTTAAATTGTGAACTCGCGTTTCATAATTATTCATTCAATAAGGGTTAATTGTTGGACTTTTTGCAATAAATATACACATAAAAAAATTAATGGTAAATCCAACCTATTTATTTATTTTAACTTATATTTATTTTGGTAAAAGAAGACTTATATTTAATTACTTTATTCCTAAAACTTCAAAGAAACCCATTTTTATCTTTTAAGTTTCAAAAAGAGGCTTAAATTTTATTTTTCAAACATTCCCCATTTAACTTAAAAAAATCCTTCTCAATCCAAAACAAATATTTAAATTATATTTGAATTTAATTTAAATAATATTTCTAATCTATATATTTTTTAATGGATAAACTATCAAAATAGTTACTTTTGTTTACCTCAAGTTACATTTTAATCATTTTTGTTTGAAATGTTACGTTTTAATTATTAAGTTATTTTTTTTATAAAATTATCATTTTGCCATTAAAATCTGTTATTTCCCAAACAAATGTCCAGTATGACATTTAAAATAGGTTTTAAATGCCAAAGGTAGAGTGATCATTTTCTTCATATAACGATAACATAAGTAACTAAAATATATCATTTTAAATTTAAGTGACTAAAATGTAACCTAACTACAATAAAAATGTTTATTTTGATAGTTTACTCTTTTTTTTTTTCCTAAATTTATCAACACAGCGTAGTTCAGTTACAGCCAAGTCAACTATGAAGCCTATTCAACTACCCAAAGCAGATATTTGGCTGAACCACAATCACAAAATTTAATGAATGGTACTTCGATAAGAAAAGAAAAAATAAAATCATTATTGAGTACCTCAATCATTCATTTGCCTTCCCTCCACTCAATCATTCAAGCTATGCTCTAGAAATTCAATTATGGCGGAAACGTTTCTGTTCAATATTGCGGAAAGGGTTCTGGAAAAACTATTCCATCTCTCTGTACAAGAAATTCGCTTGGCGTTTAATGTCAAAACTGAACTGGAAAGACTGAAGGACACCATGAGCAACATTAAAGCTGTACTCTTGGATGCTGAGCGGCAACAGCACCACAACGAGAAGTTGCGCCTCTGTATGTGGAAACTCAGAGACATCTTTTACGATGCTGAGGACGTTATTGACGAGTTCAAGTGCGAAGCTCTCCGCAAACAGGACGCCATCAATCATCCCAACATCAACAACTTAAAGGTGCAGTTTTTAGCTTCCTTTTGTACTTGTTTGCCTCCTTCATTCTCTTTAAGAATGGGTCATAAAATCAAAGACATCAATCGGAGACTAGACGAACTTGCTACTGAGTGGAACAGCTTTGATCTAGGACCGCGTAGCGACGATCGACATGTTTTGCGCAGAGAGACTTCCTCTTTTGTGGATTATTCTGATGTTATTGGTAGAGATGAGGATAAAGAGAACATTATTAGTATGCTGATGAAACCAAGTGAGGATGGAAATGTCCCTGTCATTCCCATTGTTGGAATTGGGGGTTTAGGAAAAACCACGCTCGCTCAGTTAGTATACAATGACGACCGAATTACTAGCCTTTTTCCTTTGAAGATATGGATCTGTGTTTCTGAGGAATTTGATCTTTCTAGATTGCTCAAGCTGATTATTAAGTCTGTAAAGAAAAGAGAAAGATGTGATGATTCAACACTTGACACCTTGCAAGCTCGTTTGAGAAGCCTTTTGAATGATAAGTTCTTGCTCGTCCTGGATGATGTGTGGAATGAAAATCAAGCAAAATGGATTGAGTTAAGAAATTTGTTCAGGTCAACGGATGGATTTCTTTCAAGCAAAATCATTGTCACCACTCGGAGTTTGAATGTGGCCTCGATAATGAGTTCGATTCCCCCTTATATATTGAAAGGTCTCTCTCTTGAAGATTGTTTAACATTGTTTATAAAATGGGCTTTTAATGATGGTAATGAGAGACATTATCCAAATCTCATTAGAATCGGGGAGGAGATTGTGAAAAAATGCAAAGGGGTTCCCTTGGCGGTAAGAACATTGGGAAGCTTATTATTTCAGAAAACTGATGAATCTGATTGGATCTATATAAGAGAGAATGAAATATGGAGACTTAAGCAAAATGAAAACGATATTTTACCAGTGTTGAAGTTGAGTTACAATCATTTGCCATCTCATTTGCAACGATGTCTTGCTTTTTTGTCCTTGTACAAAAAGGATGAGATCTATTATAGTGACCAAGTCATCCGTCTTTGGATGGCAAATGGATTCTTTGAGCATCCAAAGCAAAATCAAGAGTGGGAGGATGTTGGCAAAGGATATTTGAATGAACTGCTGTCAAGGTGCCTCATCCAAAAGGAGAATGATATTGGCTTGGGTTTTACCTTCAAAATGCATGATCTGGTACATGATCTGGCATTAGAAGTATCTCAAAGAGAGTGTAAAATAGTGAATCCCGTAACAAAAATGGTTGATGAACATGTTCGACATCTATTATTATGTGATGAGAAGTTGGTTGAAGTTCCCCGTGTTTTGGAGAAATTGGAAAAAGTTCATACAGTAATCGTCCAAGATGGTTCAAAGAGATCAAAGATTGTTGATAAATCTCTTATAAATCTTTGCGTCTCCAATTTCAAGTATCTACGAGCATTAGAATTAAGAGATTCACCATTGACGGATTTACCGGATTCCATTGGTACCTTGAAGCACTTGCGAGAACTTGACTTGGCCCGATCTGAGGGTATATGTGAACTTCCGAGGTCTTTATATAAGCTTTACTGCTTGCAATCGTTAAATTTGGGAGGTACTGGTTTGAAGCAGTTGCCTGACAGTGTGCAAAGGCTGATTGAGCTTAGACATCTAGTAATAACAGTTGAAGCTCGGCATTTGAAAGAAATACGAGCAGGATGTTGGACTTCTCTTCAATACTTGGAATTGGATAGGTGTATGAAATTACAATGTTTACCTGAAGGAATGCAATATCTGAAGTCACTTCGGACACTTCACCTGTATCTCTGTTGTAGACTTGTCTCATTGCCACGGAGCCTGAAATTCCTAACCAAGTTAGAACACCTTCAAATAGTTTCTTGCCATCAAATGAATTTGAAAATGGAACTAGAAGATGAAGAAGACAAAGACCTTCAGCTGAGCCTTAAAAGTCTCTCACTTGTTAATTTACCTAATTTAACAGATTTGCCACGATGGCTTCTTCAAGGATCTTCTTCCACTTTGCAGCAATTACGAATTAGGGGGTGTCAAAATTTGTGCATTCTACCAGCATGGCTACTGAATCTCACTTCTCTTCATGAACTTCAGATTGTGGATTGCATTAATTTGTCAGTTCTACCAGAGGGAATAGACCGCCTCACCAACCTTAGAGAACTGACAATTGGTAGATGTCCGCAGTTGAGCAAAAGATACAGAGAAAATGGGGGTGAAGATTGGCACAAAATTGCTCACATCCAAAAGGTTGTTATTAAGGATGACGATTGACGTATGTGGTAAAATTTTAATTTCTCTATCAGATTTGATTTCATATTAGAGTAGAGTAGAGACGTGTACTTTGGTTAAAAAAGCAGGGTTTTGGTTAGAAGTTTTGGATGTTTAAACTTTGTTTACTTAATGTGTTATGAAACATTGCATGTATGAAATGTGAAGATGAAGATGGAAGAATGAAGGAAAGGAAGACTTTTACTTTATTTGCATTTAGACTCTTGCTTAATGGCTTCTTCATGCTATGGATCAACTTTTACCTTTATGCATGTTTATGTAATCGCATGGTTTGTTTGTCTTTATGATTTAGAATACTTTTGTTTTTTTCATTAGTATATAATTATAAAAAGCGATAAAATGGTTATCCAATTAATTCAAAATGATGTGGTATAGTTGAAAAATTAGTATGATAATAAATTTAATTTTTAAATATTATATATTTTGTTGATTTTGTTATGATTATAAAAAATAACCTTAAATATTTACACATTGTTACAATTTAATCTTAATTTTAATAAAATTATAAAAATTATTTTTAAAATTTTAAAAGCCAAAAAAAATTAAAATATATCTACGAAATTTAAAAATACAAATTACAAAATCAAAAAATATTTTTCTTATTATAATTACATATTAATAATTTCTTTTAGTTTGTAACTAAAGCAATAACATTTCGAAGAAAAAATTACAAGTTAGAGTCATATAACAATGGTACCGGAAAGTGATAAAAGATCATTTTAATCAATGATAAGGTAAAATTATAAAATTCGTTCATCATCATCACACATTTATTTAGTTTATAATACATATTATACTAAATTTATTTTAAACTCATCCTTATTCACTTTTCCTTATTATTGTCTCATATGAAATCGTATGTTTTTAAATTTTAATTTTACTTTATACTATTTCTCTCATTAATATTTTAATTTTATGCAAATCTTCAATTTGCTAATATTGTTTAAGTAACTTGCCACTCTAAAGCAATTAATTGCATCATAAGTATGATGTAATAACCAATTTTGCCCGGGCCCAATACAGATTATAGGCCCAAGTGATAAAACAAAAAATAATAAACCCAATAAAACAGTCCATAAAATGTCCAAATTTTCACAAGCCCATTAAAAGCCCAATACACAAAACCAAAACAAATAAACTTTAAATGTCCATTTACAGAAAAGTCCCAAAACCTAATTAGCCCAAAATACCAGACCCCAGTTTAATACAAATAACAGACCCAATTTCTAAAAAAACCGAGCCCAACCAAAATAGGCCCAACAACTTTAAGAATTTTCAGAACCCTAGGTCCCCTTTTCGAGCGCCGCCGCGCGTCCCCCTCACGCGCGTCGCTCCAGTGACCACACGCGCGTCGCTCCAACTCCCAGGCGCGTCGATCTCCGCGCCCACGCCCACTGACGATCGGTACTCCCCAGGCGCCTCGCCTCCATCGTCCGCATGCCTCACTCCCATCACCTGCAAAATGAAAGAACGACAGAAGCAAGGAAAAAAGACAAAAACGACAGTGGCACGCGAGTAGAAAACAAAAAACGAAGAAAGAGCATAACAGAAAAAGGAATCAAGAACAGAAATCGAGTCTGTAACACCGGTTATAAAAACCAAAACGAAAACCATTGTAATTTTTCCTGGGGGGATTTTGGAGAAACACCCAGCAATCAAAAAAGCCACTATAAACTTTTTTTTTCTTCGGTTTTCTACGAACGACGAATACCGAAAAGAAATCCATAGAGAAATAAAAAAAAACAAGAGAAATTAAAGGTTGATTTACTGCGTTTTCATCTACTGCTGATTTATTTTTATTTATTTTTATTTTTGAATATAAACAAACGAATAATAAAAGGGAAAAGCGGGAAGGAGAATACCTGTTCGAGGATGGCCGTCGGAGCCCCTGTCTCCTTCGCCGAAATAGAAACCGGAGATGGGGGTTCCGAGTTGGAATCGCACGGTCTTTGGGATTTTGGTCCTAAGCAAATGGCAAGAGAACGTCGCTAAGCGCCTCCGTACGTCGATTTCGATGACGGATCGGTGGGCGAATGGCGCAATCCTCGGAGTCGGCAGAAACGCGAGTGAGGGGCTCGAATTTTTGTTTCCAAGGTGGCTAGGATTAGATTTCAAAAAGAAAGGAGGGGATTAGGTTTCAGCTGAGGGAAGAAGAATGAAGGGGCTAGGTTTTTTTGGTAAAGTGAGGGCGAGGTTAGTTCGTTTTAGGGGTATGTTAATGGCTATCGAAGGAAACGGCATCGTTCGAGAGACCCGAATTGACCCCTGCCCCATGACCCGATTGACCCGACCAGAAACCTATTCGGGGTCCGCGCATTTCATCAATAGAGGTCAATTTGTGCGTTCGGTCCTCCGGTTTTGTGTTGACATCCGATTGAGTCCTTTTCTTTATTTCTTTTGTTTATTGCTAATTTTACCTCGAAATTTGAGTGTTATTCAAATCAGGTCGCGTTCAGATGTTGGGTTTTGATCAGCAGAATATTTACTAGTTTAATCCCTAGAGATGGGCGTGCATTTTAGTTTGATTCTGGCTTTAGTTAAATTTGTTTTATATAATCATAAAATGGATTTGAGTCTCTTTTTAGATATTTTCATGTTCTTTTATTTATAGTCTTAGTAATAAATTTAAAAATATATAAAATATATATTTTATTATTTGATTTACTTTGAAATTCACTTTTATGTGTGTTCTTGATTTGAAGATTTACATAATATCTTTAAATACTCTTATACATTATCATTCTCTTGCATACTAATTATTTTAATTTTCTAGTTATATAATGCTTGCTTTAAAATCCTTTTGTATACATATTCCGAATTATGCATTGGTATTATTATATTTGCCATTTTCACGATATTGCGTTCACATATTATTATTCCGTACTCGGTACTGCCCTTTCTAATATTGAATATTGGTTCAAAAAATGCATTTGGAAACAATTGAGTATTTTATAATTTTTAAGACAAGGCAATATTTGTACGTTTAGAAGTACGGAAAATTATATCCTAACGCGCTGGGTGTATTTTTCGTTCGACTAAACACTCAAATACCCTTTTTACATGTCTTTGAAAACCAAAGATGATCTCGGTGTCAGAATATGAATGTGTTATACCCTAACGTGTTGGGTATGGTACTTTTATTCCTTTGAAGCGAGTTGATCTTGAGATCCAATCCGATTTAGGTAACCCATTCTCGATATTCTTTTTACCCTAACTATTTTCAAAATAAGGCGATATCCTATGTTTGGAAATTCGAGAGATCGTGCCCTATGTGTTGGGTTTTCAGTTCTCTCGCTTGGCCAAGCAATTGAATAACCTTTTATTATTTTAAGGCATGAGTCTCGGGAATTAAGAGGTGATCTTGGATTCAAGGATTAAAACCATCGTGTCCTACGTATTCGATGTGATATTTTGTCCTTCGGAACAAGAAAATCTTGATATTCAATTCAAGAAAATTCAAACGTTTCCAAAAGAGACCAAATGTTTCAATTCTTTTAAAGTTTTCAAATTTTCGACATTAGGACATTAATTAATCAATTTGGTACCGATTTTGGGCGTTGCGAGGGTGCTAATCCTTCCTCGCACGTAACCGGCTCCCGAACCTGTTTTCTCAAACACTCGTAGACCAAAAGCTCTGTTTTAATAAACTGAAACATTTTTTATTAGAATAAGGTGATCCGATCACACCTAAATAAAGATCGGTGGCGATTCCCTATTTTAAAAGTTGATTCCCGTTTTGTCAAAAAATGGTTACGACAGCTTAGCGACTCCGCTGGGGATTTCGAGAGTCAGGCCATAAATTGATTGATTTTTATCCTTTTGATTGAAAATTTGGAAACTTGTTTTGAAAAAAATTGTGTTTCTCTTTGATGCATTTGCTTGTGCTATAGTGTCGAGTCTCGTGAAATACTTTGGCATTACATTGCATGACCATTGCGGTCACACCCTTAAGTGGGAGTGAGAAGCTACTCTTTCGTGAGGTTTTTACCTCCGTGCAAGATAGTGGATCACTTTCGGGATACATCCGTACCTATGTCTTCGTGAGATTTTTATCTCCGTGCAGCCATAGGGAAATGTATCCCCTTGAACCGAACTCGGTCCATATGAGCCTATAATGGGTGAGGACCGAGGAATCTGCTGGTTCAGGTACCTTTGCTTTAGAACCAAAACACATATAGTGAACCCTAAGAGCCCGTTGTAGGTAGAGCCACGCCAAACCTTAGTGGTTACCCGAGTAGGTGCTTTATCCCTTGTGTGCTTTAAACTGTATGTGAAATATTGACCTATCTTGTTTTGTTGAATGTCATTTTTACCACACTTGGTTCACTAGCGTGCATCATATCGCATGACCGTCGTGGTCGTACCTTTAAGTGGGAGTGAGAAACTAAGCTTTTGTGAGGTTTTCACCTCCGCATGGGCTAGTGGATTGCTTCCGGGATACATACGTACCTATGTGCTTCGTGAGGTTTTCATCTCCGCATGGCCATAGGGAAATGTATCTCCCTAAACTGAACTCAGTCCGTATGAGCCTATAATGGGTAAAGATCGAGGAATCTGCTAGTTCAGGTATCCTTCTTTAGAACCGAACCCCATGTAGAAACCCTAGAGCCAAACCACATGTGGTCACCAGAATAATTGTTCTGTACCTTATACTAACGTGTTTTCTTCCGCTTTGATTGCATCACATTGCATCATCAAAAAAGAGGTGTCGATTAATATTTGATTGCTGAATAGAGGAGTTTGTCATGAAAAAATGAATTTCTTGATAAAATGGATTATAATATGGTTGCTCAAATATAGTCCAAGTGAATAACGAGAGAAGGCGCATAGTCCACGGAAGAATACAAGACTTTGCCCGGTGATTCAAGCCAACAAGGATTATTCAAGAGGCGTTACGCCCTGACTTTCCTAAAGAAACTTATGAACAACATGGAGGATAGGCGAGTGAGGAAGTACAGCCTGAACCAAGCGACAATGAGCTAGAAGAAGCGCCTATAAAGAAAGTTCACGGGGCGTGATCACAACTTTCAGGCACGAAAAAAAGATCGGTGTTTTCACTTGGATTATAAGGACAAAACCGTATATGCAATCCATTTTATGTAAAGAGCTTCATTTTCTAGAAAAGTTCTTCTAATGGAGTTGAATTCACAATCGGTACCTCTCTTTTTGCATTTATTCCATGAATTTGCATTGCATTGCATCATTAGAAAGGAGGTGTTGATTCATGTTCGGTTGCTGAATAGAAGAGTTTGTCATAAGGAAATGTGTTACTTGATGAAGTGGATTATAATACGATCGTCCGAACATAGTCTAGGTAACAACAAAAGTAGGTCTTGCCTGAAGATCCAAAGCCTACCAGGATTGTTTGGGAGTCATCAGAAGATCATAAACATCACGGAGGATAAGCGAATGACGAGGCACGACCTGGACCCAGCAACAAAGAGCTAGAAGAAACGTCTATTGAGAAAGTTCAGGGGGCGCAATCACAACCTCCAGGCACGAAAGAAAGGATTTGTGTTTTCACCTAGACTATGAGGATATGGCCGTATATGCAATCCGTTTTAATGTAAAGAAACGTATTATCTAGAAAAGTTCTTCTAATGGAATTGAATTCATAATCAACACCTCTCTTTTTGCATTCATACCATGCATTCGCATTGCATTGCATACAGTAGCATCATATCACCCTAATCATTCACTAAGGCTAAAATCGTATGATCTAAAGTTGTGACACCACGAATCTGAAATCACGTCATCCTTATAGGACACGGCTAAGAGCTAGAGCTATGGATACTGAACTCAAGGAAAGAATCGAAAGAATTGAAAGAATCCAAGGACGGATGCAAGAGCAGTTGGCCAAGTCGCAGCAAGAAACAAGAGAGCTGATGGTAAGATCCAGAGAAGAATCGCTTGAGCAAAAGGATCAAATCACCAAGCTGATGGAGATGATGACAACTCTGGTCAAAGAAAAAGGACCTGCGCAAGGGCCTGATATTACAAAACCCCATTCGAGAGTCAATCAGAGCCCATTCCATCCCCCGGGATTTACTCCACCTCACGCCCAAACAATACATGGAGGTTGGCCTCAAAGGGAATCTACAGGCCTGGAACAACCATCTGTACCACCACCTGCCCATCTAGGGCAAGGATTATTTGTATCAAACTTCGGAGATAATTCCGCTAATCCAATCGTCTCAGATTTGGATGATCCGATAGAAATAGCTAAGTTGAGAATGAAGGATCATGATGCTCAGGACAAGTATAAGAGTCTGGAAGAAAGACTCAATGCGATAGAAGGTACCGGAGCTTTCTCTGCACTGAGCGCTAAAGAGCTCAGTTTGGTTCCCGATCTGGCCCTGCCTCCAAAATTTAAAATGCTAGACTTCGAAAAATATGATGGAACGAGATGTCCAAAGGCACATCTTATCATGTTTTGTCGAAAGATGGCCGGTTATGTGGATGAAGACAAATTGTTAATACACTGTTTTCAAGAGAGCTTGATTGGATCAGCCCTCCGATGGTATGATCAACTCAGCAGGGAGAGGATCCGATCATGGAAGGACTTAGCATCAGCATTCTGTGAATAGTACAAGCATGTCTCCAATATGGCGCCCGATCGACTAACGCTGCAGATGATGGAAAAGAAACCAACAGAGACTTTTAGACAATACGCTCAAAGGTGGAGGGACGTCTCGGCCCAAGTAGAACCCCCACTGACTAAAACTGAGATAACGGCCCTCTTCATCAACACTTTGAAAGCACCATTTTATGACAAGCTAGTGGGAAATGCCACAAAGGACTTTGCCGATGTTGTAATGTCTGGGGAACTCATTGAGAACGGCATCAAGAGTGGAAAAATAGATGCAAGGGAAAGGGTCAAAAGGTCAAGCTCGAGAAACATGGAAAATGAAGTGAACAACTTGAGCAAGCGTTCCAAGTCAGTCTCTGCAGGTCAACCGAGGGCTGTGACCACTGATCATCAGGGATCATCAAGTCGAGAATCCAATGCAAAGCGTCTCCAGTTTACACCAATTCTAATGACATATGGGGAGTTGTATCAAAACCTGTTTGATGCACATAGGGTGGCTCTTCACTACATGAAACCAGTGCAACCCCCATACCCCAAATGGTATGATTCGAATGCTCAATACGAGTATCACACGGGAATAACGGGTCACTCAACCGATAACTGCATTGCATTTAAGAAATTGGTGGAGAGGCTTATTAAAATAGGGGTTTTGAAGTTCGATGAGTCGACCGGAGCAATAATTTGTGATAATTGAAGGAGGAGGGGAGAGAGTCTCGATTCCTTAAAGAAGTCATCAGAAGCCTAGAAATCGAGAAGTCAGAACGCCGATGACACATCCAAAGAGAATGAGGTCATAAAGCTTTCCGAAGCCTTACACACTTGGGAATGTTTTGAACAATAGGACTATGGAAGAAAACTGCATATTTTAGCTAATCTAGAGTAATATTTAAAACACGCTTGTTGCTTTAAGCCTAGAGGCAATAAGAGTCCTTTTGTGAAATAGGCTTGTGTCCGGAATTTTTATTTCAATTAAATGCATCGTCCTAAGTAAACATTAACATTTTATTTTGTACATTTTTGCATTTTTATTCATGACCACATCGTACGAAAAATCATCCTTAGAATCATTTATTCTTTGGATTTTCTGCCTTCATACCCACAATGGGGTCCCCAGATATCAATGACATGAGCGACACTGTTACTGACTCCCATTTAGAGAGATATGTGTCTAGAGGGATCTAAGAACTTGGAAGATGACAGAGATTGCAACTTATTTCCGAACTTGTTAAGAATGACAGATCCTACCCTAGGAAGTGTCGGCAGATAATACGAGCTAACGAATGAGATGAAGATGGAAGCTTAGCTTGCCGCAGGAACAAGGCAAGGAATCGTTGAGTTATCTCCAAGAGTTCAAAGATATTTTCGTATGATCACGTTAAGACATGCCGGGACTACTAAGGCACGAGTATGCTGTCAAAGCTAAGGAAGTCACAGAAGAAGTCCATAAGGATATTTGAAGATCACATGCTGATGGTTTTACCCTGACTAAGCCAATCAAGAGGTTCGAGCTACTGGTCTACCCAGAAAGGAAAATTGCATCAAATGCCAAATCAAGGAGGACAGAACTTATGTGCCTCTTCCCTTTTTCTACACGTGGGGCATGGACGTTATCAAGCCAATCTCCTCGAAAGCTTCAGGTCCGCATCGATTAATTTTGGTGGAGGTCGATTTATTTATTAAGAGGGTGAGGGTCGCTTCATATGCCAATATTACAAAATCGATGGTCACAAGACAAAAAAAAAATAAAAAAAGAGAAAAAATATGAACAAAAGGCGAAAAGATCATATTTAACCGCACAATGTCAAAAGTTTGAGGTCTTTTCAAAGATCAAGTGCCACGTCATAGTGTAAAAAAAAAGAAAAAGAAAAAAAGGGGCAACAGATCAAAGATTGTTAGGAAGATGACCTAAACTTGGGAATGTTGGCATATAGAAGGCACAGGCCGAGCCAAAATTGGACACGACGAAATAGATCCAATCCCGATGTGATCAAGTGAATTTGTAGAGAAGATGTTAAGAACTACCGGTCACGATCGGATGATGCGAGTTTACAACAAAAATGATCACCTTAGAAATTTTCATGATAGGGCTTTGAAAAAGATCCTTTCCCATGCAACAAGGACTTTAGAAGAAAGAAGATACCAAGCCAGGAAGGACCTTAGGTAGTAAAGAAGACCCGTTCTAAGGAAACAAGGATATTGTCTGAGATAGACGACAAGGACTTGCCCAATCCAGTAAATTCAAAAAAAACAAAAAAAACAAAAAAACAAAAATGAAAAGAAAGAAAAAGAAGAAAAAGGAGAGGCCAAAGTGAAAACCCGCAAAGGGTGCTTTGAAACCAAAGGTGGGTTTGAGTTGAAAACCCGAAAAGGGCAGCTCAAATTTTGATGGGGCATACAGTAGCCTTGCTACGCTTGAAGTAACAATGAAGAGGTATGTTACGTCTTGGGGCATCGACAAAGTACTCCGGATCCCCTAAACACATATTGAGTTTAGAAAGGTCCTCAAGAAGTTTGAACAGAGAAGCTCAAGCTGCGATATCTGGGGCACCTAGTTTCCATTTTACCCATTTTGAGTCTGCTATCTTTGTCTTTTCGAAATACACTCTAAATAAATTTGCTTCTTCATTGCATATGCTAGCTTTGATTAACTGGTTTGATTCAAGCTATACTCCCAATAAATTCTCATTCCGTCCATCATTATGGTCTTTTTGAGCATTTTGCATTGAAATAATGATTATTGGACTAATAACACTTTCACGAGAGGAGTTTCGCATATTACTCTGGAAACCTCTAAACAATACAGGAGTCCGAAACAGGATTATTGCTTAAGATTCACCAAGCTTAAGGGTTGGAAACATCTGAGTCCAAATTAAGGTGATTGAACAAAATGACAAGGTACCGCGTCAGTGACACAATCCTGACGGAAAATGGGCATTGTTAACCTAAGGAAATGACATTCTGCATTCATGCGAGCATCACACATATACATCCGGTTGGGTCACCTCAAGGGTGATTGTTAGAGGTAAGCTGATACAGATCCTGTACCTTTGAGTAACAAGAGGGTGGGGCAGATTATATGTTATAGAGTCGCAGTGAGATAAATGGAAGATGTCCAAATCTATACCCTCAGGTCACAATGAGACGAGCCCTGAAGTTACAAGGGGTAGGAGGGTGATATACGCGAAACGCAAATCACTCATAAAACTCGAGGACGGGCACGAAACATGAAGGGAAAGTCGAGAGTCGAAGCAATGAATACAGGTCATCATGAGAGTCGTAACAAGAAAAGACACATGACAAACAAACCCAGGGCGCATGGCATAATCGTGTAGGCATAAAAGCATTTAAGACAAATACGTGCATATCATGATAACATCACGCACGACGCATACAGGTATGCCAGTAAAGCAAGAAGTTTTGACGATCGCTGTACCGAACAAAGGAGAAAGAAAACATCCAAGTTCCACCAGATGATGCATTTTCAATTACTGTTTTTCAAAAAATCAACTCATAATTTGAGAGGTCGCACGTCAAGGTCACACGCTGAGGTATTTTTAATTTCTGCTTGTTAATTTTCGTTTGCAACTCTTCGGGTCGTACGCCGAGGTATTTTTAATTTCCATTTGCAACTCCTCGGGTCGCATGTCAAGGTACTTTTAATTTCTGTTTTTCAATTTCCGTTTGCAACTCCTCGGGTCGCACGCCGAGGTACTTTCAATTTCTTTTTTTCAATTTCCATTTGCAACTCCTCAGGTCGCACGCTGAGGTATTTTTAATTTCTGCTTTTTAATTTCCGTTTGCAACTCCTCGGGTCGCACGCCGAGGTACTTTCAATTTCTGTTTTTCAATTTCCATTTGCAACTCCTCGGGTCGCACGTCGAGGTACTTTTAATTTCTGTTTTTCAATTTCTATTTGCAACTCCTCAGGTCGCACGCTGAGGTATTTTTAATTTCTGCTTTTTAATTTCCGTTTGCAACTCCTCGGGTCGCACGCCGAGGTACTTTCAATTTCTGTTTTCCAATTTCCATTTGCAACTCCTCAGGTCGCACGCTGAGGTATTTTTAATTTCTACTTTTTAATTTCCGTTTGCAACTCCTCGGGTCGCACGTCGAGGTACTTTTAATTTCTGTTTTTCAATTTCCATTTGCAATTCCTCAGATCGCAGATAAGGTATTTTTAATTTCTATTTTTCAATTTCCGTTTGCAACTCTTCAGGTCACACGCTGAGGTGTTTTTTAACTTCTGTTTTTCAATTTCTGAAGATAACAGATCTTGCCTTCCTAAGCGAAGCGGATCGAAGATAACAGATTTTGCCTTCCTAAGCGAAGCAAATCGAAAAGCCGATTTTGCCTTCCTAAGCGAAGCTGATCGAAAAGCATATTTTGCCTTCCTAAGCGAAGCAAATCGAAAAAAATATCTTCCCTTCCTAAGCGAAGCTGATCGAAAATAGCAGATCTTGCCTTCTTAAGCGAAGCAGATCGAAAAGCAGATTTTGCCTTCCTAAGCGAAGCAAATCGAGCATAACAGATCTTGCCTTCCTAAGCGAAGCTGATCGAAAATAACAGATCTTGCCTTCCAAACTGAAGCTGATCGAAAATAGCAGATCTTGCATTCCTAAGCGAAGCAGATCGAAAGGCAGATTTTTCCTTCCTAAGCGAAGCAAATCGAGCATAACAGATATTGCCTTCCTAATCGAAGATAACAGATCTTGCCTTCCCAAGCGGGACACGCCGAGAGAAAAGAGAACAAAGAAGAAGAAAGAAAGAAAAAGTCAACGTATATTGCGAGAATAAAGAAACAGTTGAAAAGTTCAGATTTCATCGAAGTCCCAGTGGAGCAGTTAGTAGATCGAAGCTACAATTCTCTGTTTGGAGCAAGTTAAAGAGTGAACAAGATTGAGGAAAGGCGAATTGAAGCTACGGGTCATTTCTCGCAGAAGCAGTGGCAGAATGGATCAAAGCAACAGGGTGTGAAGATGTTTGAGGAAGACAAGGACCATTAAGTCGAGGCTAGGCCAAGACCAGGCAAAATTGTTTCTTCTATTGTCTTTGCCCTATTCTCGTTTCACGACAATGAGCAAAGAGGGGCAGCTGTAATAACCAAATTTGCCCGGGCCCAATACATATTAGAGGCCCAAGTGATAAAATAAAAAATAATAAACCCAATAAAACAGTCCATAAAATGTCCAAATTTTCACAAGCCCATTAAAAGCCCAATACACAAAACCAAAACAAATAAACTTTAAATGTCCATTTACAGAAAAGTCCCAAAACCCAATTAGCCCAAAATACCAGACCCCAGTTTAATACAAATAACAGACCCAATTTCTAAAAAAACCGAGCCCAACCAAAATCGGCCCAACAACTTTAAGAATTTTCAGAACCCTAGGTCCCCTTTCCGAGTGCCGCCGCGCGTCCCCCTCATGCGCGTCGCTCCAGTGACCACACGCGCATTGCTCCAACTCCCAGGCGCGTCGATCTCCGCGCCCACGCCCACTGACGATCGGTACTCCCCAGGCGCCTCGCCTCCATCGTCCGCATGCCTCACTCCCATCACCTGCAAAATGAAAGAACGACAGAAGCAAGGAAAAACGACAAAAACGACAGTGGCATGCGAGCAGAAAACAAAAAACGAAGAAAGAGCATAACAGAAGAAGGAATCAAGAACAGAAATCGAGTCTGTAACACCGGTTATAAAAACCAAAACGAAAACCATTGTAATTTTTCCTGGGGGGATTTTGGAGAAACACCCAGCAACCAAAAAAGCCACTATAAACTTTTTTTTTTCTTCGGTTTTCTACGAACGACGAATACCGAAAAGAAATCCATAGAGAAATAAAAAAAACAAGAGAAATTCAAGGTTGCGTTTTCATCTACTGCTGATTTATTTTTATTTATTTTTATTTTCGAATATAAACAAACGAATAATAAAAAGGAAAAGCGGGAAGGAGAATACCTGTTCGAGGATGGCCGTCAGAGCCCCTGTCTCCTTCGTCGAAATTGAAACCGGAGATGGGGGTTCCGAGTTGGAATCGCACGGTCTTTGAGGTTTTGGTCCTAAGCAAATGGCAAGAGAACGTCGCTAAGCGCCTCCGTACGTCGATTTCGATGACGGATCGGTGGGCGAATGGCGCAATCCTCGGAGTCAGCAGAAACGCGAGTGAGGGGCTCGAATTTTTGTTTCCAAGGTGGCTAGGATTAGATTTCAAAAAGAAAGGAGGGGATTAGGTTTCGGCTGAGGGAAGAAGAATGAAGGGGCTAGGTTTTTTTGGTAAAGTGAGGGCGAGGTTAGTTCGTTTTAGGGGTATGTTAATGGCTATCGAAGGAAACGGCATCGTTCGAGAGACCCGAATTGACCCCTTCCCCATGACCCGATTGACCCGACCAGAAACCTATTCGAGGTCCGCGCATTTCATTAATATAGGTCAATTTGTGCGTTCGGTCCTCCAGTTTTGTGTTGACATCCGATTGAGTCCTTTTCTTTATTTCTTTTGTTTATTGCTAATTTTACCTCGAATTTTGAATGCTATTCAAATCAGGTCGCGTTCAGATGTTGGGTTTTGATCAGCGGAATATTTACTAGTTTAATCCCTGGACATGGGCGTGCATTTTAGTTTGATTCTGGCTTTAGTTAAATTTGTTTTATTTAATCATAAAATGGATTTGAGTCTCTTTTTAGATATTTTCATGTTCTTTTATTTATAGTCTTAGTAATAAATTTAAAAATATATAAAATACATATTTTATTATTTGATTTACTTTGAAATTCACTTTTATGTGTGTTCTTGATTTGAAGATTTACATAATATCTTTAAATACTCTTATACATATTCCGAATTATGCATTGGTATTATTATATTTGCCATTTTCACGATATTGCGTTCACATATTATTATTCCGTACTCGGTACTGCCCTTTCTAATATTGAATATTGGTTCAAAAAATGCATTTGGAAACAATTGAGTATTTTATAATTTTTAAGACAAGGCAATATTTGTACGTTTAGAAGTACGGAAAATTATATCCTAACGCGCTGAGTGTATTTTTCGTTCGACTGAACACTCAAATACCCTTTTTACATGTTTTTGAAAACCAAAGATGATCTCGGTGTCAGAATATGAATGTGTTATACCCTAACGTGTTGGGTATGGTACTTTTATTCCTTTGAAGCGAGTTGATCTTGAGATCCAATCCGATTTAGGTAACCCATTCTCGATATTCTTTTTACCCTAACTATTTTCAAAATAAGGCATGAGTCTCGGGAATTAAGAGGTGATCTTGGATTCAAGGATTAAAATCATCGTGTCCTACGTATTGGATGTGATATTTTGTCCTTCGAAACAAGAAAATCTTGATATTCAATTCAAGAAAATTCAAACATTTCCAAAAGAGACCAAATGTTTCAATTCTTTTGAAGTTTTTAAATTTTTGACATTAGGATATTAATTAATCAATTTGGTACCGATTTTGGGCGTTGCGAGGGTGCTAATCCTTCCTCGCACGTAACCGGCTCCCGAACCTGTTTTCTCAAACACTCGTAGACCAAAAGCTCTGTTTTAATAAACTGAAACATTTTTTATTAGAATAAGGTGATCCGATCACACCTAAATAAAGATCGGTGGCGATTCCCTATTTTAAAAGTCGATTCCCGTTTTGTCAAAAAATGGTTACGACATATGATATTGATTGCATCATATGTAATAGCTTAATTTAATATTTACGAGTCAAATATGGTTTTAGAAAAGTTTTTGAATTAGCAATGTAAAGATTTATTCGGTTAAGTGGTTTTAGAAAATGAGGTTTCGGGACCTCGTTCTTATAAACTGAGCCGTAAATATTTTTAAAGATTTTTACCGAGTGGCATTAAGGTGATATTAAAATTTCGTTGAAAAATTTTAACGTTTCCATAGTTAATTAATTAAAAATAATTAAATTGTAAAATATGTAAAATTTAATTACTATTTGACTAAATGGGTAATTGATAAAGGTCATATCTTTAAAATATTTAAATATTTTATATTATTAAAAAATATTTAATATTTAAAAAATAATATTTAAAATTTTAAAAAATATATTATAAAACATTTCAAATATACATTTCAAGTCATTTCAAAATCTAATATAAAAAATAAATAAAATAAATAAATAAGCAAGAATAAAAAAACTTAAAAAAAAGAAAAAAAAAGAAATAATAGAACAAAGTAATATAGGACAAAACTTAAAATAAATAAATAAATAAATAAGAAAGAAGACAGTAATAATATGTGCGGCATCCAAATTTGGTGGCGCCAATTAAATTGGCTCCACCAGAAAATGGAAAATTGTTTTTAAAGTGTCCTCATTTTTTAGAAATTATAGTATTTTCCTGGTATTTATATAGGTGGCGCCATCCTAAATGGTTCCACTAAAAAATTAGTTTTTTATACTGATTGTTGACGTGGCATGTTGGTGGTGCCAAACTCTTTGGCTCCGCCAACTTTTACTGTAGATTTTAAGTAATTTACGTGTTTAATTAAAAAATGGGTCATTTATGTAATTAATTAAATTTTTTTAGTTATTTTTACGAAAAAGCCCACTATATTGGCACCAAGTCAAAAAGAGTTTATTGATTCAATGTTGATAGGCATATCGTTGGAAGTACCGAGTTGATTGTCTATCGCATTAGATCTACAGAAAAACACATGGGCATGTCCTTTAAGTAGTTGGTTGGATTCTGTCAAGGGAAATAGCAATCAAATTCGAATTCGAAGTGGTTGAGGTTGTTGGTTAAAGTTGTGCCCTTCTAGTTCTCAAGGCTATGGAGATAAATTATGGATGCGTGTTTCGCAGTTGTCCCTTTAGTAAGGGTTAGTTATTAGATGTCCCTATAATTAATTTATACATGAAAGGATTGGTGGCCAAAGGCACCCTCGACCACTATAACTAGCTTATCAATCAAAGGAGAAAACTTGCTATCAAGAATTGGTTCGAAACTGGAGCAAAAATCAATCTTGAAGCTAGAATTTTATCATATTGATTTATTTAATTAAAATTTATTTTGCTTATTTTTACTATCATTTCTATTTCTATTTCAATTACTATAATTTTTTTTTACTTTTATCATATTTAAATTATGCTTCTTTATTTTTGTATAGACCATCACATGTTGTGGGCTTATTTAAACACGTAGCCTAATCTATTTGAACAATAATTTTTAGATAACTTCCTATATTGCTATTTATATACAAAATATACAATTTAAGTATAAGAATTTATTTTTGGTAGATCCGAATCCATCAAAAAACATATAATATTAGAGCCTAAATTCTAAATCGATGTTAAAAATTATATATAGTTTTGATACATATAAAGAAACAAAAAAGCAAAATTGGCATGCAATGGGGTTCTACTTATTTCGTTACTATAGGGTATTTGGAAGTGGAGAAATAGGAAAATCTTTCAAGGGCATAGGGATTGAAAATGAAGCTGAATAAGAGTGGATATTGTTAAATCTATCATCACTTCACAGTTTAAATGTTTTACTACACCTGTTTCACTGCACTATAAATGTATAATTTTAAAAATAATCCTTACTATTTATTTTTAATATTTTTAATATTTTTAAAGTCAAACAAATATTTTTAAACATAATTCTTCAAATTTGAAAAAGTAATTGCTATAATCATTTCATATTCAGGCTATTAATGCAGTTGATTAAGGGAAATTAACATTTTGATTAACAAAACCAAACTAACCATTAGTTTGAAAACAAAATAAAGCAACAATGGTTCTTAATGAATTAAAATTTTGAAAAAGAAGAAGAAGAAAAGAAAAAGAGAGGTCACTAATTGAAAAAAGAAAAAGAGAATTCACCTAATACTTAATATATAAACTGTGACATGGTCCACTTCATTGCCTTTGTTTTTTCATTGCTCTTAAACTTCAAATATGGCGGAAAGGTTTGTGTTTAGTATTGCAGAATTGTTTTTGTTTGATGCAGTGGCTGAGGCTCCACCGACACCCTTTAAACCCAACCTCTTGTTATTAGATTCTCCAATGTTTGGCTTTTCACCAACCCATTAAATGGGGCATGGCATGCAATTCATTATGCCATGCACTTAGTTATGGTGACGTTCACACCTCCACTCATTATAATATCTTTACTTTAATAGGAGTAACTAAAATTTCCATTTATCTTTTTAAGTTAATAAACAATCCTATAGATAGTCGTGAGATCTGAATTCACATTTCAAAACCTTTGTTTTGGTATTTGTTATTTTTCCAGTTTAGGATATAAATTTTGTTATCTCACAAATTTGTATTGGCACCAAGGTAAAAAGAGCTTGTTGATTTGGTATTGATAGGCATATTGTTGGAAATGCTGAGTTGATTGTCTATCGTATTTGATCTACCAAAAAACACATGAGCATGTCTAATTAAGTAGTCGGTTGGATTCTGTCAAGGGAAATAGCAATCATATTTGCAGAGGTTAAGGATGTTGGTTAAAGTTGGGCCCTTCTAAATTTTATAGACCTCGATACTTTTATCTAGGGTGGCTCAAATAAAAGTATATTTATCAAGTATTTTCCTTATCTTGATTGTTTTCATAATCATTATTATCATTTGGTTTATCTAATATTATTGAATCCTAAAATGATCGTCCGATAACTGACAATTGATAAAGGACTCCCTTATAATAACCTGAAAAGAAGGCAAATAAACTGATAGGGATTGTTGCCAAATATGCAAATGCCCATGAATATGCAGTCAAAGCAAAAGCTGAAATTTTCATTTTTCCTATAGGACGTCTATCCTATAGAACTATGCTCTTTTAAGTAACTTTCAAAAAAAAGAAAACTTACATATAGATACATATCCAAATTAAATCTGAATGAAAAACTACATTAATCTTAACTTAAATAAAATGAAAATTTATATTATATTATTAAATTAAGACTAATGTAATTTTTAATTTAATAACTCTTAATTTTTTTTAATTTCAGTCTTGACTTAAGTCGTTAAATTTATTAAATTAAATTTTATTATCTTTAGAATTTTATGTGACAAATATATTATTATATTTGTAATATCATGTCAGTTTGTTATT
This sequence comes from Gossypium australe, assembly GCA_005393395.2. NCBI lineage: Eukaryota > Viridiplantae > Streptophyta > Magnoliopsida > Malvales > Malvaceae > Gossypium > Gossypium australe. The sequence goes on from CM016626.1 coordinate 155,034,875, forward strand.
TTCACATAATACTCACAAAAAGTGTCGCTATTTTAATTTTATGGATTTAACAACTATCGTCTGAGCTATGATTAAAATTTTAAAATTCGAAAAAGTATATGAACTAAATATGATCGAATTGAAGAAAAAAACTAAACATACAACTTATGCATAGTACAAGACTAATAGTAGTGTTAAAGTTGAATTACGGTCATTTGCCCGATCTCATTTGCAACGATGGCTTGTCATGTTGTTATATTAGGAAAAAATGATGAAATATGATTGTTGGGCCTAAATTTTGCTCGGGACCCAAAACAAACAAAGCAAAAAATCCAAACAGTTCGTAGCCCATTTTTAACAAAACCCAAACCCAAAATTTCAGCCCAAATCACCAGACCCAAAACTGAAAACAGAACCCTAGCAGAACGGCGCCGCAAGTCCACCCCGCAACATGCGCGACTCCAAGACTGGCTCATGCCCACGTACCTGCGAGAAAAAAGGGAACACAACAGCACGATAGCGCAGCAAAGCAACAGCAAATAGGGTTTTTCAGTTGTAAAAATAAAAGGCTATAAAAGCCTTCGAGATTACTGTAAAAGGGGGTTTTTTTTTTTGGAGGACGATTTAGAGAGAACGGCAATATACACCATTTTTGCAAAGAGATACAAAGAATCAAAAAGAAAAGGTTTATTTCTTGCCTTCCTCTCTTCGGCAGTCTATATACATCAAGATTTTTCCTTTTTTTGTTTTTTCTATATATAAAATACGTTGAAAAAAAAAGAAGTCAGGAGGATTTCACCTGGCTTCCTTCAGCCGCCGCAACCGATGCGCGTGTGGGGGAAGGCTCGCCGTCGCAAAAAAAAAAAAGGGTTTAAACCCTGGAAAATAAGAACGGAGAGAAGGGTTCTGTTAGGGGCTTTCTTTTTCTTGTTTTGCTTTTAGAACAAAGATGAAAAATGAAAAAACATTGGCTCTCTTGCTTTTGAGCAAACAATGAAACGGCGCCATTAATGGTGGGGTCCATGCGCATTTACCCTAAATGGGTAAATTCGCGATTGGTCCTCCTTTTGGTGATGTTGTTTTAATCTCATTCTTTTCAGTTTTTTTTCTATTTTTTAAATTTGGCCCTAAATTTTCTGTTTTAGATCCAATTTAATCCTTTTTCGATTATCATTGAATAATTTTTTTAATATTTTAATATTTATTTTTTAGTATCTTTACTATTATTATATATCATTTTGTTTACCCTTTTTTTTATACCTATATTTGTCAACAGTATATTATTATTAATATCATTAAAATCATTTTCATTACTATTTTATTATATGTGCTACATCTATTGTTCTTTTTATAGTATTATTACTTTTATATTATTATTTTTACTACCCTCTATTATTTTATATATTATTATTATTACTACCCTATATTTATAGTATTATTACTTTTATATTATTACCATAATCACGTTTCTTATATTTCTTACACTTTATTATTATTATTATTTTTGTTTTAACATTGCTTGTTGCTATTTCTATTTTTTCGTTATTATCTTTTATGTCATTTTGTTGTATCATTTTGTTACTATTGTTTTTACTTTTGTTATTATTTATTACTATCATTATTTTACTATACGTACTATTATTTTCATAATTATAGGTATTATTATTTTTATCCTTATTTTTTAACAACATTGTTATTATTGTTTTCATTATTATTTTTTTTACTATTACTAGTGTCATTATTATCATTCTATTATTTATCTTATTTTCTTTTACCACATATTTTCAAACTCATAAAAATGTTTTCTTAAAAATAAAGGCAATATTTGGTGGTTGGAAATTCAAGAAATCGTGCCCTAACGTGCTGGGTTGTGGTTTCTGTTTGGCCAAATCATTAAATATCCTTTAAAATTGTGTCCATTTTTTAAACAAGGCAATGTTTCATGTTTTGGAAATTCAAGGAATCGTGCCCTAACGTGCTGGGTTGTGGTTTCTGTTTGACTAAATCATAAATATCCTTTAAAATTGTGTCTGTGTTTTAAAATTAAAAGCAAGGCAATATTTCATGTTTGGAAATATGAAGGATCGTGCCCTAACGTGCTGGGTTTCGGTTCTTTCATTTGGCCAAGTGATGAAGTACCCTTTTTAAAATGACAATGCATGAATCTTGGAAATCATGAAATGATCTTGGTTTCGAAGGTCTGAAATATCGTATCCTAACGTGCTGGACGTGATATTTCATCCTTTCGGAACAAGAGAATTTCGATATCCAAATTCGAATTACCCAAACATTTTCCAAATGATCCATATTTTAAAATCTTTTCAACTTTCAATATTAGGACATTAATCAATCAATAAGGTACCAATTTTGGGCGTTGCGAGGGTGCTAATCCTTCCTCGTGCGTAACCGACTCCCGAACTCGTTTTCTTAAAATCCGTAGACCAAAACATTTTCAAAAGTGGCCCAATCACACTTAAAAAAGATTGGTGGCGACTCCGTTTTCCTTCTAAAGTCGGCCCGTTTTCAAACAAAAAGATGGTTTCGACAATGATCTTCAAGAAACCCTACTAAATACACGAGAAAACTTGAAAGAATTAGTATCCGATACTTGCATCCAAATCCTCAATAATGTAACTAATTAGAGCATGAATTAACCTTCTTCACCATGCCACTACAAATCAAGCTATAACATAAGGTTTTTTATTATATTTTTCTCTCCCTTTTACATTAATATTAAACAAATCTTTTAAATTAATCCGAAATTAAATAATCACTATAAAAATTAAGAAAGTACATCTTCTTTGAATTGTGATGAACCAAAAATCATATATGGAGAAAAATTGTAACCACTTATTCCGTGATGAAGCAAAAAAGAAAGCCCAATCTCATGTTTTTGGCTTGGAATTACGTTTTTAAAGTATATTAATTTGGAGAAACTTAATGTAATCAATCAAAGTAGTAATAGAATAATTGTGTTATGAAACTTTCTTGCCATTGCAATGTCAATCTGGGTAAGCACCTAGATTTATAGCATCTCCAATCACAACTTTGTTGCCTTCATCGTACGGCTCATGTTTAAGAACATAAAAATCAAGCATTTGATCACCAAGCAATTGTAGCTGTTGAGATGCAAACGGGTGGTTTGTATCCCCAATTTAGAATGTTAAAGTTGAATAAATAAGTGACTAAATATGTAGCTTGCCCTCACCAACTTTTACCAATAACAATTTTTTTTAATGGTTCAGATTTGAACCCGCATTTCAAAACTTTCGTTTTAGTGTTTATTGTTTTTTCAGTTTTGGAGATAGACTTCTTCGTTAGTGTTTATTGTTTTTTCAGTTTTGGAGATAGACTTCTTCGTCTCACAAAGTTATATTGGCATCAAGTTAAAAAGAGTTTGCTAATTTAGTATTGATAGGCATACAGTTGGAAATATCGAGTTAATCGTTTATTGTATTTAATCTACTGAAGAACACATTGGCATGTCCAATTAAGTAGTTAGTTGGAATCTGTTATAGGAGGAAATAGTAATCAATTTTGAAATGGTTGAGGCCATTGGTTCAAGTTGGGCCATTCTAGTTCGCAAGGTTTTCGGAGTTAAATTGTGGACTTGTGTTTCGTAGTTATTTATTCAATAAGGGTTAGTTGTTGGACATTTTTGCAATAAATTGACACATAGAAAGGTTAATAGTCTAAGACATCCTCAATCATTATAATTGACTTATCGATCAAAGGAGAAGACTTACTATTAAAGTATATCGTACATTTAGTCATATATCAACCCTAATTAAAATACTTCTTATACCCATTAAAGCCAAACCATTTATTTATCTAACTTATATTTATTTTGGTAAAGGAAGACTTATATTTATTTAATTTATTCTTAAAACTTCAAAGAAACCCATCTTTATCTTCTAAGTTTCAAAAAGAGGCTTAAATTTTATTTTTCAAACATTCTCCCATTTAACCTAAAAAAAATCCTTCTCAATCCAAAACAAATATTTAAATTATATTACCACATATAATTTATGAATTTAATTTAAATAATATTTTTAATTCATATACTTTTTAACGAGTAAACTATCAAAATAGTTACTTTTGTTTATCTGTCTCAAGTTACATTTTAGTTACTATAGTTTGAAATGTTATATTTTAATCACTTACGTTAATATTTTTTTTACGAAATCATCACTCTGCTGTTAAAATTTGTTATTTCCCAAACGATAGTCTAATATGACAGTTAAAATGTGTTTTAAATGTCATGGTAAAGTGACCATTTTTTTCATAAAACGATAACAAAAGTAACTAAAAATAACATTTTAAACCTAAGTAATTAAAATGTAACATAAATAAAATAAAAATGTTTATTTTGATAGTTTACCTCCTTTTTTTTAATTTATCAACACAGCGTGGTTAAGTTCCACCCAAGTCAACTATGAAGCTTAGTCAACAATCAAAAGCAGATATTTGCCTGAACCACAACCACAAAATTTAATGCATGGCTACTTCGATATGAATAATAAAAAATAAAATCATTATTGAGTGCCTCAATCATTCATTTGCCTTCCTTCCCCTCAATCGTTCAAGCTTTGCTCTAGAAATTCAATAATGGCGGAAACGTTTCTGTTCAATATTGCAGAAAGGGTTGTGGAGAAAATTGTCGGTCTCACTGTAGACGAAGTTCGCTTGGCGTTTAATGTCAAAACCGATCTGAAAAAGCTGGAGGACACCATGATCGGCATTAAAGCTGTGCTCTTGGATGCCGAGCGGCAACAGCACCAAAATGAAAAGCTGCGCATCTGTATGTGGAAGCTCAGAGACATCTTTTACGATGCTGAGGACGTTATTGACGATTTCAAGTGTGAAGCTCTCCGCAAACAGGACGCCATCAATCATCCCGACATCAACAACTTAAAGGTGCGAGTTTTAGGTTCCTGTTGTTTGCCTCTTTCATTTTCTTTAAAAATGAGTCATAAAATCAAAGACATCAATGGGAGACTAGGCGAACTTGCCACTGAGTGGAAAAGCTTTGATCTAAGACAGTGTAGCGACAACCGACATGTTTTTCGCAGAGAGACCATCTCTTTTGTGGATTTGTCTGATGTTATTGGTAGAGATGAGGATAAAGAGAACATTATTAGTATGTTGATGAAACCAAGTGAGGCTCGAAATGTCCCCGTCATTCCCATTGTTGGACTTGGGGGTTTAGGAAAAACCACGCTCGCGCAATTAGTATACAATGACGGTCGAGTTACTAGCCTTTTTCCTTTGAAGATATGGATCTGTGTTTCTGAGGAATTTGATCTTTCTAGATTGCTCAAGCTGCTTATTCAGTCTGTAAATAAAGGAGAAAGATGTGATGATTCAACACTTGACGCCTTGCAAGCTCGTTTGAGAAGCCTTTTGAATGATAAGAAGTTCTTGCTCGTCCTGGATGATGTGTGGAATGAAAATAAAGCAAAATGGGTTGAGTTACGAAATTTGTTGAGATCAATAGATGGCTCGTCTCAAAGCAAAATTATCGTGACCACTCGGAGTTTGAACGTGGCCTCGATAATGAGTTCGATTCCCCCTTACGAATTGAAAGGTCTCCCTTTTGACGATTGTTTGGCTTTGTTTACAAAATGGGCTTTTAATGATGGTCATGAGAGACAATATCCAAATCTCATGAGAATCGGGGAGGAGATTGTGAAAAAATGCAAAGGAGTTCCTTTGGCAGTAAGAACATTGGGAAGTCTACTGTTTCAGAAAACTGATGAATCTAATTGGATCTATATTAGAGAGAGTGAAATATGGAGACTTGAGCAACATGAAAACGATATTTTGCCAGTATTGAAATTGAGTTATAATTATTTGCCGTCTCATTTGCAACGATGTCTTGCTTTTTTGTCCTTGTACAAGAAGGATGAGATGTATTATAGTGACAAAGTCATCTATCTTTGGATGGCAAATGGGCTCCTTGAGCACCCAAAGCAAAATCAAGAGTGGGAGGATGTTGGCAAACGATATTTGAACGAATTACTATCAAGGTGCCTCATCCAAAAGGAGAGGGATTTTGGCTTGTATTTTACCTTCAAAATGCATGATCTGGTACATGATCTTGCATTAGATGTGTCTCAAAAAGAATGTAAAACAGTGAATTCCGAAACAGAAACGGTTGATGAAAATGTTCGACATTTATTATTATGTGATCAGAAGTTGGTTGGAGTTCCACGTGTTTTGGAGGAAGTGAAAAATGTTCGAACGGTAATCATCCAAGATGCTTCAAAGGAATCAAAGACTACTCATGAATCACTTATAAATCTGTGTCTCTCCAATTTCAAGTATCTACGAGCATTAGAATTAAGGAACTCACCATTGGCGGCTTTACCGAATTCCATTGGTACCTTAAAGCACTTACGAGACCTTGACTTGGGCGGATGTTGGAGGATACGTAAACTCCCGAGGTCTTTCGATAAGCTTCGCAGCTTGCAATCTTTAAATTTGGGAGGTACTGGTTTGGAGAAGTTGCCTGACAGAGTGCAAAGGTTGATTGAGCTTAGACATCTAGTAATAACCATTAAAGCTTCGCATTTGAAAGAAATACGAGCAGGATGTTGGACTTGCCTTCAATACTTGGAATTGAGGAGCTGTAGGGAATTAGAATGTTTACCTGAAGGAATGCAGTGTCTGAAGTCACTTCGGACACTTGTTCTGAGTAATTGTCCTAAACTTGTCTCATTGCCTCGGAGCCTGAAATTCCTAACCAAGTTAGAACACCTTGTTATATTTCGTTGCGATCAAATCAATTTGAAAATGGAAGCAGAAGAGGAAGAAGACAAAGACCTTCAGTTGAGCCTTAAAACTCTCTCACTCGATCATATAAATGCCTCAACAGATTTGCCACGATTGCTTCTTCAAGGATCTTCTTCCACTTTGCAGCAATTACAAATTAATTGGTGTCCAAATTTGTCCGTTCTGCCAGCGTGGCTACTGAATCTCACTTCTCTTCATGAACTTGAGGTTGTTAATTGCGAAAAATTGTCAGCTCTACCGGAGGGAATAGACCGCCTCACCAACCTTAGAGAATTGACAATTGATGGATGTCCGGAGTTGAGCAAAAGATACAGAGAAAATGGGGGCGAAGATTGGCACAAAATTGCTCACATCCAAAAGGTTGTTTGTTATTAAGGATGAAGATTGAGGTATGTGGTAAAATTGTAATTCCTCTTATCAGATTTGATTTCATATTATGTTTCCCTTTAGAGTAGAGTAGAGATTGTGTCTGTTGTTTACTTTCTCTCAAAAAGCAGGGTTTTGGTTGGAAATTTTGCATGTTTAAAGTTTGTTAAATACTCATTGTGTTTGGAAACATTGCATTTATGAAATGTGAAGATGGAGATGGAAGAATCAAGTAGAGGTTGAGGCAGGGCACGGAAAACTTTCACTTTATTTGCATTTGGATTTCAGTTGTAATTGTAATAAGTGAGCTTTTGCTTTGGATATATCAAATGGCTTCATGGGATGTTTGTTTGAGATGTTTGGATTTTTTAGTTTAATTTTATTAATTGTTTATTTTGTGATGGAGAAATGATGCCGTAGTTATAAAATTAGTATGATAATGTATTTAACTTTTTAGAATTACATACTTTATCGATTTGATCATGATTATAAAAAAAAAATTCTAAAGAATTAAAATATATTTACAAAATTTAAAAATACAAATTACAAAATAATAAAAAATGTTATTCTTACATATTAATAATTTCTTTTAAAATTTTAAAACATAATTTCAAATTAATAACTTCTTTTAAAATTATAAAATATAGTTTGTAACTTGAAATTTCTAAGCCCTAGATATTGACATCAACATTGTTTCTTTTTTTTACTCAATGCTTTGCTTGGTAGACCGGAAAAAAATTGAAGTGGTAGAAAATTTGAAAAATATAATTTTTCTGGTAGGAAACAAAATTTGATAGAAAAAGTAATTATCTTTCTAATCGTTGCTTAGTAGAGTTGAGAAATGACATGAAAGAAAATAAAACATTTGAAAAAACATATAATTTTAAACTAACATACATATATATCTCTCATTTTCTCTCCTTTCATTGTTCCAATTTGAAAGGATTAGTTTTCCAAAAAAAAAGTACCAAAGATCTAAACACTATGAAAGTATATACACATTCGCATTGGTTTTTGTGAAGATTGAACAAAATTTAGTTAGTTTATTTAGAACAAGCTGGAATTATTTTTGGGCTTCTCTTAATCTATAATATATAAAAGTAAGAATTTAAATTTTTTTTGAATCGACCATAATATCCTTTAATGTTCATTAATTACTAAATCGGTATTAAATAAAAATTATTTTTAAAAAAATAATAGAATTTTTCTTCATTTGAACTGGATGATTAAAAATATCAGATAAAATCATATCAATAATTTCTTTTATAATAGAGGTTTTTTTTATTTGAGTTACACAATTGGGTATATTAATTATTAATAACATATATTATTTTAAATAAATTATTATTTAATTAGTGTTACAGTTATATTTAGGGGTGAGCAAAACTCGATATGACTCGAAAAAATCGAAAAAAATTCGAATCTCGAGTTAAACGAGTCGAGTTATTCGAGTCAACTCGATTTTTTTTCGAATTTCAAGTTCGAATTGAGTTGAGTTTTCGAATTCGAATAACTCGAATAATTCGAATAATTCGAATATCAAACTATAATATTTTACATTTTTACCCCAAACTCCCAAACATTTTTACTTTTCCCTCAAAACTTTTACTCCTTCCCACTTTCCCCCCACAACTTTTACTCCCTCCCATCCCAACCCCCCGATCTAACCAAAATCCATTTCCCACCAAAATTTTACTCTCTCATGTACTTTTTCTCAAAATTTTACTCCCAAAAACACTCAAAACTTTTTATTTTCCCCCCAAATTTTTACTCCTTCCCACTTTTTCCCTAAAACTTTTACTCCCTTCCCATCTCACCTCCCATCTACCCCAAACCCATCCCCCCTCCAATTTTTTCTTTAATATTTTCCTTGCAAAATTTTACTCCCCCTATTTAGTTTCCCTCAAACTTTTATTCTCCAAAACTTTTCATTTTCCCCCTAAACTTTTACTTCTCACCCTTTACCCTCAAATAAAAAATCAAAATTATCCAAAAAAAAATCACTAAACATAAATAGTAATAATTTTATTTATATCTACTATTATATTATTAAATTAAATTTCACATTTTATATTATTTATATTATTGAATTGTTTAGTCATATTGAATATTTATATTAAAATTGAATTATTAATTATGCCATAAATATTCGTGTTAAAATTTTATATTAGTATCAATTTCACATTTCATCTTTAAAATAACTTTTATTAAAAAAATCACATTTTTACATTTAATATATTTTTTAATTTCAAAATACATAGTGACAATAATATGAAGATAATTGAAACAACTAAACAAGCAAAGAAGCTAACCCTTATATAAAAGATTAATAAATGAATTATTTAGTGATGAAAGTTAATAAAATATTTGGTTAAGGTGGACAAATTTTATTACGATGAGTGACAATGGTTACAAGGACCCAAATTTATTTTTTAAAATTTAACTCGAACAAATATATTCGATTCGATTCGATTCGAATTCCATCTCACTCGACTCGATTCGAGAAAATTTCAAATCAAATTAGGATGATAAAATATGATTCGTCAACTCGATTAACTCGAAATTTTTTCATTCGATTTGATCAAACGCTCACCCCTAGTTATATTATCAATTTAAATTAAGATTTATCATTATAAACAACTTTCAACAAAAGGAGATTATTAAAATTAGTAAGTTTAAACTGTTTCAAAAATAATAAAGTTTGTTTTCTCCTTTTTTCCATTAGTTGGCATGAAGAATGATAATGCCATTAAACCGAATAAGTCTCTGAAACTAATCTGAGATCGAATAATCAATAGCTATACCAATATAGAAACCAAGAAAATGCATATTCCTCGATTGTCAATGATTGATAAATGATTAGTTTATTATATGAAACAACAAAGAATGCCATGATACGGTCAGTGATGTTTACCTGACATTTTCTAATCTTGATTGTCTTCATGCATCACCGGTTTGCTTGGATGCTGTTGAATCACGAGGTGATGGTTTGGTAACTGACTGCTGTAACATCCTAGATTAGGGGTTATGCATTCGTGCGTAATTCATGAGATAGTGGGCTCAGTGGGTGTGTTGGATGTGATCTGAGGAGTTTTAGGAACCCTAAGATGTAAGGAAATGTAAGGAAATGTAAGGAAATGTAAGGAAATGTATGGAAATGTAAGGAAATGTAAGGAAATGTCTTGTCTTGGAAATGTGAGGAAATGTCCTGGAAATGTAAGGAAATGCCTTGTCTTGGAAATGTGAGGAAATGTCCTGGGAATGTAAGGAAATGCCTTGTCTTGGAAATGTAGAGAAATGTCCTAGAAATGTAAGGAAATGATTTAGAAATGATTCAAAAGAGGAAAGTAAACATTTCGGGAAACTTGGAAATGTAAGGTTAAAGGAGGCAAATGAAAATTTTTGGAAACTTGGAAATGTAAGGAAATGTCAAGTTTTAGAATTTAAAAAGAGGAAATTAAGGCAAGGTGGCCTTAAGAAAATTTATGGAGGAAATATGACATGAAATTGGGCTTGTAAAAGTGGCCTGGAAATGCCACTTAAAGGTTTAGCATGTGACGCCACCTACATGTGCAATTGGGCCAGGGTTCGAATCACTTAGGAAGCAGAAGAAAGCTTTTATTTTTGCGGCAACAAGAGGAAGAGATGGACAGCTTGGGGAGTCTTTGGGAGGAGTTTAAGATGAGGTTTTATTCTTATTAAAATTCGGCTAAAAGGGGTGATAAATGTGGATATTATTTCTTTTATTTTGATAGATAAGGAAGAGATAAAAGAGGATTATTATTAGTATTATTTTTATTAGGAGATAAGAGATAAATATTGGATTTTGTTGATAATTAAAGTGATAAATCAAGGGATAAAGTTATCAAAATAGAAGAGTGGTGGCCAAGTAAGGGACTCTAGCCTAGTAATTTTGGCTATAAAAGGAAGAGTAAGGCTATTCTTCATTCATTCTTTTCTCTTCAAGAAAACCTCTGCCGAAATTCTCTAAAGTTTCTCCTCTTCTCTCTGCCGAATTCTCTCTGCCATTATTCTCTTTTTCTCTTTTCTTTTCTTCTTCTATTACAAACACAATCAAAAGCCGAAGATGCCAATAGCCCTAGTCGATTTCTCACTAAGCCTCAAGAGCCAAAATTGTTATCCACATCAAAGCCATAGCCGAATACTGCTAAGGGTTCAAGCAAGAGTTCCATCAAATTCTTCAGTAAGGGTAAGATTAGGTTAGATTCTCATTCTATTTCTTTTAAGGCTGTCGAAATTAAGATTCTAATACCCTTAATATCTGTTGCCGAAGAGATCTTTCGAGATCTACTAAGTGTCGACTACAAGGAAGGAGCAGTTCTTTTCTCGAAGGTACACCATAGGCCGCGTGTTCCCTAGTTATTCGGTGAATTTTGGGATTTAAAATCCACAAGGTAAGTCATATTTAAAATTCACATTCGGGTTATATGAGAAAGGGGAAGTGAATGTGACGACTTCGGTCTCACTATCTGAATGTGGTGGCTTCAGTCACATTATCTGAATGTGGTGGCTTCGGTCACATTATCTGAATGTGGTAACTTCGGTTACATTATCTGAATGTGGTGTCTCATGACACAATTATTTAATCTGGTGGCTATGCCACGAATTTTATATGGGCGATGAGCACGTCGACTGCAGCGACTGCCTTCGATGGAGTGTAGCGGAAGGAGGGTTGACTTAGTAGTCCCCACGGTGTGCAGGTAGGTACGGGGATGTGTAGCGGATGGCATCTAGGTTTGGGTTTGGGATTGCATCATTATTTTGAAATATTGTGTGAACATGATTTGTATGGTATGCCTAAATCTATTAAATTTTAGTGTTGGTTACACATTGAGTCTGTTTGACTCACCCCGTTCTGGGACTATTTTCAGGTGACGAACAGTAATGGACCGGGCTCGGCAGAAGCTTAGGGGTGGCCATGCACAGCAAGGAAATTTTTATAATTTGGACTTTTATTTTATTTTAAGTATTTTAAAATTTTGGTTTTGGGAATATTTGATGTAATAAGGCCATAGCTGAACTTGTTTATTTTATATTGAAAAAGAACCCCTCCGAATAGCGTAAAGAGGAGGCAAACCAAACCAAAAGGTGTGGCATGCTTATCCCAAATCAATACATTGATCATAACTGTGAGAAACTTGTTAACCACAATGGTCACAATAAATGCAGTGGCGAAGACCGCCTTCCTAGCCGCGAATTCGAAGAAATTAATGAGCAAAGCGAACAAGCACGACAACGATACAGTAGTAATGTAACACCCCAAACCCGGCCTAGAAGTTAAGCCCGAATCTGGTGTGTCACATAAAGTTTTTTTTTTTTTCAAACCATCTTTGAGATTGTTAAAAACTTGTTTGAGAATTACAGCCTCTTTGTTAAAACCCAAAACACTTAAGCAAATGTTATTTACTTGAAACGTAATTATCTTTAAAAACCTTTTTGGTTGTGAAAACATATTTGAAATAAACAATTTACAAAAATGGGAGGTTTGGGAATAGAGTTGCAGAAGCATTTCGAAAGAAAATCCGAGGCCTTATTATAACATTTAACCTAAAATAGTAGAGTAATAAAATAAACAAGAAAGAAGTCTGAAGTTCAAATAACCATTTCTGAAGTATGGCCTCTACTGAGTCATCCATGGCCCAAGTCCACGTCATTGAGCATTACCTGAAAAGGCTAAGAGAAAGGGGGGTGAGTTACAAGAACTCAGTGTGTAATCCCCTTACCGTTATCCATTGGGTTGTAATCCAATTAACAATATTTTGGGCCTAGCCCATTTTCAATAATAATAATAATGTATTAATTATAACATGAATATAAAATGCAATTCCCAAACCAAGCCTAGTATTTCCATCCGCTACACACCACCCGTACCAACCAACACACCTGTGGGGAGCTTTAGTCACCTACCCCGCCAACACACCAAACTGGGCATTAAGCCATATATCAAACTGGGCATAAAGCCATATTTCAAATCGGTGAGTGAAAATCAAATCAGTGAGTCCACAATCATCTCGGGTGACTCGTGCGACCCTAAAAATCAAATCGATGAGTGAAAATCAAATCGGTGAGTCCACAGTCATCTCGGGTGACTCGTGCGACCCTAAAAATCAAATCGATGAGTGAAAATCAAATCGATGAGTCCACAGTCATCTTGGGTGACTCTTGCGACCCTAAAAACCAAATCGATGAGTGAAAATCAAATTGGTGAGTCCACAGTCATCTCGGGTGACTCGTACGACCCTAAAAATCAAATCGGTGAGTAAAAATCAAATCGGTGAGTCCACAGTCATCTTGGGTGACTCGTGCGACCCTACAAATCAAATCGGTGAGTCCACAATCATCTCGGGTGACTCGTGCGACTCTAACAAATCAACCACTTCCTCCAATTACATAACCCAACCCATACAGTATGTCATGTATGCAAAGCACATTTCATAACGATATATGAAATAGATTAGCAGATAATTAGAATACACACAATCATGCTAATCAACCCATAGGGGTATAACGGTAATTTTACCCACTAAGGGTAATTCAGTAATTTGGCAACACAAGGGTATTTCGGTAATTTTCGCAACCCAAGGGTATTTCGGTAATTTTCGCAACCTAAGGGTATTTCGGTAATTTACCCTCTAAGGGTATTTTTTGTAATTTTTGCAACCCAAGGGTATTTCGATAATTTACCCTCTAAGGGTATTTCGATAATTTCGCAACCCAATGGTATTTTGGTAATTTACCTTCCAAAGGTATTTCGGTAATTTACCTTCCAAGGGTATTTCGATAATTTCACAACCCATGAGTATTTCGATAATTTACCCGCTTAAGGTATTTCGGTAATTTGCCCTCTAAGGATAATTCGGTAATTTACCCTCTAAGGGTAATTCGGTAATTTACCCTCTAATGGTATTTTAGTAATTTTACCCACCAAGTGTAATTCAGTAATTTTACCCACCAAGGGTAACTCAGTAATTTACTCTCCAAGGGTAATTCGGTAGTTTTACCAACCAAGGGTAATTCGGTAGTTTTACCAACCAGGGGTAATTCGGTAATTTACCCTCCAAGGGTAATTCGGTAATTTACTCTCCAAGGGTAACTCAGTAGTTTTACCAACCAAGGGTAATTCGGTAGTTTTACTAACCAGGGGTAATTCGATAATTTACCCTCCAAGGGTAATTCCTTAATTTCATATTCAACGGTGTTTTCAAAGGCCTACTATCGCTTCGAGTGGCACAGATTTCTATTTGGGTCTTTATGGAACTATTGGGTCAAAAATCCATTTTAGGCCTAAACGGGGTAATTTCGCAATTCTAGACTTAACTACTAATTTGGGCATAAAAATTTAAAACTATCAATCTGCGTCATACTGACTAAATTGACTATAACATGAGTTAGAAATCTCGAAATCTAAATCCATAAATTTTCCTTGAAACTAGACTCATATATCTTCTTACTGTAATTTTTCCAGAATTTTTGGCCTATCCATTTAGTACAGTTTATTCCTTAAAGTTTTCCTTGTTTCACTGTCCAAAGATTCTGACCTCTCTTACCTTAATTTCAATTATCTCACTGTACGGTTTTCATATACTGCTCCAACTTGTTTTTCTTGAAAATAGATTCACTAAGGAATCCATACATATAAATTATAACCCATAATTCACTTTGCACAATTTTCTATGATTTTTCCAAAACAGATCAGTGAACCCCGAAGTTAATCAGAACCAGTCACACTAAAATTAAGATATCTTATTCACTTTCTAATTCCTTTTCTCCTATTTTTAGTGATTTTTCAAAAACACATCACTGCTTCTAACCGAAACTGTTTTATTACGAAATACGATTACCACTACGATCATACGCACGCCCGAGTGATCACGGATGCCGGTTTTCAGTTTTCTTCGGTATTTCGACCGATTAATAGCATATTTCATACAAAATTTCAGAGAAGTGTGAGATTACTGTAATGGCCTAAATTCAAGGTTATCGGAACAATGGTTTCGTAACCATAAATCCGATTTAAAGAGAAATTTATTTTAATATTTTTGCATGAATATTTATATGATAGGAAATACTTTTATAAATATTTATAAAATGTTAGTAATGTGGTATTAAAATTTCGTTAGAAAATTTTAACATTTGGGTAGGTAATTAAATAAAAAGGACTAAATTAAAATGAAAGTAAAAGTTGAATTATAGATTAAAAGAAATTATGAAGGACCAAAAAGGCAATTATGCCAATTTTAATTGATGAGGCGGCATAAGTATAGATTTTTTTTTTGTGTGTGATAAAATATATTATTATTTTATGTTAATATAATATAATATTATATAATAAGGTTAAAAAGAGAAAAAGAAAGAAAGAAACAGAGAGGAAAACAGAAAACCCAAGACGAAACAGAGAAGAAATAGGGGAGAAAGAAAGAAAAGGGATAATAGAGTTTTTAAAGCTTGGAGTTTAATTTGGTAAGTTAATTTAGTCCTTTTCTTTTAATTTTGATGCTTTATAAGTTTTAGAACAAAGTTTTGATGAATTTAAGTTGAAGTCTTTGAAGTTTTAGAGTTTTTGAATATAGTTTATGATGAATAAAATGATGAATTAGTGGTTTAATTGAAAGAATTTGAAGTTAGAATTGGATAAAGGACTTAATTGTAAAACAAGCTATAAGAAAACAGTTTTGGGACAGCAGCAGTAGAGTAAGTTTGAAAATTCACCAAAAATCGTAGAAGTGGAATTATAAGTTGAGTGAGATATGAAATTAAAGCCTATTGAGTCTATTTTCATATGAAAGAAACAAGGAAAGAAAATAAGTTCTGTATTTTGAGATATCTAGATTTTTGTAAGACTGGTTCAGAATGAATTCGGGTTCCCCTGTTTTAACTTTAGAAAATCATAAAAAATTGGATAAAAATAATTAGGGGATTAAGTTTATATGTTTAGAATTCTTAATGAGTCTAGTTTCAATAGAAATAAACGAGAACATCATCTGAATCTTGTATAAAGAGATAATTAATTTTTAGTGAAGAAGGGTCAGAACTGCCAGACAGCAGAACAGGAGTGACTTTGATGAATAAACTGTACTAATTGGCTAGGCCAAAAATTCTGGAAATTTTATGGTATGAAGACATGTGAATCTAGTTTCAGAGAAAACTAACGGTTCCTCATTTGGAGCTCTGTAGCTCGAGAAATAAATAATTTAGTGACTATGACTCAAGTAGACAGCTTTGAATAAACTAAAAATAATAATAGAATTATAGAAAATGCTAGATGTGAACATGAAATGTATTGAATTGATGATTGAATTTATTTATTTAGATCCGGAAAACTCAAATACGAAGCTAGATCGAGGAAAGAAAAAAGTTCCGGATTAGTAGATTTTGTAAACGAACTGATAACGAGGTAAGTTCATGTAACTTGAATTATATTCTTAAATGTTGAAATGTATGTTATTGTTGTGAATATAATTTGAATGTTCATGGTATGAAAATTTTATGCAATATTGATATTTTGATAAAAAGGGAAAGAAATCCCGGTTGAATGAAAGGAAAATTCGATGGATCTCTGAAAAGGAATTGACGGTAAAAAGGATCTAGCCCGGACGGGTGATCCTATCCTGATATAGCCCTCCCGAAGAATATGTGGAAAATGGATTTAGCCCGGACGGGTAATCCAAATTAGGGTCTGAATTTAGCCTGGACTGGTAGTTCAGATCCAAGCTCATTAGAGTAATTGTCGTTGCAGGGGATTTAGCCTGGACTGGTAATCCCGACAATACTCTGTGAGTTTATATTACAGGGGATTTAGCCTGGACTGGTAATCCCGCTGTAAGGATGAGGTTCGCGGGAGTGTGCTCTCTGAAATGGAAATGTGCGCACATGAGTATGAATTGACGGACCCGAATTTGTACACTAAAGTGTACCACTGAAAATCCATCGAAATTCCGAGTAATTCAATGGGATAAATATAAAAAAATATGGAAATTATGGTATTGATGAGCTCATCAATCATAATATATATTATTGATACATGGAAATTATTGGACTGACTTGAACGTTGAGCTTGTAAATGTTAGGGTAATAATGCATTGAATGAGTATATGAATGTTTATCGCTTGTATTGAAATTACTAGGTAAGTATAATTCTTGTTACATGGGCTTACTAAGCACAAAGTGCTTACCCTATTTCCTTTTTCCCTGTTTTGTAGTGTTAAGAGCTCGGAGGTCGGATCGGTGGGAGACTCATCACACTATCAACCCCAATATTACGGTATTTAAAGAAACTTTAGTTTGGAAATGAATGGCATGTATAAGCTAATAAAATAGATGTTAATATGAAATGAATATAAGGTCAGCCATTGGTATGGCTTATGTGTTTAAGTTATCTTATAAATATGCATGAATTACCTTGAAAATATGTTGAATTGGAATGGTCTCGGTTTAAAAAAAAAATCGTAAACTTTGGTAATGCCTCGTACCTTATTCTGACAACGAATACGGGTAGGGGGTGTTAATTTGTTGGTATCAGAGCTACGGTTTAGCCGGTTCTAGGACCGACATAGCGAATACGGATTAGCTATACATGCCATTTAAATTATTTTTGATAGTGTGATATCTCCTGACCATTTAAATTGTGTTTTCCTTATAGTAATGTCATCTGACCGAGCTCAATCTGAGGAAGCTGGGAGTCATGCTCCGGCTTCAGTACAAAGAGAAGAAACTAGCAGTAGAAGGCCCGGTATAGAGGGTCAAAGAGAGGAGGCAAAAATAGCCTTCTTTCAAATGATGAATGAATGGTTTACCCAGTACATAAGAACTAACCCTACAGTGCAGCAAACTCAAGCTCCCCCTCCTGTTCCTCCACCGGTTCCCGAGATTCCACAGGGTACAGGTACTGAATCTGTCAGAAAAGGAAAAGCTCCGGTCGATAAAATCCGAAAATATGGGGCCGAAGAATTTCGAGCAGCAGTTGATGATGATCCCGAAAGAGCTGAATTTTGGTTAGAAAATACTACTCGGGTTTTGGAGGAATTATCTTGCACGCCAGAAGAATGTTTGAAATGTGCTGTTTCACTGCTAAAAGACACAGCTTATCATTGGTGGAATACTAAAGCTTCAGTTGTTCCGAAAGAAGAAATTACATGGGAATTCTTCCAGACCGAGTTCAAAAAGAGATATATCAGTCAGAGATTCCTTGATCAGAAAAGAAAAGAATTTCTTGAGCTGAAACAGGGCAATAGATCAGTATCCGAGTATGAAAGAGAATTTGTTCGGTTGAGTAAATATGCTCGAGAATGGGTACAGTCGGAGGCTGAAATGTGCAAACGATTCGAAGAAGGGTTGAATGAAGAAATTAAGCTCCTTGTTGGAATTCTTGAAATTCGAGAGTTTGCTACACTAGCAGAACGAGCTTATAAAGCAGAAGAATGGAGCAAAGAAAAGAAACAGGCTGAGAGGGAAGCTCGAATTTTTAGTAAAAGACCAATGGAAAAATCTCAGTTTTCTGCTCCAAAGAAATTGAAGAAGTACCAGGATCGTTCTACCTCAACCACTGGGTATTCAGATAGAGTGCGAGCTTCACAGCGCACTAATTCAAGACCTTCCACTCCATCGGTGACCAGTGTTGGCAGTGTTGGTACCCCTAAGCCGAGATGCCAGTATTGTAATAAAGCTCATTTTGGTGAATGTCGATTTAAGAGCGGGGCTTGTTACCGATGTGGTTCTTTTGACCATTTCCTCAGAGATTGTCCACAAAGAAGTGAAAAAGAAGCTGAATATATATCGAAGCCAAGTAATCCATCTTTGAGGGGTAGACCATCTCGACCATCCAGTAATGTCAGTGGTAGCCGAGGAGCTACAAAAGATACTGCAAGTAGGCCTGAAACACGAGCGCCTCCTAGAACATATGTCATGCGTACCAGAGAAGATGCCTCAGCACCCGATGTTATTACTGGTACATTTTCTTTACTTGAAACTGATATTACTGCATTAATTGATCCCGGTTCTACGCATTCATATATATGTGTAAAACTTGCATGCGTTAAAGATTTATCTGTTGAACCTACTGAATTTGTGGTTAAAGTCTCGAACCCCTTTGGCCAATCTATTTTGGTGGATAAAATTTGTAAAAATTGTCCACTGATGGTAAGAGGTTATTGTTTCCTGGCTGATTTGATGTTACTGCCATTTGATGAGTTTGATGTGATATTGGGCATGGATTGGTTAACTCAGCATGATGCAGTAGTAAACTGTAAACAGAAATATATTGTATTGAAGTGTCAGAATGGTGAATTACTTCGGGTTAAATCTGATCAGACAGAGGGATTATCTGATGTGATTTCAGTTATTACTGCTCAGAGGTATGTCAAAAAGGGGTATGATGCTTTTCTTACTTATGTATTAGATACCAAGGTATCTGAGTCGAAGATTCAAGCAATGCCAGTGGTATGTGAATTTTCTGATGTGTTTCCAGAAGAGTTACCAGGGTTGCCACCAGAAAGAGAAGTGGAATTTTCTATAGATTTGATTCCGGGAACTACTCCGATTTCCATAGCTCCGTACCGAATGGCTCCTACAGAATTAAAGGAATTAAAGACACAGTTACAGGAACTTGTTGATAGAGGTTTTGTCCGACCGAGTCATTCACCTTGGGGTGCTCCGGTTCTGTTTGTGAAAAAGAAAGATGGGTCTTTAAGATTGTGTATTGACTATCGACAGCTCAATAAGGTAACTATAAAGAATAAGTATCCATTGCCCCGGATTGATGATTTATTTGATCAGCTGAAAGGTGCTACTGTATTTTCAAAGATTGATCTCCGATCGGGCTATTATCAGTTACGAGTAAAGGAGTCAGATGTGCCAAAGACAGCTTTTAGAACCAGGTACGGGCATTATGAGTTTCTGGTTATGCCATTTGGGTTGACTAATGCACCTGCAGTATTTATGGATCTGATGAATCGAATATTCAGACCGTACTTAGACAGATTTGTGGTAGTATTCATTGATGATATTTTGGTTTATTCTCGAGATGAAGAAGAACATACAGAACATTCGAGAATTGTGTTACAAATTTTGCGAGAGAAACAGTTATATGCTAAATTCAGTAAATGTGAATTTTGGCTTCGAGAAGTGGGTTTTCTTGGACATATTGTATCCGCTGAAGGCATCAGGGTAGATCCAAGTAAAATCTCAGCTATTGTCAATTGGAGTCCACCGAAGACTGTATCTGAAGTTAGAAGTTTCTTGAGTTAGCTGCTATTGTTTTTGCATTGAAGATATGACGGCATTACTTGTACGGTGAAAAATGTCATATTTATACTGATCATAAAAGCTTGAAATATTTGATGACACAGAAAGATTTGAATTTGAGACAGCGCAGGTGGCTTGAACTGATAAAGGACTATGATTTGATTATTGATTACCATCCGGGTAAGGCTAATATTGTGGCTGATGCTTTGAGTCAAAAATCTCTGTATGCTTTACGATCTATGAATGCTCAATTGTCTTTGGTTGATGATGGTTCAATCTTAGCTGAATTAAGAGCTAAACCAACATTTTTACAGCAAATATGTGAAGCTCAGAAGAATGATGAGAAGTTACAGGTTAAACGGGCACAATGTGAGTCAGATACTGATTCTGAATTTCAAGTTGGGGTTGATGATTTTTTGTTATTCAGAGGTAGGGTATGTGTACCCAAGAATTCTGAGCTCATACAGAAAATTTTACACGAGGCTCACAGTGGTACTATGTCTGTACATCCGGGAAGTAATAAAATGTATAATGATTTGAAGAAGATGTACTGGTGGCCAGGTATGAAACGTGATATTTCTGAGTTTGTATCAAGATGTTTGATATGTCAACAGGTCAAAGCAGAACATCAGGTACCTTCGGTGTTACTTCAGCCAATTACTATACCGGAATGAAAATGGGAAAGAATCACTATGGATTTTGTATCGGGGTTACCATCGTCTTCGAGGAAAAAAGATGCTATTTGGGTGATTGTTGACCGATTAACAAAGTCAGCACACTTTATTTCGGTACGTATGGATTATTCTTTAGATAAACTGGCTGAATTATACATATCTGAGATTGTCAGGCTACATGGAGTGCCTGTCTCCATTATATCAGATAGAGATCCCCGATTTACGTCTCGTTTCTGGGATAAATTGCAAGAAGCTTTGAGTACTCAGTTGTATTTCAGTACTGCATTTCATCCTCAGACAGATGGCCAATCTGAGCGTGTAATTCAAGTATTGGAAGATATGCTCCGATGTTGTATACTAGAGTTTGAAGGTAATTGGGAGAGGTATCTACCTTTGATTGAATTTGCTTATAATAACAGTTATCAGTCCAGTATTAAAATGGCTCCGTATGAAGCTTTGTATGGTAGAAAGTGTAGAACACCATTATACTGGACAGAGCTCAGTGAAAAGAAAATACACGGGGTTGATTTGATCCAGGAAACAGAAGAAAAAGTAAAGGTTATTCGGGATAGTTTAAAAGCTGCTTCCGATCGCCAAAAATCATATGCCGATCTTAAACGAAAAGAGATTGAATTTCAGGTTGGTGACAAGGTATTCCTGAAAGTGTCTCCTTGGAAGAAAGTTCTCCGGTTTGGTCGAAAGGGTAAATTGAGTCCAAGATTTATCGGGCCATATGAGATCATAGAAAGAATTGGACCGGTCGCTTATCGGTTGGCATTACCACCAGAACTTGATAGAATCCATAATGTTTTTCATGTGTCTATGCTACGACGATATCGGTCAGATCCTTCACATGTTATTTCTCCGACAGAAGTGGAGATTCAGCCGGATATGACTTACAGTGAAGAACCGGTCAAGATATTGGCACGGGAAACAAAGGAGCTTAGAAATAAAAAAAATAAATTTGGTGAAAGTATTGTGGCAAAAGCACGGGATTGAAGAAGCGACATGGGAACCGGAGGAGGCAATGAGGAAACAATATCCAAACCTCTTTACTGGTAAGATTTTCGAGGACGAAAATCCTTAAAAAGGGGGGAGAGTTGTAATGGCCTAAATTCAAGGTTATCGGAACAATGGTTTCGTAACCATAAATCCGATTTAAAGAGAAATTTATTTTAATATTTTTGCATGAATATTTATATGACAGGAAATACTTTTATAAATATTTATAAAATGTTAGTAATGTGGTATTAAAATTTCGTTAGAAAATTTTAACATTTGGGTAGGTAATTAAATAAAAAGGACTAATTAAAATGAAAGTAAAAGTTGAATTATAGATTAAAAGAAATTATGAAGGACCAAAAAGGCAATTATGCCAATTTTAATTGATGAGGCGGCATAAGTATAGATTTTTTTTTTGTGTGTGATAAAATATATTATTATTTTATGTTAATATAATATAATATTATATAATAAGGTTAAAAAGAGAAAAAGAAAGAAAGAAACAGAGAAGAAAACAGAAAACCCAAGACGAAACAGAGAAGAAATAGGGGAGAAAGAAAGAAAAGGGATAATAGAGTTTTTAAAGCTTGGAGTTTAATTTGGTAAGTTAATTTAGTCCTTTTCTTTTAATTTTGATGCTTTATAAGTTTTAGAACAAAGTTTTGATGAATTTAAGTTGAAGTCTTTGAAGTTTTAGAGTTTTTGAATATAGTTTATGATGAATAAAATGATGAATTAGTGGTTTAATTGAAAGAATTTGAAGTTAGAATTGGATAAAGGACTTAATTGTAAAACAAGCTATAAGAAAACAGTTTTGGGACAGCAGCAGTAGAGTAAGTTTGAAAATTCACCAAAAATCGTAGAAGTGGAATTATAAGTTGAGTGAGATATGAAATTAAAGCCTATTGAGTCTATTTTCATATGAAAGAAACAAGGAAAGAAAATAAGTTCTGTATTTTGAGATATCTAGATTTTTGTAAGACTGGTTCAGAATGAATTCGGGTTCCCCTGTTTTAACTTTAGAAAATCATCAAAAATTGGATAAAAATAATTAGGGGATTAAGTTTATATGTTTAGAATTCTTAATGAGTCTAGTTTCAATAGAAATAAACGAGAACATCATCTGAATCTTGTATAAAGAGATAATTAATTTTTAGTGAAGAAGGGTCAGAACTGCCAGACAGCAGAACAGGAGTGACTTTGATGAATAAACTGTACTAATTGGCTAGGCCAAAAATTCTGGAAATTTTATGGTATGAAGACATGTGAATCTAGTTTCAGAGAAAATTAACGGTTCCTCATTTGGAGCTCTGTAGCTCGAGAAATAAATAATTTAGTGACTATGACTCAAGTAGACAGCTTTGAATAAACTAAAAATAATAATAGAATTATAGAAAATGCTAGATGTGAACATGAAATGTATTGAATTGATGATTGAATTTATTTATTTAGATCCGGAAAACTCAAATACGAAGCTAGATCGAGGAAAGGAAAAAGTTCCGGATTAGTAGATTTTGTAAACGAACTGATAACGAGGTAAGTTCATGTAACTTGAATTATATTCTTAAATGTTGAAATGTATGTTATTGTTGTGAATATAATTTGAATGTTCATGGTATGAAAATTTTATGCAATATTGATATTTTTGATAAAAAGGGAAAGAAATCCCGGTTGAATGAAAGGAAAATTTGATGGATCTCTGAAAAGGAATTGACGGTAAAAAGGATCTAGCCCGGACGGGTGATCCTATCCTAATATAGCCCTCCCGAAGAATATGTGGAAAATGGATTTAGCCCGGACGGGTAATCCAAATTAGGGTCTGAATTTAGCCTGGACTGGTAATTCAGATCCAAGCTCATTAGAGTAATTGTCGTTGCAGGGGATTTAGCCTGGACTGGTAATCCTGACAATACTCTGTGAGTTTATATTACAGGGGATTTAGCCTGGACTGGTAATCCCGCTGTAAGGATGAGGTTCGCGGGAGTGTGCTCTCTGAAATGGAAATGTGCGCACATGAGTATGAATTGACGGACCCGAATTTGTACACTAAAGTGTACCACTGAAAATCCATCGAAATTCCGAGTAATTCAATGGGATAAATATAAAAAATATGGAAATTATGGTATTGATGAGCTCATCAATCATAATATATATTATTGATACATGGAAATTATTGGACTGACTTGAACGTTGAGCTTGTAAATGTTAGGGTAATAATGCATTGAATGAGTATATGAATGTTTATCGCTTGTATT
This sequence comes from Gossypium australe, assembly GCA_005393395.2. Lineage (NCBI taxonomy): Eukaryota > Viridiplantae > Streptophyta > Magnoliopsida > Malvales > Malvaceae > Gossypium > Gossypium australe. The sequence continues at coordinate 155,059,206 of CM016626.1, forward strand.
GAAATTACTAGGTAAGTATAATTCTTGTTACATGGGCTTACTAAGCACAAAGTGCTTACCCTATTTCCTTTTTCCCTGTTTTGTAGTGTTAAGAGCTCGGAGGTCGGATCGGTGGGAGACTCATCACACTATCAACCCCAATATTTCGGTATTTAAAGAAACTTTAGTTTGGAAATGAATGGCATGTATAAGCTAATAAAATAGATGTTAATATGAAATGAATATAAGGTCAGCCATTGGTATGGCTTATCTGTTTAAGTTATCTTATAAATATGCATGAATTACCTTGAAAATATGTTGAATTGGAATGGTCTCGGTTTAAAAAAAATCGTAAACTTTGGTAATGCCTCGTACCTTATTCTGACAACGAATACGGGTAGGGGGTGTTACAATTACACACCATTTCAGATATGTACATGGAAGGGTATGAGATTACACACCTTATTCGGAATCTGTAACGCGGTGCTCTCCGCGGCACCAAAAATCCGAGTCACTTATTACGAGGGATAGATGATCGGGCGATTTGATTCCTATCGTGACCGATTAGTCCAATCTATTAATCCATTTAGCAACCAATCGAGTAATGAACGATATCAAATAATCCATAAATAACTCCTTACCTTGTTGACATTGGATTCAATTTCCACCACTTGACTTATGGCTACGGATGATACACGGATATGAGATTCGATTAACAAAAGAAAAATGAGCAAGAATGGATTGAGGGTTTCAGCAAAACAAGGGAGAAAGATGAACAAATGTGCTAGAGTGTTTCGGCCAAAACAAGGGGAAAAGAAGTTGGAAAAGAAAAAGTACCCAAAATGCTAATAGAAACCCAAAACCTTTCATGCACAAATTTGCACAAAAACCATAAGAGAAATCAGCTCCCAAAATCCCCCTACTAAACCGTATACTCAAAACACCTAAATTTTCTTCTTTCTTTCTTTTTTTTTTAGTAACCACCTATTCCACTCCCCAAATTCTTTTATTTTTTTTTCATCCACCTACTCCACTCGCCAAATTCTTTTTTTTTTATCCACCTACTCCACTCCCCAAATTCTTTTATTTCTTTTTCATCCACCTTACCTAAAATCCCTTAATTTCCTCCTTACCATACCTTTCCATAATTTAATAAGGCAACCTTACCATAATTTAAAAAGTCCAATTTGCCTTATTTACAAGCTTGGCCGAAATTTTGGGAAAGAGTACAAAAATAATAGTCAAAATTTGCACACAATGGGATTTGAACCTCTTCCCTCAAGGTACTTCACTTGATGCCATAACCTCCTTGCCATATACTCATTTATGCTAGCAATTTACTCTTTTATTTCCATAAGCCTTGATGTCACTTACTATCTCTCCTTAATAGGCTTAAACACAAAATTTTACTAAGGCCCAACTTGAACCTGGAACTTCATAGAACCCCGTAACTTTCTAAAATCACTTTCCTAATAAGTCCCACTTGAAATAATGTCGTTCTCTTGTTCTCAAAAATTTTAAACACTCCTATGCCCAAGGCCCAATGGGCCCAATTCTACTAGACCCAATTTCGGGATGTTACAAGTAAACAATCTAATTCCTAAGAACAAATTAATAAAATATAAATGTCAATTAAATAATATACAGTAAAGCACAAAATTACAGCCTAAATCATTAGTATGATTTTGTCTTTCATTGGATTTGGGTTTTTTTTATTGAGCTGCTTGAATTTGGAAGCTAACTAGATTTCTTTATATAACATATGACATAAATATGAAAAAAAAATAACGTATTGATTGAGTCTTAACTCGATTGACATCGGTATAATTGTTAGTATACGAGGACGTGGGTCCGAAGGCGTTGAAACGTTTTATCCTCTCTTTTAAAAGTTGGAGAAGGACTCAATGAAGAATTATCCCAATTATAACGTAAAGAATTTAAAAGTTTTAAAAATTATATTTTATTGTATTTTTATTAATTCAAGTTTTTTTATAAACTAAATTTTATCAATAAATAATGCTGAAATTAGTTAAAGCAATAATTTATTATTACTCCAAATAAAATCAAACATATTAAGCTATTTTGTGGCAGTTGCATTTGTTAAGATTTGGGAGCAACTTTTAGAGTTGATAAAAGTTTATATAATTTAAGCTTAATATCTTATAATAAATAAAAATCAATTAAGTTTATAAAGAAATTTACCTTATCGAGCTATTAGAGTCGAGAAAAACAATCAATTAAACTCTTCCGTTAATAGAAATTTTTAGTTGATCGGTTTAATTATTAACGGTAAAAAATAAAATTTAAAATAAAAATTTAAAAAAATATACATCTAGAATGAACTTGGACAAATTATTGTCCATGTTCTTTTAGATCTAGACAACTATTTATCCAAATTCATTTTATATGAGTGTAAAATTATAAAAAAAATCAAAAATTATAAAGATTATAAAAGATTCAAATATGCAAAAGATTCAAAATAAAAATAAAAATATTAATAATTTTTAAAAAATTAATAAAAAACACATTTAGAATGAACTTGAGTTGTCATCATGTGTCCTCTTGTAGTGCCACGTATTGTGTCAGGTGAGAGTATAACAACATTAATCAATCAAAATTATATATAATTGTCAAAAAATATATATTTATTGTGATTAATTGCTTTTATATGCTGCTTTTCAAAATTGATAGGGATTAAATTGCTCAAAATTTTTGAGAATGACCAATTTTCTAAATATAAAAATTGAGAGGGAGTGGAGAGAAGTTTTTACCAATATATTATTGGGGGACATAGAAAGCCTATTAACATATTTGAAATTTAAGTTTACTCGTAAGCTATACTGTCATTAGAGCCATTAATGAAAACATGAGAGTGAGTGTTCGTTGGATTAAAACATGAGAGCCATTTGCCTACCAAAACCAATCACACACACACAAAAGGAAACATCTGTGATATTCAAAAGAGTGTGCTAAAAATTCAGTAGCAGAACCCCCCCCCCCCTACACATCAAACCTTTAAACAGTTTCTCCTTTTTTTATTCATCAAAGCTTCACCATTTAATTTCTCTAAGGAGAGATGAAAAAAAAAAGTTGGGAATGTGAAAAAGGGTTGAATAATTTACGTAATAATTTTTAAATCTAAACATGAAACAATAGTTGTTCTTACTCTTCAGTTTTCTTTAGGTACTTGATATTAGCATCCAAATACATGATAAGTCTAAAGTAAGTTATGTGTCATAATTCTAGAGAAGAGTAATGAATCACATATTAACTGTGTATTAGAATTGATCTTAAGATATAAATGTTCAAATCACTTTCAACTTGTGAGTTGCTTTTTGTGGACAAAGTATGTAAAACCGAATAGTTTGAAGAAAAAATATATCATCCATCATGACACTATAGCATAAGGTTATCTTTAGTATAATTTTTTTTCTTCATTTCTCTTACTTTTTCCGTAAATTTGTATTAAAAATGAAAATGACATTAAATCAGACAAATGTCATATATGAAATGAAACAATAAATAATACCACAGATTTTATTAAATAGTGAAAAGGGCTAACCATGTTTTTAGATTAAGGTATTTTCAAAAGTTTAAGGATACTAAAAGATTTCGTAAACTCCGACACTCTTTTTCAGTGTGACTTAAACAAAAGCATGTTTATCAAGCATTTTTCTAATATTAATTGTCTTCATAATTATCATTATCATTCAATTTACCTTGAATCGCAAGATGACAGTCCGATAACTAATAGTTGATAAAAAACTCCATTTGAGAAGGCAAGATGCAAATGCCCATGAACATGCGGCCAAAGCAAAAGTTGAAATTTTCATTTTTCTTCAAGAACGTCTATCCTATACCTAAATATAGAACTATAATCTTTAATGACCCTCCAAATATATCAAAATTTTGATAAAAGTAAATATAACTTATGAAAATTTAGAAAAAGACGTTGACATATTTATATTAGACATGTACCAAAATTAACTCTTGAGTGAAAAACTACATTACTCTTAACTTGAATAAGATGTTGAAATGCATATCATACTTTCATTAACGAAATCATTATATTTTCAAATTAAGACTAATGTAATTTCTCGTTAACTTGAAAAGTTATAATAATTCATGCATTAAAATTTATGTATATGATTATAGAATGATTTATAAATAAAATAAATTATTTTATTTTTATTAATGTTATGTTTCATTATTTCTATTACTATATATTGATTGCCCGTTGTATTTGATTTACTGAAGAACACATAGGCATGTGCAATTAAGTAGTTGGTTGGATTCTGTTAAGGAAAATAAAAATAAGATTTGAAGTGGTTGAGGTCGTTGGCTAAAGTTGAGTCCTTCTAGTTTGCAAGGCTATGGAGCTAAATTGTGGACGTGTTTTATGATTATTTGTTTAGTAGGGATTGATTGTTAAATGTTCTCGTAATTAATTTAAGAGCAATTCGAGTTTGAACATAATGAAGAAGATCAATAAGTTAAAAGTCAAGAAACAAATTAGGCTGCTATCGTACAAAGTATAAATACAATTTCAATTAAAGTTTATTAATATGAATATTACAACGACTTGGTTTTAATAAAAAAATATTAAATTTTGATTGTGACTTAAACCATTATTTTTAATTCGATAAAGGTAGTGATAGTTTTGATGAAATTATGACAAGAGGGGGAGTGTTGGGGTTGCTGTTTATTAGACTTTTAACAAAAAGATGAAAATTTTGATAGAAAATATGGAGTCAACAAACTGAAAATACGATTGTAGAAAGATTCACATGAGTGAAGGATAGATATGAGCGGGAAGGTTGGGAAAAAAATATAAGTTCGAAAAATAAGTTTAGACAAAAAATAAAATTCGTTTGAAAAATAGGCTGGGCCTCAGGTAAAGCTTTTTCGGCCTAAGTTCGATCCAGTCTAAATTAGCAAAAAGACAAAAAATTTACTATTTTCTTGTTGTCTCACTGTTTTGTTATTATTTCACTATTATATTACTAGTACTTTGTTGTTATTATTTGGATATTGTATAAATATTGTTTTATTGTTAATTTTATTACTATTTTAGAGGCATTTGCTTGTTAAGTTAAACATATCTTAGTGTTTTTTAAAGTATAAATATTTTTTAACTTATTTTCAATTTTTTAGGAAACATTTAATTTAATACTTTTAGTATCTTTAATGTATTATATTTTTAAATTTTTTTAATATGAAAAAATTAATTCTACCAAATGGGGTTTAGCCTAGGTTTTAATATTTTTATTAGGGTTGAGTTTAGGTAAAATTTTAAATCTACTTTTCAGGTAGAGCTTAAAATTTGACAAAGTCTGACGCTATGTCCTATGAGAGAGAAATTCTATTATATAACATAAATGATAATCTAAGTTAGAGAAGCTTTTTGTGGAAATTCATGAAGACAATAATAGGGTGAAGTACTCAAAGAATGAAGGTGGTTGGAAAGGAATCTAATAAAATACTTATAAATGTTAATTAATTAAATATACATCAACAACAAAATCTTTATTCCTGTTTTTTTTCTTCTTCAAAAATAAAATATTAATATTAATCATATCGATAATTATTAAGTGTAATGGTAAGACACATTATACTTCTAATGAGAATTTTAGTCTTATTCTTAGAAATGATATTTGAAAATGTTGATTGAATCACAAATCATGTTTATTTTCGATTAATGCTTAATGTAACTTATGTGGAATTATGATGTACATTTATTTCCATGGGACTATTGTATAGGTTGTGATAAACTTGGCGAAGTTTTAATTTTCCTAATCAATCAATCATAAAGCGTCTGCTGTTCAACGGTTAGGACTCCGGCAGCCGCAAAAATATTTATTTCTTTCCTGTAAGATTTCAAGGATTTTTCTTTTTCCCGAATTATATGTTAGAGTTGGCAGGTTAAGTCATAGGTACGTCCCAGCCCAGTCATGTAAAGACAATCAAAATGCCAGATATTTGGCGGAAACTTCGATATTGTTCAAGAAATTATTATTTCCCAGAACAAGAAGGTTTGTTTTTTTTCGGATTTTGGGCTACAACAACAAGTTCTTTGTTTGATTTCTTACCACAAAAAAAAAAAAGAAAAAGAGAAAAAAAGAAGGGTCATTCGTGAATGCTGTACTGACTTTCTTCTTTCTTTGCTCTAGAAACTCAATTATGGCGGAAACGTTTCTGTTCAATATTGCAGAAAGGGTTCTCGCCAAAATTGGCCATCTCTCTGTAGACGAAGTTCGCTTGGCGTTTAATGTCAAAACCGATCTGAAAAAGCTGGAGGACACCATGATCAGCATTAAAGCTGTGCTCTTGGATGCCGAGCGGCAACAGCACCAAAATGAAAAGCTGCGCCTCTGTATGTGGAAGCTCAGGGACATCTTTTACGATGCTGAGGACGTTATTGACGATTTCAAGTGTGAAGCTCTCCGCAAACAGGACGCCATCAATCATCCCGACATCAACAACTTAATGGTGCGAGTTTTAGGTTCCTGTTGTTTGCCTCTTTCATTTTCTTTAAAAATGAGTCATAAAATCAAAGACATCAATGGGAGACTAGGCGAACTTGCCACTGGGTGGAACAGCTTTGATCTAAGACAGTATAGCGACAACCGACATGTTTTTCGTAGAGAGACCATCTCTTTTGTGGATTCTTCTGATGTTATTGGTAGAGATGAGGATAAAGAGAACATTATTAGTATGTTGATGAAACCAAGTGAGGCTCGAAATGTCCCTGTCATTCCCATTGTTGGACTTGGGGGTTTAGGAAAAACCACGCTCGCGCAATTAGTATACAATGACGATCGAGTTACTAGCCTTTTTCCTTTGAAGATATGGATCTGTGTTTCTGAGGAATTTGATCTTTCTAGATTGCTCAAGCTGCTTATTCAGTCTGTAAATAAAGGAGAAAGATGTGATGATTCAACACTTGACGCCTTGCAAGATCGTTTGAGAATCCTTTTGAATGATAAGAAGTTCTTGCTCGTCCTGGATGATGTGTGGAATGAAAATCAAGCAAAATGGGTTGAGTTAAGAAATTTGTTGAGATCGACGGATGGATTTTCTCCAAGTAAAATTATTGTCACCACTCGGAGTTTGAACGTGGCCTCGATAATGAGTTCAATTCCCCCTTATGTATTGAAAAGTCTCCCTCTTGCAGACTGTTTGACCTTATTTACAAAATGGGCTTTTAATGATGGTGATGAGAGACATTATCCAAATCTCATTAGAATCGGGGAGGAGATTGTGAAGAAATGCAAAGGGGTTCCTTTGGCAGTAAGAACATTGGGTAGCCTACTGTTTCAGAAAACTGATGAATCTGATTGGATCTATATAAGAGAGAATGAAATATGGAGACTTAAGCAAAATGAAAACGATATTTTACCAGTGTTGAAGTTGAGTTACAATCATTTGCCATCTCATTTGCAGCGATGTCTTGCTTTTCTGTCCTTGTACAAAAAGGATGAGATCTATTATAGTGACAAAGTCATCCGTCTTTGGATGGCAAATGGGCTCCTTGAGCATCCAAAGCAAAATCAAGAGTGGGAGGATGTTGGCAAACGATATTTGAACGAATTACTATCAAGGTGCCTCATCCAAAAGGAGTGGGATTTTGTCTTGGTTTTTAGCTTCAAAATGCATGATCTGGTACATGATCTTGCATTAGATGTGTCTCAAAAAGAATGTAAAACAGTGAATTCCGAAACAGAAACGGTTGATGAAAATGTTCGACATTTATTATTATGTGATGAGAAGTTGGTTGGAGTTCCACGTGTTTTGGAGGAAATGAAAAATGTTCGAATGGTAATCATCCAAGATGCTTCAAAGGAATCAAAGACTACTCATGAATCACTTATAAATCTGTGTGTCTCCAATTTCAAGCATCTACGAGCATTAGAATTAAGGAATTCACCATTGACGGCTTTACCGAATTCCATTGGTACCTTAAAGCACTTACGAGGCCTTGACTTGTGCGGATGTAGAAATATACATAAACTCCCGAGGTCTTTCTATAAGCTTCGCAGCTTGCAATGGTTAAATTTGAATCTTACTGGTTTGAAGCAGTTGCCTGACAGCGTGCAAAGGTTGATTGAGCTTAGATATCTAGTAATAACCATTAAAGCTACTCATTTGAAAGAAATACGAGCAGGATGTTGGACTTCTCTTCAATACTTGGAATTGTATGAGTGTAGGGGATTAGAATGTTTACCTGAAGGAATGCAGTATCTGAAGTCACTTCGGACACTTGTTCTGATTTTTTGTACTAAACTTGTCTCATTGCCACGGAGCCTGAAGTTCCTAACCAAGTTAGAACACCTTCTAATAGTTTTTTGCCTTCTAATCAATTTGAAAATGGAACTAGAAGAGGAAGAAGACAAAGACCTTCAGTTGAGCCTTAAAACTTTCTTACTCATGGGATCAGAAGCCTTAACAGATTTGCCACGATTGCTTCTTCAAGGATCTTCTTCCACTTTGCAGCAATTACGAATTAGGGGGTGTCCAAACTTGTCCGTTCTGCCAGCATGGCTACTGAATCTCACTTCTCTTCATGAACTTGAGATTGGTAATTGCGAAAATTTGTCAGCTCTACCGGAGGGAATAGACCGCCTCACCAACCTTAGAGAATTGACAATTGATGGATGTCCGGAGTTGAGCAAAAGATACAGAGAAAATGGGGGTGAAGATTGGCACAAAATTGCTCACATCCAAAAGGTTGTTATTAAGGATGAAGATTGAGGTATGTGGTAAAATTTTAATTCCTCTATCAGATTTGATTTCATATTATGTTTCCCTTTAGAGTAGAGTAGAGACTGTGTCTATTGTTTACTTCCTCTAAAAAAGCAGGGTTTTGGTTGGAAATTTTGCATGTTTAAAGTTTGTTAAGTACTCATTGTGTTTGGAAACATTGCATGTATGAAATGTGAAGATGGAGATGGATGAATCAAGTTGAGGTTGAGGCAGGGCACGGAAGACTTACGTTATTTGCATTTGGATTTCAGTTGTAATTGTAATAGGTGAGCTTTTGCTTTGGATATATCAAATGGCTTCATGGGATGTTTGTTTGATATTTATCAACTAATTGTGTTTGTATCTTTTAGTTTAATTTTATTAATTGTTTATTTTGTGATGGAGAAATGATGTGGTAGTTATAAAATTAGTATGATAAATTTTCTCTATTTTCAATACTTTTTTAGTAAGTTGGTATAAAGAATGAAAATGACATTAAATCAGGCAAATACCATATATGAAATGAAGCAACAAAGAATATCACAAATTTTGTTTAATAATGAAAAGGGTTACCCATGTTTTTAGATTAAACTTTCAAAGTTTAAGGGATATTAGAGATTTCATAAACCCCGATAATCTTTTTTAGTGTGGCTCAAACAAAAGTATGTTTATCAAGTATTTTCTCTATCTTAATTGTCTTCATAATCCTTGTTACCATTCGATTTGTCTAATATTGTTGAATCGCAAGATAATGGTTCGATAACTGATAATTGATAAAAAACTTCCTTTCAAAAATATGAAGAGAAGGTAAATAAACCGTTTCGATAGTGATTATTTAAAATATATTTCTACTACTAATCTTTGTACTATCCATTAGTTAATCTTTTTTTTTTTTTGAAATTTCAGTTCTAATTGAAATCATTAAATTTATTAAATTAAATTTTATTATTTCTAAAATTTTATGCAACAAATATATTATAAGATGTATAATATCATACAAATTTGTTATTTTCACATAATACTCACAAAAGACGCCATTATTTTAATTTTATGAATTTAACAACTGTCGTTTGAGTTATAATTAAAATTTCAAAATTCGAAAAGTATAGGAACTAAATATGATCGAATTGGAGAAACGAAACTAAAGCTATAACTTATGCATAATACAAGTCTAATAGCAGTATTGAAGTTGAATTACAATCATTTCTCATCTCATTTGTTTACGATGTCTTACCAATTTATTCTTGTAAAAAAAGGATGAAATATGATCCTCTAGAGACCGTACTAAATACATGAAAAAACTTGAAAGAATCAGTATCCGATACTTACATCTAAATCTTGAATAATGTAACTAATTAGAACATGAATTAACTTATGTACCGTGTCACTACCAATCAAGTTATAACATAAGGTTTTTTATTATATTTTTTCTTTCCCTTTTACATTAATGTTAGATAAATACTTGAAGTTTGCTTGATATTGTATAAGATAAGGTTTATTATTATTATATTAATTAATGTGATCAATAAAAGTTTCTTGCCATTGCAATGTCAATCTCGGTAACCTCCTAGATTTGTAGCATCTCCAATCACAACTTTGTCGCCTTCATCGTACGGTTCATGTTCAAAAACATAAAAATCAAGCATTTCACCAATCAATAGTAGCTGTTGATGTAACAGCCCAATTTTAATAGTGTCGGAACAGTGATTCGAGATCACTAAATTTGACGAAAAGTTAGAAAATTTTGTTAATAGATAATTATAAGTTAAGTGTGATTTTAGAAATATTTTAAAATTAGTGAATTTTGTGAATTGAAAGAATTAATTAGAAAAAAATTGGGCCAAAAACGAGGTATTGAGACCTCGAATTCATAAAGTGAGCCATAAATATTTCTAAAAATATTTATGGAATGTCATTAAGTTATTATTAAACTTTCGTTAGAAAATTTTAACGTTTGGGTAGGAAATTAAATGAAAAGGACTAAATTGAAATGAAAGTAAAAGTTAAATTATAGATTAAAAGAAATTATGAAGGACCAAAATGGTAATTATACTATTTGTATAGTTGAGGCGGTATAACATAGAAAAATGTGAGATTTTTAAGGTATATTATTATATTATTATAATATTATATATATACAAACAAAAAACAAAAGGAAAGGGGGGGAGAGAAACAGAAAAGAAACAGAGAGAATAGGCAAACGAAACAGAGAAGGAAAGAAGGAAAGAAAAGAAAGAAGAAAGGGATAATTAAAAGTTTGAAGCTTGGAAGTTGATAGGTAAGTCAATTTAGCCCTTTTTACTTAATTTTGATGTTTTAGAAGCCTTGGAACAAGGTTTTGATGAAGCTAAGTTGTCATATTGAAAGTTTATGAGTTATCAAGTATAGTTTATGTTGAACAAAAATATGAATTAGGGACTTAATTGAATGAATTTCAAGTTAGAATTGAAAAATAGATTTAATTGAGAAGTAAGATGTAAGTTTTATGCTGTAGGGATTAAATTGAGGAAAATATGCTAAAAAAATTTAGTAGTTAAATTTGAGTTTGGATGGAATTTGAATAGAAAAGAAGTATGAATTAAGTTAGGAAAGTAAGTAAACTTAATTAGGATTAAATTGTAAAATGAGTTATAAGAAAACAGTTTTGGGACAGCAGCAGTAAGGTAACTTTGAAAAATCACCAACAATGGTAGAAATTGAATTAGAAGTTGAGTGAGATATTAAATTAAAGCTTATTGAGTCTATTTTCATATGAAAGAAACAGAGAAAGAAAAGAAATTCTATATTTTGAGATATTTAGATTTTGGTTAGACTGGTTCAGAGTGATTTAAGATCCCCTGTTCTGACTTGGAAAAATCATCACAAATTGTATAAAAATAATTTGGGAACATAATTTATATGGTTAGATTCCTTAATGAGTCTAGTTTTATAAGAAATAAACTATAACATCATATGAATTCTATATAAAAAGATAATTAATTTTTAGTGAAGAAGGGTCGAAACTGCCAGACAGCAGAACAGGGGTGACTTTAAAGAATAAAATGTACTAATTGGCTAAATAAAAAATTCTGAAAATTTTATGACAAGAATATATGTGAGTCTAGTTTCAGGAAAAATTAACGATTCTTCATTTGGAGTTCTGTAGCTCTGGAAATAAATAATTTAGTGACTATAACTCAAATGGACAGTTTGGAATATACTTATGAGTAATTAATGAAATTATTGATAATGTTATTTATAGCATGTTATATACATTAAGGATGTGGAATGGAGAGGAGGAGGAGGAAAATATGTATGAACATTCAGCAAGCATGGCTAATTTGTAATGTTTTAGACTCAGGGACTAAATTGAATAAAAGTAAAACTTTATGATTAATTTTGTAAAAATGTAGAAATGACCAATTTGCATGAAATAGATTATTTTTTTTATTTAAAATTGAAAAATTTAATGAAATTATTAATTTAGATTAAGATCGATTGAAAAATCAATGAAAATAGAAAATTTCCAAAGTGCCCCTGAATCTTGATATTTCTGCAAATTTAACCAGGTAAGTTTGTGTAACTTAATTATGTGATATAAGGAAATATAAGTTGATGGTACGTGAAATATTGATATGATGAATTAACTGTTTTATGTTTATGAAGAAACAGCAAGTGAATGATATTTATCATGACATGTAAATATGTGATTATCTTTAATATGTTAATACAAGGTAATTAAGTATGATGAAACGAGTAATAGATTCAAGTAAGACATGTCGATAAAAATAAATATATTTAAGGGACAATATGTTTGATTTTGATTGATTTCAAATATAAATGCTAGATGAAATAAAATGTCTGATAAATAAATTTGTACTTCCGGTAATGCCTCGTACCCTATTCCGGCGTTGAATACGGGTAAGGGGGGTTACAGTTGAGATGCAAACCGGTAGTTCACCCCTCAATTTATATCCCTAAATTAGAATATTAAAACATTCTTTTACGAAAAGAACTTCTTGAAAGCTGTGCTCTTGGATGCCGAGCGGCAACAGCACCAAAATGAAAAGCTGCACCTCTGTATGTGGAAGCTCAGAGACATCTTTTACGATGCTGAGAACGTTATTGACGATTTCAAGTGTGAAGCTCTCCGCAAACAGGATGCCATCAATTATCCCAGCATCAACAACTTAAATGTGCGAGTTTTTGGTTCCTATTGTTTGCCTCTTTCATTCTCTTAAAAAATGAGTCATAAAATCAAAGACATCAATGGGAGACTAGGCGAACTTGCCGCTGGGTGGAACAGCTTTGATCTAAGACAGTATAGCGACAACCGACATGTTTTTCACAGAGAGACCATCTCTTTTGTGGATTCTTCTGATGTTATTGGTAGAGATGAGGATAAAGAGAACATTATTAGTATGTTGATGAAACCAAGTGAGGATCAAAATGTCCCTGTCATTCCCATTGTTGGGCTTGGGGGTTTAGGAAAAACCACGCTCGCTCAATTAGCATTCAATGACGGTCGAGTTACTAGCCTTTTTCCTTTGAAGATATGGATTTGTGTTTCTGAGGAATTTGATCTTTCTAGATTGCTCAAGCTGATTATTCTGTCTATAAATAAAGAAGAAAGATGTGATGATTTAACACTTGAAGCCTTGCAAGCTTGTTTGAGAAGCCTTTTGAATCATAAGAAGTTCTTGTTGGTCCTGGATGATGTGTGGAATGAAAATCAAACGAAATGGGTTGAATTAAGAAATTTGTTGAGATCAATGGATGGATTGTCTCCAAGCAAAATCATTGTCATCACTCGGAGTTGGAACATGGCCTCGATAATGAGTTCGATTCCCTCTTATGAATTGAAAGGTCTCCCTCATGAAGACTGTTTGGCTTTATATACAAAATGGGCTTTTAATTATGGTAATGAGAGACAATATCCAAATCTCATTAGAATCGGGGAGGATATTGTAAAGAAATGCAAAGGTGTTCCTCTAGCGGTAAGAACATTGGGAAGCCTACTATTTCAGAAAACTGATGAATCTGATTGGATTTATATAAGAGTGAGTGAAATAGGGAGACTTGAACAACATGAAAACGATATTTTACCAGTGTTGAAGTTGAGTTATGTTGTGCGGAAGCGTGTAAAAGAGTAAAATTATTGTACTGAAAAATCACACTAAGTTCAATTCCTAGGAAAGAGAGGTGGATCACGAGGATCACTTAAGTACCAGGTCTTTCCTAGCCAGAATATCCCTTTATCGTAATTTAATAGCACAATAAATAACTACAATTACACTCACAATATATGAAAAATAAATAATAAAGAACACCAGAACTTTAACGAGGTTCAGCAAATTTTGCCTACGTCCTCGGGCACTACCAAATATATTTCACTCCAAAATTACAAGTGAAATTTTACAAATAGGGAGAGAGAACAATGCCTTAAGTAGAGAATGGAAAATGTTGGGATGAAGAAAATGAGAGATGGTTAGGCCTATTTATAATTGAGGTTCAAGGATCAACTTGTAAAGTACCTATACAAATAGGGACCCAAATTGTAATTATCCCATGCCAATTGTCACCCATTAACTTTCGGTGCCTATTGCCAACTATTGCCAACTTGCTTCCAGCCAACTATCTTTGACTTTTCAAAGATAGTGGCTGCCAATAAGTTACAATCATTTGCCATCTCATTTGCAACGATGTCTTGCTTTTCTGTCCTTGTACAGAAAGGATGAGAACTATTATAGTGACAAAGTCATCCGTCTTTGGATGCCAATGGGCTCCTTGAGCATCCAAAGCAAAATCAAGAGTGGGAGGATGTTGGCAATCGATATTTGAATAAATTACTGTCAAGGTGCCTCATCCAAAAGAAGAGGGATTTTGGCTTGTATTTTACGAATTAGTATTTGTCCACATTTGTCCGTTCTACCAGCGTTGCTACTGAATTTCACTTCTCTTCATAAACTTGAGATTATGGGTGGCATTAATTTGTCAGCTCTACCAGAGGGAATAGACCGGCTCACCAACCTTAGTGAATTGACAATTGGAAGATGTCCGCAGTTGAGCAAAATATACAAACAAAATGGAGGTGAAGATTCGCACAAAATTGCTCACATCCAAAAGATTGATATTTTGGTATGAAAATTGAGCTATGTGGTAAGATTTTAGTTTCTCTATCAGATTTGATTTCATATCATCTTTCCCTTTAGAGTAGAGACGTGTCTCTTGTTTACTAACTTGTAATGTTTGTTTGATATGTATCAACTTTTAGCTTTATACATATTTATGTATTCTCATGGTTTGTGTTTATGATTTATTATACTTTCTATTTAAGTTATATGACCTAAATTCTTGTTAAAGAAAAATATAGTAGCAAGATAAGAAGAACAGTGAGGGCGAAAGCCCGAAGACCAAAGCCGATCGTAGATCCACATTTTTTACCTCTTAAACTTTTAAAATTTTATATTAACCCCTTCTCGATAATAAATTGTTGATTTTGTCCCTGTCTGAACTCTTATCCTCCAAATTGTTACAATAACAATAGTAATCCGGATTAACATTAAAAAAATAATATATTTAAAACATATTAGAATAATTATGTTACCATAAACACACATTGAATGTATACGAGTCATTGAAAATCTCACCAATCTCATATTTAATGTAACTTATGATAATTCATTTAAATCAAATAAAATGAGTGGAGGGATTGATTGGAACAATAATAAGGTTAAGCACTCAATAAGGGAGGGTGGTTGAACATCATCTAATTCCTAAGAACAAATTAATAAAACATAAATGTCAATTAAATAATATACATCAAAGCACAAAATAACAGCCTAAACCATAAATTTGATTTTTCTTTTCATTGGATTTGGATTTTATTTTATTCAGTTGTTTGAATTTGGAAGCTAACTACATTTCTTAATATAATATATGACATAAATATGATTATTAATATATTTAAAATTTATAAATATGTGTTGGATAGAGTCTTAATTCGATTGGCATCGATATTATTGTCAGTGTAAGAGGACGTAGATTCAAGTGCGCTAAAATGTATTATCCTCATATTTACGGGTTGGGAAGGGACTCCATAAGGAATTATCCCAATTACAACATCAAGTATTAAAAGTTTTGAAAATTATATTTTATTGTATTTTTTAATACAATTTCTTTTATAGTTTAAAATTTTTTCAATAAATAATGCTGAAACTAGTTAAAGCAATAATTTATCATTAATCCAAATAAAATCAAACATATTAAGCTGTTTTGTGGCAGCTGCATTTGTTAAGATTTGGGAGAAACTTTTAGAGTTAGACAAACATACTTATTTAGTTTATATAATTTAAGCTCAATATAAAAAAGCTATTTGTAAAAAAATAAAAATCGAAATTTATCGTATTGAGCTGATAATAAAAAAAATTAATTAAATTCTTCTGTTAATAAAAATTTTTAGTTGATCAGTTTAATTATTAACAATTAAAAATTTAAAAAAATTATTTTAAAATTAATAGAAATATATACATCTAGAATATGAGTGAAAAACTATAAAAAAAAATTATAAACATTATAAAAAAGTCTCAAATATGTAAATGATTAAAAAAATAAAAAATATTAATAATTTATAAAAAATAATAATAACGCACATTTAGAATGAACCTGAGCCGTCATCGAGTATTTTCTTGTAGTGCCACGTGTTGCGTTAGGTGAGGGTATAATAACACTAATTGATTAAAATTATATATAATTGACAAAAAAATATTTATCGTGATCAATTGCTTTTATTTACTGATTTTTAAAATTGATAGGGGTTAAATTGTTCAAATTTATTGATAAGGACTAATTTTTTCAATATCAAAATTGAGGAGGAGCGGAAAGATGCTTTTACCAATATACGTAAGAAGCCTTTTGATATATTTACATTTAAATTTACCTGCGGATTGTGTCATTAGGCGTTTGTAGTCCAACGGTTAGGATAATTGCCTTCCAAGCAATAGACCCGAGTTCGACTACCGGCAAACGCAATAGAATTGTTCATTTCAAGCAATTTCCTTTTTTCCTTGTTCTACTATGGAATGAAGGTGGTAACTGGTGAGTATTTGTTGGATTAAAACAAGAGAGCCATTTACCTACCAAAGCTAATCACACACACAAAAAAGAGAAACATTTGTGATATTCAAAAGAGTGCTAATTCCGTAGTAGAACCCCCTACGCCTACACATCTATCCTTTTAACAATTTCTCCTTTCTTTATTCATTATACCGTTCACCATTTAATTTAAGAGCTAATCGTGTTTCTAAGGTACTTTCATAATTTAAGGGATATTGTAGATTTTATCTAGGGTGGCACAAATAAAAGTATATTTATCAGATATTTTTTTTATCTTAATTATTTTCATAATCATTATTATCATTTGGTTTATCTAATATTATTAAATCGCAAAATAATGATTCGGTAACTGACAATCGATAAAGAACTCCCTTTTAATAACCTGAAAAGAAGGCAAATAAACTATTTCGATAGGGATTGTTGCCAAATATGCAAATGCCCATGAATATGCAGTCAAAGCAAAAGCTGAAATTTTCATTTTTCGTGTAGTACGTCTATCCTATATATAACTATAGAACTATGCTCTTTTAAGTAACTTTCAAAAAAAGAAAATTTACATGTAGACACATATCCAAATTAAATCTGAATGAAAAACTACATTAATCTTAACATAAATAAAATGAAATTTTATATTATATTATTAAATTAAGAATAATGTAATTTTTTAATTTAATAACTCTTTATTTTTTTTTTAAATTTCAGTCTTGACTTAAGTCGTTAAATTTATTAAATTAAATTTTATTATCTCTAGAATTTTATGCGACAAATATATTATCATATTTGTAATATCATGTCAGTTTGTTATTTTCACACAATACTCACAAAAAGTGTCGCTATTTTAATTTTATAGATTTAACAGCTATCATCTGAGCTATGATTAAAATTTTAAAATTCGAAAAGTATAGGAACTAAATATGATCGAATTGAAGAAAAAAACTAAACCTACAACTTATGCATAGTACACGACTAATAGTAGTGTTAAAGTTGAATTACGGTCATTTGCCCGATCTCATTTGCAACGATGGCTTGTCATGTTGTTATATTTGGAAAAAATGATGAAATATGATCTCCAAGAAACACTACTAAATACACGAGAAAATTTGAAAGAATTAGTATCCGATACTTGCATCCAAATCCTAAGTAATGTAACTAATTAGAGCATGAATTAACCTTCTTCAACCATGCCACTGCAAATCAAGCTATAACATAAGGTTTTTTATTATATTTTTTTCTCCCTTCTACATTAGTATTAAACTAATCTTTTAAATTAATCTGAAATCAAATAATTAATATAAAAATTAAGAAAGTATGTCTTCTTCAATTGTGATGAACTAGACATCATATATGGAGAAAAATTGTAACCACTTAGTCCGTGATGAAGCAAAAAAGAAAGCCCAATCTCATATTTTTGGCATGGAATTACGTTTTTAAGTATATTAATTTGGAGAAACTTAATGTAATCAATCAAAGTAGTAATAGAATAATTGTGTTATGAAACTTTCTTGCCATTGCAATGTCAATCTGGGTAAGCACCTAGATTTATAGCATCTCCAATCACAACTTTGTTGCCTTCATCGTACGGTTCATGTTTAAGAACATAAAAATCAAGCATTTCACCAAGCAATTGTACCTGTTGAGATGCAAAAGGGTGGTTTATATCCTCAATTTAGAATGTTAAAGTTGAATAAATAAGTGACTAAATATGTAGCTTGCCCTCACCAACTTTTACCAATAATAATTTTTTTCAACGATTCAGATCTGAACCCGTATTTCAAAACTTTTGTTTTAGTGTTTATTATTTTTTCGGTTTTAGAGATAGACTTCATCGTCTCACAAAGTTATATTGGCATCAAATTAAAAAGAGTTTGCTGATTTAGTATTGACAGGCATACAGTTAGAAATACCGAGTTAATCGTTTATTGTATTCAATCTACTGAAGAACACATTGGCATGCCCAATTAAGTAGTTAGTTGGATTCTGTTAGGAGGAAATAGTAATCAATTTTGAAATGGTTGAGGCCATTGGTTTCGCAAGGTTATTGGTGTAACACCCCTTACCCGTATTCGATGCCGGAATAGGGTACGAGGCATTACCGGAATTACAAATTTATTTATCAGACATTTTATTTCATTTAGCATTTATATTTGAAACCAATCAAAATCAAACATATTGTCCCTTAAACATATTTATTTTTTTCTCGTCATGTCTTACATAAATTTATTACTCGTCTCAACATACTTAATTATCTTGTATTAACATATTAAAGATAATCACATATTTACATATCATGAAAAATATCATTCAATTATCTCTTCTTCATAAACATAAATCAGTTAATTTATCATATCAATATTTCACGTACCATCAACTCATATTTTCTTATATCATATAATTAAGTTACACGAACTTACCTGGCTAAATTTGTAGAAATATCAAGATTCAGGGTCATTTTGGAAATTTTCTATTTTCATCGATTTTTCAATCGATTTTAATCTAAATTAACAATTTCATTCTATTTTTGCAATTTTAAATAATAAAATAATCTATTTCATGCAAATTGGACATTTCCACATTTTTACAAAATTAATAGTAAAGTTTTACTTTTATTCAATTTAGTCCCTGAGTCTAAAACATTACAAATTAGCCTCCATTCCACATCCTTAATGTATATAACATGCTATAAGTAACATTATCAATAATTTCATTAATTACTCATAAGAATATTCAAAACTGTCTATTTGAGTTATAGTCACTAAATTATTTATTTCCAGAGCTAGAGAACTCCAAATGAAGAACCGTTAATTTTTCCTGAAACTAGACTCACATATCTTCTTGCCATAAAATTTTCATAATTTTTGGTTTAGCCAATTAGTACAGTTTATTCTTTAAATTCACCCCTGTTCTGCTGTCTGGCAGTTCCGACCCTTCTTCACTAAAAATTAATTATCTTTTTATATAGAATTCATATGATGTTATGGTTTATTTTTTCTAAAACTAGACTCATTAAGGAATCTAACCATATAAATTATGTTCCCAAATTATTTTTATACAATTTTTAGTGAATTTCTAAAGTAACAACAGGGGATCACGAAGTTATTCTAAACCAGTCTTACAAAAATCCAAATATCTCAAAATGTAGACTTCCTTTGCTTTCTCTGTTTCTTTATATGAAAATAGACTCAATAAGATTTAATTCCATATCTCACTCGACTTCTAATTCGATTTATACAATTTTTGATGATTTTTCAAAGTTAGACAACTGCTGCTGTCCAAAACTGCTTTAGTGTAACATGTTGATTTCTATTTTGTCCCTAATTCCACAATTCATACAATTCAGTCCTTGCTGGATTAACCCCTCAATTGAGTTAATTTTCTCATTTAATACTTTTATCTATCATTTTAAACTACTTCATAACCTTTGAAATCAGAATTTTAACACTAGGCCTTAATTTTAGCTATTTCACAATTAGGTCCTAAAACCAATTTCCATCAATTTCACTTGATTAAATCATCATATAACAAAATTAAAGCTTCAATTCAATATTTATTCATCATATTCTTCCAGCACTAATCCACATAAACTTTAAAAATTAGCCATAGAATCAAAAACTAATGAATTAATAAATTGGACCCAATTGTAAAGTCCAAAAACATAGAAATTTCAAGGAGAAAGCAAGAATTAAACTTACATGAAGCTTGAGTATGAAAACCAGCTTGAACTCTCTCCCATGGCTATTTTTCAGCTGAAGAAAATGAAGAGAAATGAAGAGAATTCTCCATATATTTCAATTTGATCCCCTTTTTATTTAGCTAATTTTGAAAATTTTCCAATTTTCCCCCTTTTTTTCTTCTTTCTCTTCTCTTCTTCTTTCTTTCCTGCTCTCTGCTTCTTCGTTTGGGTTTTTTCTGTTCTCTATTCTCTTTTTGTTTGTTTTTATATATAATAATAATAATAAAATATAATATTAAACATAAAAAAAATCTCAAATTTTCTTCACAATAACCGCCTCAATTAAACAAAATGGCTTAATTCCCATTTTGGTCCTTTATACTTTCTTTAATCTATAATGAAACTTTTACACCTTTTTCAATTTAGTCTTTTTCATTTAATTACATATCCAAACGTTAAAATTTCTCAACTAAACTTTAATAATAACTTAATGACACTCCATAAATATTTCTAAAAATATTTATGGCTCATTTTATGAATTCGAGATCTCAATACCTCGTTTTTGGCCCAATTTTTCTAATTAATTCTTTTAGTTCACAAAATTCACTAATTTTAAAATATTTCTAAAATCACACTTAACTTATAATTATCGATTAACAAAGTTTCCTAACTTTTTCGTCAGATTTAGTGATCTCAAATCACTTGTTCCAACACTATTGAAATTGGGCTGTTACAATTGGAGTTAAATTGTGGACTTGTGTTTCGTAATTATTTATTCAATAAGGGTTAGTTGTTGGACATTTTTGCAATAAATTTCCACATAAAAAGGTTAATAGTCTAAGGCATCCTCGATTATTATAATTGACTTATCGATCAAAATGAGAAAACTTGCTATTAAAATACTTATTTTAAATTTAGTCATATATCAACCCTAATTAAAATATTTCTTATACCCATTAAAGCCCAACCATTTATTTATCTAACTTATATTTATTTTGGTAAAAGAAGACGTATATTTTTTTACTTTATTCCCAAAACTTCAAAGAAACCTATCTTTATGTTCTACATTCACGCATTAAACCTAAAAAAATCTTTCTCAATCCAAAACAAATATTTAAATTATATTACCATATATAATTTATGAATTTAATTTAAATAATATTTTTAATCCATATAATTTTTAATGGATAAACTATCAAAATAGTTATTTTGTTTGTCCGTTTCAAGTTACATTTTAGTCACTATTATTTGAAATGTTACATTTTAGTCACTTACGTTAATATTTTTTACAAAATCATCACTCTATTATTAAGATTTGTTATTTCCCAAACGATAGTCTAATATGACAGTTAAAATGTGTTTTAAATGTCAACGGTAGAGTGACCATTTTCTTCATAAAGCGATAACAAAAGTAATTAAAAATAACATTTTAAACCTAAGTAATTAAAATAAACCTAAATAAAAAAAAATGTTTATTTTGATAGTTTACCCCCTCCATTCTTTAATTTATCAACATGGCGTAGTTAAGTTCCACCCAGTCAACTATGAAGCCTAGTCAACAATCAAAAGCAGATATTTGGCTGAACCACAACCACAACCACAAAATTTAATGTATGGCTACTTAAATATGAATTATATGCCGTAGCCGCACCCGACATGGAATCGAATTGAACGTGCTATTTGCAGTCTCACTATGGTGGCTTTGGAAGTGGAGGAATGACACAATTTTTCAAGGGAAGGATCCACCTTGTGATACTCCTACCTTCATTATTGAACAAGTAACCTATATGAATTCCTCATTTGCTTCACTGTGTAATACAGGACAACAGCCCACAAGGCAGGAGCGACTGATCAGCTGGAAACCACCACCACCAGGATGGACACTACTCAATACGGATGGCGCATCCCGAGGAGACCCAGGCCGCGCGGCAGCCGCTGCTTGCCTCCGAGATGACATGGGCAAATGGGTAGCAGGAAACGTCACTAATCTTGGCATATGTACCGCACCTCTAGCGGAGCTAATGGCTATATATCTAGGACTTAAGCTTGCGTGGGACCGTGGCATCAGGAAATGCATCCTCGAGTCGGACTCTGAACTTGCACTAACATGGCTCAAGACTAAACCGGACCCAAGCCACCAGTTTGTCCACCTAATAAGCGGATGCCGACAATTATTAAGCAGATCGTGACTGGTCCAGACGAGACACATCTACCGCGAGGGGAACCGAGTTGCTGACTGGCTAGCCAAGTTTGGAATCTCACTCTCATTGGGTACCCACCTATATCCAACTACACCGAGAGGTGTGATGGGAATTATGCTTGAAGACGCATCAGGCTATGCAGTGATCAGAAGTATCATAGTTAGCGAGGAAGAAGAAGACACTTAGAGCGTGGAGCTCACCGTTTCTGACCAAAAAAAAAATATGAATTATAAAAAATAAAATCATTATTGAGTGCCTCAACCATTCATTTGCCTTCCTTCCCCTCAATCGTTCAAGCTTTGCTCTAGAAATTCAATTATGGCAGAAACGTTTCTGTTCGGCATTGCAAATAGTGTTCTGGGGAAAATAGCCGATCTTTCTATAGACGAAGTTTGCTTGGTGTACAAAGTCAAAACCGATCTGAAAAAGCTGGAGGACACCATGAACAGCATTAAATCTAAGCTCTTGGATGCCGAGCAGCAACAGCACCAAAATAAAAAGCTGCTCTACTGTATGTGGAAGCTCAGAGACATCTTTTACGATGCTGAGGACGTTATTGACGATTTCAAGTGTGAAGCTCTCCGACAAGACGCCATCAATCATCCCAACATCAACAACTTAAAGGTGCGAGTTTTAGGTTCCTTTTGTACTTGTTTGCCTCTTTCATTCTCTTTAAGAATGGCTCATAAAATCAAAGACATCAATCGGCGACTAGGCGAACTTGCCACTAAGTGGGACAGCTTTGGTCTAAGAGAGAGAATCGACAACCGACATGTTTTTGACAGAGAGACCACATCTTTTGTGGATTCTTCTGATGTTATTGGTAGAGATGAGGATAAAGAGAACATTATTAGTATGTTGATGAAACCAAGTGAGGATCAAAATGTCCCTGTCATTCCCATTGTTGGACTTGGGGGTTTAGGAAAAACCACGCTCGCGCAATTAGTATATAATGACGATCGAGTTACTAGCTTTTTTCTTTTGAAGATATGGATCTGTGTTTCTGAGGAATTTGTTCTTTCTAGATTGCTCAAGC
The DNA here is from genome assembly GCA_005393395.2 of Gossypium australe. Classification (NCBI taxonomy): domain Eukaryota; kingdom Viridiplantae; phylum Streptophyta; class Magnoliopsida; order Malvales; family Malvaceae; genus Gossypium; species Gossypium australe. The sequence continues at coordinate 155,082,928 of CM016626.1, forward strand.
TGATTATTAAGGCTGTAAATAAAAGAGAAAGATGTGATGATTCAACACTTGATGCCTTGCAAGCTCGTTTGAGAAGCCTTTTGAATGATAATAAGTTCTTGCTCGTCCTGGATGATGTGTGGAATGAAAATCAAGCAAAATGGGTTGAGTTAAGAAATTTGTTGAGATCAATAGATGGCTCGTCTGAAAGCAAAATTATCGTGACCACTCGGGGTTTAAACGTGGCCTCGATAATGAGTCCAATTCCCCCTTATGTATTGAAAGGTCTCCCTCTTGCAGACTGTTTGACCTTATTTACAAAATGGGCTTTTAATGATGGTGATGAGAGACGTTATCCAAATCTCATTAGAATCGGGGAGGAGATTGTGAAAAAATGCAAAGGAGTTCCTTTGGCAGTAAGAACATTGGGAAGCCTTCTGTTTCAGAAAACGGATGAATCTGATTGGATCTATATAAGAGAGAGTGAAATATGGAGACTTGAACAACATGAAAACGATATTTTACCATTGTTGAAATTGAGTTACAATCATTTGCCATCTCATTTGCAACGATGTCTTGCTTTTTTGTCCTTGTACAAAAAGGATGAGATCTATCATAGTGATAGAGTTATCCGTCTTTGGATGGCAAATGGACTCCTTGAGCATCCAAAGCAAAATCAAGAGTGGGAGGATGTTGGCAAACGATATTTGAACGAATTACTATCAAGGTGCCTCATCCAAAAGGTGTGGGATTTTAGCTTGTTTTTTAAGTTCAAAATGCATGATCTAGTACATGATCTTGCATTAGCTGTGTCTCAAAAAGAGTGTAAAACAATGAATTCTGAAACAGAGACGGTTGATGAAAATGTTCGACATTTATTATTATGTGATGAGAAGTTGGTTGGAGTTCCACGTGTTTTGGAGGAAATGAAAAATGTTCGAACACTAGTCATCCAAGATGTTTCAGAGACTATTCATGAATCACTTATAAATTTGTGCGTCTCCAATTTCAAGTATCTACGAGCATTAGAATTAAGGAAGTCACCATTGACAGCTTTACCGAATTCCATTGGTACCTTAAAGCACTTACGAGACTTTGACTTGTTCGGATGTATCAATATACATGAACTCCCGAGGTCTTTCGATAAGCTTCGCAGCTTGCAATCGTTAAATTTGAGATATACTGGTTTGAAGCAGTTGCCCAGCGTGCACAGGTTGATTGAGCTTAGACATCTAGTAATAACCATTAAAGAAGCTACGCATTTGAAAGAAATACGAGCAGGATGTTGGACTTCTCTTCAATACTTGGAATTGGATGAGTGTAGGGGATTAGAATGTTTACCTGGAGGAATGCAGTATCTGAAGTCACTTCGGATACTTGTTCTGAGTTATTGTTCTGAACTTGTCTCATTGCCACGGAGCCTGAAATTCCTAACCAAGTTAGAACACCTTGAAATACATAGTTGCTATCGAATCAATTTGAAAATGGAACTAGAAGAGGAAGAAGACAAAGACCTTCAGTTGAGCCCTAAAACTCTCTCACTCTATTCTTTACATGCCTCAACGGATTTGCCACGATTGCTTCTTCAAGGATCTTCTTCCACTTTGCTGCAATTACAAATTAATTGGTGTCCGAATTTGTCCGTTCTGCCAGCGTGGCTACTGAATCTCACTTCTCTTCAAGAACTTGAGATTGATAATTGCAAAAAATTGTCAGCTCTACCGGAGGGAATAGACCGCCTCACCAACCTTAGAGAATTGACAATTGATGGATGTCCGGAGTTGAGCAAAAGATACAGAGAAAATGGGGTTGAAGATTGGCACAAAACTGCTCACATACAAAAGGTTGTTATTAAGGATGAGGTATGTGGTAAAATTGTAATTCCTCTATCAGATTTGCTTTCATATAATGTTTCCCTTTAGAGTAAAGTAGAGACCGTGTCTGTTGTGTACTTCCTCTAAAAAAGCAGGGTTTTGGCTGGAAATTTTGCATGTTTAAAGTTTGTTAAGTACTCATTGTGTTTGGAAACAATGCATGTATGAAATGTGAAGATCGAGATGGAAGAATCAAGCAGAGGTTGAGGCAGGACACGGAAGACTTTTACTTTATTTGCATTTGGATTTCAGTTGTAATTGTAATAAGTGAGGTTTTGCTTTGTAATAACTAGTTGTGTTTGTATTTTTTAGTTTAATTTTATTAATTGTTTATTTTGTGATGGAGAAATGATGCGGTACTTATAAAATTAGTACCATAACATATTTAACTTTCAAGAATTACATACTTTATCGATTTGATCATGATTATAAAAAAGTAATTCTAAAAAATTAAAATATATTTATAAATTTAAAAATACAAATTACAAAATAATAAAAAAATGTTATTCTTACATATTAATAACTTCTTTTAGAATTTTAAAACATAATTTCAAATTAATAACTTCTTTTAAAATTTTAAAACATAGTTTGTAACTTGAAATTTTAAAATTAATAACTTCTTTGTTTTACTCAATGCTTTGCTTGGTAGACCAGAAAAAATTTGAAGTAGTAGAAAAATTGAAAAATATAATTTTTTTGGTAGGAAAGAAAATTGGATAGAAAAAGTAATTATCTTTCTAACCATTGCTTAGTAGAGTTGAGAAATAACATGAAAGAAAATAAAACATTTGAAAAAATGTATGATTTCGAACTAACATGCATATCTCTCTCTCATTTTCTCTCCTTTCATCGTTCCAATTTGAAAGGATTAGTTTTCCCAAAAAAATTACCAAGGATCTAAACACTATGAAAGTATACACATTCGCATTGGTTTTTTGTGAAGATTGAACACAATTTAGTTAGTTTATTTGGAACAAACTAGCATTACTTTTGAGCTTGTCTTAATCTATAATATATATAAAAGTAAAAATTTAATTTTTTTTTGAATCGACGATAATATCCTTTAATGTTCATTTAATTACTAAATCGGCATTAAATAAAAATTTATTTTTTAAAAAAAATAGAATTTTTCTTCATTTGAACTATATGATTAAAAATATCAGATAAAATCATATCAATAATTTCTTTTATAATAGAGTTCTTATTGATTTGAGTTACACAATTGGATATATTAATTATTAATAACATATATTATTTTAAATAAATTATTATTTAATTAGTGTTACAATTATATTATCAATTTAAATTAAGATTTATCATTATAAACAACATTCAACTAAGGAAGATTATTAAAATTAGTAAGTTTAAACTGTCTCAAAAATAAAAAAAGTTTGTTTTCTCTTTTTTTCCGTTAGTTGGCATGAAGAATGATAATGCCATTAAAAATCTTATGCAACAAATATATTATAAGATGTATAATATCATGAAATTTGTTATTATATCACATAATACTCACAAAAGACGTCATTATTTTAATTTTATAGATTTAACAACTATCGTTTGAGCTATAATTAAAATTTCAAAATTCGAAAAGTATAGGGACTAAATATGATCGAATTGGAGAAAAAAAACTAAATCTATAACTTATGCATAGTACAAGTCTAATAGCAGTATTGAAGTCGAATTACAATCATTTCTCATCTCATTTGTTTACGATGTCTTACCATTTTGTTCTTGTAAAAAAAGGATGAAATATGATCCTCTAGAGACCCTACTAAATACATGAAAAAATTTGAAAGGACCAGTTTCTGATACTTACATCCAAATCTTGAATAATATAACTAATAAGAACATAAATTAACTTCTTTACCGTGTTACTACCAATCAAGTTATAACATAAGGTTTTTTATTATATTTTTTCTTTCCCTTTTACATTAATATTAGATAAATCCTTGAACTTTGTTTGATATTGTATAAGATAAGGTTTATTATTATTATTATATTAATTAATGTAATCAATCAAAGTTTCTTGTCATTGCAATGTCAATCTCGGTAACCTCCTAGATTTTTAGCATCTCAAATCACAACTTTGTCGCCTTCATCGTACTGTTCATGTTCAAGAACATAAAAATCAAGCATTTCACCAATCAATAATAGCTGTTGAGATGCAAACCGGTAGTTCACCCCTCAATTTCTATCCTCAAATTAGAATATTAAAGCATTCTTTTACGAAAAGAACTCCTTGAAAGCTGTGCTCTTGGATGCCGAGCGGCAACAGCACCAAAATGAAAAGCTGCGACTCTGTATGTGGAAGCTCAGAGACATCTTTTACGATGCTGAGAACGTTATTGACGATTTCAAGTGTGAAGCTCTCCGCAAATAGGACGCCATCAATCATCCCAGTATCAACAACTTAAAGGTGCGAGTTTCTGATTCCTGTTGTTTGCCTCTCTCATTCTCTTAAAAAATGAGTCATAAAATCAAGGACATCAATGGGAGACTACATGAGCTTGCCACTGAGTGGAACAGCTTTGATCTAAGACAGTATAGCGACAACCGACATGTTTTTCGCAGAGAGACCATCTCTTTTGTGGATTCTTCTGATGTTATTGGTAGAGATGAGGATAAAGAGAACATTATTAGTATGTTGATGAAACCAAGTGAGGATCAAAATGTCCCTGTCATTCCCATTGTTGGACTTGGGGGTTTAGGAAAAACCACGCTCGCTCAATTAGCATTCAATGACGGTCGAGTTACTAGCCTTTTTCCTTTGAAGATATGGATTTGCGTTTCTGAGGAATTTGATCTTTCTAGATTGCTCAAGCTGATTATTCAGTCTATAAATAAAGAAGAAAGATGTGATGATTTAACACTTGAAACCTTGCAATCTTGTTTGAGAAGCCTTTTGAATCATAAGAAGTTCTTTCTGGTCCTGGATGATGAGTGGAATGAAAATCAAACGAAATGGGTTGAATTAAGAAATTTTTTGAGATCAATGGATGGATTGTCTCCAAGCAAAATCATTGTCATCACTCGGAGTTGGAACGTGGCCTCGTTAATGAGTTCGATTCCCTCTTATGAATTGAAAGGTCTCCCTCATGAAGACTATTTGGCTTTATTTACAAAATGGGCTTTTAATTATGGTGATGAGAGACAATATCCAAATCTCATTAGAATCGGGGAGGATATTGTAAAGAAATGTAAAGGGGTTCCTCTAGCGGTAAGAACATTGGGAAGCCTACTGTTTCAGAAAACTGATGAATCTGATTGGATTTATATAAGAGAGAGTGAAATATGGAGACTTGAACAACATGAAAACGATATTTTACCAGTGTTGAAGTTGAGTTACAATCATTTGCCATCTCATTTGCAACGATGTCTTGCTTTTCTGTCCTTGTACAGAAAGGATGAGATCTATTATAGTGACAAAGTCATCCGTCTTTGGATGGCAAATGGGCTCCTTGAGCATCCAAAGCAAAATCAAGAGTGGGAGGATGTTGGCAAACGATATTTGAATGAATTACTGTCAAGGTGCCTCATCCAAAAGGAGAGGGATTTTGGCTTGTATTTTAGGTTCAAAATGCATGATCTGGTACATGATCTTGTATTAGATGTGTCTCAAAAAGAGTGTAAAACAGTGAATTCCGAAACAGAAAGGGTTGATGAAAATGTTCGACATTTATTATTATGTGATAAGAAGTTGATTGAAGTTCCACGTGTTTTTGGAAGAAATGAAAAATGTTCAAACAATAATCATCCGAAATGCTTCAGAGGAATCAAAGACTATTCATGAATCACATATAAATCTGTGTGTCTCCAATTTCAAGTATCTACGAGCATTAGAATTAAGCTATTCACCATTGGCGGCTTTACCAAATTCCATTGGTACCTTGAAGCACTTTCGAGACCTTGACTTGGACGAATGTAGGGGTATAATGAGTGAACTTCCCGAGGTCTTTCTATAATCTTCGCAGCTTGAAATCGTTAAATTTGGGAGATACTGGTTTGAAGTATTTGCCTGACAGCGTGCAAAGGTTGATTGAGCTTAGACATCTAGTAATAACCATTGAAGCTACGCATTTGAAAGAAATACAAGCAGGATGTTGGACTTCTCTTCAATACTTGAAATTGGTTCGGTGTATCAAATTAGAATGTTTACCTGAAGGAATGCAGTATCTGAAGTCACTTCGGACACTTGTGTTGAGTTATTGTATTAGACTTGTCTCATTGCCGTGGAGCCTGAAATTCCTAACCAAGTTAGAACACCTTGAAATAATTTGTTGCACTAAAATCAATTTAGAAATGGAAGCAGAAGAGGAAGAAGACAAAGACCTTCAGTTGAGCCTTAAAACTCTCTCACTCGAGAGTTTATCTGTCTTAACTGCTTTGCCACGATTGCTTCTTCAAGGATCTTCTTCCACTTTGCAACAATTACGAATTAGTATTTGTCCACATTTTTTCGTTCTTAATGCGTCGTTGAATGCACCAAAATATATCCTACTCCCTAAAAAATAATGAAAATAACAGTAAAGGGCAAGTAGGGTCGAATCCACAAGGATCGGATTATACAAATGCCTGTTTCTCGAGATCCTGGGTAGAATCGTGCCCAAGAAAACTAGTGTTCCTGAAAAATAAATAAAAAACAGAATTAATAATTTTCGATCTGGAAAGATAATAATAAAAACAGAATTTAAGACGAATTGAAATTATGAGAATAAATTACGAGAATTAAAATGAGGAAAATAAAAAGAAAGGGTTTAGAGAAAAGTTTCTTATGTGGAGAGATTCCAGCCTCCGGTTGTCTCATTCCTCCTTGGGCTCTGTAATACCCCTATACCCGGTTCAATCATGCAGACCCGGTATAAGACTATTACATTTGGTGCCAAAACAATTATGGCCAGATACTGTTTAATTAAAACATTTGTATATAATATTTTAACTTACCAACCATTTTTGCTAACATATTTATTGTTTATTAATTCATTCCATATATACCAAAATACTTCAAGTAACTGAAAATAGATAAAATTTCAAGAATCTACATTTTAGTCCCTATCACATGGGAACACCTTTGAACTACATATGTACATGCCATTTTAATACAAAATATAGTACCTACTTTTGAAACCCTTGAGGATGTGATGAGATGAACGATCTTTTAGTTGGATTTATCTCTTCTAGTCTAATTGTACCTACGCGTTAAAATAAACGCGTTAAGCCGGTGAAGGCTTAGTAAGCACTACAAGAATAATTAAATAAGTAATCATAACAAAATATTTTAAACTCAATCAATTGTTGCATATCTACTCAGATATAAGTTTCTTCAACTATGTTTTGCTTTAATAAAATTTAACTTATCTTTTGTAAGGTATAAATCTTACCTTAACACATCAGTAATTCACTTTGTTCTCATTTCACATTCTTAGCCCAAAGTAGACTTTATAGAACACATCGGATATACGGAACATATACAGAGGTGCATTATGATGCACAAGTGAACAGAGAGCACCAATGTGCTAATAATCAGAGAGCACTGACGTGCTAATATCAGAGAGCACTAACGTGCTAATATCAGAGAGCACCAACGTGCTAATATCAGAGAGTGCGCTAAAGTTCCTTAATGGCATGCCACTAATATCCCAGTAGTTCTAAATTTCGTCTACTTGGACATTAAAGCTGAATCTCATATATTTAAATAATTCACATAAATATTTCAAAAAAAGATAAATAACAATAATTTAAAATTCTTGTAGTACTTACAACAAAAGGTTGAGGTGATATAAATTCTTCTTCCTTCACTCCTTAACCTTCTCTTTTCCTTTTCCTTCAATTCGGTCCTCTCCTTCCTTTTCTTTTTCTTCAATTTAATATAAACATATAACATTTATATGTTAAAAATAATCAAATAATTTCCTGTACTATTTAATAAAATAAACATGTATTTTATGATAAATTCATGCTTTCTTACTTTTTCTCACATTTCAATTTAATCCTTTACTCATAAACTTATTCAAAGCTGCCCTTTTGTGTCATAGTCACAAAATTATTTATTTCCAGAGCTACAGAACTCCAAATGAAGAACCGTTAATTTTTCCTGAAACTAGACTCACATATATTCATACCATAAAATTTCCAGAATTTTTAGCCTAGCCAATTAGTACAGTTTATTCATCAAAGTCACCCCTGTTCTGCTGTCTGGCAGTTCCGACCCTTCTTCACTAAAAATTAATTATCTTTTTATATAGAATTTATATGATGTTATGGTTTATTTCTTATAAAACTAGACTAATTAAGGAATCTAACCATGTAAAATATGTTCCCAAATTATTTTTATACAATTTTTAGTGAATTTCTAAAGTAAGAACAGGGGATCACGAAGTTATTCTAAACCAGTCTTACAAAAATTTAAATATCTCAAAATGTAGACTTTCTTTGCTTTCTCTGTTTCTTTTATATGAAAATAGACTCAATAAGCTTTAATTCCATATCTCACTCAACTTCTAATTCTATTTATACAATTTTTGGTGATTTTTCAAAGTTAGACAACTGCTGCTGTCTACAACTGCTTTAGTGTAACATGTTGATTTCTATTTTGTCCCTAATTCCACAATTCATACAATTCAATCCTTACTCAATTAACCCCTCAATTAAGCTAATTTTCTCATTTAATACTTTTCTCTATCATTTTAAACTACTTCATAACTTTTGAAAATCAGAATTTTAACACTAGGCCTTAATTTCAGCTATTTCACAATTAGGTCCTAAAACCAATTTCCATCAATTTCACTTGATAAAATCATCATATAACAAAATTAAAGCTTCAAATCAATATTTATTCATCATGTTCTTTCAGCACTAATCCACATCAAATTTAAAAATTAACCATAGAATCATAAACTAATGAATTAATAAGTTGGACTCAATTGTAGAAAGTCCAAAAACATAGAAATTTCAAGGAGAAAGTAAGTATTAAACTTACATGAAGCTTGAGTATGAAAACCAACTTGAACTCTCTTCCATGACTGTTTTTCAGCTGAAGAAAATGAAGAGAATTGAAGAGAATTCTCCAGATATTTCAATTTAATCCCCTTTTTATTTAGCTAATTTTAGAAATTTTCCAATTTTCCCCCTTTTTCTTCTTTCTCTTCTCTTCTTCTTTCTTTCCTTCCCCTGCTCTCTGCTCTCTGCTTCGTTTTGTTTCTGTTTCTATATCTTTCTATTCTTTTTCCTTTAGTCTATTTATATATATAATAATAAAATATAATAATATAATAATATACTTTATAATTAATATCTAATATATATATCTATATCTTTATCTATATACACGTTTTTAACTAAAAAATCTAGGATTTTTTTCAGCCTCAACATTTAAAAATGGCATAATTGCCTTTTTAGTCCTTTATACTTTCTTTTAATCTATAATTAAACTTTTGCACCTTTTTCAATTTAATCCTTTTTCTCAAATACTTCTAATTAAGTCAAATTCACCTAAATAAAACCTTATTAAACACACAACTAACTTTGTAAATATTTTTAATAAATATTTTATGAGTCCGTTTACTAAAAATAGAGACCCGATAACTCATTTTCCAATATCCATACTTTTGAGGTCGTTACAATTCTCCCCCCCTTTTGAAATTTCGTCCTCGAAATTTACTTAAAAAGAGATGAAACACTGAATTCTTATAGTTTCTTTCAAATAAACACCTTGATAGATACCTTATCACCAACAGAATATTTAATATCCCGACGTTTTAAATCCACAATTGATTTCTGTTGTCGAATGATGCTTTTAATCTATTCCGAATCACCTTTACTTTTTCTTCTGTTTCCCGGATCAAATCAACCCCATGTATCTTCTTTTCATTGAGCTCTGTCCAATATAACGGTGTTCTACATTTTCTACCATACAAAACTTCATACGGAGCCATTTTAATACTGGACTGATAACTATTATTGTAAGCAAATTCAATCAAAGGTAGATACCTCTCCCAATTACCTTCGAACTCTAGTATACAACATCGGAGCATATCTTCCAATACCTGAATTACAAGCTCAGATTGGCCATCTGTCTGAGGAGGAAATGCAGTACTGAACTACAACTGAATACCCAAAGCTTCTTGTAATTTATTCCAGAAACGAGACGTAAATCGGGGATATCCAATATAATAGAGACATGCACTCTATGTAGCCTGACAATCTCAGATATATACAGTTTAGCCAGTTTATCTAAAGAATAATCCATACGTACCGGAATAAAGTGCGCTGATTTTGTCAATCGGTCAACAATCACCCAAATAGCATCTTTTTTTTTCCTCGGAGATAATGGTAACCCCGATACAAAATCCATAGTAATTCTTTCCCATTTCCATTCCGGTATAGTAATTGGCTGAAGTAACCCGAAGGTACCTAATGTTCTGCTTTTACCTGTTGACATATCAGACATCTTGATACAAACTCAGAAGTATCACGTTTTATACCTGGCCACCAGTACATCTTCTTCCTAAATCTAACCAATTCTCTCTCGAATTATCCATCAATTTGCGAATGAAAAGCTGTACTGAAATCGAGTTAAGTACTCAATAATTTCATGTAATTGTTTTTAGAACCCCAAAGTGAACTACAATCTCGATCAGAAATTATCAATACTGGAATACCATGAAATCTTACAATTTCTGGAATGTACATCTCCACAAGTTTCTGAAGCCATCAATACTTTAACTTCAATAGTACTTTAAAATAGAAGAAGAAATCCAAGAGTAGTCTCAATAATAACCAGTATAATAATACAACTTCTATAATCTCCCCATCAAACTCCATCGTGAGAGTTCCACTTCGAACGTCAATTTTAGTACTAGCTGTACTAAGGAATGGTCGTCCCAACAAGAGATCTGAAGATCCCGGAGCACTGTCCTCCTCCATTTTTATCACGTAGAAATCTGCAGGAAAAATAAGTTCGTTAACTTTTACCAACACGTCCTCGAAGACTCCTTCGGGATGCACAACGGACCTGTCTGCCAACTGAATAATAACACTTGTTTTTGTCTAAAAACCTGCGTTAAGTGATTCATAAATAGAATAGGGCATTACATTTATGGAGGCTCCTAGATCACACATAGCCTTTTTAATTCCCAAATGTCCTATTTTGCATGGTATTGCAAACATACCCCTATCCTTACATTTTGCCGGCATTTTCCACTGTAACACTGCGGACACATTTTCACCAACATTCACCCTTTCATTACCTGTTAACTTCCGCTTGTTGGTGCAAAGCCCTTTGAGAAATTTAGCATACCTAAGTATTTGCTTGATGGCATCCAACAGTGGAATGTTGATCTCGACGTTCCTAAATGTTTCGAGGATTTCCTTGTCCTACTTACCTTTTCAACACTGGTGGAATCGTTCTGGAAATGGAGGTTGAATTATGGGCAATGGGGGTTTCGTTCGGACCTGTTCGTCTTTTTTGGGTTTTTCTTGGGCGATTTCTTGGGCATGATTCCTGTCGGGAATCGATTCCAGAACTTTTCCACTTCGCAGCGTCACTGCATTTACGTTTTGCCTTGTGTTTGGTTCTGTTTGTGATGGCAGCTTCCCTTGAGAGTTCAATTTCTCAACTGATATGGTCAGTTCTCTTATAGATGCCTCGATTTTCTGTTGAAAATCCTTTATTTCTCTTTGGAAATTAAGAGTTTGCTGTTGAAAATCAAGGACATTAGCTGCTAATTTATTGACCATGGTTTCTAAGAAATTACCTGAATCTCGAGGCTGTTGTGGAAGCTGATTTTGGTACAGCTGGTTATTTCGTGGATTGGCCCCATAACTCAAGTTAGGATGGTCCCTCCACCCTGGGTTGAAAGTATTAGCATAGGGATCATAACGCCTTTGTGGTGGGCCAGGAAAGTTTCCCACGGTATCTAAATGAGCCATAGTGTCATCAATCAAAATGGGACATGCATCAGTTGTGTGCTCCGATGTAGCACATATTCCACATAACCGAGCTGGTTTAGCTTTTTCTGCAACAAGAGAGCTCACAATATTAGTAAGTCTATCAAGTCTATCTTCTATGGAAGAATTACTTAGCTGGTGAACCCTTCTAGGGGGTTCAGGATTGGCTCGGAATTGCTGAGAATTTGCAGCCATTGTGGAGATTAAGTCCCTTGCTTGTTGGGGGGTCATGTTGACCAACGCTCCTCCACTAGCGGCGTCTACCATATTCCTCTCCATCGGTTTCAAACCTTCATAAAAGTACTGGAGGAGAGATTGCTCTGTTATACCATGTTGTGGGCAGCTCGCACACAACTTTTTAAACCGCTCCCAATAATCGTAGAGAGTCTCTGCTTCTTTCTGCCATATTCCCACGATCTCGTTTCTAAGCTCAGCTGCTCTAGATGCTGGAAAAAACCTGTTGAGAAACAAACGAGATAAATCAGCCCAAGTAGTTATAGATTCAGGAGGTAAATAAAATAACCATTCCCTAGCTGAATCTGCTAGGGAAAAAGGGAAAGCGCGCAATTTAATTTGATCCTCAGTTACGCCTTGAGGTTTCATACTCAGACAAACCATATGAAACTCCTTCAAATGTTTATGGGGGTTTTCATTTTGTAACCCTCGAAAAGTTGGCAGCAATTGAATTAACCCTGATCTTAGTTCAAAATCAGTATCCATAGTAGGATATGCGATGCACAGTGGCGGTTGTTCTGTCGGAGCTTCGGCTAGTTGCCGAATCGTTTGAGCCATTGGTTCTTGTACCAAATTAGGGTTTTCGTCAACCCTAGCGTTGAACACTTCTTCAAATGGATCGACTTCTTCTACTTTACTTTCAAGCGTCTGAGTAGGGTTTTCGTTAACCCTAGACTCTGCTTCGTCGTCGATTCTGATTTCTGGCGGTGGATTACTCTGAGTCCCTACCACCACTGACTGCTTTTTTCTTAACTTTGTTTCCTTTCGATTAGCCTTCGCAGTCTTTTCGATCTCCGAGTCAAACACAAGAGTGCCTGGAGCAGATCTGGTCATAGAAAACAAAAAACAGGATTAGTACGTTACCGATCCCCGGCAACGACGCCAAAATTTGATGCGTCGTTGAATGCACCAAAATATATCCTACTCCCTAAAAAATAATGAAAATAACAGTAAAGGGCAAGTAGGGTCGAATCCACAGGGATCGGATTATACAAATGCCTGTTTCTCGAGATCCTGGGCAGAATCGTGCCCAAGAAAACCTGCGTTCCTGAAAAATAAATAAAAAAACAGAATTAATAATTTTCGATCTGGAAAGATAATAATAAAAACAGAATTTAAGACGAATTGAAATTACGAGAATAAATTACGAGAATTAAAATGAGGAAAATAAAAAGAAAGGGTTTAGAGAAAAGTTTCTTATGTGGAGAGATTCCAGCTTCCGGTTGTCTCATTCCTCCTTGGGCTCCGTCTTCGGCTTTTGGATGACCCTTCTCTGCCCAAGTAAGCCAGTTATAGTGGAAGAGGACGCCTACGACCACCAACTCCAAGAGTTTTACCTTACGAATTAGGGAGCCTGACTTTAGCCTGCTATTGCTCTTGTGGAGTAATTTAAGCTAGATCAACGTTTCTCAATGGCGAATCCCACGCCATTTTGTCTCTTGGGCTCGCTAACCTCTGACGCAATAAGCTCACAAACCGACGGTGCAATCCTCCCAAAACACACAAAGCGGCCGCCTTTGCATAAGTTGAAAGGGTTACTTTTAAAGGGACCTGGACGGAAGCGTCAGCCCCGTAATGCGGAGAAACGATGAATACTTGGGCGAGAAAGTTAAGTACGGGTTCTAAGCCTCAAGAACCTTTTGGGGCATTCGACAACCTTCGGCTAGATGGTTTTTAGTGGCTCATAATTGTGATGGAAAAATAAATAAAATATAAAAATATGGAAAAAGAGAGTTTTTATTAAAAAGAAAATAAAGGAAGCACAAAAACGTATGGGAGAGGAGTGTACAGAAAAAGATGAACAACCAAAATGAGTCACTCCATCCCTTATTTATAGTGCTTAAGGTAGATGGACTAGTCCTACTCAAACTCCCAAAGATAATTACAATTTAATTAAAGATAAATAGAGATAAATAAAGAAATTAAATAATCCTAGATTATTATCCTAACATTAATTATCCTAATATAATTAAAATAGAATTTGATAAAGCAAAGTCTCTTCTTTTTGCATTTCAATCCCTCTGCTCTCCATGTTTGCACTTTTGGCACCATCTTTTCCCTTTGTTGCACATTGGTCCATTTTTATCTTTAATTTCACGATTTTGGCCCTCAATTTTGCATTGGTCTCCAATTTAGTCCCTATGAGATAAAAGTCCATAAATAGCCCAAATTAGTAGAATCACATTCAAAATTAATATACAATTAGCACATAAAAACATGTCATTCTAGAGTGTTATCAGTTCTACCAGCTTGGCTACTGAATTTCACTTCTCTTCATAAACTTGATATTATGGGTGGCATTAATTTGTCAGCTCTACCAGAGGGAATAGACCAGCTCACCAACCTTAGAGAATTGACAATTGGAATATGTCCGCAGTTGAGCAAAAGATACAAACAAAATGGGCGTGAAGATTGGCACAAAATTGCTCACATCCAAAAGATTGATATTTTCGGATGAAGATTGAGCTATGTGGTAAGGTTTTAGTTTCTCTATCAGATTTGATTGCAGATTATCTTTCACTTTAGAGTAGAGACGTGTCTCTTGTTTACTTTCTTTGAAAAGCAGGGTTTTGGAAACATTGCATGTACGAAATATGAAGATGGAGACGAAGATGTGAAATGTGAAGATGGAGATGGAAGAATGAAGCTAAGGTTGAGGCTTTTACTTTATTTGCATTTAGATTTCACAGTTTAGACTTGTAATTCTATTAACTGATCTTTTGCTTTGGATATTTCGAACAGCTTCATGCGATGGATCCTAACTTGTAATGTTTGTTTGATATGTATCAACCTTTAGCTTTATACATATTTATGTATTCTCATGGTTTGTGTTTATGATTTATTATACATTCTATTTGAGAGTTATATGACCTAAATTCTTGTTAAAGAAAAATATAGTAGCAAGATAAGAAAAACAGTGAAAGCGAAAGCCCGAAGATCACAGCTGATCGTAGATCCACATTTTTTACCTCTTAAACTTTTAAAATTTCATATTAACCCATTCTTGATAATAAATTGTTGATTTCGTCCCTGTCTGAACTCTCATCCTCCAAATTGTTATAATAATAATAGTAACCCGGATTAATTTTAAAAAAAATCATATATTTAAAATATATCAGAATAATTATGTTACCATAAATTCACATTGAATGTAACCATATGATGAGTCATTGAAAATCTCACCAATATCATATTTGATGTAATTTCTGATAATTCATTTAAATCAAATAAAATGAGTGGAGGGATTGATTGGAACAATACTAAGGTGAAGCACTCAATAAGGGAAGGTGGTTGAACATCATCTAATTCCTAAGAACAAATTAATAAAATATAAATGTCAATTAATTAATATACAGCAAAGCACAAAATTACAGCCTAAACCATTAATCTCAATTTGTCTTTTCATTGGATTTGGATTTTATTTTATTTAGTTGTTTGAATTTGGATGCTAACTACATTTCTTAATATAATATATGACATAAATATGATTATTAATATATTTAAAATTTATAAATATGTGTTGGATAGAGTCTTAATTCGATTGGCATCGACATTGTTATCAGTGTAAGAGGACGTAGACTCAAGTCCGCTAAAACGTATTATCCTCATGTTTACGGGTTGGGAAGGGACTCCATAAGGAATTATCCCAATTACAACGTCAACTATTTAAAAGTTTTGAAAATTATATTTTATTGTATTTTTGTTAATACAATTTCTTTTATAGTTTAAAATTTTTTTAATAAATAATGCTGAAATTAGTTAAAGCAATAATTTGTTATTAATCCAAATAGAATCAAACATATTAAGCTGTTTTGTGGCAGCTGCATTTGTTAAGATTTGGGAGAAACTTTTACATATTGTTTAGTTTATATAATTTAAGCTCAATATAAAAAAGCTATTTGTAAAAAAGTAAAAATCGAAATTTATCGTATCAAGCTGATAATAAAAATAATTAATTAAATTCTTCCGTTAATAAAAATTTTTAGTTGATCAGTTTAATTATTAATAATAAAAAATTTAAAAAATTTATTTTAAAATTAATAGAAATATATACATCTAGAATGAATCTGGATATTAATTTATCCAGATTCATTCTATATGAGTGAAAACTATAAAAAAAATAACAATTATAAAGATTATAAAAAAAGTTTCAAATATGTAAAAGATTAAAAAATAAAAATTTTTAATAATTTATAAAAAAATAATAATAATACACATTTAGAATGAACTTGAGCCATCCTCGAGTATTTTCTTGTAGTGCCACGTGTTGCGTCGGGTGAAGGTATAACAACACTAATCGATTAAAATTATATATAATTGACAAAAAATATTTATCGTGATCAATTGCTTTTATTTACTGATTTTCAAAATTGATAGGAGTTAAATTGTTCAAAATTATTGATAAGGACTAATTTTTTCAATATCAAAATTGAGAAGGAGTGGAGAGATGCTTTTACCAATATACATAAGAAGCCTTTTGATATATTGAGATTTAAATTTGCCTGCGGTTTCTGTCATCAGGCGTTTGTAGTCTAACGGTTAGGATAATTGCCTTCCAAGCAATAGATCCTGGTTCGACTCCCGGCAAACGAAATAGAAATTTTCAATTCAAGCAATTTCCATTTTCCCTTGTTCTTCTATGGAATGAAGGTGGTAACTGGTGAGTATTTGTTGGATTAAAACAAGAGAGCCGTTTACCTACCAAAGCCAATCTTGATTGTTTTTATAATTATTATCATCATTTGGTTAAAGTTAAATTACGGTCATTTGCCCGATCTCATTTGCAATGATGGCTTGTCATGTTTTTATATTTAGAGAAAACGATGAAATATGATCTTCAAGAAACCCTACTAAATACACGAGAAAACTTGAAAGAATTAGTATCCGATACTTGCATTCAAATTCTAAGTAATGTAACTAATTAGAGCATGAATTAACCTTCTTCATCATGGCACTACAAATCAAGCTATAACATAAGGTTTTTTTATTATATTTTTCTCTCCCTTTTACATTAGTATTAAACAAATCTTTTAAACTAAACCAAAATCAAATAATCAGTATAAAAATTAAAAAAGTACATCTTCTTCGATTGTGATGAACCAAACATCATATATGGAGAAAAATCGTAACCACTTGGTCCGTGATGAAGCAAAAAAGAAAGCCCAATCTCATGTTTTTGGCTTGGAATTACGTTTTTAAAAGTATATTAATTTGGAGAAACTTAATGTAATTGTAACACTCCAAACCTGGCCTATGCGTTAAGACTAGACTTGGCATGCCACACAATTCAAACTTACGTCTAGCCATAAATGCTTTTAATGAAAACAATTTTTGCAAAACGATTTTGAAGTTGGAGTTTATCAAAAATCGAGATTTATTTGAAAACCATGATTTTTTTTTTTTTTAAAAAATATAAGAGTTTACAATTTCATTTTCAGAGAAATATTTGGTTAAAACTTTAATAATTGGTTGAAATAAATTTATAAAAGAGTTTTCACAAAATTTATTGAGTAAGTGATATTTAAGCAAAATCTTTTTTTTTTATACGCAAGTTTAAGAAAAACATTTATAAAAATTTAACAACCCCATTTAAGTAATTAAAACATATAAAAATCCATCCACGCACAAAAATCCATAAAAATCATACCAGAGGCCTTATTACACCGTAATTGAAATAGTACTTAATTAAAAATACTTAAAAGAAGTTCAGAGTTTTTATAACTCATCATTCGTAGTATGGCCTCCACACGAAGTCATCCCCGGCCCAAGCCTCCATTAATTATTATTACCTGAGAAGGGTAAGGAAAACGGGGTGAGTTACTTAGAACTCAGTGTGTAACCCACTTACCGTGTCCACTGGGCCATAACCATATAAACATATATTTGGGCTTGAGCCCATTTACAAATGTACATTATATAAATCAAATATAAGAATGCATGGAATATGCAATTCCCAACCAAGCCTAATTTCCATCCGCTACACACCACCCGTACCAGCCATCACACCTGTGGGGATCAAGTCAACCCACCCCGCCAACACACCAATTGCAGGCATTAAGCTATTTAAAATATTTGTGGCATAGCCACCGAACTAGATTGTGACAGAGTCACCGAACTAGAGGCATTAAGCCATTTAAAATATTTGTGGCAGATCCACCGAACTAGATTGTGACAGAGTCACCGAACTAGAGGCATTGAGCCATTTAAAATATTTGTGGCAGAACCACCGAACTAGATTTTTTTTTGGCAACAGGCCTTTCTTCTCTTCGTCAATTATCCCAACCCATGCAGTCATGTATATATATATATAATGCATAACAATATATTCATAAGGTAAATTTCAACAAAAAGCCCATATCACAAGTATTAATTTGGCCCGTTAGTCAAAATAGCAATTTAGCTCATTTAACGATCTAGCAGTTTTGGCCCATTTATCACATATCAATATGTCCCATTTATCAAATAAGACATTTGGCCCATATACCAAATTATCAAATTGGCCCATATAGTAATTTATCAAATTGGCCCATTAAGCAAATTATCAAGTTGGCCCATATAGCAATTTACCAAATTGACCCATATAGCAATTTATCAAATTGGCCCATTAAGCAGATTATCAAGTTGGCCCATATAGCAATTTACCAAATTGACCCATATAGCAATTTATCAAATTGGCCCATTAAGGGTATTTTCGTAATTCGGTCCATAAGGACATTTCATAATTCAGCCCATTAGGGGCATTTTCGTAATTCGGCTCATAAGGGTGTTTTTATAATTCGGTAACTTACCCTCTAAGGGTATGATGGTAATTTTCGCAACCTAGGCTTAATTACTAATTTGGGGCATAAAAATCAAAACTGTCCATCTGCGTCGTACTGACTAAACTGACTATAACTTGAGTTGGGAAACTCAAAATTTAGATCCGTAAATTTTCCCTGAAACTAGACTTATATAACTTCTTACTGTAATATTTTCAGAATTTTTGGCTTAGCCAATTAGTACAGTTTATTCTTCAAAGTATCCATCATTTCACTGTTTGACAGTTCTGCCCTCACTTCACAAAATCTCAGATATCTTATTGTACATAACTCAAATACTGGTTTCATTTGATCCAAATAAAAATAGACTCACTAAGGATTCTAATAATATAAACCATGTCCTGTAATTATTTTTCTACAATTTATAGTGATTTTTCAAAGTCAGAATAGGGGATCTCGAAATCACTCTGAACCAGTCTCACAAAAATCTAAAAATCTCAAAATATACTAATCCTTTGCTTGCTCCATTTCTTTTATAAGAAAATAGACTTAATTATCTTTCAATCCATATCTCCTTCACTTTCTAATTCAATTCCTACTATTTTTGGTGATTTTTCAAAATCACGTCACTGCTGTTAACCAAAACTGTTTTGTTACAAAATCTGGTTACCACTTCGAACGTACGTACGCCCGAGTGGCCACAGATGCTGGTTTGCGGCTTTTCAGTCTTTCGACCGAATCACAGAACATTTCATGCAAACATTTAGAGAGGTATGAGATTACACACCCCATTTCAAACATGTATTCGGAAAGTAAGGGATTACACACCTGATTACGGTAAGGACTAAACCTTCTTGATCGTCGACACCACTACTTCCAAAGGTCAACGAATAGAGAAGAGCAACTTAACTATGATATACCCGACTTCCACCGATTTGACTTAAGGCTAAAGATTAGTTGGCAAGGATGTGTTATTCAGCCAAACTACTAGAGCACAGATTCAACCAAAGGAAGAAATGTCCAATACACAAGAAAGGAGAAGAGATATGGCTAAGAGGTTTTTGCTTCTTCATTTACAAACAAAATTGAAGGGCTGAATGTTCATCCAATATACCTAATTTTAAAGAATTTAATTCATCTCTCATGCCATCCACCTCATACCCCTTATCACAAAATATATGTTTACCCCACCATGACAAGAAATATGCATATTCATGAGGAAATTTAATTAGTGGTGAGTCAACATTACCACTAATTATATCAAAAGGTAACTTTTTATTAGTCATCTTTTCACCTTAATAGCCACTCCCTCTATGCACATTATTTTGAAGGATTTTTACAAATTAAAAATCAACCCATGCTTATCTCAAATTTTGTTTGTTTATGAAATTTTCATGCTTTTGCCATGGCTCCCATTAATCATGCTCCAATTTTTTTTTTAGGATGTTACAGTTCTACCCCCTTAAAGAAAATTTCGTCCTCGAAATTTATCTGATCAAAAGAGGTGAGGGTATTGCTGTCGCATCACATCCTCTGGCTCCCACGTGGCTTCCTCGGAACCGTGATTCTGCCACAAAACTTTAACCAACGGAACTGTCTTCCTTCTCAATACTTTAATGTCTCGGTCCAAGATCTGAACTGGTTCTTCTTCAAAAGATAAATCAGGTCTTACTGCAATTTCTTCCACCGGCACTATGTGATATGGATCCGAACGGTAACGTCTTAACATTGAGACATGGAATACATTATGTATCTGTCTCAATTCCGGAGGTAACTCAAGCTGATATGCCACTGGTCCTACACGCTTCAACACACGGTACGGTCCAATGAACCTAGGGCTCAACTTGCCCTTCCTTCCAAATCTGAAAATCTTCTTCCAAGGTGAGACTTTCAGAAAGACTTGATCTCCCACCGCAAACTCAATATCCTTACGCTTCAGATCCGCATACGACTTTTGTCGATCCGAAGCTTCCTTTAACCGCGCTCGAATCAGCTTCACCTTTTCTTCTGTCTCAGATATCAACTCAGGACCCAACAACTGTCTTTCCCCCAATTCAGTCCAACAAGTAGGGGTACGACACCTACGACCATATAAAGCTTCATAAGGCGCCATTTGGATACTGGATTGGTAACTGTTATTATATGCGAACTCTGCCAACGGTAGGAAATCCTCCCAACTACCTCTGAAGTCGATTACACAACCACGTAACATGTCTTCCAAAATCTGAATTACTCTTTCTGACTGACCATTTGACTGAGGATGAAAAGCCGTACTAAAGTTTTTGTTCCCAAAGCGTCATGTAAAGCTTTCCAAAACCGTGATGTAAACCTGGGATCTCTGTCTGATATGATAGACACTGGTACCCCATGCAACCTCACGATCTCAGATACATACAGCTTAGCCAATTTCTGCAGCGAGTAATCCGTACGAACTGGTAGAAAATGAGCAGTCTTCGTTAATCGATCAACTACCACCCAAAAAGAATCTTTCTTAGCAGGTGTTAAGGGTAACCCACTAACAAAATCCATCGTTATCCGTTCCCATTTCCTTAGAGGAATCTTTACCGGTTGTAATAATCCCGATGGTAACTGATGTTCCGCCTTCACTTGTTGACAAGTCAAGCATTTCCCCACAAATTCAGTAACCTCCCGTTTCAACCCTGGCCACCAATACTGCTCACGAAGATCCCGATACATCTTACTTCCTCCGGGGTGCATAGCATAAGGACTACTATGCGCCTCCCGTAGAATCATTTGTCTCAAATTCGAATCCATGGGCATACAAACTCTTCCACGAAAACATAGCACGCCATCCTTGTTCAATCCAAAATCCCCTATTATACCACTTTCAACTTGCTGCATTAAAGGACCCAACTTTTCATCTGATAGCTGCTTTTCCTTGATTTGCTCCAACCACAGAGGCTTCACCTGAAGTTCCGCTAGCAGACTGCCATCCTCAAACAAACTGAGATGAGCAAACATTACTCTCAACTCTGATACTACCTTACGACTCAACGCGTCTGCCACCACGTTAGCCTTTCCAGGATGGTACTCGATTGAGAAGTCATAATCCTTTAACAACTCCACCCATCTCCGTTGTCTCAAGTTCAACTCATTTTGGGTAAGGAGGTACTTAAGACTCTTATGGTCCGTATAAATGATCGACTTCTCACCGTAGAGATAGTGCCTCCAAATCTTTAAAGCAAACACCACCGCAGCCAACTCCAAGTCATGAGTAGGATAGTTGACTTCATGCGGCCTCAACTGACGAGAAGCATACGCCACCACTTTCTCACTTTGCATCAACACACATCCTAAACCCGTATGTGACGCATCACAGTAAATGGTAAACTCTTTTCCAGCCTCAGGTTGAATCAGTACTGGCGCTTCCGTCAAAATCTTCTTCAGTTTCTCGAAACTTTCTTGTTGTTTATCAGTCCACACATACGATACTCCTTTTCACAACAACTTAGTTAGGGGTGCAGCAATCAATGAAAACCCCTCAACAAAGCGTCTATAGTAACCAGCCAATCCCAAGAAACTCCGAATCTCAGCCACTGACTTCGGTGGTTTCCAATCTAACACAGCCTATACCTTCCGAGGATCAACTATTGTAACACCCTAGTTTTAGGGTTAGATTTTTGGTGCTTAGCTCGGGTGTTGGCACACTTCAGTGTGTGTTTGGGTAAGTTTTAGGGGTCCTAAGAACCCTAGGTGGTGGTAGGTTGCTTTGGTAAATTTTTAGTTTTAGGGGCTAAAAGGGGGAGTTTGGATGGAGAGGGCCTTAAGAGAATTTTTGGTGGGGTTTTGGCACAAAGATTGGTGTGGCAGAGTGGCAAGGAGGCACCACTCTAGAGCTTGGAAGGTGACGCCACTTGAAGGGGAAGGGGGCCAGTGTTCGAGTTGCAAGGATGGCATTGTGGGTTGTTTTTTTTGGCGTCATGGAGGAGGGGTATTGGACGGTTTTGGGAGGCTTGAAAGGTGGAGGAAGACTTGGTCTTCTCTTTTTAAATTTGGCTAGGTAAGTTTGACCCATTCAAATTATTTTGAATGGATGGAAGGGAGGTGTTTTAGGAGAGATTTTAGGATTTTTTTTTGGGAGCTTGGAGCTTGGCCGAATAGTATAAATAGGGGGGGAGGTGCTCATTTCTTGGCATTCACCATTTTGGCTTTCTCTCCCTTGCCGAATTTTAGCCTTTCCTTTTAGCCTCCATTTTCATTTCCTCCTCATACCTCAACCTCACCAAAACGCCTCTCTCTCTCACTTATTCATCTGAGTCGAAACTTCAAGTCCCATTCTCCTTCCATTTTTCTTATCCATTTCACTCGTTGCTAGACCATAAACTCTCCTCACTTCTCTGATTGCCGCAACACCTTTTGAAGCACCCTAGCACCCACTTCTTTGTCTTCTAGTTTTGCAAAGCCGAACCTACACCTTACCTCTGTGCCGAAATCCCTTTCTATTATTTGAATTTACCGTTGCCAAATATTGGAAGTAGACCTCTTCGGGTTCCATAGCAATCGTTGTTAGAGGAGTGCATTGGGATTGGAAGTAGCCAGTCAAGCCGCTTGAGCTTTTTGGATGGAGGCAACGACCAGTCAGAGTGGGCAAGGGAAGGCATCTATCCCGAAGTTCAAGAAGAGGGCTGTCTCGGCAGTTCGGGATTGGCCACCGGGGTGTGGGCCAGTAGCAGGAGATAGCTATAGGCAGATAGCTGTTGTTTCTTTGAGCGATAGCTTAGGGATCGAAAGCGTAGAACTACAGGTGTTAAGGTGCGTAATCATCGCACTATTTCTGTGGTTTTGGTTTGCTAACGTGTTACATGTGTATTATGTGTGGAAGCCGTTTATAATGGCATAAGTGATGAGAATCGGTGATGGTAAGATTAATTGTGATACATTTATATATTTATGTGATATGATGACTTAACATGTAGCATCTACATAATTGCATGAGGTGGGGCTTGATTCGATGAAGGAGGAAGAGTACACAAGTTGTACGTGGTCTAATGATAGCTCCGGCTACATTAGCGCTTGAGGGTTAGCTAAGTGCTACCTCAAGGGAGATGTTGGCTAGGTGCCCATCTCGGCGGTTGATTGCTATGTGCATCACCGTAGACAGATTACGATATTTGGATCACTTTGGTTGATCGGTGGCTCAGCCACGGCCTCGAGCAGCGAGATTGCCGAGGTAAGATTTATGGATCACGATGTGATCAGTGGTGGGTTAGCCACGGCCTTAGGCAGGGAGTCTGCTAAGGTTGGTGTCCGGTTGGATAGTAGGTTGGGCTGAGATGCATTCTTGCATGTTTTGTTTCGATGGCTGTGTGGGTATGGGCCAAGCCCATACGGATGGAAATACGTGTTGTGATTATGCACTGAGTCAGTGGACTCACTCTTTTAATTAACCATTTCAGGTGACGCATAGATTGGACCGGGATCGGAGAGGACACATGGTGGCCCATGCAGAAAGAAGAGTTTAAATGTTTTAGGCTTACTTTAAGTATTTTGTTTTAAATAGAATATGTAATAAAGGCCTTTTGACTCTTATTTATTTTAGTTATTATTTTATTAGTATTTATTATGGTTTGATGCATTTGAAACACTTTGTGAAGATGATTATATTTTTCCAACCTACTTATTCAATTTGGCTTGTATATACTAAACTTTTAGAATGAGTATATTTTAATAACAAAGTTTTACTCATAAGTTTAAATAAACATGGATTTTTCAAAAGTTAGCAAGTTTTACTAAATTTTTCTAAGTTAAATAGATTTTCCACCGTCTTTTCCGCACTAACATAACCAGATTCGGTCGTAGTGAATGGGCCGGGTTTGGGGATGTTACAACTATACCTTCCGAGGATCAACTCTTATTCCTTCGGCTGACACCACATGACCCATGAAAGTTACTTCCTTCAGCCAAAATTCACACTTACTGAATTTGGCATAAAGTTGCTTATCTCGCAATATTTGCAATATTATGCGCAAATGTGAGTCATGTTCTTCCTCATTCTTCGAATATACCAAGATGTCATCTATGAACACCACCACGAACTGGTCTAAATAGGGTTGAAAGACTTGGTTCATCATGTCCATAAATGCAGCTGGTGCATTGGTCAAGCCAAACGGCATCACTAAAAACTCATAATGTCCATAACGAGTTCGGAATGCCGTCTTATGAATGTCTGCCTCTTTTACCTTGAGTTGATGATAACCCGATCTCAAATCAATCTTGGAGAAAATTGAAGCTCCTCTCAACTGATCAAATAGGTCATCAATTCTCGGCAATGGATACCTATTCTTGATCGTCAATTTATTTAACTGTCTATAATCAATGCATATACGCATCGACCCATCCTTCTTCTTGACGAACAAGACCGTGCTCCCCACGGAGACACACTCGGTCGAATAAATCCTCGATCCAACAATTCCTGAATTTGAGCCTTAAGCTCCGCTAACTCTTTAGGCGCCATTCTATAAGGAGCAGTGGACATCGGAGCCGTTCCGGGCAAAAGTTCAATACCAAACTCTACTTCCCGATCTGGGGGTAGACCCGGAAGTTCTTCAGGAAAGACATCTGGAAATTCCTTCACCGTTTTCACATCTTCTACTGATAATTCCTTGGTATCCAAAGCACTAATGAAGGCTAGGAACGCTTTATACCCTTTTCGCATCAACTTTTCTGCCTTTAAAGCAGATACCACATTTGCCAAAGAGTTCTTTCGTTCGCCTATCATTACTACCTCCTCATCATTCACAGTCCTTATTAACATTCGCTTTTCAGCACAATCCAATTGCGCCCGATGCTTCACCAACCAATCCATGCCCAAAATAAGATCAAACTCGCCGAAAGGCAATTCCATCAAGTCCGCCAAGAATATTTCTCTTTGAATTTCTAAGGGCACGTCTCTATACAATTTATTCACGATTACAGATTGTCCTAAAGGACTAATTACCGTTATCTCTCTATCGGAAATCTCAGATCTAATATTCAGGTTTCCAGATATGGCACTAGCAATATACGAGTGGGTAGACCCGATATCTATCAAAGCAGTAACAGGTACATCAAAGATGAAAAACGTACCAGTTATCACATCAGGTGCATCGCCATCTTCCCGATGCCTAACCGCATAAACCAACCCCGGCTGTCTTGCTTTCGCGTTACCTCTAAAGCTATTTCCTCGACCCGGTGCACCTTGACCACGTCCAACACCATTACCACCACGACCTGGCCCACGACCTCTCGGTGGCTGCTGAGTGCCTCTAGCTGGCTGAGCATCAGGGTTACGAGCTACTGGAGTCGTATCAGTTTGTCGAGGGCAATTCTTATACTGATGGTCTTTGGAATCACATTTATAGCAGGCACCAGTTTTCCTCCAGCATTCCCCGGGATGTCGCTTCCCACATTCAGTACAATCTCGACTCTGATTAGTAGTCACAAGTGCTCTAGCTTGAGCTGGCTCATCATTTCGGGGCCTCTTCTGAAACCTTTTAGTAGAGCCCGTGTACTTAATATCCCTCTTGCCTCTAACTCTTTCCCGGTTCTGGCGTTCTGATTTCTTAGCCTCTTCGGCTATCTTGGCTTTCTCCACAAGCGAGGCAAAAGTCTGTACTTGTTGTGGGGCTATCAGTACCCGTAACTTATCATTCAACCCATCTTCAAAGCGTACACAGCGCTCATGATCGGTCGATACTATAGTGCGAGCATAACGGCTCAAACGAAGAAATTCCGCCTCGTAGGCTGCCACCGTCTTATTTCCTTGAACCAAATTCAGGAATTCCTTTCTCCGGGCATCTACATAACTTGTCCCAACGTACTTCCCTTGGAAAGCAGCTTTGAAGAAATCCCAAGTAATCAATGCAGCCTCGGTGCCTTCTCGAACCGTAAGCCACCATTGATACGCCTCGTCCCTTAGCAAGGATACAGCCCCTCTCAGTTTCTGCTCGACAGTGCACTCCATATCATCCATAATTCGCTCTACAGCCTCGAGCCAATATTCTGCAACATTTGGAGCTACACCAGAAACACCTCTAAAAACCTCGGCACCACTTGATTTAAGTCGTTCCGAGATTGATCCATGAATTACTGTACCAGTTCTAACCCCAGTGACCCTTTCTAGGAATCGCAACATTGCTTGAGTCAAAGTATTATCCTCTCTCGTATGATCATGAGATCCAGTCTCACTCCCAGGTGACACAGGTGCATCCATTTCTGGCATAAGACCCGACGCTTCAAACGCCACCCTAGCACCTTGGCCTCTACCACGGCCACATCTACCACGTCCACGTCCACGTCCTCTAGTGCTCATATTGGGTATTTCAGTTTAATCTGATTACAAGTTTTATGAATCAGTATACTATTTCAGCATTTAATAACGATATTTTATGAGATATAAGAGGTAAAGTTGTTTTCGTAATCACTTCCTATAGTCTCAATCTATACCGTTTTCAACATCTAAAACTAGAAGATCTAGAGTGTTCCTATGGTCATATCACCATAATAAATATTTAATATACAAATACTTACTTGACTTGGTGCCGGATGCTCGTGGTGCCATACTACCTTTAACACATAAAATCTAGAAATTTAAACAGTTTTTAAACAAAATTTGTTGTTGAACCCAAACCACAGCCGAGATTTGAAACTAGCTCTGATACCATTAAATGTAACACCCCAAACCCGGCCTATGCGTTAAGACTAGACTTGGCATGCCACACAATTCAAACTTACGTCTAGCCATAAATGCTTTTAATGAAAACAATTTTTGCAAAACGATTTTGAAGTTGGAGTTTATCA
Organism: Gossypium australe; assembly: GCA_005393395.2. Taxonomy (NCBI): domain Eukaryota; kingdom Viridiplantae; phylum Streptophyta; class Magnoliopsida; order Malvales; family Malvaceae; genus Gossypium; species Gossypium australe. The sequence continues at coordinate 155,110,520 of CM016626.1, forward strand.
AAAATCGAGATTTATTTGAAAACCATGAATTTTTTTTTTAAAAACATAAGAGTTTACAATTTCATTTTCAGAGAAATATTTGGTTAAAACTTTAATAATTGGTTGAAATAAATTTATAAAAGAGTTTTCACAAAATTTATTGAGTAAGTGATATTTAAGAAAAATCTTTTTTTTTTATACACAAGTTTAAGAAAAACATTTATAAAAATTTAACAACCCCATTTAAGTAATTAAAACATATAAAAATCCATCCACGCACAAAAATCCATAAAAATAATATCAGAGGCCTTATTACACCGTAATTGAAATAGTACTTAATTAAAAATACTTAAAAGAAGTTCAGAGTTTTTATAACTCATCATTCGTAGTATGGCCTCCACACGAAGTCATCCCCGGCCCAAGCCTCCATTAATTATTATTACCTGAGAAGGGTAAGGAAAACGGGGTGAGTTACTTAGAACTCAGTGTGTAACCCACTTACCGTGTCCACTGGGCCATAACCATATAAACACATATTTGGGCTTGAGCCTATTTACAAATGTACATTATATAAATCAAATATAAGAATGCATGGATTATGCAATTCCCAACCAAGCCTAATTTCCATCCGCTACACACCACCCGTACCAGCCATCACACCTGTGGGGATCAAGTCAACCCACCCCGCCAACACACCAATTGCAGGCATTAAGCTATTTAAAATATTTGTGGCATAGCCACCGAACTAGATTGTGACAGAGTCACCGAACTAGAGGCATTAAGCCATTTAAAATATTTGTGGCAGATCCACCGAACTAGATTGTGACAGAGTCACCGAACTAGAGGCATTGAGCCATTTAAAATATTTGTGGCAGAACCACCGAACTAGATTTTTTTTTGGCAACAGGCCTTTCTTCTCTTCGTCAATTATCCCAACCCATGCAGTCATGTATATATATATATATATAATGCATAACAATATATTCATAAGGTAAATTTCAACAAAAAGCCCATATCACAAGTATTAATTTGGCCCGTTAGTCAAAATAGCAATTTAGCTCATTTAACGATCTAGCAGTTTTGGCCCATTTATCACATATCAATATGTCCCATTTATCAAATAAGACATTTAGCCCATATAGCAAATTATCAAATTGGCCCATATAACAATTTATCAAATTGGCCCATTAAGCAAATTATCAAGTTGGCCCATATAGCAATTTACCAAATTGACCCATATAGCAAATTATCAAATTGGCCCATTAAGCAGATTATCAAGTTGGCCCATATAGCAATTTACCAAATTGACCCATATAGCAATTTATCAAATTGGCCCATTAAGGGTATTTTCGTAATTTGGTCTATAGGGACATTTCATAATTCAGCCCATTAGGGGCATTTTCGTAATTCGGCTCATAAGGGCGTTTTTATAATTCGGTAATTTACCCTCTAAGGGTATGATGGTAATTTTCGCAACCTAGGCTTAATTACTAATTTGGGGCATAAAAATCAAAACTGTCCATCTGCATCGTACTGACTAAATTGACTATAACTTGAGTTGGGAAACTCGAAATTTAGATCCGTAAATTTTCCCTGAAACTAGACTCATATAACTTCTTACTGTAATATTTTCAGAATTTTTGGCTTATCCAATTAGTACAGTTTATTCTTCAAAGTATTCCTTGTTTCACTGTTTGACAGTTCTGCCCTCTCTTCACAAAATCTCAGATATCTTATTGTACATAACTCAAATACTGGTTTCGTTTGATCCAAATAAAAATAGACTCACTAAGGATTCTAATAATATAAACCATGTCCTGTAATTATATTTCTACAATTTATAGTGATTTTTCAAATTCAGAATAGGGGATCTCGAAATCACTCTGAACCAGTCTCACAAAAATCTAAAAATCTCAAAATATACTAATCCTTTGCTTGCTCCGTTTCTTTTATAAGAAAATAGACTCAATTATCTTTCAATTCATTTCTCCTTCACTTTCTAATTCAATTCCTACTATTTTTAGTGATTTTTCAAAATCACGTCACTGCTGTTAACCAAAACTGTTTTGTTACAAAATCTGGTTACCACTTCGAACGTACGTACGCCCGAGTGGCCACAGATGCTGGTTTGCGGCTTTTCAGTCTTTCGACCGAATCACAGAACATTTCACGCAAACATTTAGAGAGGTATGAGATTACACACCCCATTTCAAACATGTATTCGGAAAGTAAGGGATTACACACCTGCTTACGGTAAGGACTAAACCTTCTTGATCGTCGACACCACTACTTCCAAAGGTCAACGAATAGAGAAGAGCAACTTAACTATGATATATCCGACTTCCACCGATTTGACTTAAGGCTAAAGATTAGTTGGCAAGGATGTGTTATTCAGCCAAACTACTAGAGCACAGATTCAACCAAAGGAAGAAATGTCTAATACACAAGAAAGGAGAAGAGATATGGCTAAGAGGTTTTTGCTTCTTCATTTACAAACAAAATTGAAGGGCTGAATGTTCATCCAATATACCTAATTTTAAAGAATTTAATTCATCTCTCATGCCATCCACCTCATACCCCTTATCACAAAATATATGTTTACCCCACCATGACAAGAAATATGCATATTCATGAGGAAATTTAATTAGTGGTGAGTCAACATTACCACTAATTATATCAAAAGGTAACTTTTTATTAGTCATCTTTTCACCTTAATAGCCACTCCCTCTATGCACATTCTTTTGAAGGATTTTTACAAATTAAAAATCAACCCATGCTTATCTCAAATTTTGTTTGTTTATGAAATTTTCATGCTTTTGCCATGGCTCCCATTAATCATGCTCCAATTCTTTTTTTTTTTTTAGGATGTTGCAGTAATCAATCAAAGTAGTAATGGAATAATTGTGTTATGAAACTTTCTTGCCATTGCAATGTCAATCTGGGTAAGCACCTAGATTTATAGCATCTCCAATCACACCTTTGTTGCCTTCATCGTACGGTTCATGTTTAAGAACATAAAAATCAAGCATTTCACCTATCAATTGTAGCTGTTGAGACGCAAACGGGTGGTTTATATCCTCAATTTAGAATGTTAAAGTTGAATAAATAAGTGAATAAATATGTAGCTTGCCCTCACCAACTTTTACCAGTTACAAATTTTTTCAACTGTTCAGATCTGAACCCGCATTTCAAAACTTTCACTCTAGTGTTTATTGTTTTTTCAGTTTTGGAGATAGACTTCTTCGTCTCACAAAGTTATATTGGCATCAAGTTAAAAAGAGTTTGTTGATTTAGTATTGATAGGCATACAATTGAAAATACCGAGTTGATCGTCTATCGTATTCAATCTGCTGAAGAACACATTGGCATGTCCAATTAAGTAGTTAGCAGGATTCTGTTAGGAGGAAATAGTAATCAATTTTGAAACGGCTGAGGGCATTGGTTCAAGTTGGGCCATTCTAGTTCGCAAGGTTATCGGAATTAAATCGTCGACTCGTGTTTCGTAGTTATTTATTCAATAAAGGTTTGTTGTTGGATATTTTTGCAATAAATTTACACAGAGAAAGGTTAATAGTCTAAGGTATACTCGATCATTATAATTGACTTATCGATCAAAGGAGAAAACTTACTATTAAAATACTTATCGTAAATTTTGTCATATATCAACCATAATTAAAATACTTCTTATACCCATTAAAGCCAAACCATTTATTTGTCTAACTTATATTTATTTTGGTAAAAGAAGACTTATATTTATTTACTTTATTCCTAAAACTTCAAAGAAACCCATCTTTTATCTTCTAAGTTTAAAAAAGGGGCTTAGATTTTATTTTTCAAACATTCCCCATTTAACCTAAAAAAATCCTTCTCAATCCAAAACAAATATTTAAATTATATTACCATATATAATTTATAAATTTAATTTAAATAATATTTTTAATCCATATACTTTTTAATGGATAAACTATCAAAATAGTTATTTTTGTTTGTCTATCTCAAGTTATATTTTAGTCACTATTGTTTGAAATATTATATTTTAATTACTTACGTTAATATTTTTTTACAAAATCATCACTCTGCTGATAAGATTTATTATTTCCCAAACAATAATCTAATATGATATTAAAATGTGTTTAAAATGTCAATAATAGAGTTACCATTTTCTTCATAAAACGATAACAAAAGTAATTAAAAATAATTTTTTTTAATTCATCAACACAGCTTAGTTAAGTTCCACCCAAGTCAACTATGAAGCCTAGTCAACAATCAAAAGCAGATATTTGGCTGAACCACAACCGCAAAATTTAATGCATGGTTACTTCGATATGAATAATAAAAAATAAAATCATTATTGAGTGCCTCAATCATTCATTTGCCTTCCTTCCCTCAAGCGTTCAAGCTTTGCTCTAGAAATTCAATTATGGCGGAAACGTTTCTGTTCAATATTGCAGAAAGGGTTGTGGAGAAAATTGTCGGTCTCACTGTAGACGAAGTTCGCTTGGCGTTTAATGGCAAAACCGATCTGAAAAAGCTGGAGGACACCATGATCAGCATTAAAGCTGTGCTCTTGGATGCCGAGCGGCAACAGCACCACAATGAAAAGCTGCGCCTCTGTATGTGGAAGCTCAGAGACATCTTTTACGATGCTGAGGACGTTATTGACGATTTCAAGTGTGAAGCTCTCCGGAAACAGGACGCCATCAATCATCCCGACATCAACAACTTAAAGGTGCGAGTTTTAGGTTCCTGTTGTTTGCCTCTTTTTTTTTCTTTAAAAATGAGTCATAAAATCAAAGGAATCAATGGGAGACTAGGCGAACTTGCCACTGAGTGGAAAAGCTTTGATCTAAGACAGTGTAGCGACAACCGACATGTGTTTCGCAGAGAGACCATCTCTTTTGTGGATTCTTCTGATGTTATTGGTAGAGATGAGGATAAAGAGAACATTATTAATATGTTGATGAAACCAAGTGAGGATCGAAATGTCCCTGTCATTCCCATTGTTGGAATTGGGGGTTTAGGCAAAACCACGCTCGCGCAATTAGTATACAATGACGATCGAGTTACTAGCCTTTTTCCTTTGAAGATATGGATCTGTGTTTCTGAGGAATTTGATCTTTCTATATTGCTCAAGCTGCTTATTCAGTCTGTAAATGGAGTAAAATGTGATGATTTAACACTTGATGCCTTGCAAGCTCGTTTGAGAAGCCTTTTGAATGATAAGAAGTTCTTGCTCGTCCTTGATGATGTGTGGAATGAAAATCAAGCAGAATGGGTTGAGTTAAGAAATTTGTTGAGATCAATAGATGGCTCGTCTCATAGCAAAATTATCGTGACCACTCGGAGTTTGAAGGTTGTCTCGACAATGAGTTCGATTTGTCCTTATAAATTGAAAGGTCTCCCTTTTGAAGATTGTTTGGCTTTATTTACAAAATGGGCTTTTAATGATGGTGATGAGAGACAATATCCAAATCTCATGAGAATTGGGGAGGAGATTGTGAAAAAATGCAAAGGAGTTCCTTTGGCAGTAAGAACATTGGGAAGTCTACTGTTTCAGAAAACTGATGAATCTGATTGGATCTATATTAGAGAGAGTGAAATATGGAGACTTGAGCAACATGAAAACGATATTTTACCAGTATTGAAGTTGAGTTATAATCATTTGCCATCTCATTTGCAACGATGTCTTGCTTTTTTGTCCTTGTACAAAAAGGATGAGATGTATTATAGTGACACAGTCATCTATCTTTGGATGGCAAATGGACTCCTTGAGCATCCAAAGCAAAATCAAGAGTGGGAGGATGTTGGCAAACGATATTTGAACGAATTACTATCAAGGTGCCTCATCCAAAAGGAGAGGGATTTTGGCTTGTATTTTACCTTCAAAATGCATGATCTGGTACATGATCTTGTATTAGATGTGTCTCAAAAAGAGTGTAAAACAATGAATTCTGGTACAGAGACGGTTGATGAAAATGTTCGACATTTATTATTATGTGAAAACAAGTTGGTTGAAGTTCCACGAGTTTTGGAGGAAATGAAAAATGTTCGAACACTAGTCATCCAAGATGTTTCAAAGGTAACTATGAATGAATCACTCATAAATCGGTGTGTCTCCAATTTCAAGTATCTACGAGCATTAGAATTAAGGGATTCACCATTGACGGCTTTACCGAATTCCATTGGTACCTTAAAGCACTTACGAGACCTTGACTTGTGCGGATGTAGCAATATACATGAACTCCCGAGGTCTTTCGATAAGCTTCGCAGCTTGCAATCGTTAAATTTGGGAGGTACTGGTTTGAAGCAGTTGCCTGACAGCGTGCAAAGGTTGATTGAGCTTAGACATCTAGTAATAACCATTAAAGCTACGCATTTGAAAGAAATACGAGCAGGATGTTGGTCTTCTCTTCAATACTTGAAATTGAATTGGTGTATCGAATTAGAATGTTTACCTGAAGGAATGCAGTATCTGAAGTCACTTCGGACACTTGCTCTAAGTTATTGTACTAAACTTGTCTCATTGCCACGGAGCCTGAAATTCCTAACCAAGTTAGAACACCTTGTAATAGTTGGTTGCGCTCAAATCAATTTGAAAATGGAAGCAGAAGAGGAAGAAGACAAAGACCTTCAGTTAAGCCTTAAAACTCTCTCACTCGATTATTTAAATGCCTCAACAGATTTGCCACGATTGCTTCTTCAAGGATCTTCTTCCACTTTGCAGCAATTACAAATTAATTGGTGTCCAAATTTGTCCGTTCTGCCAGCGTGGCTACTGAATCTCACTTCTCTTAAAGAACTTGAGATTGATAATTGCGAAAATTTGTCAGCTCTACCGGAGGGAATAGACCGCCTCACCAACCTTAGAGAATTGACAATTGCTGGATGTCCAGAGTTGAGCAAAAGATACAGAGAAAATGGGGGTGAAGATTGGCACAAAATTGCTCACATCCAAAAGGTTGTTTGTTATTAAGGATGAAGATTGAGGTACGCGGTAAACTTGTAATTCCTATCAGTAGCAACTTTTAGAGATGACAAAAGTTTATATAATTTAAGCTTAATATCTTGTAAATAAATAAAAATCAATGTTTATAAAGAAATTTACCTTTTCGAGCTATTAGAGCCGAGAAAAACAAACTCTTCCGTTAATAGAAATTGTTAGTTGATCAGTTTAATTATTAACTGTAAAAAATAAAAATAAAAATAAAAATTAAAAAAATATACATCTAGAATGAACTTGAGCAAATTATTGTCTAGGTTCTTTTAGATCTAGACAACCATTTATCCAAATTCATTCTATATAAGTGTAAAATTATAAAATTATAAAATATATTATAAAAAATCATAAAGAAAATTAAAAATTATAAAGAGATTCAAATATGTAAAAGATTAAAAAATTATAAAAATTTAATAAAAGCGCATATTTAGAATGAACCAGAGCTGTCCTTGGGTATCTTCTTGTAATGCTACATGTTGCGCCGGGTGAGGATATAATAACACTAATAAATTAAAATTATGTATAACTGACAAAAAATATTTATTGTGATTAATTTCTTTTATTTTCTGATTTTTAAAATTGATAGGGGCTAAATTGCTCAAAATTATTGAGAAGGACTAGTTTTCTCAATATCAAAATCGAGACGGAGTGGAGAGATGTTTTTGCCCATCTACATAAAAAGCCTTTTAGTATATTGAAATTTAAATTTACTTGTACACCGGGTCATAAGGCGTTTGTAGTCCAACGGTTAGGCTAATTGTCTTTCAAGCGATAGACACTCCCAGCAAACACATTTTAAGTTTTTCCTTTTTTTCTTTGTTTCTCCGATGGAATGAAGGTGGTAACTGGTGAGTTAGTGTTTGTTGGATCAAAACATGAGAGCCATTTGCCTACCAAAACCAAATCACACACACCCACAAAAAGAAACATTTGTGATCTTCAAAAGAGTGTGCTAAATTCTGTAGTAGAACCCCCTACACATCTAACCTTTTAACAATTTCTCCTTCTTTTTTTTTAATTCATCAAAGCTTCACCATTTAATTTCTCTAAGGAGAGATGAAAAAAAGTAGGAAGTGTTAAAAAAGTTGAATGATTTACGTAATAATTTTCAAATGTAAACATCATTTGAATAATATAATAGTTGCTCTTACTCTTTATATTTCTTTAAGTGCTCTACGTTAGTATCCAATAAATATTCAAATACATAATAAGTTTATAATAAGTTATGTATTATGGTCTTAGAGAAAAGTCATGAATCACACGTTAGCTGTGTGTTGGAGTTGTTCTTGAGTACAAGTGTTTAAACTACTTTCAACTTATAAGTTACTTTTTGTGGACATAATTATAAAGCGGAAAGTTTGAAGTTAAAAAGATATCTTCCATGGTAACACTATAGCATAAGATTGCCTTTAGTACAATTTTTTTCTCTATTTTCAAATTTTTTCTTTGATAAGTTGGTATTAAGAATGAAAATGACATAAATCAAGCAAATACCATATATGAAATGAAGCAACAAAGAATACCATAAATTTTGTTTAACAGTGAAAAGGGCTACCCTTTAAGGGATATTAGAGATTTCATAAACCCCGACACTCTTCTTTAGTGTGGCTCAAACAAAAGTATGTTTATCAGGTATTTTTCTATCTTAATTGTCTTCATAATCCTTGTTACCATTCGATTTGTATAATATTGTTGAATCGCAAGATAACAGTTCGATAACTGATAATTGGTAAAAAACTTCCTTTCAACAGTGTGAAGAGAAGGTAAATAAACCGTTTCGATAGTGGGTATTTAAAATATATTTCCACTACTAATCTTTGTACTATCCATTAGTTAATCTTTTTTTTTTTTGAAATTTCAGTTCTGATTAAATTTTATTGTTTCTAAAATCTTATGCGAAAAATATATTATAAGATGTATAATATCATGCAAATTTGTTATTTTCACATAATACTCACAAAAGATGCCATCATTTTAATTTTATAAATTTAACAACTATAGTGAGATATAATTAAAATTTCAAAATTCGAAAAGTATAAATGATCGAATTGGAGAATAAAAACTACTATAACTTATGCATAGTACAAGTCTAATAGCAGTATTGAAGTTGAATTACAATCATTTCTCATCTCATTTGATTATGTTGTCTTACCATTTTGTTCTTGTAAAAAAAGGATGAAATATGATCCTCTAGAGACCCTACTAAATACATGAAAAAACTTGAAAGAATCAGTATCCGATACTTACATCTAAATCTTGAATAACGTAACTAATTAGAACAATGAATTAACTTTTTTACCGTGTCACTATCAATCAAATTATAACATAAGGTTTTTTATTTTATTTTTTCTTTCCCTTTACATTAATATTAGATAAATCCTTGAAGTTTGTTTGATATTGTATAAGATAAGGCTTTTTTTATTATTATATTAATTAATGTAATCAATCAAAGTTTCTTGCCATTGCAATGTCAATCTCGGTAACCTCCTAGATTTATAGCATCTCCAATTACAACTTCGTCGCCTTCATCGTACGGTTCATGTTCAAGAACATAAAAATCAAGCATTTCACCAATCAATAGTAGCTGTTGAGATGCAAACCAGTAGTTCACCCCTCAATTTATATCCCCATATCCACCGGCACTAATATTTTATAGCTTATAGAAACCTGCTCCTTGGAATTTTACAGATTTAAGTCCCAGCCAAGGAAAGTCAACTATCAAATACGATCTACCGCCACCAAGATATCTTGCTTAAAGAAAGAAAAAGAAAATCATTTGTGAGTGCTTCATTGATTGCCTTGCTTTCCGCTACATATATGGCGGAAATGTTTCTGTTCAATATTGCAGAAAGGGTTCTCGCCAAAATTGGCCATCTCTCTGTAGACGAAGTTCGCTTGGCGTTTAATGTCAAAACCGATCTGAAAAAGCTGGAGGACACCATGATCAGCATTAAAGCTGTGCTCTTGGATGCCGAGCGGCAACAGCACCAAAATGAAAACCTGCGCCTCTGCATGTGGAAGCTCAGGGACATCTTTTACGATGCTGAGGACGTTATTGACGATTTCAAGTGTGAAGCTCTCCGGAAACAGGACGCCATCAATCATCCCGACATCAACAACTTAAAGGTGCGAGTTTTAGGTTCCTGTCGTTTGCCTCTTTCATTTTCTTTAAAAATGAGTCATAAAATCAAAGACATCAATGGGAGACTAGGCGAACTTGCCACTGAGTGGAAAAGCTTTGATCTAAGACAGTGTAGCGACAACCGACATGTTTTTCGCAGAGAGACCATCTCTTTTGTGGATTCTTCTGATGTTATTGGTAGAGATGAGGGTAAAGAGAACATTATTAGTATGTTGATGAAACCAAGTGAGGCTCGAAATGTCCGTGTCATTCCCATTGTTGGACTTGGGGGTTTAGGAAAAACCACGCTGGCGCAATTAGTATACAATGACGATCGAGTTACTAGCCTTTTTCCTTTGAAGATATGGATCTGTGTTTCTGAGGAATTTGATCTTTCTAGATTGCTCAAGCTGCTTATTCAGTCTGTAAATAAAGGAGAAAGATGTGATGATTCAACACTTGACGCCTTGCAAGATCGTTTGAGAAGCCTTTTGAATGATAAGAAGTTCTTGCTCGTCCTGGATGATGTGTGGAATGAAAATCAAGCAAAATGGGTTGAGTTAAGAAATATGTTGAGATCAATAGATGGCTCGTCTCAAAGCAAAATTATCGTGACCACTCGGAGTTTGAACGTGGCCTCGATAATGAGTTTGATTCCCCCTTATGAATTGAAAGGTCTCCCTTTTGAAGATTGTTTGGCTTTGTTTACAAAATGGGCTTTTAATGATGGTGATGAGAGACAATATCCAAATCTCATGAGAATCGGGGAGGAGATTGTGAAAAAATGCAAAGGAGTTCCTTTGGCAGTAAGAACATTGGGAAGTCTACTGTTTCAGAAAACTGATGAATCTGATTGGATCTATATTAGAGAGAGTGAAATATGGAGACTTGAGCAACATGAAAACGATATTTTACCAGTATTGAAATTGAGTTATAATCATTTGCCATCTCATTTGCAACGATGTCTTGCTTTTTTGTCCTTGTACAAAAAGGATGAGATGTATCGTAGTGACAAAGTCATCTATCTTTGGATGGCAAATGGACTCCTTGAGCATCCAACGCAAAATCAAGAGTGGGAGGATGTTGGCAAACGATATTTGAACGAATTACTATCAAGGTGCCTCATCCAAAAGGAGTGGGATTTTGGCTTGGTTTTTAGCTTCAAAATGCATGATCTGGTACATGATCTTGCATTAGATGCGTCTCAAAAAGAATGTAAAACAGTGAATTCCGAAACAGAAACGGTTGATGAAAATGTTCGACATTTATTATTATGTGATCAGAAGTTAGTTGGAGTTCCACGTGTTTTGGAGGAAGTGAAAAATGTTCGAACGGTAATCATCCAAGATGCTTCAAAGGAATCAAAGACTACTCATGAATCACTTATAAATCTGTGTCTCTCCAATTTCAAGTATCTACGAGCATTAGAATTAAGGAACTCACCATTGGCGGCTTTACCGAATTCCATTGGTACCTTAAAGCACTTACGAGACCTTGACTTGCGCGGATGTAGCAATATACATGAACTTCCGAGGTCTTTCGATAAGCTTCGCAGCTTGCAATCGTTAAATTTGGGAGATACTGGTTTGAAGCAGTTGCCTGACAGCGTGCAAAGGTTGATTGAGCTTAGACATCTAGAAATAACCATTAAAGCTACGCATTTGAAAGAAATACGAGCAGGATGTTGGACTTCTCTTCAATACTTGGAATTGGATGAGTGTAGGGGATTAGAATGTTTACCTGGAGGAATGCAGTATCTGAAGTCACTTCGGATACTTGTTCTGAGTTATTGTTCTGAACTTGTCTCATTGCCACGGAGCCTGAAATTCCTAACCAAGTTAGAACACCTTGAAATACATAGTTGCTATCGAATCAATTTGAAAATGGAACTAGAAGAGGAAGAAGACAAAGACCTTCAGTTGAGCCTTAAAACTCTCTCACTCTATTCTTTACATGCCTTAACGGATTTGCCACGATTGCTTCTTCAAGGATCTTCTTCCACTTTGCAGCAATTACAAATTAATTGGTGTCCAAATTTGTCCGTTCTGCCAGCGTGGCTACTGAATCTCACTTCTCTTCAAGAACTTGAGATTGATAATTGCAAAAAATTGTCAGCTCTACCGGAGGGAATAGACCGCCTCACCAACCTTAGAGAATTGACAATTGATGGATGTCCGGAGTTGAGCAAAGATACAGAGAAAATGGGGGTGAAGATTGGCACAAAATTGCTCACATACAAAAGGTTGTTATTAAGGATGAGGTATGTGGTAAAATTGTAATTCCTCTATCAGATTTGCTTTCATATAATGTTTCCCTTTAGAGTAAAGTAGAGACCGTGTCTGTTGTGTACTTCCTCTAAAAAAGCAGGGTTTTGGTTGGAAATTTTGCATGTTTAAAGTTTGTTAAGTACTCATTGTGTTTGGAAACAATGCATGTATGAAATGTGAAGATCGAGATGGAAGAATCAAGCAGAGGTTGAGGCAGGACACGGAAGACTTTTACTTTATTTGCATTAGGATTTCAGTTGTAATTGTAATAAGTGAGCTTTTGCTTTGGATATATCAAATGGCTTCATGGGATGTTTGTTTGATATGTATCAACTAGTTGTGTTTGTATTTTTTAGTTTAATTTTATTAATTGTTTATTTTGTGATGGAGAAATGATGCTGTACTTATAAAATTAGTATCATAACATATTTAACTTTTAAGAATTACATACTTTATCGATTTGATCATGATTATAAATAAGTAATTCTAAAGAATTAAAATATATTTACAAAATTTAAAAATACAAATTACAAAATAATAAAAAATGTTATTCTTACGTAATAATAACTTCTTTTAAAATTTTAAATCATAGTTTGTAACTTGAAATTTCTAACCCCTAGATATTGACATCAACATTGTTTCTCCTTTTACTCAATGCTTTGCTTGGTAGGCTGGAAAAAAATTGAAGTGGTAGAAAAATTGAAAAATATAATTTTCCTGGTAGGAAAGAAAATTTGATAGAAAAAGTAATTATCTTTCTAACCATTGCTTAGTAGAGTTGAAAAATGACATGAAAGAAAATAAAATATTTGAAAAATGTATAATTTTGAACTAACATGTGTATATATCTCTCATTTTTTCTCCTTTCATCGTTCCAATTTGAAAGGATTAATTTTCCAAAAAAAAAAGAAAAGTACCAAGGATCTAAACACTATGAAAGTATACACATTCGCATTGATTTTTTGTGAAGATTGAACACAATTTTGTTAGTTTATTTAGAACAAACTAGCATTATTTTTGAGCTTGTCTTAATCTATAATATATATAAATAAGAATTTAATTTTTTTTTGAATCGACGATAATATCCTTTAATGCTCATTTAATTACTAAATCAGTATTAAATAAAAATTATTTTTTTTAAAAAATAATAGAATGTTTCTTCATTTGAACTATATGATTAAAAATATCAAGTAAAATCATATCAATAATTTCTTTTATAATAGAGTTCTTATTGATTTGAGTTACACAATTGGGTATATTAATTATTAATAATATATTATTTTAAATTAATTATTATTTAATTAGCGTTACAGTTATATTATCAATTTAAATTAAGATTCATCATTATAAACAACATTCAACAAAGGGAAATTATTAAAATTAGTAAGTTTAAACTATCTCAAAAATAATAAAGTTTGTTTTCTCCTTTTTTTTTTCCATTAATTGGCATGAAGAATGATAATGCCACTAAACCGAATAAGTCTCTGAAACTAATCCGAGATCGAATATTCAATAGCTATACCAATATAGAAGCCAAGAAAATGCATATTCCTTGATTGTCAATGATTGATAAATGATTAGTATATGAAACAACAAAGAATGCCATGATACTGTTGTTGGGAAGAAACCGAAACAACCGAAACAAAGCGGAAGCAAAACCGGTGTTCTTTCTCTCCCTATAACTCCAGTCAAATATTATAGCAAGCACAATAGCACAAAAATATTTGTTCTCTAGCAACCTATCAACCACAAATTAACCAATGCAGCCACAACAAAAATAATAATTAGAGACACCGATATTTTTACGTGGAAAACCCCTCTAAATCAAGGGTAAAAACCACGGGACTTTAGAGTCCGATCAAAAGCTCCACTATAATCAAATGTTCAGCTACAAGATTACAATATCAAGCCTACAACAAGCATTCAACTCCAACAAGGCTAACAATATGTAATCTTTAGCAAAAGAGAGAAAAATTGGAGAACATCACCAAAAACGTGGCTGCTGTAAAACGAGTATTTCTGGCGCTACAGGACTCGGATGAAAAATCCGACCGTACAAAGTCAAGAACACCCTGTCGCCTAGCTGCTGTCAAAAAATCAGCTCAATCGAACCACGGATGGACCTCCGATCGAAGAGTTGATCACAGCTGCAAATTTTTCCTTTCAAGAAAAAAAAATTCTGCTATGCTCTCTGTTTCTCACCCGTTTTCTCCCTTCTCTTTTTCCACACAAATCTGATTTTAGGCTCTCACATAAATGCTGCCCAAAAGTCATGTAAAAAGACAAAAGAAAAATGGAGACAAAAGGAATAATAAAAAAAAGGAAGAAAAAGGAGTAAATCACGGCAGAAATTAAGGCTACCCACATAGTGGGACCTTCACCAACAAATCTCCCCCTCCAACTATGTGGGGAATGCCTCCATACCGGAGATCAAACAACATGCTTCAAACTTTCCTCTTGGTAAAGCCTTCGTCAACATATCAGCACCATTATCATCAGTATGTATCTTCTCAAGCTCTAACAACTTAGCTTCAAGAACATCTCGTATCCAATGGTACCTCACATCAATATGCTTAAATCTAGCATGAAAAGTTGGATTCTTACCAAGATGAATAGCACTCTGGCTATCACAATACAGGACATACTTTTCCTGAGTAAAACCGAGCTCATGCATAAACTTCTTCATCCAAAGCATCTCCTTGCACGCTTCGGTTGCTGCAATGAACTCTGATTCGGTGGTGGACAATGCAACACACTTTTGCAATCTCGATTGCCATGCCACAGCTCCCCCTGCATAAGTGATCAAGTAACCTGAAGTAGATCTCCTCGAGTCAATATCTCCGGCCATGTCTGAATCTGTATAGCCAACAAGAACAGGTTTCTCATTGCCGAAACAAAGTCTCATGTTGGAAGTGCCACGAAGATATCTCATAATCCACTTCACTACATTCCAATGCTCTCTGCCAGGATTAGAAAGAAAACGACTGACTGTACCAACGGCATAAGCCAAGTCTGGTCTCGTACAAACCATTGCATACATCAGACTCCCCACGGCTGAAGAGTAAGGAACTTTCTGCATCTCTTCCTTCTCCTTTTCTGTGGAAGGACTATGCTTAATACTCAATCTGAAATGCGTAGCAAAGGGAGTGCTCACCGCTTTAGCTTTGTCCATACTGAACCTTTGAAGTACTTTCTCGATGTACCTCTCTTGTGATAACCATAATTTCTTGGCCTTTCTATCACGTGTCAACTTTATGCCAAGAATTTGCTTTGCTGGCCCCAAATCCTTCATTGTAAAGGATTTACTCAACTCTTGCTTCAACTTCTCAATTCTAGAAGCATCCTGACCAACAATAAGCATGTCATCAACATAGAGCAAAAGGATTATAAAATCATCACCAGAGAATCTCTTAACAAACACACAATGATCAGAAGTAGTCTTCTTGTAGCCTTGCTCCCCCATGACAGACTCAAACTTCTTGTACCATTGCCTTGGAGCTTGTTTCAAACCATACAAGCTCTTCTTCAATCTGCACACATAGTCTTCTTTCCCTTGTGCAACAAACCTCTCTGGCTGCTCCATGTAAAGCTCTTCTTCTAAGTCACCATGAAGAAAAGCAGTTTTCACATCCATTTGTTCAACCTCTAAGTCATAACAGGCTGCCAAACTTAGTATAGTTCTAATAGAGGACATCTTCACAACCGGAGAAAATATTTCTTCAAAATCAACCCCCTTTTTCTGAGTATAACCCTTGACGACCAATCTAGCCTTGTATCGTGGAGATGAAGACTTCTCTTCTTGCTTCAACCTGTAAACCCACCGATTCTTCAAGGCTCTTTTGCCTTTGGGCAGTTTCACCAACTCAAAGGTATGGTTCTCATGCAAGGATTGAAGTTCATCTTTCATCGCTTCAACCCACTGATTTTTGCATTCACTCTCCATAGCCTCTTCATAACATTCAGGTTCTCCCCTGTCGGTCAAAAGAACATATTCATCAGAAGAATACCTGACAAAAGATCGTCGATCTCTGGAAGACCTTCGAAGTGGAACCGCTGGTGGAGCTATAGGTGCTTGTTGTTGATCATTCACAACATCATCCATGGGAGCATCAAAGTCACCTATATCCTGATGGTCATCAGTAACATCACCATGCACATCATCCTGGATAGGACCTGGTGAAGGGTTTAGGGGAACCGGATTCACATCGACCAAATCACCACTGTCTTGTGAATTCACTTTCTCCGTCTTATCAATGTCATCGATGGTCTGATCCTCAATGAAGACAACATCTCTGCTTCTCACGAGTTTCTTCTGAATGGGATCATAGAGTCTATAACCAAACTCACCATCTAGACCATAACCAATAAAAATGCATTGTCGAGTCTTGGCATCCAATTTGGATCTTTCATCATTTGGAACATGAACAAACGCTTTACAACCGAACACAAGTAGGTGATCATATGACACGTCTTTGCCAAACCAAACTCTGTCTGGCACATCACCTCTCAAAGGAACACTAGGAGACAGATTTATCACATGTGTCACTGTATTCAAAGCTTCAGCCCAAAATGATCTTGGCAGCTTTGCGTCTGACAACAAACATCTGACTCTCTCAACTAGTGTTCGGTTCATTCTTTCAGCTAACCCATTTAACTGCGGAGTCTTAGGTGGTGTCCTTTGATGTCTGATTCCCTGTCGCAGACAATACTCATGAAACGGTCCTGTGTACTCGCCACCATTATCAGTACGAATACACTTCAACTTCTTCCCTGTTTCTCTTTCAACTGATGCTTGAAACTGTTTAAACACCTCAAAGACTTGATTTTTAGACTTCAAAGTGTAAACCCATAGCTTTCTCGAACAGTCATCAATGAAAGTCACAAAATAAAGTGCACCGCCGAGTGACCTTACTTTTATCAGACCACAGACATCCGAATGGACCAACTCTAGCAACTCTGATCTTCTATGAGGAGGACGGCTTCTAAAAGAAACTCTTCTCTGCTTTCCTGCTAGACAATGAGCACAATCCTTCAGTGTAGCATTCTTCAACCCCGAAAGTTGATTCTTCTTCGCTAAACAGTTAAGCCCCTTCTCACTCATGTGACTAAGTCGTTTATGCCACAACTCAGTTGAGCTGTCATTCACTGTCACATTCACTGTCTCTCGATAAGCTGAAGCTTGCATCAAATATAAATTTGAGCACTTCTTTCCTCGAGCCACAACCAATGAGCCTTTAGTCAGCTTCCACTGCCCATCACTGAAGGTGTTACAGAATCCCTCATCATCAAGCTTTCCTGCAGAGATCAAATTCAAACGGATATCCGGTGCGTGTCTGACATCCTTGAGAGTTAACTTTGTTCCATTGTTACTCACCAAGTGAACATCTCCCATACCAACAACCGGAACCAAACCGTCATTACCCATCTTCAATACCCCAAAATCACCAGGAGTATAAGATGTGAAGAAATCCTTCCTCGATGTGACATGAATTGATGCACCAGTATCAATCACCCAACTGGTCCCGTCACATGCTAGGTTGACCAAATTCTCATCACAAATGACCAACAGATCTTCACGAGTAGCAGTAGCAACACGCTCGGATTTTTCATCATCGTTCCGATCGTGTTTATCACCACCTCTGTTCTCTTTCTTCCACTTGAAGCAGTATTTCTTGATATGGCCTTTCTTACCACAATGATGACACTCAAGATTCTTGTATCTCGATCTTGACTTGCTTCGGCCTTTATCTCTACTCTTTCCATCTTTGTCTCTGTTCCTCCCTCTGTTCTCGGTAACCAACACCTCGGACTGTGATGTAGAACCCTGAGATCGTCTTCTGACCTCTTCATTCAACACACCACTTTTAGCCAAATCCAAAGTGATAATACCCTTTGGGGCAGAATTAATGAGCGAAACCCGGAAAGTCTCCCAAGAGTCTGGTAGAGTAGCAAGCAACCAAAGCCCTAAAATCTCGTCATCAAATTTTGACACCCATACCAAGCAACTGATTCATCACACTCTGAAATTCACTCACATGGTCAGCTATAGACGTTCCTTCTTTATATTTCAACGCCATCATTTTCTTCAGCAAAAATAACTTGTTATTGCCCGACCTCGAAGCATACAAGCTTTCAAGCTTCTCCCACAATGTTCGAGCATGTGTCTCCTGATCAATGTGGTTGTAAACATTTTCTTCAACAAATTGCCGAATAAAGCCACACACTTGTTGATGCTCAAATTCCCATTCTTCATCACTTTTCGAATCGGGTTTTTGAGTAGCAAAGACCGGAAGATGTAGAGCCTTCACAAACAACAAGTCCTTCATTTTATTCCGCCAAAGTTGATAATTTGTGCCATTCAACATAATCATCTTGCTCGTATTGATTTCCATAATTATTTGACAGAATAATCGAGCTCTGATACCAGTTTGTTGGGAAGAAATCGAAACTGAAACAACCGAAACAAAGCGGAAGCAAAACCGGTGTTCTTTCTCTCCCTACAACTCCAGTCAAATATTATATCAAGCACAATAGCACAAAAATATTTGTTCTCTAGCAACCTATCAACCACAAATTAACCAATGCAGCCACAACAAAAATAATAATTAGAGACACCGATATTTTTACGTGGAAAACCCCTCTAAATCAAGGGTAAAAACCACGGGACTTTAGAGTCCGATCAAAAGCTCCACTATAATCAAATGTTCAGCTACAAGATTACAATATCAAGCCTACAACGAGCATTCAACTCCAACAAGGCTAACAATATGTAATCTTTAGCAAAAGAGAGAAAAATTGGAGAACATCACCAAAAACGTGGCTGCTGTAAAACGAGTATTTCTGGCTCTACAGGACTCGGATGAAAAATCCAACCGTATAAAGTCAAGAACACCCTGTCGCCTAGCTGCTGTCAAAAAATCAGCTCAATCGAACCACAGATGGACCTCCGATCGAAGAGTTGATCACAGCTGCAAATTTTTCCTTTCAAGAAAAAAAATTCTGCTATGCTCTCTGTTTCTCACCCGTTTTCTCCCTTCTCTTTTTCCACACAAATCTGATTTTAGGCTCTCACATAAATGCTGCCCAAAAGTCATGTAAAAAGACAAAAGAAAAATGGAGACAAAAGGAATAATAAAAAAAAAGGAAGAAAAAGGAGTAAATCACGGCAGAAATTAAGGCTACCCACATAGTGGGACCTTCACCAACAACTGTCAGGGATGTTTACCTGACATTTTCTTATCTTGATTGTCTGCATCACCGGTTTGCTTGGATGCTGTTGAATCACGAGGTGATGGTCTGGTAACTGACTGCTGAAAAAGAACCTCCCCGGACAGCGTAAAGAGGAGGCAAACCAAACCGAAAGGGGTGGCATGCCTATCCCAAATCAATACATTGATCATAGCTGTGAGGAACTTGTTAACAACAGTGGTCATAGTAAATGCATGGCGAAGACTGCCTTCCTAGCCGCGAATCAGAAGAAATTAATGACCAAAGCGAACAAGCACGACAATGATACAGCAGTAAGCAATCTAATTCCTAAGAACAAATTAATAAAATATAAATGTCAATTAAATAATATACAGCAAAGCACAAAATTACAGCCTAAACCATTAGTATGATTTTGTCTTTTCATTGGATTTGGGTTTTATTTTATTGAGCTGCTTGAATTTGGAAGCTAACTAGATTTCTTTATATAATATATGACATAAATATAAAAAAAATAACAAATAGCGGATTAATATGAATTATTAATATATTAAAATTTATAAATATGTATTGATTGAGTCTTAACTCGATTGACATCGGTATAATTGTTAGTGTACGAGGATGTTGGGAAGAAACCGAACAACCGAACGGAAACGAAGCACAACCGGTGTTCTTTCTCTCCCTATAACTCTTGTCAAATATTATGGCAAGCACAATAGCGCAAAATATGTTCTCTAGAAACATTAATCAACCACAAATCAACCAATGCAACCACAACAAAAATGATAAATAGAGAGACACCAGTATTTTTACGTGGAAAACCCCTCTAAATCAATGGTAAAAACCACGGGACTTTAAAGTCTGATCAAAATCTCCACTATTATCAAATGTTCAGCTACAAGATCACAATAACAAGCCTACAACAAGAATTCAACTCCAACAAGGCTAACAATATGTAATCTTTAGCAAAAGAGAGAAAAATAGGAGAACATCACCAAAATAGTAGCTACTGTAAAATGGGTATTTCTGACGCTACAAGACTCGGATGAAAAATCTGACCGTACAAAGTTAAGAACACCTTGTCGTCTAGCTGCTGTCAAAAAATCAGCTCAATCGAACCACGGATGGACCTCCGATCGAAGAGTTGATCACTGCTGCAAATGTTTCCTTCCAAGAGAAAAAATTCTGCTTTCCTCTCTGTTTCTCACGTTTTTTCTCTCCTAAAATCTGATATTTGGCTCTCTGACTTTTTTAACAAAAATTGGCTGCCCACCACTCATAAAAAAGACAAAAGAAAATGATTATAAAAAACAAAATGCCATAAAAAATGACAGATTTTGAGGGATTCCCACATAGTGGGACCCTCAACCAACAAATCTCCTCCTCCAACTATGTGGGGGAATGCCTCCATACCGGAGGTCAAACAACATGCTTCAAACTTTCCTCTTGGTAATGCCTTCGTCAACATATCAGCACCATTATCATTAGTATGTATCTTCTCAAGCTCTAACAGCTTAGCTTCAAGAACATCTCGTATCCAATGGTACCTCACATCAATATGCTTAGATCTAGCATGAAAAGTTGGGTTGTTACCAAGATGAATAGCACTCTGGCTATCACAATACATGATATACTTCTCTTGAGTAAAACCAAACTCATGCATAAACTTCTTCATCCAAAGCATCTCCTTGCATGCTTCTGTTGCTGCAATGAACTCTGATTCAGTGGTGGACAATGCAACACACTTTTGCAATCTCGATTGCCATGCCACAGCTCCCCCTGCATAAGTGATCAAGTAACCTGAAGTAGATATCCTTGAGTCAATGTCTTCGGCCATGTCTGAATCTGTATACCCAACAAAAATAGGTTTCTCATTGCCGAAACAAAGTTTCATATTGGAAGTGCCACAAAGATATTTCATAATCCACTTCATTGCATTCCAATGCTCTCTGCCTGGATTAGAAAGAAAACGACTAACTGTACCAACGGCAAAAGCCAAGTCTGGTCTCGTGCAAACCATTGCATACATCAGACTCCCCACGGCTGAAGAGTAAGGAATTTTCTGCATCTCTTCCTTCTCCTTTTCTGTGGAAGGACTATGCTCAACACTCAATCTGAAGTGCGTAGCAAAGGGGAGTGTTCACCGCTTTAGCTTTGTCCATGCTAAACCTTTGAAGTACTTTCTCGATGTACCTCTCTTGTGATAACCATAATTTCTTGGCCTTTCAATCACGTGTCAATCTTATGCCAAGAATTTGCTTTGCTGGCCCCAAATCCTTCATTGCAAAGGATTTACTCAACTCTTGCTTCAACTTCTCAATTTTAGAAGCATTCTGACCAACAATAAGCATATCATCAACATAGAGCAAAAGAATTATAAAATCATCACCAGAGAATCTCTTAACAAACACACAATGATCAGAAGTAGTCTTCTTGTAGCCTTGCTCCCCCATAACAGACTCAAACTTCTTGTACCATTACCTTGGAGCTTGCTTCAAACCATACAAGCTCTTCTGCAATCTGCACATATAGTCCTCTTTCCCTTGTGCAACAAACCTCTCTGGCTGCTCCATGTAAAGTTCTTCTTCAAAGTCACCATGAAGAAAAACAGTTTTCACATCCATTTGTTCAACCTCTAAGTCATAACAGGCTGCCAAACTCAGTATAGTTCTGATAGAGGACATTTTCACAACCGGAGAAAATATTTCTTCAAAATCAACCCCCTTTTTCTGAGTATAACCCTTGACGACCAATCTAGCCTTGTATCATGGAGATGAAGACTTCTCTTCTTGCTTCAACCTGTAAACCCACCGATTCTTCAAGGCTCTTTTGCTCTTGGGCAATTTCACCAACTCAAAGGTATGGTTCTCATACAAGGATTGAAGTTCATCTTTCATCGCTTCAACCCACTGATCTTTACATTCACTCTCCATAGCCTCTTCATAATATTCAGGTTCTCCCCCGTCAGTCAAAAGAACATATTTATCAGAAGAATACCTGACAGAAGATCGTCGATCTCTGGAAGACCTTCGAAGTGGAACTGCTAGTGGAGCTATAGGTGCTTGTTGTTGATCATTCACAACATCATCCATGGGAGTATCAAAGTCACCTATATCCTGATGGTCATCAGTAACATCACCATGCACATCATCCTGGATAGGACCTGGTGAAGAGTTTAGGAGAACCGGATTCATATCGATCAAATCACCATTATCTTGTAAATTCGCTTTCTCCGTCTTATCAATGTCATCAATGGTCTGATCCTCAATGAAGACAACATCTCTGCTTCTCATGAGTTTCTTCTGAACTGGATCATAAAGTCTATAACCAAACTCACCATCTAGACCATAACCAATAAAAATGCATTGTCGAGTCTTGGCATTGTAACACCCCCAACCCCGAACCATCGCCGGAACAGGGTTACGAGGAATTACCGGATATATCAGACAATTTACAAAAAAAAATTCTAAACTAAAATATTCATAGTATAACTTTAATAACTAATCCCTATAATGAACTTTCAAAGTCTAAAGTCTGAATTAAAAGTGAAATAGGACTCATTTAAGTATTTCAGAATATATTTTGTTTAATATAAATTTCGGCAGCATTTTTGCTTATTATCATATAATACCCCCTGTAAATTAAACCGTATTCATTTCAATCATAACCAATTCAACCAATTCATTTCATATATTCATTTTTTATTCTAAATACCTTCTAATCAAACTCAATCAATATAATATCAACTTAAATTTATCAAAATATTAGTTAGATTAAAATAAATATACTTCTTTCATTATAATTCTTAAACTTGTAATACTAACATTTTTAACCATTTACATTCAAAACATAATAACCTTTATATACAACCTATGTACATGCCACATTATCAAAAGGAAATATACATCACCAAAAGTTTGCTGAAGTCGGGTCTGGCTTCGGATGCTGGTTCCGTACTTGACCTCTACAACCTGCGCACGGAAACAACCGTACGCTGAGTATGCATATACTGAGTGGTATTACTATAATTCAATTTATAACTAGTTACATTAAATTGCACACACACTTTTACATTACAATTATCATCACTTAAATAAATAATTCATGTATATTTATATATACATACAATTCTGATTTCTATATTTCAATTCTCACCTTTTTCATATGCCATATCTTTCAAATTTAGTTTTATCAATAAATTTATTTCATTGTCCCTATTAACTTGACTCGGACTCGACGGATACACGGATTCCAACCCACACACCAGTACGGCACATTGTGCCTTAACGGTACACAGTATACGACACACAAAGTGTCGAATCGGTAACAGTAACAATATCAGTATTCAACACACAAAGTGTTGAACCTGTAACGGTAACAGTAACAATATACGACACACAAAGTGTCGAATCGGTAACAGTAACAGTAACAGTAACAGTAGTCGGCACATAAGTGCCTGATCAGTAAGCCGGAAAAAACTCGTACTCTTCCATATCCTATGGCATGCCAATTATATCCGACTCAGCCCGACTAGTTAATAGGGTTTCCAATTCTCAATTCAAGTTCACTTTCATTTCAAAATTCATTTTCAATATTAACTTCACTTTTCCATTCACTAATCAAAATACAATTCAATACTAATATATATTTCTCACTCAATTCACTTTTCTAAATTCAATTCAATAAAGTTACTTACCTCAACATTTACTTACCATAAAATAAATAAATATAAAATTAGTATTTAATAATAAATAACTTGAATTATAGTAATACAAACCAGAATTCTCTTTGGATTTATTCCTCGTCGATCTTCTCCTTTCCTTTGTGGGTTGATGTCTCGAGTTTCTTGTTAGCTACGAAAATAATAATAATTTACATTATTAATTACAACATTAAATTATAATAAATAATTAAATTTAATTCAATTCCTACTCTTCCTCTTCATTGCACCTTCTATATACACAATTCTAATATTTACTTATAAGTTCTTTCAAGGCTGTCTACCTGAGTCATTGTCAGTAAATTATCTATATCTTGAGTTACAGAATTCCAAATTAAGATCCGTAAATTTTTTATGAAACTAGACTCACATATCTTCTTATAATAAAATTTTCATAATTTTTTATTTAGCCAATAAGTACAGTTTATTCTTTAAAATCACCCCTGTTCTGTTGTCTGACAGTTTCGACCACTCTTTGCTAAAATTTAATTATCTTTTTGTACAGAATTCAAATTATGTTCTAGTTTGTTTCTTATAAAAATAGGCTCATTAAGGAATCTAACCATGTAAATTATGTCCCCTAATTACTTTTGTACAATTTTTAATGATTTTTCCAAGTCAGAACAGGGGATCTCGAAATCACTCTGAATCAGTCTCACAAAAATCTAAATATCTCAAAATACAGAACTTATTTGCTTTCTATGTTTTTTCATATGAAAATAGACCCAATAACCTTTAATTTCATATCTTGTTCAACTTCTACTTCCATTTCTACCATTTTTGGTGATTTTTCAAAGTTACTCTTCTACTGCTGTCCTAAAGCTGTTTTCTTATGACTTATTTTGTAATTAAATCCTAGTTAAGTTTACTTATTTTCTTAACTTAATTCATACTTTGATTCTACTTAAATTCCTTCCATATTCAACTTGATTATATAATTTTCATAATAAAACCCTAATTTATAATTTCTTCCAAATTAATCCCTATAGTAGAAAACTTATAGCTTACCTTACAATTTAAACCTTTTACTAATTCTAACTTAGATTTCATTTAATTTAATCCATAATTCATTTTTTTCTTCAACATCAACTATATTTAAAAACCTAAAAACTCTCAAAATATCAACTTAGTTTCATCAAAATCTTGCTTTAAAGCTTCTAAAATATCAAAATTAAGAGAAAATGGCTAAATTGACTTACCTTTTAAAGCTTAAAGCTTCAAATCCCTAATTTCTCCTTTTTCTCTTCTTTCTTTCTTTTCTTTCCCCTGTGTCGAAATGCTCTCTATTTCTTTTTCTGTTTCTTTGTTTTGTTTCTTTTCTTATTTCTTTTATTCTATTTACTTTATGTTATAATAATATAATATATAATAATTACTTTAAATTAATTTAATATAATTTATTACTAATATATATTTTATAATTAAAATCTAAGTAAAAAATCTTAGATTTTTATCTCATATGCCGCCTCAACTTATGCTAAATGGTATTTTTGCCATTTTGATCCTTTTTACTTTCTTTTAATCTATAATTAAACTTTCACTCTTTATTCAATTTGATCCTTTTTCCTAATTGCTTTAAATTGAGCTAAATTCACTAAATAAAAATCTAATTAAACACACTATTAGACTCATAATTTCTCCTAATAATTATTTACTAACTCGATTTACTAAGACGGAGGCCCGATAACACATTTTTTCAGTGCCAACGGATTTTGGGTCGTTACAGGCATCCAACTTGGATCTTTCATCCTTTGGAACATGAACAAATGCTTTACAACCGAACATACGTAGATGATCATATGACACGTCTTTGACAAACCAAACTCTATCTGGCACATCACCTCGCAAAGGAACACTAGGAGACAAATTTATCATATGTGTCACTGTATTCAAAGCTTCAGCCCAAAACGATCTTAGCAAATTTAAATCTGACAACAAATATCTGACTCTCTCAATCAATGTTTGGTTCATTCTTTCAACTAACCCATTTAACTGTGGAGTCTTTGGTGGTATTCTCTGATGTCTGATTCCCTGTCGCAGACAATACTCATGGAATGGCCCTGTGTACTCGCCACCATTATTAGTACGAATGCACTTCAACTTCTTCCCTGTTTCCCTTTCAGCTGATGCTTGAAACTATTTAAACACTTCAAAGACTTGATTTTTAGACTTCAAAGTGTAAACCCATAGCTTTCTTGAACAGTTATCAATGAAAGTCACAAAATAAAGTGCAGTGCCATGTGACCTTACTTTTATCGGACCACAAACATCTGAATGGACCAACCCTGGCAACTCTGATCTTTTATGAGGAGGACAACTTCTAAATGAAACTCTTTTCTGCTTTCCTACTAGACAATGAGCACAATCCTTCAGTGTAGCATTCTTCAAACCCGAAAGTTGATTCTTCTTCGCTAAACAATTAAGCCCATTCTCACTCATGTGACTGAGTCATTTATGCCACAACTCAGTTGAGTTGTCATTCACTGTCACATTTATCGTATCTCGAGAAGCTAAAGCTTGCATCAAGTATAAATTTGAGCTCTTCTTTCCTCGAGCCACAACCAAGGAGCCTTTAGTCAGCTTCCACTACCCCTCTCTGAAGGTGTTACAGAATCCCTCATCATCAAGCTTTCGTGCAGAAATCAAATTCAAACGGATATCCGGTGCATGTCTGACATCATTGAGAGTTAACTTTGTTCCATTGTTACTCACGAAGCTAACGTCTCCCATGCCGATAACCGAAACCAAACCGTCATTACCCATCTTTAATACCCCAAAATCACCAAGAGTATAAGATTTGAAGAAATCCTTCCTCGACGTGACATGAAGTGATGAACCAGTATCAATCACCCAACTAGTCTCGTCACATGCTAGGTTGACCAAATTCTCATCACAAATGACCAACAGATCTTCACGAGTAACAGTAGCAACACGCTCAGATTTTTCATCATCATTCCGATCGTGTTTATCACCACCACCTTTGTTCTCTTTCTTCCACTTGAAGCAATATTTCTTGATATGGCCTTTCTTACCACAATGATGGCACTCAAGATTCTTGTATCTCGATCTTGACTTGCTTCAGCTTTTATCTCTACCCTTTCTATCTTTGTCTCTATTCCTCCCCCTGTTCTCGGTAACCAATACCTTGGACTGTGATATAGAACCCTGAGATCTTCTTCTAACCTCTTCATTCAACACACCACTCTTAGCCAAATCCAAAGTAATAATACCCTTTGGGGCAGAATTAATGAGTGAAACCAGAAAGGTCTCCCAAGAGTCTGGTAGAGTAGCAAGCAACCAAAGCCCTAAAATCTCGTCATCAAATTTGACACCCATACCAAGCAACTGATTCATCACACTCTGAAATTCACTAACATGGTCAGCTATAGACGTTTATTCTTTGTATTTCAACACCATCATTTTCTTTAGCAAAAACAACTTGTTATTGCCCAACCTCGAAGCATACAAGCTTTCAAGCTTCTCCCACAATGTTCGAGCATGTGTCTCCTGATCAATGTGGTTGTAAACATTTTCTTCAACAAATTACCGAATAAAGCCACACACTTGTTGATGCTCAAATTCCCATTCTTCATCACTTTTCGAATCGAGTTTTTGAGTAGCAAAGACCGGAAGATGCAGAGCCTTCACAAGCAACAAGTCCTTCATTTTATTCCGCCAAAGTTGATAATTTGTGCCATTCAACATAATCATCTTACTCGTATTGATTTCCATAATTATTTGACAGAATAACCGAGCTCTTGATACCAATTTGTTGGGAAGAAACCGAACAACCAAATTGAAGCGAAGCACAACCAGTGTTTTTTCTCTCCCTATAACTCTTGTCAAATATGGCAAGCACAATAGCGCAAAATATGTTCTCTAGAAACCTTAATCAACTACAAATCAACCAATGCAACCACAACAAAAATGATAAATAGAGAGACACCAGTATTTTTACGTGGAAAACTCCTCTAAATCAATGGTAAAAACCACGGGACTTTAGAGTCCGATCAAAAGCTCCACTATTATCAAATGTTCAGCTACAAGATCACAGTAACAAGCCTACAACAAGCATTCAACTCCAACAAGGCTAACAATATGTAATCTTTAGCAAAAGAGAGAAAAATAGGAGAACATCACCAAAATAGTAGCTGCTGTAAAATGGGTATTTCTGA
The DNA here is from genome assembly GCA_005393395.2 of Gossypium australe. Taxonomy (NCBI): domain Eukaryota; kingdom Viridiplantae; phylum Streptophyta; class Magnoliopsida; order Malvales; family Malvaceae; genus Gossypium; species Gossypium australe. The sequence goes on from CM016626.1 coordinate 155,138,985, forward strand.
CGCTACAAGACTCGGATGAAAAATCCGACCGTTCAAAGTCAAGAACACCTTGTCGTCTAGCTGCTATCAAAAAATTAGCTCAATCGAACCATGGATGTACCTTCGATCGAAGAGTTGATCACTGCTGCAAATGTTTCCTTCCAAGAGAAAAAATTCTACTTTCCTCTCTGTTTCTCACGTTTTCTCTCTTAAAATATGATATTTGGCTCTCTGGCGTTTTTTAACAAAAATTGGCTGCCCACCACTCATAAAAAAGACAAAAGAAAATGATTAAAAAAAAACAAAATGCCATAAAACATGGCAGATTTTGAGGGATTCTGTATCACCCCCTACCTGTATCCATTGCTGGAATAAAGTATGAGGCATTACCGAGGAGTACGGAATACTCACAGACAATTTAAGCCATTTATCGCTCAAATACTGAAATTTACTATAAAAGTTTCTTTACACATATAGTGCACTTGAGGTGCACCATTCCATAATTATGAATGAACACATTTATCAAACATATGTCATGTTTTTATATATATCATAGTCTCATATTTCCATGTATCAATTACCATCATTTCCTCGTATTTCGACAAATACGTGTAACAATTCATAAACATGCAATTCACTAACCCTTCCTGCCAATCACAATTTAAAGTGACAAATCACTTATTGAGCCCAATTTCAATGTTCACTACAATCTATCATATAAATTTGGATGTACGTATCCACCAATAAATTCCATGTACAGGTATCATCATCTCATATTTCCACATACATTACTTTGCACATTATGAACTCAAATAACATATACAAAACATACCAATGTATTTCAAATACGTTTTCATAATATTTCATTTAGAATTAAGATTATTTCATATTAGAACTCTTCTTATTAACTCATTTGGAATACCAATTCATACAGATAATAGACTCAAGGATGTACAAATATATAATCACAAATGAACTCATTTGTCAACCAAGTTCTACGTTCATGTCTCATCAACTCGTATTTTCTTATATCACATAATATATACCATGATTTCCATTCCCTTGATATTTTTCTATATTTATCCTGTTGAATTTCTTGGAATTTTCAATGGATTTTCAGAGGTACACTTTAGTGTACCAATCCAGGTCCGTCAATTCATGTTCATGTGCGCACATTTCCATTTCAGAGAGCACACTCCCGCGAACCTCATCCTTACAGCGGGATTACCAGTCCAGGCTAAATCCCTTGTAATGTAAACTCATAGAGTATTGTCGGGATTACCAGTCCAGGCTAAATCCCCTGCAACGGCAATTACTCTAATGAGCTTGGATCTGAATTACCAGTCCAGGCTAAATTCAGACCCTAATTCGGATTACCCGTTCGGGCTAAATCCATTTTCCACATATTTTTCGGGAGGGCTATATCAGGATCACCCGTCCGGGCTAGATCCTTTTCGCATATATTCTTCGGGAGGGCTATATCGGGATAGGATCACCCGTCCGGGCTAGATCCTTTTTACCGTCAATTCCTTTTCAAAGATCCATCGAATTTTTCCTTTCATTCAACCGGGATTTCTTCTCCTTTTTATCAAATATATCAATGTTTCGTCAACTTTCATACAATGAACATTCAAATTATATTCATATCAATAACATACATTTCAAGCATTTAAGAATATAATTCAAGTTACATGAACTTACAATTCAATTTTTATACCATAACGATAATCTTAGTTTCATAATAAATATTTGAAATAAAACATTATATCATTTCTACCTCAACGTTTATCAATTATAATCGAGCATGTGATCAATTTATACACAAGTCATTCATTTATTATTTTTCCTCCTCCCCCTCCTCTCCATCCACATCCTTAGTATAAACAACACACTTGTAAGTAACATTATATATAATTTTCACTATTTACTTATGTGAATATTCAAGCTGTCCATCCGTGTCATAGTCACTAAATTATTTTTATCTTGAGCTACAGAACTCCAAATTAAGATCCGTAAATTTTATTTGAAACTAGACTCACATATCTTCTTACCATAATATTTCCAGAATTTTTTGTGTGGCCAATTAGTACATTTTATTAGTTAAGTTCTCCCCTGTTACATAGTCCTATTGCTCTGACCTCTCTTCACTAAAAATCAATTATCTCATAGTACAATTTTCATATAGTGTTTCTGATTATTTCTAATGAAAATAGGCTCACTAAGGAATACATACATATAAATTATAACTCATAATTATTTTTGTACAATTTTTAGTGAATTTCTAAAGTAAGAACAGGGGCTCACGAAATTATTCTAAACCAGTCTTACCAAAATTTAAATATCTCAAAATATAGACTTCCTTTGCTTGTTCTGTTTCTTTTATATGAAAATAGACTCAACAAGCTTTAATTCTATATCTCACTCAACTTCTAATTCAATTTATACCATTTTTTATGAATTTTCAAAGTTAAAAAACTGCTGCTGTCCAAAACTACTTTAGTGTAACATGTTGATTTCTATTTTGTCTCAAATTCCACATTTCATACAATTCAATCCTTGCTCAATTAACCCCTCAATTGAGCTAATTTTCTCATTTAATACTTTTCTCTATCATTTTAAACTACTTCATAACCTTTGAAAATCAGAATTTTAACACTAGGCCTTAATTTCAACTCTTTCACAATTAGGTCCAAAAACCAATTTCCATCAATTTTACTTGATAAAATCATCATATAACAAAATTAAAGCTTCAATTCAATATTTATTCATCATATTCTTCCAGCACTAATCCACATAAACTTTAAAAATTAGCCATAGAATCAAAAACTAATGACATAGTAAGTTGGACCCAATTGTAAAAGTCAAAAAACATAGAAATTTTAAGGAGAAAGCAAGAATTAAACTTACATGAAGCTTGAGTATGAAAACCAGCTTGAAACTCTCTCCCATGGCTGTTTTTCAGCTGAAGAAAATAAAGAAAAATGAAGAGAATTCTAGATATTCCAATTTGGTCCCATTTTTATTTAACTAATTTTGGCAATTTTTCAATTTTGCCCTTATTTCACCTATTTCCTGATTTTTCTCAACTATTGCCGCCCAAAATATCTCCTTTGGCTTATTTTCACTTTAGGTCCTTCCTCATTTGACAATTAATCTATTTAATCCTTCTAGCAACTTTTACACCTTTTTTAATTTAGTCCTTTTTATTTAATTAACCACCCAAACGTCAAAATTTTCTAACGAAATTTTAATACTAACTTATTGACATTCCGTAAATATTCATAAAAATATTTATGACTCGGTTTATAACACCGAGATCTCGATACCTCTTTTTCTCGATTTCTTGACCAAATAAATCTTTATAAATTATAATTTACTATTTCAAAATCTACATTTGACTTGTAAATATTAAATAATATGGTCTACGAGTTCATTTGTCAGATTTAGTGGTCTCGAATCACTATTTTTGACACCACTGAAATTTGGGCTATTACAGATTCCCACATAGTGGGACCCTCAACCAACAGAGGATGTAGGTCCAAATGTGTTGAAATGTTTTATCCTCCCATTTAAAAGTTGAGGAAAGACTCAATGAAAAATCATCCCAATTATAACGTAAAGAATTTAAAAGTTTTAAAAATTATATTTTATTGTATTTTTATTAATTAAAGTTTTTTTATAAACTATTTTTTTTCAATAAATAATGCTGAAATTAGTTAAAGCAATAATTTATTATTAATCCAAATAAAATCAGACATATTAAGCTATTTTGTGGCAGCTGCATTTGTTAAGATTTGGGAGCAGCTTTTAGAGTTGATATATAAAAGTTTATATAATTTAAGCTTAATATCTTATAATAAATAAAAATCAATTAAGTTTATAAAGAAATTTACCTTATCGAGCTATTAGAGCCGAGAAAAACAATTAATTAAACTCTTCTGTTAATAGAAATTGTTAGTTGATCGGTTTAATTATTAACGGTAAAAAATAAAATTAAAAATTAAAAAAATATATACATCTAGAATGAACTTGGACAATTGTTGTCCAGGTTCTTTTAGATCTAGACAACCATTTATCCAAATTCATTCTATATGAGTGTAAAATTATAAAAAAAAATGCAAAAATGATAAAGATTATAAAAAGATTCAAATATGCAAAAGATTCAAAATAAAAATATTAATAATTTTTAAAAAAATTAATAAAAAACACATTTAGAATGAACTTGAGCCGTCATCGTGTGTCCTCTTGTAGTGCCACATATTGCTCCAGGTGAGAGTATAACAACACTAATCAATCAAAATTATATAGAATTGCCAAAAAATATATATTTTTTGTGATTAATTGCTTTTATATGCTGCTTTTCAAAATTGATGGGGATTAAATTGGTCAAAAATTTTGAGAAGGACCAATTTTCTAAATATAAAAATTGAGAGGGAGTGGAGAGATGTTTTTACCAATATACTATTGGGGAACATAGAAAGCCTATTAACATATTTGAAATTTAATTTTAATTCTAAAATTTAAGGTCATGCGTTTGTAGTCCAACTGTTAGGCAAATTGCCTTCCAAGTAATGGACTCGGGTTCGACTCGCAGCAAACGAAATTGAAGCTTTCATTTCAAGTATATTTCCATTTTTCCTCCATCTCCGATGAAATGAAGGTGAGTGTTCGTTGGATTAAAACATGAGAGCCATTTGCCTACCAAAACCAAAACCAATCACACACACACACACAAAGAAACATCTGTGATATTCAAAAGAGTGCTAAAAATTCAGTAGCAGAACCCCCCTCTACACATCAAACCTTTAAACAATTTCTCCTTTTTTTATTCATCAAACCTTCACCATTTAATTTCTCTAAGGAGAGATGAAAAAACAAAAAAAGTAGGAAATGTGAAAATAGGTTGAATAATTTACGTAATAATTTCAAATCTAAACATGAAACAATAGTTGTTCTTACTCTTCAGTTTTCTTTAGGGACTTGATATTAGCATCCAAATACATGATAAGTTTAAAGTAAGCTATGTGTCATAATTCTAGAGAAGAGCAATGAATCATACAATAATTGTGTATTAGAATTGATTTTAAGATATAAATGTTCAAATCACTTTCAACTTGTGAGTTGCTTTTTATGGACAAAGTTTGCAAAACCGAATAGTTTGAAGAAAAAATATATCTTCCATCATGACACTATAGCATAAGGTTATCTTTAGTATAATTTTTTTCTTCATTTCTCATACTTTTTACGTAAATTTGTATTAAAAATGAAAATGACATTAAATCAGACAAATGTCATATATGAAATGAAACAATAAATAATACCACGGATTTTATTAAATAGTAAAAAGGGCTAACCATGTTTTTAGATTAAGGTATTTTCAAAAGTTTAAGGATACTAAAAGATTTCGTAAACTCCGACACTCTTCTTTAGTGTGACTTAAATAAAAGCATGTTTATCAAGCATTTTTCTATTCTTAATTGTCTTCATAATTATCATTATCATTCAATTTACCTTGAATCGCAAGATGACAGTCCGATAACTAATAGTTGATAAAGAACTCCATTTGAGAAGGCAAGATGCAAATGCCCATGAACATGCGGTCAAAGCAAAAGTTGAAATTTTCATTTTTCTTCAAGAACGTCTATCCTATACCTAAATATAGAACTATAATCTTTAACGACCCTCCAAATATATCAAAATTTTGATAAAAGTAAATATAACTTAGGAGAATCTAGAAAAAGAAGTTGACATATTTATATTAGACATGTACCAAAATTAAAACTTGAGTGAAAAACTACATTACTCTTAACTTGAATAAGATGTTGAAATGCATATCATACTTTCATTAACGAAATCATTATATTTTCAAATTAAGACTAATGTAATTTCTCGTTAACTTGAAAAGTTACAATAATTCATGCATTAAAATTTATGTATACGATTATAGAATGATTTATAAATGAAATAAATTATTTTATTTTTATAAATGTTATATTTCATTATTTCTATTACTACATATTGATTGCTTGTTGTATTTGATTTACTAAAGAATACATAGGCACGTGCAATTAAGTAGTTGGTTGGATTCTATTAAGGAAAATAAAAATAAGATTTGAAGCGGTTGAGGTCGTTGGTTAAAGTTGGGTCCTTCTGGTTTGCAAGGCTATAAAGCTAAATTGTGGACGTGTTTCATGATTGTTTGTTTAGTAGGGATTGATTGTTAAATGTTCTCGCAATTAATTTAAGAGCAATTTGAGTTTGAACATAATGAAGAAGATCAATAGGTTAAAAGTCAAGAAACAAATTAAACTGCTATCATACAAAGTATAAATACAATTTCAATTAAAGTTTATTAATATAAATATTACGATGACTTGGTTTTAATAAAAAAAAAATTTAAATTTTGATTGTGACTTAAACCATTATTCTTAATCCAATAAAAGTAGTGATAGTTTTGATGAAATTACGATGAGGGGGAGTGTTGGGGTTACTCTTTATTAGACTTTTAACAAATAGATGAAAATTTTGATAGAAAATACGGAGCTAACAAACTGAGAATATGTTTGTTGAAAGATTCACATGAGTGAAGGATAAATATGGGCAAGAGGATTCGGAAAAAATATAGGTTCGAAAAATAAGTTTAGACAAAAAATAAAATTCGTTTAAAAAATAGAGTGGGCCTAGGGTAAAGCTTTTTCGGCCTAAGCCCGATCCAGTCTAAATTAGCAAAAAGACAAAAAAAATCTATTATTTTCTTATTGTCTTACTGTTTTGTTACTATTTCACTATTATATTACTAGTATTTTGTTGTTATTATTTAGATATTGTATAAATCTTATTTTATTATTAATTTTATTACTATTTTAAAGGCATTTACTTGTTAAGTTAAATATATCTTAGTGTTATTTTAAGTATAAATATTTTAAATTTATTTTAATTTTTTTTGGAAACATTTAATTTAATGTTTTTAGTATCTTTAATATATTATATTTTAAAATTTTTTTAATATGAAAAAATTAATTCTACTAAATTGGTTTGAGCCTAAATTTTAATATTTTTATTTATGTCGAATTTAGGTAAAATTTTAAATCTATTTTTCAAATCTAGCTTAAAATTTTTGATAAAATCTGACTATATCTCCTATGAGAGAGAAATTCTATTATATAAGATAAAATTTATTTCTTTCCTGTAAGATTTTGCTGTGCGGAAGCGTGTAAAAGAGTATAATTATTGTACTGAAAAATCACACTGAGTTCAATTCCCAGGAAAGAGAGGTGGATCACGAGGATCGCTTAAGTACCAGATCTTTCCTAGCCAGAATATCCCTCTATCGTAATTTAATAGCACAATAAATAACTACAATCACACTCACAAGATATGAAAAATAAATAATAAAGAACACCAGAATTTTAACGAGGTTCGGCAAATTTCGCCTACGTCCTCGGGCACTACCAAATATATTTCACTCCAAAATTACAAGTGAAAATATACAAATAGGGAGAGAGAACAATGCCTTAAGTAGAGAATGGCAAATTGTGAGATAAAGAAAATGAGAAATGGTTAGGCCTATTTATAGTTGAGGTTCAGGGATCAACTTGCAAATTACCTATTCAAATAGGGACCAAAATTGCAATTATCCCATTCCAAAAAAACTTTCGGTGCCTAACCAAGCCATTTGCTGCCAACTTGTTTACATTTTTACAGCCCCCCATCTTTGACTTTTCAAAGATGGGTTGCTGCCCAATAATCTCCACCTTGAAGATTTGATTAGAATAATCTTATCTTCACACAATTCTTTCTACCTTTGCCAACAATGCTTGATAGTGCCTTCTTCAACTGTTAAACTTGCAGGATATTGACCAAGTTCAAACAATGTTCGAACTTGGTTGCTGTTACCACCTTGGTCATCATATCTGCGGGATTATCTGCAGTCTTAATCTTCTGAAGGCGAATCTTCCCTTCATCAATAATTTCCCGCACAAAATGGAATCGTACGTCGATGTGTTTTGTACGTGCATGATAGACTTGATTCTTTGCTAAATGAATAGCACTTTGACTATCACAATACACATTAATATGCTCCTGAACCAATCCCAAGGTTTTAACCATACCTTGTAACCAAATAGCTTCCTTTATAGCCTCTGTTACAGCCATGTACTCGGCTTCTGTGGTTGACAACGCAACTGTAGACTGTAGAGTAGACTTCCAACTGATTGGTCCTCCAGCAAGTGTAAACACGTAACCAGTGGTTGATCTTCGTTTATCCAAATCACCGGCATAGTCAGAATCAACGTACCCAATAACACATTCACCAAGTGTATTATCCTGCTCGAACAGTAATCCAAAATCTACGGTCTTTTGAATATACCGTAGAATCCATTTCACAGCTTGCCAATGTCCTTTTCCAGGATTATGCATATACCTGCTCACTATACTAACTGCCTGTGAAATGTCGGGTCTTGTACACACCATTGCATACGTCAAGCTACCCACTGCATTGGAGTATGGAACTTGCAACATGTATTCTCGTTCTGTATTCGTCGAAGGAGATAGTTGTGCAGAAAGCTTGAAATGAGAAGCCAACGGGGTACTTACAGGTTTTGTCTGCTCGTTCATGCCAAACTGCTGTAGTACCTTTTTCAAATACTGCTTCTGAGACAAGCTAACTCTGCCATGGGCTCTATCTCTACATATTTCCATGCCAAGAATCTTCTTAGCTTCACCAAGATCTTTCATTTCAAACTCGAGATTGAGTTGAGTCTTCAATCTCTCAATCTCAACTTTGCTCTTAGATGCTATTAGCATATCATCAACATATAAGAGCAAGTATATGAAAGTTCCTTCTTGTAGCTTCTGGAAATACACGCAATGGTCAAATTTACTTCTTGTGTACCTTTGCCCTTTCATGAACTGATCAAATCGCTTGTACCACTGCCTCGGGGATTGCTTCAATCCATAAAGTGACTTTGTCAGTTTGCAAACCCAATTCTCTTTACCAGCAACCTTGAATCCATCTGGCTGAGTCATATAGATTTCCTCTTCCAAATCACCGTGTAAAAATGCGGTCTTCACATCAAGCTGAACTAGTTCAAGATCATATTGCGCAACCAAGGCTAGCAAAATCCGAATAGACGAATGCTTCACAACTGGAGAAAACACTTCATTGTAGTCTATTCCTTCTTTCTGAGCATAACCCTTTGCTACCAATCTAGCCTTGTACCGAATTTCATTTTTACCAGGAAATCCTTCCTTCTTTGCATATACCCATTTGCATCCAATTGCCTTCTTTCCCTTGGGCAGTGTCATCAACTCCCAAGTCCTATTTTGATGAAGAGACTGCATTTCTTCATTCATGGCTTGCTTCCACTTTACACCATCAGGGTTACTTATTGCTTCTGTGTAAGTAGAAGGAGCATCATCATCTGCAATTGGAAGTGCATAGGCCACTATATCATCAAAGCGAGCAGGCTTACGAATCTCTCTTCTTGGCCTCCTATATGCAATTGAATCTTGTTGCTGTAGAAGTTCTTGGGTCGGAACTTCTTCATCATTTGTTCTTTCAATATTAGCTGGATCATTATTAACCTTTTCAAGCTCCACCTGCTGCAAAGTACTACTGGTCTTGTCATCCTTTTGTGAATCCTTTAACATGGTTGATTCATCAAAAGTCACATCTCTGCTAAAGACAATCTTCCTTGTATCAGGACACCAGAGACGGTATCCTTTTACTCCACTAGTTATACCCAAGAATAATGCTTTCTTTGCTCTTGGGTCTAACTTCGATTCTTTTACATGATAATATGCAGTGGAACCAAAAACATGTAAAGAATCATAGTCAGTAGCAGATTTACCAGTCCACATCTCCATAGGAGTTTTGCCATTTATTGCAGCTGATGGCAAACGGTTAATTAGATGGCACGCATATGTAACAGCCTCAGCCCAAAATTCCTTGCCCAATCCAGCATTGGACAACATACATCGAACTTTCTCCAGTATAGTTCGATTCATGCGTTCTGCCACCCCATTCTGCTGTGGTGTATCCCGAACAATGAAGTATCGCACGATGCCCTCATCTTGATATACTTGAAGAAATGGATCGTTTTTGTACTCAGTACCATTATCTGATCGAAGTCGTTTGACCTTTCGACCAGTCTGAGTTTCCACCATCTTCTTCCATTTCAGAAATGCATCCAATACTTCACTTTTTCTTTTCATTAGATACACCCATACTTTTCTTGAATAATCATCAACAAAAGTAACAAAATAGTGCATACCTCCCAAAGAAGCCACTTTGGTAGGTCCCCACACATCACTGTGAACGTAGTCCAGAATTCCTTTCGTAATGTGAATTGCTGAACCAAAATTTACCCTCGTCTGCTTGCCCAGAACACAATGTTCACAGAATTCCAATTTGCAAGAATTTTCACCTTTCAACAAGCCTTGCTTCGCCAAAGTCTGCAAAGCTTTTTCACCAGCATGTCCCAATCGCATATGCCATAACCTGGTAGCCTCTGAATCTACATCTTTCGTAGAAACTGTTGATGTTGATCCAATAACTGTACTTCCATTTAAAAAGTACAAGTTATTTCTTCTTGTGCCTTTCATCACCGTCAAATTCCCAGCTGCTACCTTTAGTAATCCATCTCTCAAAGTGATTTTGAGCCCTTTAGATTCTAAGGCCCCTAATGAGATGAGATTTTTCTTCAAGCTGGGTACGTAGCGAACATCAGTCAAGACTTGGATTGAGCCTTCGTGATTCTTCAATTGGATTGTACCTACTCCCATTGTCTTACAAGCACTGTCATTGCCCATAAGAACAACTCCACCTTCTAGTTCTGTAAGACTAGAAAACCAGTCCTTATTAGGACACATATGGTAAGTACATCCCGAATCCAAAATCCACTCATCAGTATGACATGTCATTGCCATGCCAACCAAGCTAAAGTCTGACTCCTCATCATGTTCTGCTACACATGCATTAGAAATAGCCTTGCCCTTTTGTAACTTAGGACAATTCTTTTTCCAATGCCCTTTTTCACGACAAAAGGCACACTCATCTTTGGCGGGTCTCCCTTTGGACTTTCCCCTTCTACCAGGCTTGCTGCTGCTTGAACGACCTCTTGCTATTAAGACTTCTGCAGTTGTATCTCTGTGATCTCTTTTATCTTTCTTTCGAGTCTCAGATCTATACAACGCACTACAGACTGCATCAAATGTGATTGTGTCCTTCCCATGAAGCAATGTGGTGGTAAGATGATCATATTCATCAGGAAGGGAATTCAACAACAATAATGCCTTGTCTTCGTCTTCAAATTTCTCATCCAAATTTAGCAAGTCTGCTAAAATTTTATTGAATGAGTTCACATGGTCATTCATTGACATACCGGGTGCATACGTGAATCGAAAAAGTTTCTTTTTCATATAAAGCCTATTTTCAAGGCTTTTCGTAAGAAACTTTTTTTCCAATGTATCCCACAATTTCCTCGCTGATGTCTCCCTCATGACAGAGTACTTCTGCTCTTTGGCCAAACATAGACGGATTGTACCACAAGCTTGTCTATTAATCTTGGCCCACTCCTTGTCATCCATATTGTCAGGTTTTACTTCAAGGGCTATATCTAGCTCTTGCTGACATAAGACATCCAGGATCTCACATTGCCACATACCAAAATTATTGGTACCATCAAATTTCTCTACTTCAAATTTTGCATTGGTCACCGTAGTCCTTGCTGATGACGATGCCTGTGCCATTTTTCTCCTCAATCCCAACTACTGTATACGTGAACAGTACCGTATACGTGAATAGTGCCACAAACGATCGTACTCCCCAAGTACGAATCTAGCTCTGGTACCAATTGCTGTGCGGAAGCGTGTAAAAGAGTATAATTATTGTACTAAAAAATCACACTGAGTTCAATTCCCAGGAAAGAGAGGTGGATCACGAGGATCGCTTAAGTACCAGATCTTTCCTAGCCAGAATATCCCTCTATCGTAATTTAATAGCACAATAAATAACTACAATCACACTCACAAGATATGAAAAATAAATAATAAGGAACACCAGAATTTTAACGAGGTTCGGCAAATTTCGCCTACGTCCTCGGGCACTACCAAATATATTTCACTCCAAAATTACAAGTGAAAATATACAAATAGGGAGAGAGAACAATGCCTTAAGTAGAGAATGGCAAATTGTGGGATAAAGAAAATGAGAAATGGTTAGGCCTATTTATAGTTGAGGTTCAGGGATCAACTTGCAAATTACCTATTCAAATAGGGACCAAAATTGCAATTATCCCATTCCAAAAAAACTTTCGGTGCCTAACCAAGCCATTTGCTGCCAACTTGTTTACATTTTTACAGCCCCCCATCTTTGACTTTTCAAAGATGGGTTGCTGCCCAATAGATTTCAAGGATTTTTCCTTTTCCCGAATTATATGTTAGAGTTGGTTAAGTCATAGGTACGTCCCAGCCCAGTCAAGTAAAGACAATCAAAATGCCAGATATTTGGCGGAAACTTCGATATTGTTCAAGAAATTATTATTTCCCAGAACAAGAAGGTTTGTTTTTTTTCGGATTTTGGGCTACAACAACAAGTTCTTTGTTTGATTTCTTACCACAAAAAAAGAAGAAAAAGAGAAAAAAAGAAGGGTCATTCGTGAATGCTGTACTGACTTTCTGTCATTCGTGAATGCTGTACTGACTTTCTTCTTTCTTTGCTATAGAAATTCAATTATGGGGGAAACGTTTCTGTTCAATATTGCAGAAAGGGTTGTGGAGAAAATTGTCGGTCTCACTGTAGACGAAGTTCGCTTGGCGTTTATTGTCAAAACCGATCTGAAAAAGCTGAAGGACACTATGATCGGCATTAAAGCTGTGCTCTTGGATGCCGAGCGGCAACAGCACCAAAATGAAAAGCTGCGCCTCTGTATGAGGAAGCTCAGGGACATCTTTTACGATGCTGAGGACGTTATTGACGATTTCAAGAGTGAAGCTCTCCGCAAACAGGACGCCATCAATCATCCCGACATCAACAACTTAAAGGTGCGAGTTTTAGGTTCCTGTTGTTTGCCTCTTTCATTTTCTTTAAAAATGAGTCATAAAATCAAAGACATCAATGGGAGACTAGGCGAACTTGCCACTGAGTGGAAAAGCTTTGATCTAAGACAGTGTAGCGTAACCGACATGTTTTACACAGAGAGACCACCTCTTTTGTGGATTCTTCTGATGTTATTGGTAGAGATGAGGATAAAGAGAACATTATTAGTATGTTGATGAAACCAAGTGAGGCTCGAAATGTCCCTGTCATTCCCATTGTTGGACTTGGGGGTTTAGGAAAAACCACGCTGGCGCAATTAGTATACAATGACGATCGAGTTACTAGCCTTTTTCCTTTGAAGATATGGATCTGTGTTTCTGAGGAATTTGATCTTTCTAGATTGCTCAAGCTGCTTATTCAGTCTGTAAATAAAGGAGAAAGATGTGATGATTCAACACTTGATGCCTTGCAAGCTCGTTTGAGAAGCCTTTTGAATGATAAGAAGTTCTTGCTCGTCCTGGATGATGTGTGGAATGAAAATCAAGCAAAATGGGTTGAGTTAAGAAATCTGTTGAGATCAATAGATGGCTCGTCTCAAAGCAAAATTATCGTGACCACTCGGAGTTTGAAGGTTGTCTCGATAATGAGTTCGATTTGTCCTTATGAATTGAAAGGTCTCCCTTTTGAAGATTGTTTGGCTTTGTTTACAAAATGGGCTTTTAATGAGGGTGATGATAGACAATATCCAAATCTCATGAGAATCGGGGAGGAGATTGTGAAAAAATGCAAAGTAGTTCCTTTGGCAGTAAGAACATTGGGAAGTCTACTGTTTGAGAAAACTGATGAATCTGATTGGATCTATATTAGAGAGAGTGAAATATGGAGACTTGAGCAACATGAAAACGATATTTTACCAGTATTGGAGTTGAGTTATAATCACTTGCCATCTCATTTGCAACGATGTCTTGCTTTTTTGTCCTTGTACAAAAAGGATGAGATGTATCGTAGTGACACAATCATCTATCTTTGGATGGCAAATGGACTCCTTGAGCATCCAAAGCAAAATCAAGAGTGGGAGGATGTTGGCAAACGATATTTGAACGAATTACTATCAAGGTGCCTCATCCAAAAGGAGAGGGATTTTGGCTTGTATTTTACCTTCAAAATGCATGATCTAGTACATGATCTTGTATTAGATGTGTCTCAAAAAGAGTGTAAAACATTGAATTCTGAAACAGAGACGGTTGATGAAAATGTTCGACATTTATTATTATGTGAAAACAAGTTGGTTGAAGTTCCACGTGTTTTGGAGGAAATGAAAAATATTCGAACACTAGTCATCCAAGATGTTTCAAAGGTATCTATTAATGAATCACTTATAAATCTGTGTGTATCCAATTTTAAGTATCTACGAGCATTAAAATTAAGGGATTCACCATTGGCGGCTTTACCGAATTCCATTGGTACCTTAAAGCACTTACGAGACCTTGACTTGCTCGGATGTAGCAATATACACGAACTCCCGAGGTCTTTCGATAAGCTTCGCAGCTTGCAATTGTTAAATTTGGGAGGTACTGGTTTGGAGCAGTTGCCTGACAGCGTGCAAAGGTTGATTGAGCTTAGACTTCTAGTAATAACCATTAAAGCTACGCATTTGAAAGAAATACGAGCAGGATGTTGGCCTTCTCTTCCATACTTGAATTGAGGAGATGCATGGAATTAGAATGTTTACCTGAAGGAATGCAGTATCTGAAGTCACTTCGGACACTTGTTCTGAGTAGTTGTTTTGACCTTGTCTCATTGCCACGGAGCCTGAATTTCCTAACTAAGTTAGAATACCTTTTAATGGTGAACTGCTTGCAAATCAATTTGCAAATGAAAGAAGAAAAATACCTTCAGTTGAGCCTTAAAACTGTCTCACTCTTGGGATTACTTGGCTTAACACATTTGCCACGATTGCTTCTTCAAGGATCTTCTTCCACTTTGCAGCAATTACGAATTGTGTTTTGTCCAAACTTGTCCTTTCTACCAGTATGGCTACTGAATCTCACTTCTCTTCAAAAACTTGAGATTGTTAATTGCAAAAAATTGTCAGCTCAACCGGAGGGAATAAACCGCCTGACCAACCTTAGAGAATTGACAATTCGCGGATGTCCGGAGTTGAGCAAAAGATACAGAGAAAATGGGGGTGAAGGTTGGCACAAAATTGCTCACATCCAAAAGGTTGTTATTAAGGATGAAGATTGAGGTATGTGGTAAAATTGTAGTTCCTCTATCAGATTTGATTTCATATTATGTTTCCTTTTAGAGTAAAGTAGAGACTGTGTCTGTTGTTAAGTACTCATTGTGTTTGGAAACAATGCATGTATGAAATGTGAAGATGGAGATGGATGAATGAAGCAGTGGTTGACGCAGAGCACGGAAGACTTTTACTTTATTTGCGTTAGGATTTCAGTTGTAATTGTAATAAGTGAGCTTTTGCTTTGGATATATCAAATGGCTTCATGGGATGTTTGTTTGATATGTTTGTATTTTTTAGTTTAATTTTATTAATTGTTTATTTTGTGATGGAGAAATGATGCCGTAGTTATAAAATTAGTATGATAATGTATTTAACTTTTTAGAATTACATACTTTATCGATTTGATCATGATTATAAAAAAAATTTCTAAAGAATTAAAATATATTTACAAAATTTAAAAATACAAACATATTAAGCAATTTTGTGGAACTTTTAGAGTTGACAAAAGTTTATATAATTTAAGCTTAACATCTTGTAAATAATTAAAAATCAATTAAGTTTATAAAGAAATTTACCTTATCGAGCTATTAGTGCCGAGAAAAAAAATCAATTAAACTCTTCCGTTAATAGAAATTGTTAGTTGATCGGTTTAATTATTAACGGTAAAAAATAAAAAATAAAAATAAAAATTAGAAAATATATACAAGGTTTCTCTTCTTTTCTCATTGGTTTGAAGTATGCGAGTCCTACTCCCACAATGTGCGTATGCCATGTGGTTTTTGTTAGGTTCGGCTTTAATTGATTTTTTTTGTTTGCTTGGTTTTTATTTGTTGGATTTTATATTAAACTTGGCTAGACATATATTTGTACATGTATTGTACTTAGATAGAAAACTAGATTTTTTTTTTATTTTATAAAATGAATATTTTATTAATTTGATGTTTTCTTTGTAATTATTTTCATTTTTTACATTGTGACAAATTAAAAATGTAACAGCCCAATTTCAATAGTGTCGGAACAGTGATTCGAGATCACTAAATCTGATGAAAAAGTTAGAAAACTTTATTAATCGATAATTATAAGTTAAGTGTGATTTTAGAAATATTTTAAAATTAGTGAATTTTGTGAACTAAAAGAATTAATTAGAAAAAAATTTGGGCCAAAAACGAGGTATTGAGACCTCGAATTCATACAGTGAGCCATAAATATTTCTAAAAATATTTATGGAGTATCATTAAGTTATTATTAAAGTTTAGTTGAGAAATTTTAACGTTTGGATATGTAATTAAATGAAAAGACTAAATTGAAAAGGTGTAAAAGTTTAATTATAGATTAAAGAAAATAAAAAGGACTAAAAAGGCAATTATGCCATTTTAAAATGTTGAGGCGGTTTGTATGAAAAAATCTGAGATTTTTTTTCAGTTAAAATGTGTATATATATATATTATATATTATTATATTATCATATTATATATATTATATTATTATATATAAACAAACAAAAGGAGAAAAAAAAAAAGATAGAATAGAAACAGAAACCAAAACGAAGCAGAGAGCAGGGAAGGAAAGAAAGAGGAAGAGAAGAGAAAGAAGAAAAATGGGCAAAATTGGAAAATTTCAAAATTAGTTAAATAAAAAGGGGTTCAAATTGAAATATCTAGAGAATTCTCTTCATTTCTCTTCATTTTCTTCAGCTGAAAATAGCCATGGAAGAGAGTTCAAGTTGGTTTTCATACTCAAGCTTCATGTAAGTTTAATTCTTGCTTTCTCCTTGAAATTTCTATGTTTTTGGACTTTTTACAATTGGGTTCAACTTATTAATTCATTAGTTTATGATTCTATGGCTAATTTTTAAAATTGATGTGGATTAGTGCTGGAAGAATATGATGAATAAATGATTCGAAGCTTTAATTTTGTTATATGATGATTTTATCAAGTGAAATTGATGGAAATTGGTTTTAGGACCTAATTGTGAAATAGCTGAAATTAAGGCCTAATGTTAAAATTCTGATTTCAAAGGTTATGAAGTAGTTTAAAATGATAGAAAAAAGTATTAAATGAGAAAATTAACTCAATTGAGGGGTTAATTCAGCAAGGACTGAATTGTATGAATTGTGGAATTAGGGACAAAATAGAAATCAACATGTTACACTAAAGCAGTTTTGGACAGCAGCAGTTACCTAAATTTGAAAAATCACCAAAAATGGTAGAAATTGAATTAGAAGTTGAGTGAGATATAGAATTAAAGCTTGTTGAGTCTATTTTCATATAAAAGAAACAGTGAAAGTAAAGAAAGTCTACATATTGAGATATTTAAATTTTTGTAAGACTGGTTTAGAATAACTTCGTGATCCCCTGTTCTTACTTTAGAAATTCACTAAAAATTGTAGAAAAAGGATTATGAGTTATAATTTATATGTTTGTATTCCTTAGTGAGTCTATTTTCATTAGAAATGATCGGAAACACTATATGAAAATCGTACTATGAGATAATTGATTTTTAGTGAATAAAGGTCAGGGCCATCGGACTGTGTAACAGGGGAGAACTTAACTAATAAACTGTACTAATTGGCCACACCAAAAATTCTGGAAAAAATATAGTAAGAAGATATGTGAGTTTAGTTTCAAATAAAATTAGCGGATCTTAATTTCGAGTTCTGTAGCTCAAGATATAAATAATTTAGTAACTATGACTCAAATGGACAGTTTTGGATATACATATGAGTAATTAGTGAAATTATTGATAATGTTACATGTTATATACAATAAAGATGTGGAATGGAGAGGAGGAGGAGGAAAATATATATGAATATTCAACTAGCATGGTTAATTTGTAATGTTTTAGGCTCAGGGACTAAATTGATTAAAAGTAAAACTTTATAATCAATTTTGTAAAAATGTGGAAATGACCAATTTGCATGAAATGGATTATTGTATTATTTAAAATTGCAAAAATTGAATGAAATTATTAATTTAGATTAAGATCGATGAAAATAGAAAATTTCCAAAGTGCCCCTGAATTTTGATATTTCTGCAAATTTAGCCAGGTAAGTTCGTGTAACTTAATTATGTGATATAAGGAAATATAAGTTGATGGTACGTGAAATATTGATATGATGAATTAACTGTTTTATGTTTATGAAGAAACGGCAAGTGAATGATATTTATCATGACATGTAAATATGTGATTATCTTTAATATGTTAATAAAAGGTAATTAAGTATGTTGAGACGAGAAATAAATTCAAGTAAGACATGAAATGAGAAAAATAAATATGTTTAAGGGACAATATGTTTGATTTTGATTGGTTTCAAATATTAATGTTAGATGAAATAAAATGTCTGATAAATAAATTTGTAATTCCGGTAATGCCTCGTACCCTATTTCGGCGTCGAATACGGGTAAAGGGTGTTACAAAAAAAAATCACAAAACCTGCACAAAATTAAAAAGTTTATACTTGGACAAATTATTGACCAGGTTCATTTAAATTTAGACAACCATTTATTCAAATTCATTCTATTTGGGTGTAACATTATAAAAAAAATTCAAAACTTATAAAGATTATAAAAAAAATTCAAATATGTAAAAGATTCAAAATAAAAATAAAAATATTAATAATTTATAAAAAAAAACACATTTAGAATGAACTTGAGTCGTCCTCGTGTATCTCCTTGTAGTGCCACGTGTTACGTCAAGTGAGGGTATAATAACACTAATCAATCAAAATTATATATAATTTCCAAAAAATATATATTTATTGTGATTAATTGCTTTTAAATGCTGCTTTTCAAAATTGATAGGGATTAAATTGCTCAAAATTTTTGAGAAGGACAAATTTTCTAAATATCAAAATGGATAGGGAGTGGAGAGACGTTTTTACCAATATGGGGGACGTAGAAAGCCTATTAATATATGAGCTTTACTCGAAATCTTTAGCATGAGGCGTTTGTAGTCCAACGGTTAGGATAATTGCCTTCCAAGCAATAGACCCGGGTTCGACTCCCGGCAAACGCAATTAGATTTTTTCAATTCAAGCAATTTTCCTTTTTTCCTTGTTCTCCGATGGAATGAAGGTGGTAACTGGTGAGTTAGTCTTTTGTTGGATCAAAACATGAGAGCGCCGTTTGCCTACCAAAACCAATCACACTCACAAAGAGAAACATTTGTGATATTCAGAAGATGTGCTAAATTCTGTAGTAGAACCCCCTACCTCTACACATCTAACCTTTTAACAATTTCTCCTTTTTTTTATTCATTAAAGCTTTACCATTTAATTTCTCCAATGAGACCGATGAAAAAAAGTAGGGAATGTGAAAAAAGGTTGAATGATTTACTTAATAATTTTCAAATCTAAATATGAAATAATAGTTGCTTTTACTCTTCATTTCTCTTTAGGTATTCAATAACATCAAAATTAATATTCAAATACATGACAAATTTATAGTAAACTATGTGTCATGATTCTAGAGAAGAGTCATGATGATGCGTCGTTGAATGCACCAAAATATATCCTACTCCCTGCAAAATAATGAAAATAACAGTAAAAGGCAAGTAGGGTCGAATCCACAGGGATCGGATTATACAAATGCCTGTTTCTCGAGATCCTGGGCAGAATCGTGCCCAAGAAAACCTGCGTTCCTGAAAAATAAATAAAAAACAGAATTAATAATTTTCGATCTGGAAGAATAATAATAATAACAGAATTTAAGACGAATTGAAATTACGAGAATAAATTACGAGAATTAAAATGAGGAAAATAAAAAGAAAGGGTTTAGAGAAAAGTTTCTTATGTGGAGATATTCCAGCCTCCGGTTGTCTCGTTCCTCCTTGGCTCCGTCTTCGGCTTTTGGATGACCCTTCTCTGCCCAAGTAAGCCAGTTATAGTGGAAGAGGACGCCTACGACCACCAACTCCAAGAGTTTAAACTTACGGATTTAGGGAGCCTGACTCTAGCTTGCGATTGCTTTTGTGGAGTCATTTACGCTAGATCAACGTTTCTCAATGGCGAATCCCACGCCATTTTGTCTCTTGGGCTCGCTAACCTCTAACGCAGTAAGCTCACGAACCGACGGTGCAATCCTCCCAAAACACACAAAGCGGCCGCCTTTACATACGTTGAAAGGGTTACTTTTAAAGGGACCTGGACGGAAGCGTCAGCCCCGTAATGCGGAGAAACGATGAATACTTGGGTGAGAAAGTTGAGTACGGGTTCTAAGCCTCAAGAACCTTTTTCTGGGGAATTTGGCAACCTTCGGCTAGATGGAATTTAGTGGCTCATATTTGTGGTGGAAAATATAAAAATATGGAAAAGGGAATTTTTATTGAAAGAAAAATAAATGAAACACAAAAGAATTATGAGGGAGGAGTGTACAGAAAAAGATGAACAACCCAAATGAGTTACTTCGTCCCCTATTTATAGTGCTTAAGGTAGATAGTCTAATTCTACTCAAACTCCCAAAGATAATTACAATTTAATTAAAGATAAATAGAGATAAATAAAGAAATTAAATAATCCTAGATAATTATCCTAACATTAATTATCCTAATATAATTAAAATAGAATTTGATAAAGCAAAGTCTCTTCTTTTTGCATTTCAATCCCTCTGCTCTCCATGTTTGCACTTTTGGCACCATCTTTTCCCTTTGTTGCACATTGGTCCATTTTTATCTTTAATTTTACCATTTTAGCCATCAATTTTGCATTGGTCTCCAATTTAGCCCCTACGAGATAAAAGTCCATAAATAGCCCAAATTAGTAGAGTCACATTCGAAATTAATATACAATTAGCACATAAAATCATGTCGTTCTAAAGTGTTATCAAATCCCCCCTACTTAGCCCATGCTTGCCCTCAAGCATGGTTCCTATCCACTGTGAAAATTGGATCCTGAAAGAAATTCTACTCCAAGGTTTTATAAAGATTAGTCAAAAATACGTATGAAAAATGAAGAGAACTTCTAAGCTTGCTTTGAAGTAAAACAGAAAAAGTTTTCTAATTAACACACACAAAAATTAAAATCGTCTTGAATTATTTCATGACAATTAGGTGATTTACCAAACCTACCGAGTCACTCTACTTATTCCCACTTTTAGTCCTTAGCTGAAATTTTATTATTATATTTTTTTTCTTTTCTTTTCTTTTCTCTTTTTTTTTCTTTTTTTCCTTTTTTTTTTCTTTTTTTCTTTTTTTTTTTTTTTCTTCTTTTTTCTTTTTTTTTATTTACTTAGGAATATATTTCTGGTTAGCGGAGTTTTACCCATCACGTCACACAACCTTTTGACGCGAAGTAGAATGACAACCCAAGCACCCTACCCCGGTTACTCAATCAGTCACGTTCTGAGCCATACTCATAACCTTGGCTAGCGGAGTTTTACCTATTACGTCACAAAACATTTTGACGCGAAGTAGAATGACAACCCAAGCACCCTACCCCGGTTACTCAGTCAGTCACGTTCTAAGCTGTACTCATAACCTTGGAAATATTTATTAGTCACTATTTTCACGAAATATAAACTTCAAGAGGACCTAAGAGAAATAATCAAGTGTCAAAAATAAGTTTTAGTAACCACCTAATAGTCATGAACACAACTTAGGCATGCAAATATATAAGTGTCCACTTGATATTAAACTTGATCAATTTTACGAAAAGCAAGATAGAGTTAACTTATTAGTCATAAATATTATTGGCCTAATAAGAATAAAACAATGGAGATAAAATCAAACAGACAGAATCAGAATTAACTCAGTGGCCAAGAATCATGTATGTGGGTGAAACAGTGGCAAGTCGTGGGCAAATTCTTGGGCATGATTAGCGACAGAATGTTCTAAAATAAATATGGACAACCTAAAAGAGCCTCAAGCAGCAAACACAAATCTCAACAGAATACGACAGTAATACGAAGAGTACCTCCCCCCTACTTAAAGCACATTGTCCTCAATGTGGACGCAAAAGAAATAAATAAGAAGAAAAGTTTAGAAAAACTCCCCGTGTTGCTACTATCGAATGCGGAGGATAGCAATGAGTTCGGTGAGTTGCTGGCCAAAAGTGTCGAGTCGAACCTCAATGCGCTCCATTTTAGCTAAGCAAAGAAGAGAAATTTATTGATATTTAGATAAAAGAAATTAAAAAGAAAAGAAAAGAAAACAATAAATAAATAATAAATAATAAATAATAAATAATAAAAGAAAAATAAAGATTGGGTTGCCTCCCAATAAGCGCTTGTTTAACGTCATTAGCTCGACGACTTAAATGGTTCTACGGTGGCTCAAAATAAATCTTTTTAATCATGTGAGCTTGGAAATTCTCATTTTTTATCACATCCACCATCTTTGGGTTTAATTGTCCTTGCGCTTTTTTCATTGGTTTTATATTTTCCTCCAAGGGGTCAATCCCTTTTAAGTCGGCAATGGTCTTATCATCCTCCAAAAATGTGAATTTGAAATGTTTGAGAGGTGGTTTTAATTTTGGATCTGGCTCCTGCGCAACAGAAGGTAAAAGCTTAGTACCTGGGGATAACAACTCATTAACGGATTCAAATTTATCAAAGTCAAATTTAAAGTCATAAATGGATTCAAAATTTTCTTCCACTAATAAGTCGATTATATCGACACAATTCACGCTCAAAATTTCACTGGGGTGGCTAATGGCATCGTAGATGTTAAATTTCACGATCTCCCCATCAAACTCCATCGTGAGAGTTCCACTTCGAACGTCAATTTTAGTACTAGCTGTACTAAGGAATGGTCGTCCCAACAAGAGATCTAAAGATCCCGGAGCACTGTCCTCCTCCATTTTTATCACATAAAAATCTGTAGGAAAAATAAGTTCGTTAACTTTTACCAACACGTCCTCGAGGACTCCTTCGAGACGCACAACGGACCTGTCTGCCAGTTGAATGATAACACCTGTTTTTGTTAAAAAACCTGCGTTAAGTGATTCATAAATAGAATAGGGCATTACATTTATGGAGGCTCCTAGATCACACATAGCCTTTTTAATTCCCAAATGTCCTATTTTGCATGGTATTGCAAACATACCCCTATCTTTACATTTTGTCGGCATTTTCCGCTGTAACACTGCGGTCACATTTTCACCAACATTCACCCTTTCATTACCTGTTAACTTTCGTTTGTTGGTGCAAAGCTCTTTAAGAAATTTAGCATACCTTGGTATTTGCTTGATGGCATCCAACAACGGAATGTTGATCTCGACGTTCCTAAATGTTTCGAGGATCTTTTTGTCCTCCTTACCTTTTCGACATTGGTTGAAACGTTCTGGAAAGGGAGGTTGAATTTTGGGCAATGGAAGTCTTGGTCGGACCTGTTCGTCTTTCTCAGATTTTTCCTGGGCGATTTCTTGGGCATGATTCCTGTCGGGAATTGATTCCAGAACTTTTCCACTTCCCAGCGTCACTGCATTTGCGTTTTGCCTTGGGTTTGGTTCTGTTTGTGATGGCAGCTTCCCTTGAGAGTTTAATTTCTCAACTGATATGGTCAATTCTCTTATAGATGCCTCGGTTTTCTGTTGAAAATCAAGCATATTAGCTGCTAATTTATTGACCAAAGTTTCTAGAGAATTACCTAAATCTTGTGGCTGCTGTGGAACTCGGTTTTGGTATGGCTGGGTATATTGTGGGTTGGCCCCATAACTTAAGTTAGGGTGATCCCTCCATCCTGGGTTGTAGGTATTAGCGTAAGGGTCATATCGCCTCTGTGGTGGGCCAGGAAAATTACCCACAGCATTTAAATGAGCCATAGTATCGTCATACAAACTGGGACAAGTATCAGTTGTGTGCTCAGGTGTAGCACATATTCCACATAACCGAGCTGGTTTAGCTTTTTCTGCAATAAAAGAATTCATCATAATAGTAAGTCTGTCAACTTTATCCTCTAAGGTTGAATTACTTAGCTGGTGAACCCTTCTAGAGGGCTCAGGATTAGCTCGAAACTGCTGAGAATTTGAAGCCATTGTGGAGATTAAGTCCCTTGCTTGTTGGGGGGTCATGTTGACCAACGCTCCTCCACTAGCAGCGTCTACCATATTCATCTCCATCGATTTCAAACCTTCATAAAAGTACTGGAGGAGAGATTGCTCTGTTATACCATGTTGTGGACAGCTCGCACACAACTTCTTAAACCGCTCCCAATAATCATAAAGAGTCTCCGCTTCTTTCTGCCTTATCCCCACGATCTCCCTTCTTAGCTCAGCTGCTCTAGATGCTGGGAAAAACCTGTTGAGGAACAAACTTGAAAGATCAGCCCATGTAGTTATAGATCCAGGAGGTAAATAAAACAACCAATCCCTAGCTGAATCTGTTAGGGAAAAAGGGAAAGCGCGCAATTTAATCTGATCCTCAGTTACGCCTTGAGGTTTCATACTCAGACAAACCATATGAAACTCCTTTAAGTGTTTATGGGGGTTTTCATTTTGTAACCCTCGAAATGTTGGCAGCAACTGAATCAACCCTGATTTCAACTCAAAGTCAGTATCCATGGTAGGATATGCGATGCACAGTGGCGGTTGTTCCGTCGGAGCTTCGGCTAGTTGCCGAATCGTTTGAGCCATTGGTTCTTGTATCAAATTAGGGTTTTCGTCAACCCTAGCGTTGAACACTTCTTCAAATGGATCGACTTCTTCTGCTTTACTTTCGAGCGTTTGAGTAGGGTTTTCGTTAACCCTAGACTCCGCTTCGTCGTCGGTCCTAATTTCTGGTGGTGGATTGCTTTGAGTCACTACCACCGCTGACTGCTTTTTCCTCAACTTAGTTTCTTTTCGATTAGCTTTCGCAGTCTTTTCGATCTCCGAATCAAACGCAAGAATGCCTGGAGGAGATCTGGTCATAGAAAACAAAAAAAACAGGATTAGTACGTTACCGATCCCCGGCAACGGCGCCAAAATTTGATGCGTCGTTGAATGCACCAAAATATATCCTACTCCCTGCAAAATAATGAAAATAACAGTAAAAGGCAAGTAGGGTCGAATCCACAGGGATCGGATTATACAAATGCCTGTTTCTCGAGATCCTGGGCAGAATCGTGCCCAAGAAAACCTGCGTTCCTGAAAAATAAATAAAAAACAGAATTAATAATTTTCGATCTGGAAGAATAATAATAATAACAGAATTTAAGACGAATTGAAGTTACGAGAATAAATTACGAGAATTAAAATGAGGAAAATAAAAAGAAAGGGTTTAGAGAAAAGTTTCTTATGTGGAGATATTCCAGCCTCCGGTTGTCTCGTTCCTCCTTGGCTCCGTCTTCGGCTTTTGGATGACCCTTCTCTGCCCAAGTAAGCCAGTTATAGTGGAAGAGGACGCCTACGACCACCAACTCCAAGAGTTTAAACTTACGGATTTAGGGAGCCTGACTCTAGCTTGCGATTGCTTTTGTGGAGTCATTTACGCTAGATCAACGTTTCTCAATGGCGAATCCCACGCCATTTTGTCTCTTGGGCTCGCTAACCTCTGACGCAGTAAGCTCACGAACCGACGGTGCAATCCTCCCAAAACACACAAAGCGGCCGCCTTTGCATACGTTGAAAGGGTTACTTTTAAAGGGACCTGGACGGAAGCGTCAGCCCCGTAATGCGGAGAAACGATGAATACTTGGGTGAGAAAGTTGAGTACGGGTTCTAAGCCTCAAGAACCTTTTTCTGGGGAATTTGGCAACCTTCGGCTAGATGGAATTTAGTGGCTCATATTTGTGGTGGAAAATATAAAAATATGGAAAAGGGAATTTTTATTGAAAGAAAAATAAATGAAACACAAAAGAATTATGAGGGAGGAGTGTACAGAAAAAGATGAACAACCCAAATGAGTTACTTCCTCCCCTATTTATAGTGCTTAAGGTAGATAGTCTAATTCTACTCAAACTCCCAAAGATAATTACAATTTAATTAAAGATAAATAGAGATAAATAAAGAAATTAAATAATCCTAGATAATTATCCTAACATTAATTATCCTAATATAATTAAAATAGAATTTGATAAAGCAAAGTCTCTTCTTTTTGCATTTCAATCCCTCTGCTCTCCATGTTTGCACTTTTGGCACCATCTTTTCCCTTTGTTGCACATTGGTCCATTTTTATCTTTAATTTCACCATTTTAGCCCTCAATTTTGCATTGGTCTCCAATTTAGCCCCTACGAGATAAAAGTCCATAAATAGCCCAAATTAGTAGAGTCACATTCGAAATTAATATACAATTAGCACATAAAATCATGTCGTTCTAAAGTGTTATCACATGAATCACACATTAATTGTGTAATGGAATTGATCTTGACATATAAATGTTCAAACCACTTTCAACCTATGGGTTGCTTTTTGTGGACAAAATTATTAACCCGAATAATTTGAAGCTAAAAATATATCTTCCATCATGACGCTATAGCATAAGGTTATTTTTAGTATAACTTTTTTCTTCATTTCCCATACTTTTCCCATAAATTAGTATTAAAAATGAAAATGACATTAAATCAAATAAATGCAGTGGCGAAGCTAGGGGGCTGGCATGGGCCCCGGCCCCCCCTAAAAGGTAAAATTTTAAATTAGGCCCTTAAATATTTTTAAAAATTTTAAATTAGTAAAGGTAAAATTATACTTTGGCCCCCCTAAAATTATAAAATTTCGATTTAATCCTTTACAAATTAGAAAGATATAAACTATAAAAAACTAAAATTTCATTCGGCCCCCCTAAAAAATTGTCCTGGCTTCGCCCCTGAATAAATGCCATAGATGAAACGAAACAACAAAGAATACCACATATTTTATTAAATAGTGAAAAGGGCTAACCATGTTTTTAGATTAAGGTACTTTCAAAGTTTAAGGGATACTAAAAGTCTCGTAAATCTCGGTACTCTTCTTTAATGTGGCTTAAACAAAAGTATGTTTATCTGGTATTTTCTTATCTTGATTATCTTCATAATCATCGTTATCATTCAGTTTACCTAATACTGTTGAATCGCAAGATGACGGTCTGATAACTAATAAGAACTTCCTTTGGGCAGCGAGAAGAGAAGGCAAGATGCAAATGCCCATGAATATGCAGTGAAAGCAAAAGTTGAAATTTTCATTTTTCTTCAAAAACGTCTACCCTATACCTAAATATAGAACTTCAATCTTTAATTACCTTCCAAATATATCAAAATTTTGATAAAAGTAAATATAACTTATGAAAATCTAGAAAAAGAAATTGACATATTTATATTAGAATTAACTGTTGAGTGAAAAACTACATTATTTTTAACTTGAATAAAATATTCAAATGCATATCATATTTCGATTAACGAAATCACCATCATATTGTCAAATCAAGAGTAATGCAATTTTTTGTTGACTTGAAAAATTATAATAATTCCTGCATTAAAATTTTTGTATACAATTATAGTATGATTTATAAATGGAATAAATTATTTTATTTTTATAAATGTTATATTTAATTATTTCTATTACTACATATTGATTATTTAAGATATATATCACCATTTCATTCTTATGCTACCATCTTAATTTAAAGGGTTAAATTCTACCACTAATCTCTAAACTATGCATTAGTTATAGACGTAACCCATGTATTTTAATTTAGTAATTCTTAATTTCTTTGTTTCTTTTTTAAGATTTTGGTCTCAACTCAGATCATTAAATTCATTAAGTTGAATTCTACTATTTCTAAAATTTTATGTGACAAATATATTATCAGATGTGTACTATTATGTCTGTTTGTTATTTTTACATAATACTCACAAAAAGACCTTATTATTTTAATTTTATGGATTTAACAACAATCTTCGAAAAGTATAGAGACTAAATATGATCGAATTTGAGAAAAGAAACTAAATCTACAACTTATGCATGGTACGAGACTAATAATAGTTTTGAAGTTAAGTTACAATCATTTGCCCCATCTCATTCGCAACGATGTCTAACCATTTTGTTCTTGTTAAAAAAAAAAGAAGAAGAAGATGAAATATGATCCTTTAGAAACCCTACTAAATACAAGTAACTAAAATTTTCATTTAGCTTTAAGTTGATAATCAATCCTATAGCTTTAAGTTTGTTGATTCAATATTGATAGGCACACTGTTGGAAATACTGAGTTGATCATCTGTTATATTCGGTCTACCGAAGAACACGTTGACATGTCCGGTTAAGTAGTTGGTTGGATTCCATTAAGGAAAATAGCAATTTGATTTGAAGCAATTGAAGCCATTGGCTCAAGTTGGACCCTTCTAGTTCGCAACGTTATTGAAGTTAAATCGTGGACTCCTGTTTTGTGGTTGTTTATTCAAGAAAAGTTAGCTGTTAGATGTTAGATGTTCTTGCATTAAATTTACACATGGAAGGGTTGGTGGTTCAAGGCATCCTCGATCATTATAAATGACTCATCGATTAAATGAGAAGACTTGCTATTAAAAATTAATTTGAAATTAGAGCAAAACTTAAACATAGAGTTAGAATTTCATCATATTCGTTTATTTAATTAAATTTTGTTTCGCTTATTTTTACTATTATTTCAATTTTAGTTACTATTATTATTTACCTTTTTCATATGTAAATTCCCCCTTTTATTTTTGTATAAATCGTCATATGTCATGTGCTTGTCTAGACCCATAGCCTAATTGAATCTAACAACAATTTTAGATATTCCAATTTTTTAACAACAATTTTAGATATTCCAATTTTTGTAGGGCCAATCTTATTCCTTATACTACTATTTATATACAATTTAGGTGTAAAAATTAATTTTTGATGAGTTCGGTACACATAAAAAGGCATATAATCTTCCAAGGTTGTACATAGGATTGATAGAGGAACGGGATAAGGGAAAAGAAAAAGAGAGGTCACTAATTGAAAAAAGGAAAAAAAAAAAAAAAGAATTCACCAAATACTTCCCTATGTTAAAATCCCACCATCCAATATAAAAAGATGAAATTAAGTTTCCCTGATAAAATATTAAGCAGCATCTTGGAGACACCAAAAGGAAAAAGATGTATTATACAAGTAAAAAAGCCATGAATTGACATATTAAATAATTTGGATTTGTTTTCATTATTCAAAAGTTTCCACCAAGAGATGCTTCATTGCCTTTTCTTTCTTTATTGCTCTTAAAGCTCAATTATTGTGGACAGGTTTGTGTCTAGTATTGCAGAATCCTTTTTCTTTGATGCAATAGCTCCCCCAAGACCCTTTAAAGCCAACTTATTGTTATTATATTCTCCAATTTTTGGCTTTTAACCAACCCATTAAATGGGGCATGGGATGCAATTCATAATGGCATGAACTACTTGTTAAGGTTCACACCTCTACTCCTTATCATATCTCCTCTCATTTTGTTTATAAGGGTAAACTACATTGTAGTCCACCATTTATGTTTAAGTTTTTTCTTTTGTCATCCAATTATAGAAAGTAACAAAATGGTCATCCAATTACTTGTGTTTATATTTTATTATCTAATTCCATTCATTCTGATCTAAAGCTATTTGCTTTTTTCTTTTCAATGGGACCTGAACATCCATTTTTACTCTTATTCGCATCAACTGTAGTGTCGTACTTAATGAACTATCCGATAAAATTCCCAAATTGATGTGTCATTCCCTCGAACATAAACCTCATTGGTAAGTTATGAATTTGAACCCAAAACTCTGAAAAGAATAAAAGAACCTGTAATGAATCTTCTCCTAGTTCCAGCTTGTGGAAGATGATTAGACGTCTATTAAAAAAACCACGACATACCATCGAGTACCCTCTTCAAATCTAAATCATAGTAAAACTGGAATAAACTTCTCTTTTTCCCAATATCCATAATGGAGATTTCTCCCAACGAATGCCATAAATCAACCAATGTATTTCTTATCGACAAAAAGTGAACTACACTGCCCATTAAGACGCACCCAACTATGCAAAGATTGTAGTCTTCCTCAATGACATCTACGTTCCCTTGGGCTTGGAAAGGCTCCTCTTCTTCTTTAATGATATTAAGATTCACTAATTCCTCCATTTTTCCACCCTAAAAAAGTACCCTTAGAATTCGTAAAAATATGAACCAAAAAAAAAAAACCTAGATAGAGAAGGAGAACGTGCTATATTAGCAAACACTTATATATACTAGATTAAATTGATTTAAATTAAAAATTGACATATTTTAATCTATAGGAAAACATATGTTTGAACATCAGACAAAACATTGTTGAGAGAGAGGTAACTATGAACTCCGAACGTGAATTGTAAAATTTATATGAAAAATACCTTCTTCTTCTTTTTTTGACGTATTCAATTTTGTGAGTAATTTTTTTAGCACCATTGTTAGTTGTTTTATTTCTTTTTTCAAACTAATGGTTAGTTTGGTTTTGTTAATCAAAGTGTTAATTTCTCTTGAACCAACGACCTCAATCGTGTGGGTATAGAATAGTTATAGTAATTATTTGTTCCACCTGCTTTGCTTCACTATATAAAATTAACATTTTATCCTTATATATAAACTTTTAAAATGGGTAAAATTATAATAAAAAAAATCCAAATATTTTATGTTTAATTATTATTGAAGAATGATAGTAAGATGGCGATGGATCTAATACTAAGAAACGAAAAAGTGTTAAGCCATTAGATAGGGTCAGAGATATGTCATTGGATGGCGAAGGATTGGCTTATTAAAGTTCAGTTTGTGCCACGAACAATAAATAGGAATGCTGATGCTGTAGCCAAGGAGGTCAGAAGATGCAAAATGAGGTTAGTTGTTTTTGCTCAACCGCCTTTAGCTGCTTATGATGTGATTCTACAAGACAAGGGCCAAGCAAGTTAAATTTTAGGTTCTCTCTGCTGAATACTTTCAACTTCCTTTTGATCTAAAAAAAAATATTATTGAAGAATTATATTTTAAAATATTTGCTTGACTTTAAAAATATTAAAAATAAGTAGTAAAAATTATTGCGCCATTTACCCTTTTTTTTCCTTTCTTTTTTTTTTTCTTTACTATAATATGAGTAACTAAATTTTCCATTTAGCTTTAGGCTGATAAACAATCCTATAGATAACCGTGAGATTTGAACTCGCATTTCAAAACCTTTGTTTCGGTATTTATTTATTTTTATTTAGGAGAAATTCTATCGTCACACAAAGTTGTATCGATACTAAGTCAAAAAGAACTTGTTGATTCAGTGTTAATAGGCATATTGTTGGAAGTAGCGAGTTGATTGTTTATCGCATTTGATTTACCGAAGAACATATGGGCATGTCCAATTAAGTAGTCGGTTGGATTTTGTCAAGGGAAATAGCAATTAGATTTGAAGCAGTTGAGGTCGTTGGTTAAAGTTGGGCCCTTCTAGTTCACAAGGCTATGAGCTAAATTGTGGACGCGTGTTTCATGGTTGTTCGTTCAGTAAGGGTTAGTTATTGGATGTTTCCGCAATTAATTTATACATGAAAGAATTGGTGGTCTAAGGCATTCTCAACCACTATAACTAGCTTATCGGTCAAAGGAGACGACTTGCTATTAAGAATTGGTTCGAAATTGGAACAAAAATCAATCCCAAAGCTAGAATTTCATCATGTTGGTTTATTTAATTAATTTTTTTTCTTATTTTTACTATTATTTTGATTTCAATTTCAATTTTGATTTCAATTACTATTATTATTTTTACTTTTATTATATTTAAATTCTCCTTTTTTATTTTTGTATAAACCTCGTGGGCTTATTTAAACATAACCGAGTCGAATCAAACAATAATTTTAGATAACTCCCTATACTGTTATTTATATGCGATATATACAATTTAGATGTAAAAATTTATTTTTAATGAATTTGAACCCATCAAAAAGCATATAATATTAGATTCTAAAGTCTAAATCGATGTCAAAAATTATATATTTGTTTGGTACATATAAAGAAACAAAAAACCAAAATTGGCATGCATTGGGGAGCTACTTATTTCGTTATTATAGGGTATTTGGAAGTGCAGAAATAGGAAAATCTTCCAAGCTTGTGCATAGGGATTCGCAATGGAGCGGAATAAAGGTGGATATTGTTAAATTCATCACTATTTTACAGTTTGTATGTTTTATTATATCCGTCTGAATACATTATGGGTATATGATATTGAAAATTACTATATAGATGGATGCATCTATAATTTTGTTATTTATCTTTAATATTTTTAATATTTTTAAACATATTGGATGTATAATTTTTGCTACTTAATTTTAATATTTTCAATATTTTTAAAGCCAAATAAATATTTTTAAACATAATTCTTCAATAATATTTAAACATAAAATATTTGGAATTTTTTTTCTATATTACATTATTATATTTTTATCTCTTTTAATAGTTTAAATATATAAGAATAAAATAATAATTTCATATAATGTGACAGAGTGAACGAAATAAACAATTACTATAACCCTTCTATACTCGCACAATTAAGATCATTGATTCAAGGGAAATTAATACTTTGATTAACAAAAACCAAACTAACCATTCGTTTGAAAACAAAATAAAGCAACTAACAATGGTGCTAAAAAAACTAAAAATGTGAAAAAGAAAAAGAGAGGTCACGAATTGAAAAAAGAAAAAAGAGGATGCTTCATTGCCTTTGTTTTTTCATTGCTCTAGAAGTTCAAATATGGCGGAGGTTAGTGTTTGATGCAGTGGCTGAGGCTGCAGCAAGAGCCTTTAAACCCAACTTCTTATTATTATATTCTCCAATGTTTGGCTTTTCACCAACCCAGTAAATGGGGCATGGCATGCAATTCATAATTAATGCCATGCACTTGTTACATTATAATATCTTCTCATACTTTGTTTTGAAAAATATATCTCAGCTTTCTCAATTATAAACATCATTTGATTATTAAAATTTGTAAGTTTAAAGTGAGAGTATTAAAATAATGGTTGTTCGAAGAAAAAAATTATAAGTCATAATTAAATAATAATGACATTTAAAAATGATGAAAAACCATTTTAATCAATAATAAGATAAATTTATAATATTTATTTATTATTACACATTTATTTAGTTTATAATACACATTGTTATTTGGGTTTTAAATTAGAAAAGAAAATAAAATGTAAAATTCTAAAATAGTTTTTAAAAATAATTTTTTTAAAAATTGAAACATTAAAATAATAGTTAACTCAATAATTTTAGTACATTAAAATCATAATTAATTTTATCTATGATTAACATGCACATACAAATTAAATAAAACCCTAATCACAATACTCAAAATAATTTTAATTTTTGATAAGAGATTTAAAATAGAGTACTTTACATTTATTTAAACCCTAAATATCTATCTCTAATCAATTTATTCAGTGTTGAAGAAAATAAAAGACTTGACTTTGGTATCCAACAAATATTCGAATAAAAATTTGGTGATAATATATGTTATAAAACTTGAGAAATTGTCTATCTAAAATTAGAATCCGAAAATGGATAATATGGACATAATATATACTTTCACACATGCAAATAATTTAAAATAAAATATAACTCCATTCTTGAATTCCATTTATTATTTGCTCCAAGAAAACATCATTCTTGAAGGCTTCACTGCCATTCTTCTTTCTTTGCTCTTTTAAGTTCAATTATGGCGGAAACGTTACTGTTCGGCATTGCAAAAAGTGTTCTGGGGAAAATAGCCGATCTTTCTGTAGACGAAGTTTGCTTGGTGTACGAAGTCAAAACCGATCTGAAAAAGCTGGAGGACACCATGATCAGCAATAAAGCTAAGCTCTTGGATGCCGAGCGGCAACAGCACCAAAATGAAAAGCTGCGCCACTGTATGTGGAAGCTCAGAGACATCTTTTACGATGCTGAGGACGTTATTGACGATTTCAAGTGTGAAGCTCTTTGCAAACAGGACGCCATCAATCATCCCAACATCAACAACTTAAAGGTGCGAGTTTTAGGTTCCTTTTGTTTGCCTCTTTCATTCTCTTTAAGAATGGCTCATAAAATCAAAGACATCAATCGGCGACTAGGCGAACTTGCCACTGAGTGGGACAGCTTTGGTCTAAGACAGTGTAGCGACATGTTTTTCGCAGAGAGACCATCTCTTTTGTGGATTCTTCTGATGTTGTTGGTAGAGATGAGGATAAAGAGAACATTATTAGTATGTTGATGAAACCAAGTGAGTATCGAAATGTCCCTGTCATTCCCACTGTTGGAATTGGGGGTTTAGGAAAAACCACGCTCGCTCAATTAGTATACAATGACGACCGAATTACTAGCCTTTTTCCTTTGAAGATATGGATCTTTGTTTCTGAGGAATTTGATCTTTCTAGATTGCTCAAGCTGATTATTCAGGCTGTAAATGAGGAAGTAAAATGTGATGATTTACCACTTAATGCCTTGCAAGCTCGTTTGAGAAGCCTTTTGAATGATAAGAAGTTCTTGCTCGTCCTGGATGATGCGTGGAATGAAAATCAAGCAAAGTGGGTTCAGTTAAGAAATTTGTTGAGATCAACAGATGGCTTGTCTCAAAACAAAATCATGTCACCACTAGGAGTTTGAAAGTTGCTTCAATAATGAGCTCGATTCCCCCTTATGAACCGAAGGGTCTCTCTCTTGAAAATTGTTTGACATTGTTTACAAAATGGGCTTTTAATGATGGTGATGAGAGACATTATCCAAATCTCATTAAAATCGGGAAGGAGATTGTGAAAAAAAGCAAAGGGATTCCTTTAGCAGTAAGAAAATTGGGAAGTTTACTGTTTAAGAAAACTAATGAATCTGATTGGATCTCTATAAAAGAGAGTGAAATATGGAGACTTGAGCAAAAGGAGAATGATATTTTACCAGAGTTGAAGTTGAGTTACAATCATTTGCCATCTCCTTTGCAACGATGCTTAGCATTTTTGTCCTTGTACAAAAAGGATGCTATCTATAATAGTAATGAAGTCATCCGTCTTTGGATGGCAAATGGGCTCCTTGAGCATCCAAAGCGAAAACAAGAGTGGGAGGATGTTGGTGAACAATATCTGGAAGAATTACTGTCAAGGTACCTCATCCAAAAAGTGACGAGTTGTCCCTTGTATTTTGCCTTCAAATGGCATGTGAGGGATCGTGGCTTGTATTTTACCTTCAAAATGCATGATCTGGTACATGAACTTGATTTCAGATGTGTTCCAAAAAGAATGTGAAATAGTGAATTCTCAAACAAAAATGGTTGACGAAAAAGTTCGGCATTTATCATTTTGCGATGAAAAGCTGCTCGAAGTTCCGTGGGTTTCGAAGAACTTGAAAAAAGTTCGAACAGTAATCATCCATGATGTTTCAAAGGAATCAAAGACTATTCACAAATCTCTTATCAATCCTTGTGTCTCCAATTTCAAGTATCTACGAGCACTTAAATTACGCTATTTACCATTGACGACTTTACCAAATTCCATTGGTGCCTTGAAGCACTTAAAAGACCTTGACTTGAGACTATGTAAAGGTTTACAGGAACTTCCGAGGTCTTTTTATAAGCTTCGCAGCTTGCAATCGTTAAATTTGGAAGATACTGGTTTGGAGCAGTTGCCTGACAGCGTGCAAAGGTTGATTGATATTAGACATCTAGAAATAACCATTAAAGCTAAGCATTTGAAAGAAATACGAGCAGGATGTTGGACTTCTCTTCAATACTTGAAGCTGCATAACTGTTCCAATTTAGAATGTTTACCTGAAGGAATGCAGTATCTCAAGTCTCTTCGAACACTTGTTCTGTGTGATTGTGCTGAACTTGTCTCATTACCACGGAGCCTGAAATTCCTATCCAAGTTAGAAAACCTTAAAATAAATAGTTGCCGGGGAATCAATTTAGAAATGGAACCAGAAGAGGAAGAAGATGACCTTCAGTTGAGCCTTAAAACTTTCTCACTCTTCCAGTTACGTGCCTTAAGAGATTTACCACGATTGCTTCTTCAAGGATCTTCTTCCACTTTGCAGCAATACAAATTAATCGGTGTCCAAATTTGTCCATTCTGCCAGCGTGGCTACTGAATCTCACTTCTCTTCATGAACTTGAGTTTGTGAATTGTGGAAATTTGTCAGCTTTACCAGAGGGAATAGACCGCCTCACCAACCTTAGAGAATTGACAATTAATGGATGTCCGGAGTTGAGCAAAAGATACAGAGAAAATGGGGGTGAAGATTGGCACAAAATTGCTCACATCCAAAAGGTTCATATTCATCATGGTTCTGTTGATGAGACGGCAAGTACAGATGCTGAATTTACTGATGAAGATTGAGGTATGTAGTAAAATTTTAAAATTTCTATAACATTTTATTTCATATTATCTCTCTTTTCCTTTTGAGTAGAGACCTGTTCTTTGCTTTCTTTAATAAGCTGGATTTTGGTTAGAAATTTTGTATGTTTCATGTTTGTTAAGTACTTGATCAAATTTCGAAACATTACATGTATTAGATGTGAAGATGGATGAATCAATCAAAGCTTGAGGCAGGCCATGGAAGACTTTCTACTTTATTTGCATTTAGATTTCAAGTTGTGAGTTGTAATTCTAATAAGTGAGCTTTTGCTTCAGAGATTTCAAACTTTTGCTTTATAACTTTTTATTTGTAATATTTATTTGATATGTATTCTCATGGTTTGTTTGTGTTTATTATCACTTGTCTTTCATTTATTTTTCAATCTATTACCTTATTTTAACTTCAATGAGTGATCTGAAAATACTCATATCCAAAACACTCGTACTATAGTCCAAATGACATAGCTAATTAGAGCATGAACTAATGTTCTCTGTGCCATTACAAATCAAGCTTGCCTGAATTCAAGTTACAAAATAAGTCCAGAGTTGACTTTCTTTTCTCCTTTTTCCATTACTTGGTATGAAGAATGAAAATGCCATTAAATCAGACAAGTCTCTGAAACTAATCTGAGATCGAATACCCAATAGCTATACCAAATCAGAAACAAAGAAAATGCACATTCCTCAATTGTCAATGATTGATAAATGATTAGTACATGAAGCAACAAAGAATGCCATGATACTGTCAGTGATGCTAAATCACCCAAATGCTAAAGGGCTAACCATGTTTTAAATTCTAATATGGGAATTGTGAGATCTACATAAAGGTACTTTCAAAATTAGGGAATGCTAGAGATCATAAACCCCAACAGTTTTCTTCAGTGTGGCTCAAATAGAAGCATGTTTACCTGGCATTTTCTTATCTTGATTGTCTTTATGGTCATCATTATCACTTGCATCACCGGTTTGCTTGGATGCTGTTGAATCATGAGGTGGTGGTCCGGTAACTGACTGCTGATAAAGAACCCCTCCGGACAGCGTAAAGAGGAGGCAAACCAAACCAAAAGGTGTGGCATGCTTATCCCAAATCAATACATTGATCATAACTGTGAGGAACTTGTTAACCACACCAGTCACAGTAAATGCAGTGGCAGAGACCGCCTTCCTAGCCGCGAATCCAAAGAAACTAATGAGCAAACCAAACAAGCACGACAACGATACAGCAGTAAACGCCACAGGTTCGAACCAATTCCCACCATTAGCTACCAAAGCTGCAAACACCTCATTGTATTCTCCAGTCAAAACCCAAAATATAGGTGCCATCATCAAGGACAACAAGTTATTGTACAACACAAAACCCCAAGTATTCAACCCAAGGTTCATCACCATATGCTTAATGTAAACCATTTCAGTAGTGATGGTCACCAAATACGCAAACGCCCATGAATATGCGGTCAAAGTAAAAGCCGAATCAGTAGCTACATACCCAACAGCCCCACCCAAAATGATCAAAAGAGACATAAATGTGAGCTTTGAAGGACAAGGTTGCCTCCTAAAGATTGTATCAGCTAAGGCAACCAAAAGGGGTGTCAAGGATCTAAACACTATGAAAGTATCCACATTAGCATGGCGCAAAAGATTGGTGTTTGTGAAGATTGCAAGGTAAAACACAACAGCAGCAGGCAAAAACTTGTTGGCAATATCAAATTTGAAAGGATCATGATGTAAAAATCCAAACTTGCCCAAGACCCAGACCCCTACAGCAGAAGTTATGTACTGTAATGCGGTCAATAAACCTGGGTAATTGAATTTGGTTATTGCAAATTTGTTTATAACAGCAAGTAAGCTTGAACAAAGCGCATATCCAATTACTAAACTGGTTGTAGCATAGTATTGTTTAGTGGGTTCAAATCTAATGGCTGACATTTTGATAACCCAGAAAGATTATAAATTTATTCTCAAAAAATAACAAACACCTAAAGTTAAAAAGCAACAGATCTTCAACGAAATTGACAATGGCAAATGCATTAATGGGAATTATAATAGGATGTGGGTAGTGGAGAATTTTATATCATTTGACGAGGAAAATCAAAGAATAAGCAAATTTGAAAGCATAATGATGAAATTATAAGAGATATATAATGGAAACAGACTAGTCACCGACATGGAAACAGAGATCGAAATGAATGGCTGTGGGAAGAGATGAAACGAGGTTTTATGGAGAGATGAAAGGTGCGGGGTTGGCCATGGAGGCGTAGGGGGTGTGTACTATGCAGCCAAATCAGCGTGTTTCCGTCCTTAGGTATAGAAATTGTTTATAGTCGAATTTAATATTCTAAGCTTTCATCTCATCTTATGTTGAAGCAACAATAATGTATGTTTTAAAATTTTAAATAGTGAATTTAGGAAAAATGAAGTATGTACTAAGTAGTAATAATGGATTTAAATATAAATTATTTAAATTTATTATTTGTTCTTTTCTATGTTCAAATATAATAATATTTAGCCAAGAATTACTTTGACACTAAATGTAATATTCTTATATTTACTTGAGTCTATGGGGGAGTTACATGGACTTATTATTTGATTTTTGATTAGGTGCAAAAGCAAACCTAAAAAGTTAAAAAAATCGAAAATGCAAGCTGTTGTAAAAGTTTTAAACCGAAGAACCACTTGATGGATAATAATCTATTTTAAGAACTTTTATTTTTAGATTTATTTGTAAAATAAATACTATTAAATTTTATTTTATTTTTAAATAACTCTTCAATATTAGATTGATGAGTAAAAATAGAATTAGGGTTTTAGGCGAGGTACATGGAAGGGAGAATGGAAT
Source organism: Gossypium australe (assembly GCA_005393395.2). Taxonomy (NCBI): domain Eukaryota; kingdom Viridiplantae; phylum Streptophyta; class Magnoliopsida; order Malvales; family Malvaceae; genus Gossypium; species Gossypium australe. The sequence goes on from CM016626.1 coordinate 155,178,325, forward strand.
GGGGAATTGAACTTTCTTCTCTGTTCTCAATTCTGTTTTAACTCTTTTCTTTACTTGTGTATTATTGCACCATTTATCTTTTTGTTTTAAGCTGATAAATAACCCTATAGATAGCGGTGAGATCTGAACTCGCATTTCAAAACTTTTGTTCTAATTTTTATTATTTTTTCGGTTTAGGAGATAAACTTCATCATCTCACAAAGTTATATTGGCATCAAGTTAAAAAGAGTTTGTTGATTCAGTATTGATAGGCATACAATTAGAAATACCGATTTGATTGTTTATCGTAATCAATCTATTGAAGAATACATTGGCATGTCGAATTAAATAGTTAGTTAGATTTTGTTAGGAGGAAATAGCAATCAGTTTTGAAACGGTTGAGGCCAATGGTTCAAGTTGGGCCATTCTAGTTCGCAAGGTTATTAGAGTTAAATCGTGGACTCGTGTTTCGTAGTTATTCATTCAATAAGGGGTAGTTGTTAGACGTTCTTGCAATAAATTTATACATAGAAAAGTTAATAGTCTAAGGCATCCTCGATCATTATAATTAACTTATCGATCAAAGGACTTATCGTAAATTTAGTCATATATCAACCCTAATTAAAATACTTCTTATACCTATTAAATCAAAACCATTTATTTATCTAACTTATATTTATTTTGGTAAAAGAAGACTTATATTTATTTACTTTATTCCTAAAATTTCAAATAAACCCATCTTTATCTTCTAAGTTTCAAAAAGAGGCTTAAATTTTATTTTTCAAACATTCCCCCATTTAACCTAAAAAAACCTTTTCTCAATGCAAAACAAATATTTAAATTATATTACCATATATAAATTATGAATTTAATTTAAATAATATTTTTAATCCATATATCTTTTAATGGGTAAACTATCAAAATAGTTACTTTTGTTTGCTTCAAGTTACATTTTAGTCATTTACGTTAATAATTTTTTATGAAATCATTACTCTGCCATTAAGATTTATTATTTCCTAAATGATAGTCCAATATGGTAGTTAAAATGGGTTTTAAATTTCAACGATAGAGTGGCCATTTTCTTCATAAAACGATAACAAAATTAACTAAAAATAATATTTTAAATATAAATAATTAAAATGTAACCGAAATCGAATAAAAATGTTTATTTTGATAGCCTACCCTCTTCTTTTTTTTTTTAATTTATCAACACAGCGTAGTTAAGTTCCACCCAAGTCAACTATGAAGCCTAGTCAACAATCAAAAGCAGATATTTGGCTGAACCATAACCACAAAGTTTAATGCGTGGCTACTTCGATATGAATAATAAAAAATAAAATCATTATTGAGTGCCTCAATCATTCATTTGCCTTCCTTCCCCTCAATCATTCAAGCTTTGCTCTAGAAATTCAATTATGGCGGAAACGTTTCTGTTCGATATTGCAGCAAAGGTTGTGGAGAAAATTGTCGGTCTCACTGTAGACGAAGTTTGCTTGGCGTTTAATGTCAAAACCGATCTGAAAAAGCTGGAGGACACCATGATCAGCATTAAAGCTGTGCTCTTGGATGCCGAGCGGCAACAGCACCAAAATGAAAAGCTGCGCCTCTGTATGTGGAAGCTCAGAGACATCTTTTACGATGCTGAGAACGTTATTGACGATTTCAAGTGTGAAGCTCTCCGGAAACAGGACGCCATCAATCATCCCGACATCAACAACTTAAATGTGCGAGTATTAGGTTCCTGTTGTTTGCCTCTTTCATTCTCTTTAAAAATGAGTCATAAAATCAAAGACATCAATGGGAGACTAGGCGAAATTGCCACTGAGTGGAAAAGCTTTGATCTAAGACAGTGTAGCGACAACCGACATGTTTTTCGCAGAGAGACCATCTCTTTTGTGGATTCTTCTGATGTTGTTGGTAGAGATGAGGATAAAGAGAACATTATTAGTATGTTGATGAAACCAAGTGAGGATCGAAATGTCCCTGTCATTCCCATTGTTGGAATTGGGGGTTTAGGAAAAACCACGCTCGCTCAATTAGTATACAATGACGACCGAATTACTAGCCTTTTTCCTTTGAAGATATGGATCTGTGTTTCTGAGGAATTTGATCTTTCTAGATTGCTCAATCTGATTATTCAGTCTGTAAATGTAGAAGTAAGATGTGATGATTTAACACTTGAAGCCTTGCAAGCTCGTTTGAGAGGCCTTTTGAATGATAAGAAGTTCTTGCTCGTCCTGGATGACGTGTGGAATGAAAATCAAGCAAAATGGGTTGAGTTAAGAAATTTGTTGAGATCAATAGATGGCTTGCCTCAAAGCAAAATTATCGTGACTACTCGGAGTTTGAAGGTTGCCTCGATAATGAGTTCAATTTGCCCTTATGAATTGAAAGGTCTCCCTTTTGAAGACTGTTTGACATTGTTTACAAAATGGGCTTTTAATGATGGTGATGAGAGACATTATCCAAATCTCATTAGAATCGGGGAGGAGATTGTGAAAAAATGCAAAGGAGTTCCTTTGGCAGTAAGAACATTGGGAAGCCTACTGTTTCAGAAAACGGATGAATCTGATTGGATCTATATAAGAGAGAGTGAAATATGGAGACTTGAGCAAGATGAAAACGATATTTTACCAGTGTTGAAGTTGAGTTACAATCATTTGCCATCTCATTTGCAACGATGTTTTGCTTTTTTATCCTTGTACAAAAAGGATGAGATCTATTTGAGTGATGATGTCATCCGTCTTTGGATGGCAAATGGACTCATTGAGCATCCGAAGCAAAATCAAGAGTGGGAGGATGTTGGCAAACGATATTTGAATGAATTAATGTCAAGGTGCGTCATCCAAAAGGAGAGGGATTTTGGCTTGTATTTTAGCTTCAAAATGCATGATCTGGTACATGATCTGGCATTAGATGTGTCTCAAAAAGAGTGTAAAATAGTGAATTCCGAAACAAAAACGGTTGATGAACATGTTCGACATTTATTATTATGTGCTGAGAAGTTGGTTGAAGTTCCACATGTTTTGGAGGAAATGAAAAATGTTCGAACAGTAATCATCCAAAATGCTTCGGAGAGACCAAAGAGATCAGAGATTGTTGATAAATCTCTTATAAATCTGTGTGTCTCCAATTTCAAGTATCTACGAGCATTAGAATTAAGGGATACACCATTGACGGCTTTACCGGATTCCATAGGTACCTTAAAGCACTTACGAGACCTTGACTTGGAGCGATGTAGGAGTATACGTGAACTCCCGAGGTCTTTCGATAAGCTTCGCAGCTTGCAATCGTTAAATTTGGGAGATACTGATTTGAAGCAGTTGCCTGACAGCGTGCAAAGGTTGATTGAGCTTAGACATCTAGTAATAACCATTAAAGCTACGCATTTGAAAGAAATACGAGCAGGATGTTGGACTTCTCTTCAATCCTTGAAATTGTCCGAGTGTTACGAATTAGAATGTTTACCTGAAGGAATGCAGTATCTGAAGTCACTTCGGACACTTGTTCTGAGTTATTGTTTTGAACTTGTCTCATTGCCACGGAGCCTGAAATTCCTATCCAAGTTAGAACACCTTGTAATAGTGAGCTGCTTTCGAATCAATTTGAAAATGGAACTAGAAGAGGAAGAAGACAAAGACCTTCAGTTGAGCCTTAAAACTTTCTCACTCTTGGGATTAGATGACTTAACAGATTTGCCACGATTGCTTCTTCAAGGATCTTCTTCCACTTTGCAGCAATTACAAATTAATCGGTGTCCAAATTTGTCCATTCTGCCAGCGTGGCTACTGAATCTCACTTCTCTTCATGAACTTGAGTTTGTGAATTGTGGAAATTTGTCAGCTTTACCAGAGGGAATAGACCGCCTCACCAACCTTAGAGAATTGACAATTAATGGATGTCCGGAGTTGAGCAAAAGATACAGAGAAAATGGGGGTGAAGATTGGCACAAAATTGCTCACATCCAAAAGGTTCATATTCATCATGTTTTTGCTTATGAGGAGGCAAGTACAGATGCTGAATTTACTGATGAAGATTGAGGTACGTAGTAAAATTTTAAAATTTCTATAACATTTTATTTCATATTATCTCTCTTTTCCTTTTGAGTAGAGACCTGTTCTTTGCTTCCTTTAAAAAGCTGGGTATTGGTTAGAAATTATGTATGTTTCATGTTTGTGAAGTACTTGATCAAATTTTGAAACATTACATGTATTAGATGTGAAGATGGATGAATCAATCAAAGCTTGAGGCAGGCCATGGAAGGGTTTCTACTTTATTTGCATTTAGATTTCAAGTTGTGAGTTGTAATTCTATTAAGTGAGCTTTTGCTTCAGACATTTCAAACTTTTGCTTTATAACTTTTTATTTGTAATATTTATTTGATATGTATTCTCATGGTTTGTTTGTGTTTATTATCACTTGTCTTTCATTTATTTTTCAATCTATTACCTTATTTTAACTTCAATGAGTGATCTGAAAATACTCATATCCAAAACACTCGTACTATAGTCCAAATGACATAGCTAATTAGAGCATGAGCTAATGTTCTCTGTGCCATTACAAATCAAGCTTGCCTGAATTCAAGTTACAAAATAAGTCCAGAGTTGACTTTCTTTTCTCCTTTTTCCATTACTTGGTATGAAGAATGAAAATGCCATTAAATCAGACAAGTCTCTGAAACTAATCTGAGATCGAATACCCAATAGCTATACCAAATCAGAAACAAAGAAAATGCACATTCCTCAATTGTCAATGATTGATAAATGATTAGTACATGAAGCAACAAAGAATGCCATGATACTGTCAGTGATGCTAAATCACCCAAATGCTAAAGGGCTAACCATGTTTTAAATTCTAATATGGGAATTGTGAGATCTACATAAAGGTACTTTCAAAATTAGGGAATGCTAGAGATCATAAATCCCAACAGTTTTCTTCAGTGTGGCTCAAATAGAAGCATGTTTACCTGGCATTTTCTTATCTTGATTGTCTTCATGGTCATCATTATCACTTGCATCACCGGTTTGCTTGGATGCTGTTGAATCATGAGGTGGTGGTCCGGTAACTGACTGCTGATAAAGAACCCCTCCGGACAGCGTAAAGAGGATGCAAACCAAACCAAAAGGTGTGGCATGCTTATCCCAAATCAATACATTGATCATAACTGTGAGGAACTTGTTAACCACACCAGTCACAGTAAATGCAGTGGCAGAGACCGCCTTCCTAGCCGCGAATCCAAAGAAACTAATGAGCAAACCAAACAAGCACGACAACGATACAGCAGTAAACGCCACAGGTTCGAACCAATTCCCACCATTAGCTACCAAAGCTGCAAACACCTCATTGTATTCTCCAGTCAAAACCCAAAATATAGGTGCCATCATCAAGGACAACAAGTTATTGTACAACACAAAACCCCAAGTATTCAACCCAAGGTTCATCACCATATGCTTAATGTAAACCATTTCAGTAGTGATGGTCACCAAATACGCAAACGCCCATGAATATGCGGTCAAAGTAAAAGCCGAATCAGTAGCTACATACCCAACAGCCCCACCCAAAATGATCAAAAGAGACATAAATGTGAGCTTTGAAGGACAAGGTTGCCTCCTAAAGATTGTATCAGCTAAGGCAACCAAAAGGGGTGTCAAGGATCTAAACACTATGAAAGTATCCACATTAGCATGGCGCAAAAGATTGGTGTTTGTGAAGATTGCAAGGTAAAACACAACAGCAGCAGGCAAAAACTTGTTGGCAATATCAAATTTGAAAGGATCATGATGTAAAAATCCAAACTTGCCCAAGACCCAGACCCCTACCACAGAAGTTATGTACTGTAATGCGGTCAATAAACCTGGGTAATTGAATTTGGTTATTGCAAATTTGTTTATAACAGCAAGTAAGCTTGAACAAAGCGCATATCCAATTACTAAACTGGTTGTAGCATAGTATTGTTTAGTGGGTTCAAATCTAATGGCTGACATTTTGATAACCCAGAAAGATTATAAATTTATTCTCAAAAAATAACAAACACCTAAAGTTAAAAAGCAACAGATCTTCAACGAAATTGACAATGGCAAATGCATTAATGGGAATTATAATAGGATGTGGGTAGTGGAGAATTTTATATCATTTGACGAGGAAAATCAAAGAATAAGCAAATTTGAAAGCATAATGATGAAATTATAAGAGATATATAATGGAAACAGACTAGTCACCGACATGGAAACAGAGATCGAAGTGAATGGCTGTGGAAAGAGATGAAACGAGGTTTTATGGAGAGATGAAAGGTGCGGGGTTGGCCATGGAGGCGTAGGGGGTGTGTACTATGCAGCAAAATCAGCGTGTTTGATTCGGTAACACCGGTAAGAGGGGACAGCGATAGTGTTTCTGAGGTTGTTTCTCTACGTCCCACTTCTATAATGTTTTTGTGATTAAAATAATATTGGGTAAATTCCACCACAGGTCACCCAACTATGAATTTGTTTTAAATTAGTCACCTAAGTAATTGAGTTTTTTTTTTCATTTTCCGTTAAATGCCGTTAAATTGGCAGTTTAAAATCGGTATAATAAAAATTTTGGCCTTTTAACTTTTACATATATATCTTTTTAGTCATGATTTAAAAAAATTAACCCTCAAAATTTACAAATAGTTTCAATTTGATCCTAATTCTAAAAAATTAAAACAATATATAAAAATACATAAATATTTTTAAAATATTTAAATTAATTTATCTATTTTAATTTTACCCTTAAAAATTCTTTGACCACTCTCATTTTTGAAATCCAACAAGTATATTCATTTCCCTTTTTGCCTTTTTCCCACAGGATATTTTGACATTAATGTTATAATTTACTCATTTCAAAATTTAAAAGGATTAAATTGCATTAATTTTCTTTTAAAGAAATCAATTTGCTCAACTTCGAAAATAGATATTCTGGAAAATAATCCCTAAAAAGCAAATCCATTGACATAAACTTTCATAGTTGAACCTAATGAATACAGAGTTTCAAAAACACTAAGGCAAGCTCAGAATAGAGACCAGGCAAATCTCAACAAGCAATATATATATACACACGTTATATAGTCTACTCCTTGGATGATTTGTTGATGAGTGACTTATGGATATGAGGGATCACACCACCGCCAGCAATGGTTCCCTTGATCAGAGTATCGAGTTCCTCGTCACCACGGATGGCGAGCTGCAAATGCCGGGGGGTAATACGTTTCACCTTGAGATCCTTGCTTGCATTACCGGCCAACTCCAACACCTCTGCAGTCAAGTATTCGAGAATAGCAGCGGAATAAACCGCGGCGGTGGCTCCTACTCGCCCATGTGCAGTGGTCCTTAACTTTAGAAGACGGTGGATACGACCCACCGGAAACTGCAGGTTACATATTATATAGAATATGAAACTCCAACTTCTACTGATGTCCAAATTAGTGATTTATGAACAATAATAGACAGAATAGTTACTAATCAATTTATGTTACCACAAGTCATAATTCTTGAAGTTTTCAGATCTAATAATATATCGGACACATATGCTCATGTGCCTACTTATATATATAACATATGCTCGTATTTCACACTTTACCATAACACTGCCAAATATCTTCCAAATCCATGGAAAATTTTAATAAATCTAAACATACTCTGTTAAATACATATATGAGAAATATAGCTACACATCCATCCGTCCATCCATACATATGTGTGTGTGTGTGTGTGTGTGTGTGTGTAAAACTCCATTGAAGGAGAGGAATAGATATGGATTAAGACAATACTATTAACAAGCCATCCTAATGTCTATCACGAATGAAGAACACTGAAAATAACAGTGGGGAACATGAACTCAGGTGTTATAATTAACTTGTTCCTTAAAACACTATGAACATTCAAAGTACTTAATAAACCAAGCACTAAAAAAAAAGATCGTATCATAATGATAATGTAGCTTAATTAGATAACACCAATCTTTCATCAAAGAACACCCCACAAGTTTTAAAGGCAAAAAATCGTAATCCATTAGCAAAAAGAGGGGATATATATACCTGGAGACCAGCTCGAGAAGAACGAGAGATGGGTTTTTTCTTGTCTTTGTCCTTGTTAGAAGCCGAGTTTTTGCCCATTATCAAACCTTTGGCGCCTTTCCCAGACATATTTCCCCGAAAATAATCGAAACTTACCCTAAATATTACGATTAAAAGAAAAAGAGAAGCTTAATGGGGATAAACAGTGGAAGACGAGGCTTTGGGGTCTCTCAGGGATTGTAGAAAAGGAATGCCCTTCTTCGAAGAAATAGGTTACTTTGGAATAAAGGGGTGGAAATATATACTTATATTGAGCTCCTTTACTGAATAAACCCTACTGTTTTTGTAAAATTACGATACTGGTAATTTCTTTCTTTATGATTCTTTTGGAGGATGTTTTTGCAAGTACTATAAAATGTTTGGGGTATAATCGTATTGAAAACCGAAATATATTCGAAGAAGAAAGTAAATCTAGAGAAGAATCGAGACACCGGAAATAATTACAACATATAATGAAATTCGAACTTGAATGATTTAAACTAGGGGTGAGCATTCGATCGAATCGAATCGAATCGAATCAAAAATTTTCGAGTTAATCGAGTTTTCGAATCGTATTTTATCATCCTAACCTAATTTGAAATTTTTTCGAATCGAGTCGAGTGAGACAAAATTCGAATCGAATCGAATCGAATATATTTGTTCGAGTTAAGTTTTTAAAAAATGACTTTAGTTTTTTTTTTATTTTTATGTAATTTTTCAAAAAAAAATTCTTCAAAGTTTTTAAACATGATCATACAATAAAAAATTGAAGTAAACAAGTAAATAAACAAAAGCAACACAACATCAACCTAAATTAACCAACAACAATAACAAACCAACCAAACTAATAATAATAACACATCAGTTCAAAAACCATTATAAAATAGTTTAAGTTTCTTCTTGTGCTTCAAACACCGTTGGCATTGATAATCTTGAAACATCTAGTAAAAGTATTGAATGAGTTAGTTAAATGATAAAAATGTTCGTAAAAAAAATTAAATAAACATTTAACTTTATAAACTAATGCTAAGTATATTACCTTCTTGATCTTCAGGTATTTTTGACAAGTCTAGCAAATTTAAAAACAAAAGTGTTAGTTAAATTATGCTTACTAATATAAATAACACAAAAGCTTATTTTATAAATTAAAATTTATATATTACCATCTTCCATGGTTTGAAGTTCATCAACATAATCTTCAAGATTGATGGCATCATTAGATTTCCGAAGCCAATCTTGTGTGCAAACCAAAGCCTCGACCATGAGAGGAGTTAGAGAACTTCTAAAACTATCGAGAACACGTCCACCCGTGCTAAATGCACTTTCTGAGGCAACTGTTGAAATAGGAGTAGCAAGAATATCTCGAGCCATTTGTGAAAGAATAGGGAATCTAGGACTGTTCATTTTCCACCACAACAGTAAATCAAATGAACTTGAATTGTTTACTTCTTCATCCTCACCCAAATATCTATCCAACTCAGATTTGCTTTCTAATCCAACTTGTTTCTTGTTCTGAAGGTATTTTTGTTTGGCCAAGCCCGTTTTCATTTCTGAATGATCTATTTCCATTGAACTACAAAGATTTGTCGAAGAACTAGATCTACCTTCAAACTGTTGAATTCTCCCAGCATTAGAAGAATACTCGTTGAACAAGCAATGCAATTCTTTATCAATCATTTTCATAATGTCATTACCAACATTAGGAAAAAGCAAGTTGACCCCAAAGTTCAAAAAACTCATTTTACATCGTGGATCAAAGATGACCGCCAAGTAAACTAGCATGTTGAACTTGTTTCCTTCACCCAATACTTATTATATTTCTCTCTCATTTTGGAAGTCATAGAAACTATGTTTAGATCTCCACAACTTTGCCACCCATCAAAAAAACAATGCACATCCGTCAATACTTCAAAAAGTGAATGAGAGGTAACATGCAAAGATCCGGACACCTTCAGTGTAAGATGATAAAAAAGCTCTAATACTTTTATAACTCTTCGAACAATTTCCCAATCATCAAATGTAGGAACTCCATCTCCAGCAGTAAGGTCAAGAAAAAAATTATGGTCATCACGTACATATGATTCAAATGCACGCTCATATTTTTCGGCCACCTTTAACATCATATATGTTGAGTTCCATCTAGTAGGCACATCTAAACACAATTGAGCCTTACTATCTATCATTTCTTCTTTTACCCGTTGGTTGAATTTTATCAACCTCGATGGTGATGCTCTTATATACCTCACAGCACCTCTAACTCGATCCACAGACACAGAAACATCCTTAATACCGTATTGCACAATGAGATTAAGAATGTGTGCAACACATCTCATATGAATAAATTTTCCATTTGCAACAGAAGCATTTCGATGATTCAATTTCTTTCTCAAATATTCAATGGCAACACAATTGGCGGATGCATTATCAACAGTAATAGTGAAGACCCTCTCAATCCCCCAATCTCGAAGACATTTTTCAATAGCTTGACCTATGCTTTCACCTCTATGAGCGGATATTGGGCAAAAATTTATAATTCTTTTTTGCAACCTCCACTCATCATCCACCCAATGTGCTGTTAAAACCATGTAAGATATCCTCTGCAATGAAGTCCAAGTATCTGTCGTCAAACAAACTCTACTTATATCTTTTTCAAAACAATTCTTCATCACACTCTTCATGGAGTTAAATAAATCAAGACAATCCCTTCTAATTGTCCAACGAGATGGAAGACTAAAGCGTGGGCATGCTATAGAAAGAAAGTATTTAAAACCCTCTCCCTCTACAATTTTAAAAGGTAGTTCATCCACAATTATCATATGAACCAATGCTTTTCTAATAGCATCTTTATCAAACACCCAAGTTGATAAATCTGTTGTTTCTTGCCTAACATTCACAAATGTTAATTCTGATTGCTTCGGATCAGAATTATTACCTCGAGGTCTTTTTAGGCATGTTTTCAAATGGTTATTCAAATTTGTTGTAGAACCCATAGTTGTTTCCATGGTGTAAGTAACATCACATGCATTGCACCTTGCTCTCTTCTCCCCCTCTTTAGTCATATACTTGGTGAAATGGTTCCAACAAGTTGCCCTTGGAGTAATCTTTTTTCGAACATTTTCCTTGGTTGTTGATTGATTATCTCTACTTGGGGAAGAATTTTGTGAACTTTGAGTTGAACCATCTTGCTTTGGATCACTCATCTACAAGCAAACATTTGTTGCAATCACTAATGATAACCAATAATTGATTTAAAATCAAACTTAATAACATTTATGCTTTAATTCATTTTCTGAACCAAAGTGTTACCATAGCACAAGTGAGACATGAACAAGTGATAGTGTTACCATAGCACAAGTGAGACATGAACACATCATAATGTAAACTTGACCACAGAAAAGACATAAGTTTGCTTATGCCTTGAATCTTTCTAATTTTCTGATTTTTTAATTTTAATTTTTAAAATTTATCTACTTTCAAAAAAATTATTTTTTTTATTTTTTAATACCTTAATTTTTAAAAATTAAAAGTTCTAATTATTGAAATTAAATTTATCACACTGTGGATCAAGTGTTGGCTTACTCCTCAAGAATTGAATTGAATTGGATATCAATCGGGAAAGACAAAAAAAATCATTCAAAATTTTAATTACTGAAATTAAAATATAATTTTTTATTTTTTAAAAATTTTTAAAGCTTTAAATTATTTCATGGCTTGACATATAAAAATTGAACCACCTCAAAATTGAAATTCCAACATAATGATACCCCTAAAATAAATCAACACAAAAATTATAGATTACTGACAAATAGCCAATCACGATATAGATTTTATCCAAACAAATCAGTTGACCTCAAAAAAATTAGCAGAAAATTCGAAGCACAGCAAAGATTTATAAATGGAAATATTCAATATCTGAAGCTTTGTTTTGAAAGGCAACAAAGCAATCCATAATAAGAATAACGATATCTCTTTGATTTCTCATGTAAATCTACCTATACCCATTTATTGTATATAACTTTACCTGATCTCCTCAATCATCAAGGTTGTGTGTGGGATGGGATAATAAAATAAGATAATTTCATATCAGTAATATAAGGATTGAGAATTAATTTACTTCAAATACAATTTATTTTAAATAAAAGAGTCGAATCAAATTGAATAATAATATTGTGAAGTAAATTTCTTATTATATTCATAAAAATACATAATTGGCTCGCTAATATTGTAATACCCTAAATTAGGGGTTATGCATTTAGTGCATAACTCATGAGTTAGTGGGCTTCAAGAGTGGTTTGGGTGTGTTTTAGGGATTCTTAAAACTCTAGGACTAAAAGGGGGAGCTTTGGAAAAAATTTTGGATTTAAGTGTAAAATGAGGAATTTGGGCTGGGGAGGCCTTAAGAATAATTTTTGGCATTTGTAGGCATAAGAATCACCTTGGCAGAGTGGCTTCCATGCGCCACTTAAGGTTTGGGAGTGACGCTATATAGGTCAGGAGTTCGAGTCTTGGGCGCGGCACCAGCGTATATTATTTTTGCAAATGGCGTTATCGATTAAAAAGGCTTTAAAAGAATTTGTGGCGGGTTTATATTGCACAAGAATCCTTGGCCGAGTGGCGAAAAGCGTTGCTTGAGGGCTGCGGCTAGGAGGACTTGTGTTCGAGTCCTGGGGGTCGCGTTTGAGACGTTTTATTTTTGCTTTTAGCGCTAAAGCATAAGGAGCCAGCGAAGGATACTTTAAAAGAATGTTGCGACGTGTTATGGCATGAAAGGCGTGTTAGCAGAGTGGCTGGAGGCTTGGGAGTGTTTCCTCGGGTCTCGGGTTCGAGACTTGGGGGCAGCAGCATGGATTTTGTTTTGTTTTTTCTTTTGGCTGGCGTGGGAAGGGGTTGCATGGGGCATGCACGCGTGGAGCAGGGCTTGATGGGAGTGTTTTTATTTTGTTTTGTTTTATTATTGTTATTTTATGTATGGTGATGGGGTAGTATTAATTATTTTTTTTTTTTTTTTTTTTATGTATGGTGATGGGGTTGTTTTATTTTATATTGTTTTATTTTCAAATGTTGATGGGAACTTTGAGTAATAATGTTTTATTATTCTTTTGGTGTTGAAATTATCACTTGGGGAGAGGAGCATGTGCGGCTTTGAGGGTAGCAAAGCATGGCCGAATGTCCTCATTTTTGTCTTGTTCTTCTTTCAAAATTTTTTTTTATGCTTGGCCGAATATGAAGCATTCTCTTGGGAGTAGGTAAGGGGATAAGTGATGTTTAGTTTATTTTAATTTTTTTATGAGTGATGACAAGATAAATGTGGTCTTATTTTATTTATGTTAATGGGAGGATAAGAGATAATGGGATGGAGTATTGTTATTTTATTAATTAAGGGGATAAGTGGGAGAAGAAAGTGGAATAGGTTAAGGGACATAGTGATGGCCGAATGGGGGGGCTCCTTGGGTTGATGTAGTCGGCCATGATGAGTAAATAAGTGCGGAATTTTTGCTCAAGGAGTGTGTCCATCTTTTTGATTTTTTTTTTTTAGTCTCATTGCCGAATATCTTTGCATTTTTCTCCCTATTTGGTGTAGTTTTGGCCGAACATCAAAGCAAGGGTGATCTCCTCTAGTCTTTCCTCCAATCGGTTTATAAAGGTACTCCGGGATTTTTGAAGTAAGCAATCCAAGCCTCTTTCCTTTAGACAAGCGATCTTGGTAAGTGGTGGGTGGTGAAGCAGAGTTGTAAAACGTGTACTGTGGCTAGTACCCAAAGACGTGTAGGAGCAAGGATAGCTTGTGTGGCCGATTGACTCTTTGAGATTTAGAGCTTTCGTTAACAACAGGTGTGTACATACACACTTTATAACTAATTAATGTGCTAAGTATTTTGTGTATGTGAAATCGGGTTTGTGTAGATTCAGATTTAATACCATAAATGGTATAAGCAAGGATTCAGGTAAGTCCTTGTTGTTACGAGCTTACTTTCTTTATGATGCATTTGGGAAGCATGACATATTTATTATATGTGGCATATAATATATGGCTGATGATAAATTCAGTGTATGTTATTAAATAAACCTATTGGCATGATATCTGTTAAATGCATATCATTGATTGATGTGGGATTAAACGAGTGGAGGGGGAAGTGATATTCGTGTCGACGGACACCAGTGGTTTGGTGCCACATTTCGTGACTTCGGTCACCAGAGGTTTGGCACCTCCAGAGGTTTGGCACCTCATAGCGTCTTGTCCCAGTAGCTTAGCACCACAGTGGGTTGGCCCCACGGTTTATATTATGGGATTGACGCCAGTGATTTGGTATCACACAATGGGTTGGCCCCATCACTTGATTTGTCACTTTGAGTCACCAGTGGTTTGGAACCACCAGTGGTTTGGCACCACAATATGACAAATTTCGTGACTTTAAGTCACCAGTGGTTTGGCACCACTAGTGGTTTGGTACCACACGGGGTAGAGAAAGGCGTTTGGATGGCTAGGTTGGGTGCATGTTCAACTTAGTGCATGATTACTCGTTATAAATTGTGTATGATGTTGCATTAAACCGGGGGAAGGGTTACACATTGAGTCTTGGTGACTCACCTTCTCCTTTACATTTTTCAGATGACTCGTAGATCGCGGATGAGGAGCCGGATGGACTCGAGGTGGCCATGCAGTAGAAATATTGGTTTAAATGGACTTGAATTATTTTTACTTATTTCTGGTTTCATTTGCTCAAGTTGTAATAAGGCCTCCTAAGATTATTTTTATTACTTTGCATGTTTTGGATAATTTGTTTAAATTACTTAGTGACTTTAAAATGGTTATACATGTTTTCTTAAATTCAAACGTAATTGATTTTCTTTCGTACCGCCGGGTACATCGACAAAATTTGTAACAATCCGACTTAATGTATTTTAATCAACACTAAGTAATGTTTTATTCATTACCAAAATGTTTTCATCAAAACTCAAATCGGCTAAAGGGATTTTCAAAATGGTTTTCTCTGTGACATACCAAATTCGGTCGTAATGTTTGGGCCGGGTTTGGGGTGTTACAAATTGGTATCAGAGCCAGGTTCAAAACTCGGCTGTGGGGGCCCAGGGCCCAAAATGTTTTTAATAGGCCTCTGTGAAATATTATGAAAATGGTTTTTGTTTTGAACAGCATGGCATCGAGTCTCCGGCACCAATCCGCCCAGGTAAGTACTTCTAACTACTGTGTGAATTATTATCTGTAGAGGGGTAGAAATGGAACGTAGATAGTATGATAAGTATTTGAACCCTAGGACTAGTTTACCCCAACAATCACATAAAACTTTAAATGCCTAATTAAACAAACCTATGACTAAGTCGCCGAGTTGGGGTGTGGTAACCCTTGTGCGCATGTCTAGGATTGGATCCGAAAGAGCCCGGTACTTAAGCAGTCCTAGCGACTCACCTCCTCTTCACCGGAATCCTACCTGGTGCGTAGCTTCGGTTCACCCTAACCATGAGGACTTATACATAGGCTAAACCCAATAACTAAAACCCGAAAGGGAACTAGCCGTATTTTTATAAAAAAACTCTAGTTTTAAAACTCTTAAAATTACCCTTTAACTTGTGAAGACTATTTTACAAAAATGTTCGGAAAAAATTTTGATTTGTGAAAATTACAAAAATACCCCTAGTGGTAAAATTACAAAAAACGCCCTTGGTTTATGAAATTCCTAAAATACCCACAGTTTTAATCAAAATTTTCATTACTTTATAAGATGTCCAAAAACCCTGAATTGCAAATATCAAAATGCCATGATTTTGGAAAAATTACGAAATTGCCCCTAACTTACAAAATTACCAAAATACCCATGAATTTCAAAATTTTCCCAAAATACCCCGGGAATTTAAAAATACCAAAATATTTTGTGACAAAATCACCAAGGAACTTTTCTTTTGAAAAAAAATAATACGAAAATACCCCTGTAGGGCAAATGACGAAAATACCCCTGGGATAGGAACTGATAGAAATGTCCGAAGAGTGAATGTGTATGGGAGATACTATGGAATGGATGTGTTTTCTGTGAATTAGGATAGGAAACTCGAAACTTTGATTGATCGAAAGAACTACTATTAAGCTCCTTTCATAAAATTTCTTCGCGGGTAATCAGTGAAACAAGTACTAATCCATAAAAATTTCTTAACAACAGATTAAAGCACGGTAGTAGAAATGAGCTCTAGGGGACGTGGTCGAAACGTACGAGGACGCGGTAGAGGTAGAATGACCGCGTCGGAACCCGTTAGATCGGGTCAGGGATCTGAAAATGAGGTACCGCCACTACCACCCCCACCAGCTGTTGGTGCTGAACAACAAGATCAGACAGGAGACGATGCTGTATCGCAGGCTGTGCTGCGACTTCTTGAGATAGTGGCTGGAGCAGGTGGAGGTATGGGAGCTCGGAAATCTGTACCCGAACGACTCCGAGCCAATGGAGCTAAGGTGTTCCGGGGTGTATCAGGTGTGGCACCCAGTACGGCAGAGTATTGGTTGGAATCAACCGAGAGGATCATGGCTGACCTGGATTTGTCAGCTGAGGAAAAGCTGAAGGGTATAATCTCTCTTCTACGGGATGAGTCATACCAGTGGTGGCTCACAGTAAGGGATGGAGCGATGGCGGAGGACCTCACATGGGAATTCTTTAAGGCAGCCTACCAAAAGAAATACATAGGAGCTAGCTATGTGGATGCGCAGCGGAAGGCTTTCTTGAACTTGGTTCAGGGTAGTAAGACGATGGCGGAGTATGAGGCTGAATTCCTCCGTTTGAGTAGGTATGCTCGTGGTATTGTGGGTACTGAGCATGAACGCTGTGTCAGATTCGAGGATGGGCTGAGGGATGAGCTAAGGATGATGATAGCTCCACACCAGGAACGGGAGTTCGCTGTTCTAGTGGAGAAGACTAAGGTTGCTGAAGGAGTAAGACAGTCGGTTTGGCGGAATCAGGGCAGAAGTGAGGATAAAAGGAATTTTGGGCCTTCAGGGTCCGCTGGAGGTTCACAAAAGAGGGCTAGATTTGGGGAATCAGAAAGAGCCGCAAAGCCTGCTCAGTGGCCACCCCAGTGTGCTAGATGCGGGAAATCCCACTCGGGAGAATGTTTGGCTGGTAGTAGAGGATGCTTTGAGTGTGGATCAATGGAGCACCGGGTAAGGGATTGTCCGCGGAAGTTGGCTAGGACTCAAGCTGAGGGTCAAGGACGTGGTCAATTCAAGAGGGATGGCCAGCAACCACAGAGGGGACGAGGTGCAGCTAGGGGTAATGGTAATGATAACGGGCGTGGCCGAGGAGCTGAAGGTACTGAGGCGAGGCAACCAAGGTTGGTTTATGCAGTTGGCCGTCGCGAGGAGGAAGAAGTGCCAGATGTGAAAAAGGGTACGTTCCTTATTTCTGGAATACCCTTAATTGCTTTGATTATTGTAGAGTTTTCTTGTATTGCTAGCGAAGTGCTTGAAACCTTGAATGTGAACTTAGAGATTGTGCCTAGAAGGTAAGATAGTTCGTGTTTGTATGCGAGTGAAGTAAGGAACTTGAATGCGAATCTTGAGATAGTATCTAAGGAATGTGATAGTTTTGTTAGGATCAGAGTGTGCAGCATAAGCGTAGTGCGGTGAGTTAAAATGTACGATTATTCGTTAGTAAGTAATTTCGAGGACGAAATTATTTTTAAGGAGGGTAGAATTGTAATACCCTAAATTAGGGGTTATGCATTTAATGCATAACTCATGAGTTAGTGGGCTTCAAGAGTGGTTTGGGTGTGTTTTAGGGATTCTTAAAACTCTAGGACTAAAAGAGGGAGCTTTGGAAAAAATTTTGGATTTAAGTGTAAAATGAGGAATTTGGGCTGGGGAGGCCTTAAGAATAATTTTTGGCGTTTGTAGGCATAAGAATCGCCTTGGCAGAGTGGCTTCCATGCGCCACTTAAGGTTTGGGAGTGACGCTATATAGGTCAGGAGTTCGAGTCTTGGGCGCGGCACCAGCGTATATTATTTTTGCAAATGGCGTTATCGATTAAAAAGGCTTTAAAAGAATTTGTGGCGGGTTTATATCGCACAAGACTCCTTGGCCGAGTGGCGAAGAGCGTTGCTTGAGGGCTGCGACTAGGAGGACTCGTGTTCGAGTCTTGGGGGTCGCGTTTGAGACATTTTATTTTTGCTTTTAGCGCTAAAGCATAAGGAGCCAGCGAAGGATACTTTAAAAGAATGTTGCGACGTGTTATGGCATGAAAGGCGTGTTAGCAGAGTGGCTGGAGGCTTGGGAGTGTTTCCCCGGGTCTCGGATTCGAGACCTGGGGGCAGCAGCATGGATTTTGTTTTGTTTTTTCTTTTGGCTGGCGTGGGAAGGGGTTGCATGGGGCATGCACGCGTGGAGCAGGGCTTGATGGGAGTGTTTTTATTTTATTTTGTTTTATTATTGTTATTTTATGTATGGTGATGGGGTAGTATTAATTATTATTATTATTATTTTTATTTTTATGTATGGTGATGGGGTTGTTTTATTTTATATTGTTTTATTTTCAAATGTTGATGGGAACTTTGAGTAATAATGTTTTATTATTCTTTTGGTGTTGAAATTATCACTTGGGGAGAGGAGCATGTGCGGCTTTGAGGGTAGCAAAGCATGGCCGAATGTCCTCATTTTTGTCTTGTTCTTCTTTCAAAATTTTTTTTATGCTTGGCCGAATATGAAGCATTCTCTTAGGAGTAGGTAAGGGGATAAATGATGTTTAGTTTATTTTAATTTTTTTATGAGTGATGACAAGATAAATGTGGTCTTATTTTATTTATGTTAATGGGAGGATAAGAGATAATGGGATGGAGTATTGTTATTTTATTAATTAAGGGGATAAGTGGGAGAAGAAAGTGGAATAGGTTAAGGGACATAGTGATGGCCGAATGGGGGGGCTCCTTGGGTTGATGTAGTCGGCCATGAAGAGCAAATAAGTGCGGAATTTTTGCTCAAGGAGTGTGTCCATCTTTTTGATTTTTTTTTTTAGTCTCATTGCCGAATCTCTTTGCATTTTTCTCCCTATTTGGTGTAGCTTTGGCCGAACATCAAAGCAAGGGTGATCTCCTCTAGTCTTTCCTCCAATCGGTTTATAAAGGTACTCCGGGATTTTTGAAGTAAGCAATCCAAGCCTCTTTCCTTTAGACAAGCGATCTTGGTAAGTGGTGGGTGGTGAAGCAGAGTTGTAAAACGTGTACTGTGGCTAGTACCCAAAGACGTGTAGGAGCAAGGATAGCTTGTGTGGCCGATTGACTCTTTGAGATTTAGAGCTTTCGTTAACAACAGGTGTGTACATACACACTTTATAACTAATTAATGTGCTAAGTATTTTGTGTATGTGAAATCGGGTTTGTGTAGATTCGAATTTAATACCATAAATGGTATAAGCAAGGATTCAGGTAAGTCCTTGTTGTTACGAGCTTACTTTCTTTATGATGCATTTGGGAAGCATGACATATTTATTATATGTGGCATATAATATATGGCTGATGATAAATTCAGTGTATGTTATTAAATAAACCTATTGGCATGATATCTGTTAAATGCATATCATTGATTGATGTGGGATTAAACGAGTGGAGGGGGAAGTGATATTCGTGTCGACGGACACCAGTAGTTTGGTACCACATTTCGTGACTTCGGTCACCAAAGGTTTAGCACCTCATAGCGTCTTGTCCCAGTGGCTTAGCACCACAGTGGGTTGGCCCCACGGTTTATATTATGGGATTGACGCCAGTGATTTGGTATCACACGATGGGTTGGCCCTATCACTTGATTTGTGACTTTGAGTCACCAGTGGTTTGGAACCACCAGTGGTTTGGCACCACAATATGACAAATTTCGTGACTTTAAGTCACCAGTGGTTTGGCACCACTAGTGGTTTGGTACCACACGGGGTAGAGAAAGGCGTTTGGATGGCTAGGTTGGGTGCATGTTCAACTTAGTGCATGATTACTCGTTATAAATTGTGTATGATGTTGCATTAAACCGGGGGAAGGGTTACACATTGAGTCTTGGTGACTCACCTTCTCCTTTACATTTTTCAGGTGACTCGTAGATCGCGGATGAGGAGCCGGATGGACTCGAGGTGGCCATGCAGTGGAAATATTGGTTTAAATGGACTTGAATTATTTTTACTTATTTCTGGTTTCATTTGCTCAAGTTGTAATAAGGCCTCCTAAGATTATTTTTATTACTTTGCATGTTTTGGATAATTTGTTTAAATTACTTAGTGACTTTAAAATGGTTATACATGTTTTCTTAAATTCAAACGTAATTGATTTTCTTTCGTACCATCGGGTACATCGACAAAATTTGTAACAATCCGACTTAATGTATTTTAATCAACACTAAGTAATGTTTTATTCATTACCAAAATGTTTTCATCAAAACTCAAATCGGCTAAAGGGATTTTCAAAATGGTTTTCTCTGTGACATACCAAATTCGGTCGTAATGTTTGGGCCGGGTTTGAGGTGTTACAAATATCCCACCATTACCTTACCAAACAAGATTTTAATTAAGTTTTATTTTATTTTATTTTATATTGTAAATTTTAATTAAACAAAATAGTAATAAAAAATTAAACATATGCAAGAAAAGATATTTTAATTTTTAATGTCTTGTATTATCTTTTTCTCAATGTTTTTCTTTAAGAAAAAAACTACTCATCAACTCATCAAGTAGCTTCTTGTGCACTGGAAAGTGGGTACCTTCTTTTTTATTTTACAAATTATTTTTCTTTGAAAAGTAAGGGATGCATCATTACATAAAATGGAAAATGTCAATTGGTATAATCCCCTTGGCATACTTATAGACTAATATAAGAGAGAAGACCAAAGAGGGTTCCCTCTCATCCTGCAGGTTGTGGCTAAAATTAAATCCTTTTTCATGAGAGTTTTATTTATCACTTTTTCGTTCTTTTCATTTTCTTTCATCCATTTTTCGTAATTATTCTTCATTCATTGATAAAAGTACATATATTTTGGGCTGGAACTGATTTCTAAACTGCTTGATTTACTTTTTCTTGCAAACATGGAAATCAATACAGAGAATAACTCTCTTTGGCATAAAAATTGAGACAAAATAAATGGTAGGAAACTGTTTATCTTTACAGTCCAATGTTATAAATGACGGGTTGTTGCAAATTGCAGTTCAATCATAAATGTATGTGATAGTGTTACTATTTTTCTATTGTTTATCATCAGATAGGATAGAGAACTAGAAATGCATGGGGATATAATCTTATAGTTCCAACAAAAACTGAGTTGCCACTTGCATCCTTGCACCATTATTTGTTGGGGATCCTCATGTCAATAATTGTGCAAGTGCTCTTACATTTTCCATTTTATGTTTTTCTTTGAAAAGTAAGGGATGCATCATTAGTAACATCACATCTACTAATGTTACGAAATGAGCAGTCAAAGAGAAAAGTGGTGTTGCAAAATATACATTCGATTAAGCTTTCCAAATATTAAACTTTTCTTTTAAGAAAATCAACAATTTCCACTACAAGCAACCCCTCGACCTCCTCAATCACAACAATAGAGGAGGGAAAGACAAAAAACTTGATCAAAATGCATAGTTTTTTAGTTATAGTAGATGTATTTAGTGAACAAAGCTGGCCATGACAGAACAAAAAAGAACTCAATCGTTTGAGTAATAATTTAGACTAAGTATGCAGAGTTCAAAACAAGGGTTAAAATCAGCCAATGTTTGCAGAAGAAAGCCTACACTGTCAGGTAGTGAAAACCATGATCTCAATATGAGAAGGAGGGAACAAGAAACATAAGAAAAGAGAGAAATTTGTTACTTGCTGCTGTTAGTGTTAGGGCTTGGGGGTTTGAAGAAGAAGAATCTGCAGCACCCACCACGATAGATAAAATTTTGTTACCTGCTGCTGTTAGTGTTAGGGCTTGGGGGTTTTATTTGGGGGAGGAATTGGGAAGATAAATTTTTGGGCTGACGCCTGACAGGCTTGGGGGGGGGGAGGGATAAAATTAAATATTTGGGCTTGAGGGAAAAGCCTAAAATTAAAAAAAAATAATTTATATTCGGTTTATTCGAATTATTCGAGTTATTCGAATTCGAAAAATTCAACTCGATTCGAACTCGAAATTCGAAACTCAAAATTCGAGTTGATTCGATTAACTCGATTAACTCGATTCGAATAATTCGAAATTCAAATTTTTTTTCGATTTTTTCGAATCGAATCGAGTTTTGCTCACCCCTAATTTAAACATTAGAATTGCAATCTAATTAATTTTTTTATAACTACATGTGTCCTCGTAATAGTATTTAAATTTTTCTTGTATCATATTCGTATTTAAAAACATCTCTTCGTTATAGTTTTTAATACAAAATTTAAAGCATTAGAAAAAAGGTCAATCAAATTGTGGCACTCAATAATTAAGAGATACTTTAACTACTGATTTAGGACAAAATAATTATGTATTAATATGAAAACAGATATAATTTGAGGGTTAAATCGTGACATAAACTTAAAAAGAATTTATCAAACATATTTTAAACCGATCTCTAAACTTAAAAATGTTATAATTGATTTTTTAAAGTATCCATTTATTACATTAATCAAGTCATTCTGTCAGCTTAAGCTTCAATTTAACTGTTAAATAGAGATTGGGATAATATATTAAACATATTTAAAAACATGTGGATTAAATTTTGAAGATATTTGTATATGATATCTACTATATTAATATCTTGGATTTGGCTTTTTGAAGAAAAAAAAGTGCCAATCAAATTTAAGAGAACCATTTTTGGTCAAATTTTACAATTAGTTCTTATATTATGTAGAAGTTATGGATTTAATCTCTACATTCTACATTCTAATTTTGAAATTTTAATCATAACCTAAAGAAAACCGTTAAATTTTGTTATTTTCAAAATCTTATGCAATAAACATATGTTGTTCGCAATAAGTCACATTGTTTTAGTTAATGGATTTAACGAGTAAATTAAAAATTTAAAACTCGAAAAATATATTAAGAAAATATCAAACTCAAGAATAGGTAAGAAATAAAAAATTTAATTTACAGCCAGTAAATTTTGTATACATTTTTTTTGGTTAATAATCAACTAAATTTAATTTAATTTTTTTACATTGAATTGAGTTTAAACATTAGAGAAAAATGGTTATAAATTTGCTTTTCGAAATTTGAGAGTTTGGAGATTATTAAATTAAATCTAAATGACATTTTATTCAGAAATTATTATCTTAATCATTCACATAAAAAATTATTTTTTATTATTTTATAATTTTAGGAAATAAATTATGAATTTTCAGTTTTTTTAGAATTATCACTAAAAAATTTAAAAATGTCAAATTGATATTTAACTATAGTTGAGGGGTTAAATTAATTATTAACTCTTGAATTAACATGTCAAGTCATCCTTTCAGTGTGACAAAAGTTAAAAGAATGAATGATATAAATGTAACAACTCGATGGCACGAGTGATAAAAAGGTAATTTTTTATAGTTAGATGACCAGAAGTTAATTTTAACTTTTGTTTAGTGACTATTTATAGAATTAGCCCATTTTGGATACATAGAATAAACACAGCCGAAAACATCTTTTTTATTGGAATCCAAATCAAAACTTGTTGTTAAAGAAAACCTCATTGATAAAGTCCCTGAATGCGATTGTAGTAGTTAAAAAGGAAGAACCAAAAAGAAATCAAGAGTCATGGCGACGGTGGGTGTCGAGAGGAAGCAACCGGCAACGGCGGAAGAGATGTGCACTGCCAAGAGCGGCGCCAAGCAAGGGGAAGGCCTCCGCCAATACTATCTCCAACACATCCACGAGCTCCAGCTCAACCTCCGCCAAAAAACCCACAATCTCAATCGTCTCGAAGCCCAGCGCAATGAGCTCAATTCTCGAGGTCCTTTAACCCTAATATTGTTTTTCTTGCATTGATTTATTGTATTCATTCCTTTTTCTGTTTTTTTTTTTCAATTTTTGGGTTGGTTTAGGTTGCGGATTTGGGATCAGGGTTTTTATTTATTTGAAGAGATAGTAGTTAGTTCTCTATCTTGGTATTTTCCTGTTTTCATCCGTAAGAAAACATTAATTTAGGCCATGGCGGTGATTACCTCTGCTTATTACTTTGAGAATTGGGTTGTGCAGTTGTTGTTCAAATAGCTGAGTTTGAGTTTTGTTTGGCTTCGTTCTAGATCTGAGAACTTCGTGGTTGATGCGGTGGAAGTAAATTGGGAATTTCATTACATATTGTAATTCAACACTCCTGGAAAACTCTCTAACTGAAAGTTAATTGTAGATTGTGCAATATATTTGTTGAATTTTGAAGGATTCAACTTTTGTAAGTAAAAAGCAGTATCAGAAGTTATCACTCGATCTTGTGAATGGAATGTGCATTGATCAATGAGTGATCTTTTTCTGTATGGGTGGAAGTTTATGTGTGATTTGAATGGAATGGTCATTTGGTGATTGTTGATGCTCTGTAATCATCTTCTCTTGTTATTGTCGTTATTTACCTGTTTTTGTGTTCTTTTGATTAGAAAAAGTGACGTGGGATATTTATTTGAACATCATTTTATTTTTCTTGGATAGTGCATCTAATACATCTCACAGGATTGTGCCAATGGTTAGGGGCCTTCTGTTTATGATAGTCTTTACTGGGAAACATTTGCATGTATGTAGCTTTAATTTGTAGGGAAGAAGATGTTTTTCGGGAGTGTTATCTTTCATCTTGGAGTATTCTTTATTTTATTCTATTTCTCATGTAAAGTACTTACTATGTTTGCATATTGTGGACAGTGAGAATGCTTAGAGAGGAACTGCAGCTTCTTCAAGAGCCTGGATCCTATGTTGGTGAGGTCGTGAAAGTTATGGGTAAAAACAAAGTTTTAGTCAAGGTATATGATCTATCCCTACTTAGTTTGTAGCTCTCTCTTTGACTTTACATTAATGGAAGTAACCTGTTTTTATGGACTAAATATTTAGTAGCTATAAAATGTACTTAAAACGTGAGATAGTTCATAATCTTTTTTCTTATTCTCCAATTCATGGTGTTATTTATGGAGTGTGTCTTTCAATCTCACTCTGCTGTTATTTTGCGATTTGGTGATGTCTTCCCCAGGTTCATCCCGAAGGAAAATATGTTGTCGATATTGATAAGAGTATTGATATCACAAAAATCACGCCATCAACAAGAGTTGCTCTTCGCAATGACAGCTATGTCTTGCATCTGATCTTACCAAGCAAAGTTGATCCCTTGGTTAATCTTATGAAAGTTGAAAAAGTTCCAGATTCTACATATGACATGATTGGTGGGCTTGACCAGCAAATTAAAGAGATAAAAGAGGTTTCTCTTGCATTTTCTTAAGTTTTTCATTAATGGCTTATCATTTTTTTGGTTTTCCCTTTTCTGGTATGATTCTCCGTTATTAATATCATGTTTGGTTGTGGATTGGTTAATCCTTTACACCTGCTATGCGGTAAAATTTGCAGGTCATAGAACTTCCTATTAAACATCCTGAATTGTTTGAAAGTCTTGGAATAGCCCAGCCCAAGGTACCATCATGCTAGCAATTGATAGCCTTTTGTGGATTTACTTCTCATGTGATAACATCTTAAGGCTAAATCTTGCTCCCTGCTATAAATTATAGGGTGTTCTGCTGTATGGACCACCTGGTACAGGAAAAACTCTGTTGGCTAGAGCTGTGGCCCATCATACTGATTGTACTTTCATCAGGGTTTCTGGTTCTGAATTAGTTCAGAAATACATTGGTGAGGGCTCTCGAATGGTTAGAGAGCTTTTCGTCATGGCCAGGTTTGTTTTTCTTCCTTGCTTGTACCTCGTTAATTTAAACAAATAAAAATGTATAGGCATAGTAAACCATGTTATATATTATAGTGAGGTACTAATATACAAATTTGATTTCAAAGCCCTTTTTGTTTTTTAGTGTATTGAAGAAAAGAAAACATATTTTTAATATATATGCTGATAGTTCTGTGTCATCTGTGATTAGTCGTTAGCTAATAGCCAGACATGTAGCCTGAAAGACAAAGTAGTTCTACTGCTGTCTGATTATCTACCATGCTGTTATACTTTGGTTTTATATTTCTTTGTTTGCTTAAGTGGTTCCTTCTCCTTCCTCTCACCTCTCTAGGGAGCATGCTCCATCAATCATATTTATGGATGAGATAGATAGTATCGGATCTGCTCGAATGGAATCTGGAAGTGGCAATGGTGACAGTGAGGTGCAGAGGACCATGTTGGAGCTTCTCAACCAGCTGGATGGATTTGAAGCATCTAACAAGATCAAGGTATTAATTACTTTACTGGATGGTGATTTGTCAAATTAGGAGACTGTCTTTTAGTTTGCCTGCTGCTATTTTTTTTTTGCTTCTGTTACCTAATTTGGTGCATTGATGAACAGGTTCTGATGGCTACAAATCGAATTGATATCTTGGATCAAGCTCTTCTTAGGCCAGGCCGAATTGACAGGAAGATTGAATTTCCAAACCCGAACGAGGAGGTACATGCTTTTGTGGACATTTTTATTTTCCTGCTAGCATTCTAGTGCTGTTGTTCATCCTCTCATGTTAGGGGCATATATTGCGACTCCCTCATTGTCACCTTGTTCTTATACTTGTTTGAAGAAGAAAAGGTATGCAGAGAGTTGTTTTTGAATTGCAAAAACCACAAGCTCATGAATTCTTCTTCTCGATTATGCAGCATTGATTGTTTTATGTGCCTATTAAAACTAAATTGTGTAGTGAATCTCCTAGGGGAGGCTAATAATCATTTTCATGTTGCAGTATTAAGTAATTCCTGGCGTTTTGATTTGTGAATAGCTGTTGTAATGCCATCCTTTTTTGTCATTTCTGACTTCATTGTAAAGGGAACATTTTCTGTAAGGTAGTTTTGTTCAGATTCTACTGCCATTGTTATCAAACCGTTTTGGGTATTATGAAGAACCTGCAATTTATAGAGCAGTCATTTAATTGCAGTATTTTCCTGCTACACAGTTGTACCATAGTTTCTCTGTTTTCAAAGAGTGTGGTATGTGATGCTACATGGGTACTTATGTCGTCTATTACTCAATTGTCTGCAGTCTCGTCAGGACATTTTAAAAATACATTCTAGAAGAATGAATTTGATGCGGGGGATTGACCTAAAGAAGATTGCTGAGAAGATGAACGGTGCTTCTGGTGCGGAGCTTAAGGTATGTTTGCCAATAAGTTGTATAATTTGTACGCTCTGCTTTCGCAAGACCATATGGTTTTGATTCATTGAATGTTATAACAACATAGCCATGTTTGTTTGTGCTTGTTTTTGCAGGCGGTTTGCACAGAAGCAGGGATGTTTGCTTTGAGGGAAAGGAGAGTCCACGTAACACAGGAAGATTTTGAGATGGCAGTGGCGAAGGTGATGAAGAAGGAGACCGAGAAAAACATGTCCTTACGAAAGCTGTGGAAGTGATTAAGCTTTATTTTCATTATTGTGCTTTGCTTTCTTTGTTACGGGCAAAAATGGATGGAACATCTAATACTAGACTTATACAATGACATTATAATACCGTACGCTTGTTTTCTTTGACAAAAGCCTGTCCAAAATTTGCAGGTGAAGGACTTAGATTTTTATGAAAAAAGTTTGGTTCGGGTTTAATCATTTTCAAGTGGAGCATGAGCAATTCTCAAGGTTCTAACTTTTTAATTTGAACTAAGTTTTTTTAAAAAAAATTAATACAATTTAGCTGACAAAATAAGATTAATCAGAAAATTTCCAGTCTCATTTTGACCCAAAAAAGAAAAAAGAAAGAATATTTCCTGGCCTGCCCATAATAGCAAAAAAGTGTCTTAGTACAAAAAATAAGCAATCTAAGCTTTTAGCGTTACCTTCGGTAAGTTCACAACAATTGCAGGTTAGTTAAAGGACTCAAAAGGCACCAAATTATAGCATAAATCTAATTAACATGGTTTTAGGACAAACTCTTTGTCACAGACATGACAACAATATCTCCTTCCAAAATCAAGCTGTCATCCAATTTGTAGCCTTTCGAGGTATCTTTATGATCCTTCGATGATATTATGGGGTTAAAAACCCCTATTCTTATTTGATGGGGCGCAGAACCACCATTTTATCTGTAATATGTGTCGAGACACGGATATGTTGAATTTGTTTATGTTCAAAGTTCTCTAGGTACGGATCA
Organism: Gossypium australe; assembly: GCA_005393395.2. NCBI lineage: Eukaryota > Viridiplantae > Streptophyta > Magnoliopsida > Malvales > Malvaceae > Gossypium > Gossypium australe. Next base: position 155,206,596 of record CM016626.1, read on the forward strand.
TATTTTCATATCCATATTTGAATTAGTGTTAAACATGGATATTGAATACGATTCCATATAGAAAATGCAGAAATCAAAGCAATAAAAGGAAAACAGTTTTACCTGTAAGTTACTGTTATACTTGATATAAAGCTGACTCTTTACCCTTAATTTGAACTCTGCATATACTTTCTGATTAGATGCAAGACATCCATTTTCACAACAACACAGGTAGCATCAAGTCCTTTCCCTTCCGAGACCGGATCTCCCTTCGGATAAACAAGTAAATTCCTGGATTCACAATCAATAAATAAAATACTTAATTTAGCAATATCATACATTCTTAATTGTAATTTATAAACAATTTACCAAAAGGACCAAAGAATCCCCTTGTACAGCGAAGCCTTGCGAGTAGATAGGCTTATCTAATGCCGAAAACTTTTCGATTTTCCAAGTGTAAACATTGTTCAATGGCTTCTTCACCATGGAGATATCGCATAGAGACATCATTGAAAACGTCGAGGGAGAGCGACATGGGCACACCCCATTCGGTTTTTGACTGATGAAAACGCCGTATAGTTCCATCTAAAAAGGATTTGCAAGTACAGTTACGTAAAATTGTTCATTCATCATATATGCATGCAATTGTGCATAAAGTTTTACTTTCAATGGTCAAGTATTTGTAACGGAACTGATCCAACACCAAACTGATCCAACACCAAGAATGAGAACTACTCATTAACTTCCCAACCAAAGGAGGCAAAACACAATCCTTTCCATGTAAAGAACATCGGAAATTTTTTTAACAATAAAATAAATGACAATATTAACATCAATGGGATAAGGGAATTGTCAGCTAATATATTCAATGCAATTAATGAAAATTTATTTTAGATTTATTTCTGTTAATAATTATTGCACCGGTATTAATAATATGAACCCAATGTAAAATAAAAGAAAATTATTGCTTCGGGTGTAAGACTAACTCGATTAATATGTGGAAGCCTGTTATTGATCGAGTTAAGAAGAGGCTTGCTAACCGGAAGTCTTCAATGTTGTCGACTAGAGGTAGGCTCACCATGATCAAATCCGTACTATCCTGCTTGCCCAGGTACTATATGTTGCTATTCGAAATGCCGGTAACAGTTTGCAATAACAGAATTCTGTCCAATTTTCTGTGGGGAGGCACTGAAGAGGTGAAGAAGATTCATTGGGATAAATGGAGCGAGGTATGCTTGCCTAAACTAGGTGTGTCAATTTCTTGATTAAGAATTGTGCCATGCTTAACAAATGGATATGGAGGTACGGGAATGAGAACAATAGCTTATGGAGGAGGAGAGTCGTTCATAGGGCTCTTCCCTCCTCGGTATAACCGAAGGAAATTCTCCTCGATGTGGAGCTTCTGATCATACCAGCTTGGCATATACTTCTTCCATTGAGATCAAAGTGGGCAAAGAATAGTAAGGTTCCGGGTTGATAAATGAGCGAGACCGTTCTTGTTAAAAAAGGCATTCCCAAGAATTTACGCGCTGGCTCTGTCAAAGAAAGGGAGTGTTGCTAACTTTGGATTTTTTTGACAATGGCTTGTGGAAATGGGAAGTAAAACTTAGGCGCAATCCTCTCGGATGGGAAATGCAACACTGGAATAGGTTCTGCCAACTTTTGGATCGTGTACAAATTCGCTAAGATGCTCGTGATTGCCTTGTATGGAACGAATCAAAATCCGGCATTTACTCCCCTAAAGTTTTCATGGAATGGATTCTTTCAACTAATATGGTTGTCGAAGACATTTGGAAGATGGTATGGACTGCCCTTGGCCCTCCGAAGGTCGAGTTTTTTGTTTGGCAACATCTAAAAGGTAGGATTCCCACAAAAGTGGAACTCGCAAAGAGGGGGCATTATCTCGTTGGAATCCACTACTTGCACCTTGCGTTACGTGGAAATAGAAACAACTGAACATCTATTCTTCACATGTGAGTTCGCTTGGAAACTATGGATGCATTGGAGCTCACAATAGGACATCCAATTGGCCCTTCCGAGGGACTCGAGGAGTTCTTTTATGCTCTAGCATCATGCTTGTCCGAACTACAGCAATATCCTTGTATGGAGAATGGGTTTCTTTGCTATTTGCTGGTCATTGTTGCTCTTCAATTATAATTGTTTTGACTTTTTTGAACAACAAGATATGATGAAATAGAGAGTGGGGTGGTGGTGCCATGCCAAATGGCCTTCCGTTTATGTTAGTGTGCAGGAGTTGTTCTTGTCACCCTCAAATCTTCATCCTCGGGGCAAATCTAAGAAAAATGGATCCAAGTTTAAATGGTTAAGCCTCCACCGAAGGGATTAGTAGCCTTTGCCGCCACCATCGTGGAGTTGAACTAATCGTTTTCTCTAAATCTGTCAATGCAAGAAGTGCAATATAAAGAAGGCAACTCTCGTCTTTAAGGCGTCAAGGTGGGCTTCCCCTTGAGACTCATTATCGAATCTGATTGCCTACTTGCTATTGACTGGTTTAAACTGCTCGGTTTAAAATTTTAGTAACATTTAAATAAATAAATAAACACACAAAAAATTTATTAATTTACCTTCAACTTGGTTCTGATTTGGAATTCTAAAGTGATTAATTTTTTTAAGAAAAATTGAATTTTGGAAGTTAAAAACCATTTAACATTGTTAGAAACCCTTCAAAATTATGTGGAAAAATAAATTTCTTGGAGAGGGAAAACCACGTGCAATGAAATTTAGCTTCAAGAGGAGACTGAGGCAATGCTATGAACGACGTCACAAACCTATCCGATGTTGTCTGACATCGCTCTGGTAAGCAAGAACTCGGAGGAAGAACCGGTAGAAGAGTAGATGGGAGGCGGGGCAAGAGGACCTCTTTGGTGGTGAATTCAAACAAAGGTTGCCATTAATGCTTGAATTCAAGGCAGTGACTAGAGTTACATCGGAGAAGAAAAAATAATGATGGGAGAGTAAAATGAGAAAGTGAAATAAAGAAGGAATAAAAGGATTTTTTTAGGGGAAAAATTATTAATTTATTTAATGATGATACAATTTGGAAAAAAAATAACAAATATTCGTCACTCGCGGCGAAAGACAAGTATCATCAACACAATAAAGGCTTCAATTTCAGCATCAATAAAATATTATAACATGTTCACAACTGATTTTGTCATAACTCAAGTACGATAAATTTGAAATGATTGTAAGAAATCATCACATTAAGAAAATTAGTCTAGAATAGTCCAAAGCAGTAGACAGAATCGATAAAAGAATCGAGCATCCACCAAATTAGAGAAGATGACAAGAAAACCCCTAAAATCACTTGTAAAAGCAAAACTAAATGCATAAGCAAGATTAAAAAACTTGTACAAGATAAAACAAAAAAATTCAAAAATAAAGATTTATTAAATAATAGAAAACAAACCAGAAAACATATAAACAATAAAAAACAACGCAAGTCTAAATTGATTTATGGAATCATTTATTATTTCAAAATAGAAACAAATTAAAAATTCAACTGAGAGCCAATATTTGAGTATCTATTGTCAACCTACTTTTCAAGATAAACTAATGGTAATCAGTGAAGGTTCAACGACGACCCTATAATTTGTCCATCATAACTTAGGTTGACAACAAAGATGTTCACTAAATAGAAGGCACATGGGGTGAATAAGGAGCTCATAAAATAAATTTGCAACAAATTGAAAAAAGAGAAAACATATAGGATGAATGAGGAGCTCACATAATGCACATGGGGTGAATAAGGAGCCCACAAAATAGATTTGTAAAGTGAAAAAAGAAAAAGACAATTGAGGTGAAGGAGAGCTCACAAAATAGATCTGTAAACTGAAAAAGGAGAAACATATAGAGTGAACGAGGAGAAAAAAGAAAGAGAGAATTTCAAGAGGAAGAAAAAGGCGGACGTTAGTCAGCCCGAAGGCTGACTCCGTCGCTGATAAAAAAAAAAGAAGCAAACCACTCGAAGGAAAAAAAAAACTTTTAGGGTTTTTTGGAATAAAAAGAAGAATTAATAAATAAGTCTAGAAACCAAGGGCGAATCTAAGAGGCTAGCAGGGACCCGACCCCCTAAAATGGATTTTTCCATTTTGGTCCTTTAATTTTTTTAAAATTTTAAATTAGTAAAGGTAAAATTACACTTTGCTCTCTCCTAAAAATAATAAATTTCTTATTTAATCCTTTAAAAATTATATTTTTACTATTATAAAAATTACAATTTAATTTCAACTCTTAAAAAATTTTCAAATTTTGCCACTACTAATGGGGGTTCACATGTCAGAGGAAGAAAAGGGGAATTATCTATTTATGTAATTAATATTTTTATATCTTATTACTAAATTCGTTTCAATATCTTCTCAATTTATAAATTAAATATCTACTTTACATTTGTTTCAACAGCATCATTTATCATTTTTAATATTTTTATTTTTATTTTGAAAATATTATGTTAAAATCTAAATCAAGATTACAGGATTATCGGATGGGGAAATTACATTATAAAATCTTCCACCTTTTACTATTTGCTTCTATGGTTTTTGGCATTTTAAATTTACTCTTATAGTCCTTACACATATAAAATTTTAATCAAAAGATAAAAACATGTAAATTCCGATTATACTTTATATCAAGTTGACTCTTTACCCTTAATTTGAACTCTGCATGTAGTTTCAGATTAAATGCAAAACATCCATTTTCACAATAACACTGGTAGACAGCAAGTGCTTTCCCTTCTGAGTCTGAATATCTCTTCGGATAAACAACTAACAACTTCTTGGATTCACATTCGATAAGTAAAAATACTTAATTTTTGCAAAGATTATTCATTCTGGATTATGATTTATAAATAATTTACCAAACAATCCCTTGTATGGTGAAGCCTTGCGAGTAGATACACTAATCCAACACCGAAAACTTTTTGATTTTCCAAATGTAAATATTGTTCAATGGCTTCTTCACCATGGACAGGCATTCCATTCTACCACAATGTTTGATGACGAAAAGTTCTGACCCGAATATGCAACAGTAATCATTGAGATATCCCATAGAAACATCGTTGAAAACGTCGACGGAGAGCGACTGGGGCACCCTCCATTCGGTCTTTGACTGATAAAAACGGTGTATATAGTTCCATCTGCATAGGATTTGCAAGTACAGTTTACGTAAAAATGTTCATTCATCATATATGCGTGCGATTGTGCATAAATTTTTACCTTGAATGGTCAAGTATTTGTCACGGAGCTGATACAACTCCAAGAATGAGAACTGTGCATTAACTTCCAAACCAAACGGTAAAGATGTCGTATCAGCGATTTTTAAATAAAGCGAGATGTGATGGTTCTTGTCGTTATATTTGATGACGAAAACTTCTGACCCGGATATGCAACAGTCATCAACAAGCTATCCCATAGAAACATCGTTGAAAACGTCGAGGGAGAGCAACCGAGGCACACCCCATTCGGCCTTCAACTCATGATAACGCCTTATAGTTCCATCTGCATTGGGTTTGCAAGTACGATTTATATAAAAATGTTCATTCATCATATATGCATGCAAATGTGAATAAGTCAAGTATTTATCACGGAGCTGATCCAACACCAAGAATGAGAACTGTGCATTAACTTCCCAACCAAAGGGTAAAGATATCGCATCAACAACTGATCCTTTCCTATCATTTTTCCGGTTTCCCTCCGGGTAGAAACAAATGTTCCTGTAACAACCACGACATTCATGTTAGATTCTAACAAATGCTACTCATTCTGAATCAAAAATGTTCAGATAATTAGAAGTTTCTCAATTAAATTTTTGAAGCCACGTATCAACAGACTTCCTGATGCTATACAAACCCAGAATAAATTGTCACAAGCCTCGAGAGTAGGCACACTAAAAAAAATATGGTTTCAAGACTCAGAAGCACCAGAGCACAACAGACAAGAACAATAAAAAATTATACCATGACTAAACAATCTGTCGCGAGTGAAAAGCATATTTAAAATTACCATCCAAGCAATTGTAGAGCCTAAAGATTAATAACTTTACATTTACTGTAGTTTTTTATTCCTATATTAATTTCTATATAATCATTTCACTGTTACACAGATTATTGATTTAAGCAAGTTTAATTCTAATTTGTAACTACTAACATTCCATTGTTACGAAAACCTTAATAAGTTTAACTTATTTACCAAACCATTACTACAAAATTAAAGTTGTTTTGTAATTTCTATCTTCAGTATAAAATTATGTAGACCTATTCAAACCATATCATACACCATTAATACCACCGAAATCAAAGATATATTTTATATCCATATATGAAAATTTTAGTAACATTTTAAAGTGGTTAGTTTTTTTTTAAGAAAATTTGAATTTTGGAAGTTTAAAACTATTTACCCTTGTTAGAAACCCTTTGAAAATTATGTGGAAAAAAATTTTCACGTGCAAAATGAAACTTAGCTTCAAGAGGAGATTGAGGTGATGTAATGAACGATGTCACAAATCTATCCAATATTATCCGACATTGCTACGGTGAGCAAGAGCTCGGAGGAAGAACCGGTAGAAGAGTTAGATGGGTGGGGGAGGGGGGGAGGCAAGAGGACCACTTTGGCGGTGGATTCAAATAAAGGTGGCCCTTCATGCTTGAATTCAAGGCAGGGACTAGAGTTTCATCGGAGAAGAAAAAATAAAGATGGGAGAGTAAAATGAGAAAGTGAAATAAAGAAGGAATAAAAGGATTTTTTAAGGGGAAATTTATTAATTCATTTCATGAATGGATCATGCAATTCGAAAGAAAAAAATATTTATAGTTAGCCATTAAGGACAAACATCATCAATACAACAAAGGTTTCATTTTCAGCATCAATAGAATATCAAGGCATATTGACAATTGATTTTGTCGCAACTCAAACACGACAAATTTAGAGTAATTACAAGAAATTATCACAATAAGGAAATTAGTCTCATATAGTCTAAAGCGGCAGGCAAAATCAACAAAAGAAACAAGCATCCATCACCAAAATTAGAGAGGATGGCGAGAAAACTCCTAAAATCAATTGCAAAAACAAGACTACATGCATAAACAAGATTAAAAAACTTGTACAAGATCAAACAAAAACTTTCAAAAGTAAAGACTTATTAAATAATAGAAAACAAACCTAAAAACATATAAACTTTAAAAGACAACACGAGTCTAAATCGACTCGTGAAATCATTTATTATTTCAAAATAAAAACAAATTAAGAAGTTGATGAAGAACCAATAATTGAGTATCTACGGGTCATCATACTTTTCAAAAAAAATTACCGGTAGTCAATGAATGTTCAACGACGACACCATAATTTGTCCATTACAACTTGGGTTGACAACGAAGATGTCCAAGCACATGGGGTAAATGAGGAACTCACAAAATAGATCTACAACAAAACCACAAAGAGATAAAAAAATATGGGGTGAATAAAGAGCTCACAAAAGGCCCATGGGGTGAATAAGAAGCTTACAAAGTAAATCTGCAAACTGAAAAGAGAAAAGACAATTGAGGTGAAAGGGAGCTAGGAGGGCTTACAAAATAGATCTCATAAAATAGATCTGCAAACTGAAAAGTAAAAAGGCAATTGAGGTGAAGGAGAGCTCACAAAAACAAAGAGAGAATTTGTGATAGAGAGAAAAAGGCGGACGGTAGCCAGCCCGAAGGCTGACTCCGCCGCGAAGTAAAACAAGAAAAAGGAAGTAAACGACTTGAAGGGAAAAAAAAACTTTTTAGGGTTTGTAGGAATAGAAAGAAAATTGAGTTAATAAAGAAGTATAGAAACCCATTCGTGGATTCACATGTCAAAGGGAAGGAGGAAGAAAAGGGAAATTTCTAGAGCAATCCTTATATATTTTGGTGGTAAGTTGCATTCCGTCCTATTTTTATTGTTTTCGTACAAAATTATCTTTTTATGTAATTAAAGTTTTTTTTATCTTATTAATAAATAAATTAAGGGTATGTTTGTTTCACTGAAAATGGCTTCCGGAAAATAACTTTTAAAAAATGACTTACATGAAACAAACGTACATTTAAAATTTTCTTATATTTTCATTGTTTAATTGAGTTTATTTTATATCTATAAATGTTTATTTTACATTGTTTTTGCATATATTAAAAATATTTTATTAAATTCAAGTTCATTACAACGTCATTTTTTAGTTACATTTACGAAGTGAGTATTTTTTATTTACAAATGTGACATCAACAAAATTGACAAAAAAAATTTAATAATGTCAACAATTGGACTTGATTTTCAAGTCTGAAAGTAGAATGACTAAATTCTTGAAAATAAAAATATAGAGGCTAAATTGCAAATTTGTGAAGAGTACATAGACTTATGACATATTTTAACCTTTATACTACAAAATATTTATTATTAATATATTTATATTTATAATTGTATTAAATATTTATTATTAAAATATTAATATTGAATATTTTCAGTAATATGTGAAGAATATTATTTAAATTTGTCATTAAAATAAAAGTAAAATATTAAATAATATATTTAAATAATAAATTATATTAATAATTTATTGTAGGACTAAATATAAATAATTAAATATGTATATTTAATAATATTGAAAATATAATATTTCATATTAATATTTAAATTTAAATATTTTTAAAAATAAAATTGAAATTTATTATCACTATAATAATATTAAGCTTAATTTAGGTTAATTTTTATATAAAAATAAAATTACTCTCTTTTCCCGAAAATGACTTATCTTATAAGAAAAAAGTATTTATTTTACGTTAATCTGTAAGTCATTCTCCGTTAATCAATATGTTTTCTGTAAAACAAACCCAGGAAAATGCAGAAAACATTTTGTGTATAAACTTTTACATGTAAACTAACGAACCTTAAGTATCAATATCTTCTCAATGTATAATTGAAATATCTATTTTACATTTGTTTCAATAATATCATTTATCAAAATTAATATTTTTTTTATTTTAAAAATATTATGTTGAAATCTAATTCAAGATTCATATGGACAATTTATAGGATTATCGGATGGGGAAATTAAATTATAAAATCTTTCACCTTTTACTATTTGCTTCTATGGTTTTCGATATTTTAAATTTACCATCATAATCCTTACAAATATAAAATTTTCAATGATTAGAAGTTTCACAATTTTATTTTACAACATTAGTTCTATAATTTAAAAAAATTTAATTTTTTTTGTTTTATAATTTACATGAATATAAATACAAACATAACGACTTGTACAATTAAATAAAAAAATTAGTATTTAATACATTGATAGTATGTTTTATTTATTCCATAAAAAATTTTAAAAAATTAACATGTCTCTTTTAAATAAAAGGATAGAGGTTTTCTCCATCAATATCTCCTATAATACCCTATTCGCGAGAGACAATTGGATTACAGACAATGTATTTTCATCAAGCTCTTCCCATTCTGCCTAATCTAGATCCTCAGATTTTTTTCCCAATAACGACCTTTTTCAAGTCGGTCTGAACTAGAATTGTCATCATCCGAACTTGCCACAAATTAAAATTTGCGACACCGTCGAACTTCTTAATGTCAAACCTTATTGTTGTCATCTCTAATGAGATGATCTACGAAAATTAAACTAGCTTTGATGCCACTTGTTGGGAATCGAAACGCCTCAAAAGAGGATAAAAAATCACGGGTAAATATAATTTTACTATAATAGCAAAAGAACAAAGATTATAAAAGATAGAGATAAAAACTAAATCCCAAAACCCTAAAAACAAAGAACCCTTAAATATAATACAAAATTCTCCAAAAGTGTTATAAGTTCTATCTTTAATAGGTGTATTTTCTAAGGTTGTAAAAAAAAACCTATTTATAGACTAAATTTGTAGGACAAATAAGAATGAAATAATCTAAACTAATCAAAAACTACTGAAACAAATAAACAGAGTTTAATTGAGAGATTATCTATCAAATTTGACTGAAATATGAGTCATACTCAACAATAAGTAATATCTTATTATAAAATACTTTAATTGTTTTATATTTCATATGATAAAAATATATTATTAAATAAAATTATTTGATCATCCATTTTAAATAATAATTATTTATATTAATTAAATAAAACAAATATATATAATTTTTTTATTTCAAAGTATTTTTTTTGGTATTCTTCATATCTGTTTTATAGTTCATGTTCAAGGTTCGTGGCTACCCCTCTCAACAATGTTATCTCCCATGTTTGAACCAATATATTCCTTAAAAATATAATGTGCCTTACCATTACATCTAACCCTTATTAACATTTGATTTAAATAAATACGAAAAAATAGTGAAATAAAAATATTCATGTAAAAGACATTCCGATTTTGCAAATTCTCAAAAGGTTAATAAATTTACTTTACATTTATTGTAGTTTTTCGTTCTTATATTAATTTCAATATAATCATTTCAGTGTTAGACATATTATAATACTATATTGTGAATATTAATTCAAGCAATTTTAATTTTAATTTATAATTATTAACTATTGATATACAATATCAATAGATGTGGAGATGAAGAGGAGATAGTTTTCATAAAGAAATAGAGAAGAAGATAGTAAAAAATAGGACGGTTGGAATGTCGTCTCTCCAAAAAGAATCTTGAATTAATTGAGTCGAATTCCGAATAAAATTATTTTTATTATAATTATATAACATGTTACAAAAATCTTAATAAGTTTAACATTTACCAAACCATTACTACAAAATTATTGTTTTGTACTTTCTACTTTTAGTATAAAATTGCGTACAACTATTCAAATCATATCATACACCATTAATACCACCGAAATTGATATATTTTTATATCCTTATATGAAATTTTATTAAACGGCTCAGTTTAAACTTTTAGTAAATAAATTTTAGAATTATACATTAACTTTAATTTAATGTACAATTGTGTATATGAATTTTAATTTAGTGCAATTATATATATGAAACTTTAATTATGGTTCAATTATATACTTGAAACTTTAATTTTTATTTAATTTCACACATTTAAAGAAATAAATACATTAATTTATTTTTATATTGGATAAATATAATTATTTATGTATGCAATATATAAATATAAAATGATATTATATCAATAATTGTGTTAATAATTTATAAGAATTGGATCAAATTAAAATTTCATTTACAAAATTGCATAAAATCAAAGTTTATGTATGTAATTACACATTAAACCATAGTTTATATATAGCTTTTATATTTATTTATTTTAAACAAACACACAAAAAAATTTATTAATTTACGATAAACTTGGTTCTAATTTGAAAATTTTAAGTGATTTTTTTAAGAAAAATTGAATTTTTGAAGTTAAAAACACCATTTACCACTGTTAGAAACCCTTCAAAATTAATTACGTGGAACAAATTTTCTTGGAGAAGAGGAAACCACGACACAAAATGAAACTTAGCTTCAAGAGGAGATTGAGGCGATGCTATGAACGATGTCACAAACCTATCTAATGTTGTCCGACATTGCTATGGTGACCAAGAGCTCAAAGGGAGAACCGATAGAAGAGTAGATGGGGGGAGAGGCAGGGTCGAAGTCAAAAAATTTTGTCAGAGAGCCGAAATTGAATTGTAATTTTTATAATAATAAAAATGTAATTTTATCATTTTCATAATTTATATTTTTATAATTTTTGAAGGATTAAATCAAAATTTTGTAAAAGACTAAAGTGTAACTTTAGCTTTGCTGACCATTTTAGGGGAGGGGAGGGGCCAAGGCCCTTCCAGACTCCCTAGCTATACCGCTGGCAAGAGGACCACTTTGGTGCTGGATTCAAACAAAAGTGGCCCTTAATGCTCAAATTCAAGGCGGGGACTAGGTTACATCGGAGAGTAAAATGAGAAAGTGAAATAAAGAAGGAATAAAATGATTTATTTTAAAGGAAAAAATTATTAATTTATTTCATGAATGGATCATATAATTCAGGAAGATAATAATAAACATTCATCATTGGGATTTAAGGACTAGCACCATCAATTGACTTTGTCATAATTCAAGCACAACAAAATTGGAGTAATTGTAAGCAATTATCACCATAAGAAAATCAATGCTGAATAGTCCAAAGCGGTAAGTAGAATTGACAAAGGAATCGAGTATCAACCAAATTGAAGAGGATGGAAAGAAAACCCCCTAAAATCATTTGCAAAAGTAAGCAAGATTAAAAAAATTATACAAGATAGGACAATAACTTTCAACAATGAAGACTTATCAAACAATAGAAAACAAACAATAAAATATATAAACCTTGAAAGATAACACGAATTCAAATCAACTTATGAAATAATTTATTATTTCAAAAACAAAAACAAATTAAAAAGTCGATGAAGAGTCACTATTCGAGTATCTACAATCAACTTACTTTCCAAGAGAAACTACAGGTGACTAGTGAAGATTCAACGACGGCACCATAATTTGCCAATCACAACTTGAATATACCCACAAAATATAGATCTGCAGATTGAAAAAAGAGAAACACGGAGCGAATAAGGAGCAAAAAGAAAAAGAAAATTTATGAGAGGGAGAAAAATGCAGACGATAGCCAGCTCGAAGGCTGACTCCGCCTATGAGCAAAACAAGTAAAAAGAAGCAAGAACCAAAAGAAATTTTAGGGCTTTTAGGAATAAAAAGAAAATTGAATTAATAAAGAAGTCTAGAAACCCATTAGGGGTTCACATGTCAAAGAGAAAGGAGGAAGAAAAGGGGAACTTCTAGAGCAGTCCTTGTATATTTTGGTGGTAAATTGCATTTTGGCCTGTTTCTATTGTTTATTTTTATTATTTCTGTACAAATTTATCTTTTTATGTAATTAACATTTTTATATCTTATTAATAAAATAATTATCAATATCTTCTCGATGTATAAACTAAATATCTATTTTACGTTTGTTTCAACAACATCATTTATCAATTTTAATATTTTTAAATATTATGTTAAACTCTAATTCAATATTCATATGGACAATTTATTGGATTATCGGAAGGGGAAATTACATTATAAAATCTTCCACCTTTTACTATTTGCTTATATGGTTTTCGATATTTTAAATTTACCCTTATAATCCTTAGAAATATAAAATTTTCAATGATTAAAAGTTTCACAATTTTATTTTACAACATTAGTTCAATAATTTTAAAAAATTTTAATTTTTTTTTGTTTCATAATTTACATGAGTATAAATACAAGCATAACAACTTGTTTTAAATTTAAAACTTAAAATTAAATAAAAGGATTAGTATTTAGTACATTAATAGTATATTTTATTTATTCCATAAAAAGCTTTAGAAAATTAATATGTCTCTTTTAAATTTTTTATTTTATTTTTTAATATTTTACTATACTATTATAGAACATTTGTTAATCCCATTTATAGGACACTTGTCATCTAACTTCCTCGATTCAGAGTATACTTTATGTATAATAATCTATTTACCAAACAATCCCTTGTACTGTGAAGCCTTGCCAGTAGATACACTAATCCAATGCTGAAAACTTTTCGATTTTCCAAATGTAAACATTGTTCAATGCAATTGCGAAGCTTGGAATTTTTTTTTTTGCGGAATTATATTTTTATGATAGTAAAAATGTAATTTTATTATTTTAATAGTCTATATTTTTATAATTTTTAAAGGATTAATCAATTTTTTATCATTTGAGGGCCAAAATATAATTTTACTATTACTATTTTAAAATTTTATAAATTATAAAAAACTTAAATTATAAAAATTATCATTTTAGGGCCATATTCCCTAGATCTCTACTATGCTCTGCCACATATTCAATTGCTTCTTCACCATGGACAGGCATTCCATTTTACCGCTATGTTTGATGACGAAAATTTCTGCCCCGAATATGCAACTGTCATCAACGAGATATCCCATAGAAACATTGTCGGAAATGTCGAGGGACAGCAACCGGGACACGCCCCATTCGGTCTTTGACTGATGAAAACGCCGTATACTTCCATCTGCATAGGTTTTGCAAGTACAATTTACGTAAAAATGTTCATTCATCATATATGCATGCAATTGTGCATAGCGTTTTACCGTCAAGTATTTGTCACGGAGCTAATCATGGTTTGGGTTAAGTAGGGTTCAATTTAGATTGAGGTAAAAATTTTGACCTGTTTATTAGATTTGATTTGGCTCGATCCAAAAAAAATAGGCTTAAAATTTTACTAGAACTTGACTCCAACAAAAAATGCTAAAATTCGAGTTTGACTCGACCATATTAATTCTTTTATGTAAAAATATAATATAATACATTAAATACATTAAATATATTAAAAATATTAAAATAAATGTTTCTCAACAAATTGAAAATGAATTTAAAAAATCTTTACTTAAATAATCCTAAGATAGGTACAACTTAACAAGAAAATATCTTTAAAATAGTATCAAAATTAACAATAAAATAAGAGTTATACAATATGCGAACAATAACAATAAAATAGTAGTAATATAATAGTGAAATGACAGCAAAACAGTGGCAAAACAACAGTAGTTTTGTTTTGCAGCTTCGAGTTGGGTCAAGGCTAGACTAGAAAAATTTAGTCAAGGCCCGACACATTTAGAAAACAAACTTTATTTTTTGTTCAAGCTCATTTTTTTGAACTTATATTTTTATTCAAACTCTTTCATTTTTCGGGATTAATGGCCCCTTATCAGATCTATCCAACACAAAGAATGAGAAATGTGCATTAACTTTCCAACCAAAGGGTAAAAATGTTGCATCAGCAATTTTAAATAAAGCGAGATGTGATCGTTCTCGTCGTTTTTCCATTTTCCCCTTCGAGTAGAAACACAAGTTCCTATAATGGACACGACATTCATGTTTAATTCTAACATATGCTAATTTTCAATCGAAAATGTTTAGATAACTGGATAAACCAGCCATTTATAGCCCCCAACTTCGAAATCTCCAGATTCAGATGTTTCGGCTCCGGTGTCACACAATAAAGAATAAGACTCTTATCTTAAGTATGAAGTCTATCGGCCGAAGATCCCTCGTCGACCTTGTTGTATTAATATAAAGTTAATTTTTTTCTAATAAAAACTATAATTCATATAAACCAATGTAGTAAATATAAAAAATTAGATTAGATTAGATTTTATGTTTCATAAAATAAAATATATTATTAAATAAAAGTAATTGATCATGTATTTAAATAATAATTATTTATATTAATTAACTAAAATAAAAAATATATAACTAATTTATTTAAAAAGAAACTAGTTTATATAAATACGTAAAATTGAATTATTAAAATTTTATTTATTACCTATGTTATTTATAAAATAATTTTTAAAATAAATAATAAATAATTACATCAATATTAAAATTAAAGAAAAACATTATGATACATATTGTTAATTAGAATAAATTATGGTATTAGTCATTGTAATTTACAAAAGTTGTAGATTTAGTCTTTGTACTTTTATTTGATCAATTTTAATCCTTGTACCTTTCAAATTGGTCAATTTTAGTCTCTATACTTTTTAAATTTTAGAATTTAGTCCTAACCTATACAATAACAGTTAATTTTTTTTGGTTAAATTGAATTACTAGTCATGTGCTATGCATACAGTTGTAGATTTAGTCCATTTTCTTCAATTGAATTATTCTAAGTCCCCATACTTTTCAAATTTTGAAAATTTAATATTGATGTAAATGACAATTATTAACCCATTAATTGGATTTTTTGTGAGTAATTTATGAAAATAATAAGTTTACATGGCATTACGCACATGATAATCTGTTTGACGCATTAGATTTTGAAAATAGCATAATTTTACTTGATGAATTTAACAATTCTTGTCTGATTGAAAATTTAAAATTTAGAAAGTACGGGGACTAAAAATGACAAAAAAAAAGTACAATAATCAAATCTACAATTTTTGCAAAGTGTTGGAACTAATAGTAAAAATTAATCTATTATTTAAACTTATTTTTCAATTTTTGTTCTCAAGTTTTAGCTTGAGCTCGATTAAGATCATTCTTATTCGAGCTCAAACTTGTTCATACTTAATCTCTTCTAATAGATAAAAAATATAATATAATATAATATAATAATAAAAAACTTGAATAGGTTCGCAACTCGTTCCAATTAAGTATTACGGAATTTAAATTCAACACAATTAATAATTCGAGCTGTTAGATCTCGGCTCGATAATTATGAAATTAAATTATGCCTTGGTTGAGTTTAACTCAAATAACTTAGTAGCAGTGGCAAAGCCAAGGGTCTGGTAGGAGCCCCGACTCCCGTAAAATGGAAAAAATTTCATTTAAGTCCCTTTATGATTTATAAAATTTTAAATTAGTAATGATAAAATTACACATTGCCCCCCTAAATGATAAAAAAACCTATTTAATCATTTAAAAATTATAAAAATATAACTTATTAAAATAATGAAATTACACTTTTAGTATTTATATCCCATTTACATCCTAGGTCCTCACCCTCCGGTCTAATAAAAAATGGTTTATTCAAGAAAAAAAAGTGACGACCGGAAATAACAGTTTTGGTTGGACCCCACTTGGCCCATATTGAAACTCATTAATCCGATTTGGCCCATATTGAAACCCATTAATCTATCTTACTATAAAATGAGATAAACATGAAAAAAAACCATCAAATTCCCAAGGAAAACGAAAATACAAGGTACGCAAATTTTATTTTTTTTAATTGTCCGCCATTTTTGGACCCTTTCAACAATTATACCTAATTTCAGTTCCTTCAGGACAAGAAGATGAATTTTTATTTCGCCAAATTCTATATTTTCTTTTTGTTGATTCAAAGCGTTGATTTTTTTTAATGATCGATTCGTTTGATTGCTGAATTTTTGGTATTTGATATTTGGCTAGGTTTGTTTTTGGGTTTTATTATTCGATCAATGTCGGGGGAATTGCAGTTAGAGCCAGCAGGTGCTCGAAACCCTAGTGATTCTGATCCTCTTTTAGGAAACCAGATCGATTCGCCGTCGCCGGCGAGTTCGAGTGAGATTCGGAGTGAAGATATCGAGAATGGTTCGGCTCCTTGTTGCCGCATTTGCCTCGAGTGCGATGGTGAAGAAGGTAGAATTTTTTTCCTTCTTTCCTTTGATTTTTCTTTTTGTTTGTAATTATCGATCTTAAGTTTTTAGCTTGAGTTTGTGAACTATGAATATGATGATATTAAATTAATTTTAAGGTGTAATCAGGGTAGGAAACCAATTCGGACATTGAAATTTTGGCAACATATTTCGTGTTGAGTTTTGGCATACTGTTGAATTTAAAAATTTTATGTTATATACAAAACTTGACCTATGTGTTTTTGTTTTGTTTTTGCAGATGATGAATTGATATCTCCATGTATGTGCAAAGGCACCCAACAATTTGTTCATCGTGCTTGCCTTGATCATTGGCGTTCGGTAAAGGTAAATAAACCTGGTTTATTCAACCTGAATTTGAAGGCTAAGTTCTAGAGTTTCATAAAGAATTTATGTTTTGGTACTTAGTAATTGATCTAATGTGATCTTCCTTCTGTTTTGATAGGAAGGGTTTGCTTTCTCCCATTGCACGACTTGCAAGGCTCAGTTTCACCTTCGAGTTGAATTGTTCGAGGACAACTCTTGGCGTAAAATAAAGTTCAGACTTTTTGTTGCAAGAGATGTCTTTCTCGTATTCTTGGCTGTACAAACTGTAAGTTTTCTTACTCTTCTATATGTGCGTTCAACTGGCTAATATTGTTACATACCTTTTAATTAACAACCTCTTATTCTTTGCATTCATCTGTTATTGCTAACTTTGATATGCGTGTATAGTGATTACTTGTTGGGTTAAGTTTGCACCTACTCGTAGAAGAAATTGCAGCCTTTTATGCATTTGAGTTTAATCTATTTTTTATGGTTGGATCCATGAAGCCTCATCTCAGCACAAGTGTGTGGATGCTTTAGAACAATTCCATATCTTTTTGCTGATACATTCATTGTAAAAGAGAACTTTGTCAAAATTCCTAACCCAAGTTCGGTTCTAAGGGAAGGAATTGAACCTCCTATTTTGAGCAAGGAGAACAGGCCATTCAACAGGGAGATTCTGAAATAGCAGAGGCTTGGTTTGATCAAGCCACTGAGTATTGGAAACCAGCCATAGCGCTTACTCCTGGTAATTAAATTGAAGCGCAGAATTGGTTAAAGATCACGTGGCGTTTCGAATAAGAACAAGGGCTCTCTGTTTATTTATTATTATTATTTCATGATTCGGAATTCAAATTAGAAAATTCTATTACTATTAAATTCTATTCTTATTCTATTAAATTTCTATTAAATCCATTTAATATTTCTGTTGCCTTCCTATTTATGGAAAAAAGAAGGGAAAATATTATTCCAATGAGGGCTCTGGCAGGGTGGAAGAGGCTGATATAAGGATCTTTCTTATCCAAGTCTTTTTTCATGCTTAATTAGAAGATTGAGTACCAAAACTAAGCTGATTGATTCATTTTCAATTGCCTTGAGATAATTATCTTATGAAGTATTTATCTGTTCTTCAGGTCATTGCTGCAATGGGAGGCTTTGCATATGTCATGGATAAAGATGGGGCTTTTCGGAAATCATTCAGTGATGGTTGGGATCGCATACTGTCAAACCATCCTATACCGTTTTATTATTGCATAGGTAAGTTTCCCTGATTTTTTGCTCGTCTTTTTCTATTGTATACTGCAGGTACCTTATCTAAATATTCCTTTGTGCATTGATAGTGTTTAATGCATGAGTTAGCAGCATGTGCCAATTTCTGTTGTAGCAAGATGATAAACTCACCCATTTTTTCCATGTTTCTTAGGGGTGCTTGCCTTCTTTGTGTTGCTTGGATTTTTTGGGCTCATATTGCATTGCTCCTCTCTCAATAGCAATGACCCACGAATGGCTGGATGCCAGAATTGCTGTTATGGGTGGGGTATATTGGATTGCTTTCCTGCATCTATGGAAGCATGCTTTGCACTGGTGGTCGTTTTCGTTGTAATCTTTGCCATTTTGGGGATAGCTTATGGTTTCCTTGCTGCCACGATGGCAATTCAGCGGATCTGGCAGAAACACTACCACATTCTTACTAAGAGGGAGCTTACTAAGGTAAATATCGAGAAACACTAGCCTTATAATTATTTCTTTGGGCCAATCATGCCACTGGTTCAGTGGCAAACTTGTGTGTGTTTCAAGTTGATTGGCATGAGGTTCGGGATTTGATCCCTATGTTTGTAAACCCTTTTTCCCTTTCACCATTGTAATGTAATTGTTCACTTGTATGAAAAATAATAATTATTTCTTTGGTCCTATTATCACTGATTAAATCTCTCACATTTGTCTTTCACAGGAGTACATTGTTGAGGACCTTCACGGCTCTTATACCCCACCTAAACTTGATCCGGAACACGAAGAACGCTTGAAAATGATGAAGCTTTTGTAGTTAAATGAAGTGAAGGAGGTGGTGAGGAAAGCCATAAGAGGTATTTGAGTCTTTCCAAATTATTCAGAATACAAAAAGATAAAATTTGGTCGGTTGCTTGGCCATTTTTGTCAAAAAGAGTTGAGGAGGGGGAGGGGGAAGAGTAATGACCTTTTGTCCCTAAATCTCACTTTGAAGTCTTTACATCGGTATTGCTGACAGTGAACAAGGTAACCAGCCGTGCTGGGGTGGCGGGGGTGCATAATAATCTGTGCAGTTATATATATATATGTATCTTCTTTCTTGATGTTTTGTCTAATAACAAACCATACTTTGCCTATGAAAACCATTGAGTAGGTAAATTGTCCTTATCTCCACATTGTTCTACCAAATATACTTTTGCCTATTAAGATTTTATAAAAATCATTACTTCAAAACATTGTTCCAAATTCAGAATTTAAAATAAATAATTCATGCTCTTCAGAAAGTGACGTATAATAGATCCGAGTTGAAACCCTAACGTGCCTTCCATTCTCATTCTATTATCTTTATAAAAAAAATTTGATTGATACTTTTGGAATTTGGATGGTTAATTCTTTGGTTAAATTATGTTCTACTTTTATTGTAACAAGTTCCTTTGCAGGTTTAAAAAATGCAAAATAGAGGGATTAAATTCTAAAAGATGAATGACATCAAAATCATTAGTTCATCCACCACCTGAAATAACTTAAAAATAATACAAGGGTAATGTAAATGTGCAATTTTTATTGATTTTTCTTTTAACTACTAACGAATAAATATTGCACATTTACAATCTGATTAAATGCTCGAGGTCAGAATCAGCTCAGCTATTTTTTTTTCCTCTCCTGGATTTTCTATTGTAAAAACAGTCAAAGAAAAATGTAAAAGAAAAAAGGGTTTTACCCAATGCAATGGGGTACTTGACTATGTTGTTGATGTTGCATTTGACCATTACTAACAAAAACAAGATGGTCACCATCTCTAATCACTTCAATACCATCAATTTCAGCTCCTTCTTTGCTCACCACTTTACCACCAATGATCCCAAATTTTTTAGCACCCATGTCAAGCAATTCCTCAAAGTTCCCTGGAAGCGAAACAAGCTTCCCAATGGTTTGTCCCTTTTCTGGACAACTTATTACAACTCTAGCAGAGTTGACAACACAATCCTTCACACCCCTAGGTTTATGTACTGACAGTAGCAAATCTTTCTCCATGTTGTTTGCGGCTGACATTATCCCGAACAGTGAGTTGTGGAAGTTACTTGTCCTACGTCTCTGCCGGGATTGGCTCCATGATCCATCTGTACCATCCGGTGCCACAGGACGGATCACTGGCTCACTTGTAAACCTCCCAAGGTACCGTGTCTCAGCCTTCTCCGGGATTGACATGATAGATTGAGTTTTCATCTCTTTTCTTGATTCAAACATTGTCTTTATTTCTTCGTGTCCTTGTTGCTCAGCTAGTTCCCTGGGTGTCCAACCATGAACATCAGGTTTGTCAATGTCAGCACCTTGATCCACAAGGTACTTGACTATTTCAACGTTGCCTTCACAAACCGCAACATGAAGAGCTGTGGTTCCGTTGTGCCTCGGACGTGTGACATCGCCACCGTATCGAATGATTTCTTTCAGCAAGTTTAAGTTGTTCTGCTCAGCGGCAGTGCAAGCATAGTGACCTACATCTCCAACATTGATGCTTGCTCCGTTTTCCTTTAGCAGTTTAGCTACTTTATCATGGCCAGCTAACATTGCCTCCCATAATGGTACATTTCCTTCTGAATCTGCATAACATAAAATTAAACAAATCAATTGCATTGTAAATCATGTTTGGGTTAAGATCATAAAAGTATAACAATAATCCAAGTAGTAGTGTTACATTCATATTATTTTTTCTGTTATAATCATGCTATATAAATCTTTACACATTAATGTATTTGCTATCTTGTTCATGTTATTTTTTTCGTATTGCAGGGTCTAACTAAAAAATATGGTAATTTATATGTGAGGAAAGATAAAGTTTTATAAACATAAAGGCCTGGAGAATACCTTTAACGTTTGGATCTGCACCATTATCCAGTAACAGAAGAATGCAGTTCTCACTTCCTTTTGATGCAGCTATATGCTAATTTTGCACAAAAAAAAAAAAAAGAAATAAAAGAAATTGTTATATATACATGTATGTATGTATATACATATATAAACAAATTAATAATCACTGAGCAACTCTGGGGTCCTGGCCGAATAAAAAAAAAAAAAACCTAAAGATTTTGACTAACCAAAGCTGTTCTTCCATTGTTGTCTGATTCATTAGGATCAAGCCCCCTTTTCAATAGCTGATTCAGCAACAAGTCATCTCCCCTGAGTGCGGCGAAGCAAAGGTTGAGAGGTAGATCCATTCTCCCTCGAGCTAGCATGTTCTCGGTCTCGATTAAAACTCCTTCCATAATTGGGTCGTTCATGTCTTTCAAATGCTGCCCCAAACAAAGAACTCCCAAGACTAAATATGTATAAAGGCTAAAAGCCTATTCTCACATTTTCAGTTGATTTTCTTTCTGCATATTTCATCATATTACTGTGTATATCGCGTGGTAACAACAAGGTTAAAAGGGTTTCAAGGGATTATATTAGTCGGTATGTTGTATGGTTAAGTGCAGCATGTATACCTGAAGGAGATTATTCATGATTATGGTCCCATCTCCAACATTGGCCTGAATGATATTAAGGAATGCGGTCCGGTTTAGCCGAAGTAGTTGGCACAATCGTTTTGTACGTACTGTAAAGAGCTGTGGCCTATAACAAAGTACTCCGATCTCACCACAGAGATCACCTGCTTTTGCCTCTCCAACAACCTGAAAACCAGTCCGGATATTAGTTCAGTTAGCATCTTTTCATGGTTATAGATTGCTAAGGCTGGTGTTTGAGTGTTAGAACTTGCCTGCTCAGCTCCATTTTTGAGGACCAATAGATCCTGAAAAGCAATACAAAACATTAGGGACCCAAAACATGAACAAGAGTTGCGGAAACTTGAACAAGAAGTAATGTTTTTACCACGGCACCAGTGACAAGGATGTAGAAATCCGTAGGTGCTTCATTCTGCAGGATGACATCTTCTTTTGGAGGAAAATATTCGGCTTTCATCTCTGAGACCTTAAATCATTTATCGACAAAGATGTAACTCGGCATGTTTGGAGTTGATTTCAATATAAAAGCTTTTAGCAAGTTTTGAGTTGATTACCAGCTGAAACAGCAAGTCATTGGAAACACCGCGGAATAAGTAAACTTTATCCATAAGAGAGTAGAAAAGATAATGCGAAATGCTCGACCGAATGGCTTTAGGAAGCGAATCAATAATCTCTTGCTGCTGCAGTCCCTCAGAATCTGTCCTGAACTTCAAACATAAATGTGCAAGCATCTGATCTTGTAGGCGATGAGGCAACTGGTTTCTCAGAGCAAAACTCGAAGCTGCTTGAATGGTATCCCTCTGAGACATAAACAAAGGGAAGTTGATCAAAAGACTAAATCGAAAACCAGGGCAAACAGAAGCAGTAGGCAATAAGAAATAAACTCACAAATCTTCTAGTTCGGCTTGTTCCATGGACAACCAAGTTCGTCATGTTTCCGATCAAGTATGCTGTCAACCCAAGGTTGAAGAGCATGTAGAAAATGGTAAACACCATCTCCCTAGTATTCACAGGATGCAAATCACCATAGCCAACAGTGGTCAGTGTAGTGATAGACCAGTACATTGATGTCACATATCGTATCCACAAGCTCTGTTCAAGGAAATTGTCTCCAAGTGAGAGTGCGATCCACGTTCTTCCCGGATCATGATATCGTGCAGCTATATAATAATAGAAACATCCAGCACAATGAACTGCAAAAAGTGTAACCTACAAAAACACCCAGAGTTCCATGAATGCTGCATCACAAGAAACAGCAAAACTTTCAGGTAAATTTTCCCATTATGTTCTGTTATACTTACACAAATAAGCTTTGCACATCGAACCCAAAAGTAGTTGTAGTTCTTGTCTTTCTCCATTCTGTTGTAATAAAACAATGTCATGTCATAAATATACCGAAAGTCAATTCAAACCAAACCGTTATCACCAGTTGATGAAGGTGAAAACAACTCCTGTACCTGGAAAACAATGCACTAACTCTGCGCAGACGCCAAAGGCGAAGCATATTGAACAAGCCATAGGAACGCAACGGCTTAGGGGAGATTTTCTGAGCGAGTTCCGATGGTATCGTCGATATAATGTCGAAAGCCAGCCACGAACTGCTGTACTTCCAAGCGATCTTCTTGTGATCATCGATGAGTAGATAGGTTGTTTTATCAAGGTATGCAACAAAGAATGTGAGGATAATATCCATGGCAAAGAATCCATTAACAACATTATCAGTAATGGAGAGTGGTGATT
This sequence comes from Gossypium australe, assembly GCA_005393395.2. Taxonomy (NCBI): domain Eukaryota; kingdom Viridiplantae; phylum Streptophyta; class Magnoliopsida; order Malvales; family Malvaceae; genus Gossypium; species Gossypium australe. The sequence continues at coordinate 155,230,514 of CM016626.1, forward strand.
CAGGTTTCTTAAGGAACCCAAACTCCAATGGTGAAACCCAAGCTGTATAGATGACTAAAATAACCAGAAAAGTCTCCCATACCCTGCATGAATCAATTCAAATGTATCAATTTCAAGCAACATGTGTTCCTTTTTGTGGACTTAGAATTTGCATAAAACCTTTTCAAATCTATTCAAAGTTCCTTGTATCATAAGACAATAGGGTCTACACCAACTCACAAGGTATTGACTGCTTTAGTTCACTAGATCTTTACAATTTTATCTTGAAAAAATGCTTCATAGGTGTTTTCTAAGACATCTAATCCGAAGCCGGTCTAATACCATATATCACAGTTCATACCAAGTGCAAGGTATTGCATGCTTCGACCCATTGTTGTATTGAAAATTAGGGTTTAAAGAAGTCTCTATATTATTATCCTAGAGGAAAGACAAAAGTAGCAAGGAACTGTAAAAGTCTAAAGTCTCTATATACCATGCCCCCACAAGTTTGATATTATTATCATTATTTTGGAAAACAAACAAAAAGCCTATTTTGAATGCAAAAAGCAGAAAGGCAAAAGCTGATACTATTGGAGAAACAGAAACTTCAAAGTGATCCCATGACAGTCAACCTTTGGATTCTCAAGCCCCCTAATCAAGAACAGCTTTATAGTCTTTGGGTTCAGACTATTCAACAAACACATTGTAACGAGAATAATAAACATACTACTGAATTAAAAAACACAGTCACACACACTTTTTCTAATATAAACAATAAAAAATGAATAGTTTTAACATATTGCTTCGTAACAATAAAGCTAGATATATTCATCGGAGAATTAGCAGAAGAAAGAACAGGGAAACTAAATACCAATAAAAAGATTAAAGCAAGGGAAAAAAATGTTATTAGGTAACAGAAATCAGATAAGTCAATTGATATCAATATTATTGTTGGTGGTACTATCACGAGGAGTTTTAAGATTTATATAAAAAACAAACACTGGGCTATGAACCGAAGTAAAGAACAAGTTTAACATTAAAGAATACCAAAAAAGGAAAAAATATATATTTTACTCTGTCATTTCGAAAAAACAAAATATCTGACGAGATCCAATGGCGTGGGATTTTCCCCAATACCCACCACCGCCTCATTCATGAGCCTTTGACCATGTTCACAGACAACCCCCAATATGAGGAAAAAGCTTGAGTTAATCTTTTTCTTTTTCAGAAAAGCAAAAAAAAAAAAAAAAAAGAACCCAGAGTTGAAAAACAAGAAAAAAAAAAGCTACCCTATTGCTTTATTTCACCTGTAACGACGATCATAAGGAGAAACAATGAATCTCTTGAGCTTGACTCTACGGTTACTTCTTGCTCCAAGCGAAGGGAGTATACCAGTTGATAAGCTGTAATGGCTGCTTTCTCTCGATATTTGTTCTATATCTTCTTGCCCACATACTGAAACTCGAAACATTTGGCTCTTTTTCTTTCTTATGATAATACACACACACTCTCTCTCTCTCTCTCTATTTCTCCCGCCTTCTTTTCCTTCTTTGGCTCTCCATATCTATATATACATGTGTATGTGTGTATGTGTGTATGGATGGATGGATGGTGCAAATAGTTCTTTTTTTTTTTTCTTCACTTACATGAAAACTCGTTTGGTTTGGTTCGGTTCGTTGTGGTTACAGTTAAATTTTAAGAGAAGATTCAATGATGTTGTTTTTTTGACAATTTTACCCCTATATAACGGAGACCTTTTTTCTCATTTTTCCGTTTTGGTCAACGTCTATCTTTGCCATTTCAATGTTCTTTTCTGACTGTACATTTTATAGTATAAATAAAATGTCTCGTTAAGTATACATAAATAAAATTTATTTAGTAAAAATAGTTATAATGTTGAAATTTTTTTCAATAATTTAAATTTTTAATTAAATATTACAATTAATATTTCAAATAAAATCATATTATTTATTAAAAACAAAATTTTAACTAAAAAATTAATTATTTAGTGATGTTGGCATGACAACTCGCATAGTAATCAATGTATACTTTTTGTTAACATGATAATATTTATTTTATATGTTATTGTCAATAAATAATTTAAAAATTATACAAATATTTATAAAATAAAAATTAAAAAAAATTATAAATTGTTCATAAATTAAAAATTATTAAAATGAAATTCACGTAAATTGTCATGTCGACTGATATGCTTAAAAATTTAATGTTTTTAGTTAGTTTTTTTTTTAATGTTAGATTTAAGTTCGACTTTTTTCAAAAAAATTGAGAGTCAAATTTAACTAAAAAAAGTAAGAATTTTGATAAAAAATATAAACATTAAAAATTAAATTTAATTATGCCATAAAATATTATATTAATAGAATCATATAAGTAATTTATTTTTTAAAATAAAAGAAAATTACCCTAAGCATTTAATAATATATTGCATTTAATAATATATATTTTTAAATAAAAGAAAATTACCCTAAGTATTTAATAGTATATTGCATTAATTAGTATCATAAGTACATCTAGGGTAAGTGGGCCCCAAGTAACATGTAGCCTATATAAGTCACCTTAGAGCCACCGAGATTAGTGTGTGAGTTAAACCTAGATGCAGAAAATAACACAGTTAAGAGAGAATTCTGTGTTTTAGTTTGAAGGTTTTTCATTTAGAATTTCAATTTTTCTTTCTTTTGATCTCTCCATCTTGTATTTTTATCTTATTAATGAAATATCCTTTTACCCGTAATTTTTTACCCTTTTTTAAGAGTTTTTTTCACATAGAGCTTGTTTGTTCAATTTTTTCAATTTTTTTCGTTATTTTACTTATTTGTTACTTACACGAATTTATCCCCAACAATTAACAGTTACAATAATTAAATGGATACAAAAATAAATTATGTTTCACATTTTATCTTAATTTTGTTATTTCTTTTAGATGCATTACTATCAATTACTTATCTATATTGTTTAATTATGAAATTACCAAAATAAATAAATATATATATATGTTGAAAATAATTTTATAAAAAAACTAGAGAAAATAGTATATACATAAGGATCATATATTCCATTGTCTTGATTTTATTATTCAAACCAAAATATATTTAATTTTTATAAATTTATTAAATATTTTTAATACACAATGGGTGTAATTTAATAACTTAAAAGAAAAGGGATAAATCTCAAAATTATACATTAATTTTAATTCAATAGGTAATTTGATACATGAACTTTAATTTGGTGTAATTATACACATGAAACTTTATTCGTGGTTCAAATGTATATATTAAACTTTAATTTTGATTCAATAATGTTTAAAGAAATAAATACATCAATTTTTTATATTGAATAAATATAATTATATGTGTATGCAATATACAATTGTATTAATAATTTATAAAAATTGAATTAAATTATAATTTCATATATAAATTTATATAAAATTAAAAAATATATTAAATTAAAATTTATGTATAATTTTAAATTTTATATAAAATTTAAAAATATATTAAATTAAAATTCATGTATAATTTTAAAATTTACTCCTAAAAAGAAAAGAAGGAGAAACTTGTGGGCTTTGTTTTCAATTTCAAAGTTCAAACTCACCCACCGTGCGTGACGCCACTTTCCGTGTGTATGTTAGATTGGAACTTTCAAAGGATCACGTGCATGTCACGTGAAAGGAAAATACGAGTAAGCTATGTGGCTCATATTTCTATTTTAAGCCGCACAAATTTTGAGGTTAAAAGATTTTGTAATTTATCTTATAGATTAAATTAATTTTTATTTTATTTTAGGACTAAATTAGAAATCAAATCAATTTAAACTTAAAATTTTGTTTAAAGGAAACTAAACTTTGTATCACTTGATTCAATAAATGTTACTCAGGAGTGGAATTAGAAATTCTTTTTTCGAGACCAAAATTAATTTTATATTTTTGTCATTGTAAGATTGTAATTTTATTATTTTAATAATTTATATCTTTATAATTTTTAAATGATTAAATTAAATTTTTATTATTTTTAGGAGTCAAAGTATAATTTTATTGTTACTAATTTAAAATTTTATAAATTATAAAAAATCTAAATAAAAAATTTTTATTTTAGTTTAACTCTGCCGTTGAATTAACACTTGACTATATAACTAAATTTAAATTCACAATAATTTAAAAGAGAATTTACATATAATATTTGTATTCAAATTCGGATCATCAAAATCTTAAAACCTAAATCTTACCTATAAATTTAGACATCATTGATGATCTAATCAAATATAGTTTTTGGTTGAACGTGTCTTTATCTTTCATTCACCGTCGCCGGAGAGCATAGCCGACACATATAACTATTGTGGAATGCACCCTTAATGACAGAGTGCACAGGGAAAGAGATGGAAACATGTCTCGTTGCATTCATGCATGATTGCTAAGTGGGTTTCATTTGGTATTAAAAACTTGCAAATTTCATCTCAAATTTGGGTTTTATATGGAATAAGAATTAGTTTGATAATACTTTTGAAAAGTGCTGTGAAAAAATGCTTTTGAAAAGTTTAGTTTAAAATTTGAGTATTTAGCATTGCTGTCAAAAAGTGCTTTTGAGATATAAAATGTTCATTTTAGACATGTTATTATCAAGTAATAAATATGCATTTAAATAAAATTTAAATTAGTTAATATTATTTTATTTAGTAAAAATATAAAAAATTACTATAAATTGTTAATATTTTAATATATAAATATAAATTTTAAATATTTTGAAGTAATAAATATTAATTACTTATAAAATTTAATTAGAATATATAAACTACATTTTAAATATTTAAATATAACCATTAAATATTTATAATTAGTGTTTTAAAAAATATTTTTTATTTTTAATTAATGATTTTAACACATTTATAATTAAGCACCAAGAAAAAAAAAAGGAAAGAATTATGTTATTGAATGAGTGAGAAAGTAATTAAGCACTAAAAATGCTTTTGGGAGAGGAAAAGCTAAAAGCGAAAAATTCCAGCCAAAAGTAGCTTGTTTTGCACAGCTTTTCTTTAAGCACAGAAGAACAGCCCTAAATTGAGTGATTGATATTACAATCAAATATAATTTACGATTATAATTTTTTTTAAAAAAATGTTTGGAATTATAATTATTTCCAATTTATTGTTAATATTAGCAATACATTTTAATTATATTTATTTATTTATTCATTTTGTTATATTTTCTCTTAATTTAAATGCGAGCCTTAATGATAGGTTATTTGAGAAGTGTCTGTAGCCAATTTTTGGATCCTATCTAAGTGCTTTCATGATTAGTCATCCCGAGTCTTTCGATCTCAAAATGGGACTATACTACTTGTCAACTATCTACCTACTTGGCTATACACCCACTTTTTGAGTGTGAACACACCTCGATCATTGGACCCCATCAAAGCATAATAACATCTTTTAATCACCTAAATGTACTCCTTGATAGCAATCTTCTATGACGACATGTTATGTCGCACTAGTAGATAAAGAGAACCTCCACTATATATACCAGCCTAGGCAATAAAGATTAGATGATTTTGCCTCTCCAACAACCTTATAATATCGTTCTTCATAATTTTCTCTTGAAATCCTCTGCTTGTCCTCTTTTTCTTTCTCCAAGTCTCTGCTTTAATAAGTGAATTGACCTTTTTGTCAACCACTACTCCCTCCTCTTTAACCCACCCTTTATTGTACACTACACCAACACATTTAATTAACGAAAATAATTTTAATTACATGTTAATTAAATATATTTATAGTTAAATAAAATCCAGTAAATAAATTTGTACTTTCCCCTTGTGTTTAAACACAAAGGATACTAGTAATCTAACATTAATGTGGACCCTAAAAATTTCAATTGAGAGTGAAACTGATGTGATTTGCAAGATTAATTATTCAATTCAACTTTCATTGTTTAATTACAATATAAACTAATTTATTTTGTTTGACTCATTACATCAGTTCCATTGAATTTTGTGATCATGGTAGATATATAATAGTAACGAATAATTCTTTTTTTATTTTATTTATTATCTTAATCAGTATTTTCAAGATCAGAATAATTAACTGATCTGACTAATATACCAATTTAAAATAAAACAAAAACTTGTACAATAACTAATTTTTTTTATAATTTTATAATAATTTATTTAATTTAAAACAAACACATTAATTAAATCAAAATTTAATAACTTTAATTAATCCGATCACTAATTCAATTCCAAAAACATTAAATTTCATTCATATAATGATGCACCAACTTAAATTAAATAATGCCACGTTTTGGCACAGAATCTAATAAAGCTGAAGTGAATCTTAATAAAGTGTAGAATGCACTCATTTTTGTCAACGGTTGAAACATCAATGTATACCCTACCATCAACCATATCTTAAAATCACCATAATTATGCTAATGAAGTATTAATTAACCTTAGGATTCAATTTTCATCGAAAATACAGAAAGCCCTTAGGATTCAATTATTATCTAAAAGATGATTATTTTTATTTAATTCAAAAAATATATTTTAAATATTATCTTTGCATGGAATGCCATTGTCATTCCCATATCATGTAAAGGAGAGTGAAATGAATGTTGTAAAGTCCCAACCAACCATGGACGTAGACTTTTGCTTTGCATTAACTACCACCTCGTGCTTGCAATTTCACCCCTTCCATTTTAACTTTGTCTCAATTTGGTAATAGACGCTTGTTTTGAATCTGCCTCGGTTTCCATGTCCCCGTCCCCTTCCATTATTAATTTTTTTTAAATAAAAGATTGGTCTAATTTTGTCAAAATTTTTGAGCTACAAATGGCAATTTTGCCTTATGTACTTCAATTGTTCACCAATTTTGGAGTGGACTTTTAGCGTATAAACAAAGTTATGGATTAATTTAATATTTGATGTGGGAAAATTTTAGATTAGGAAAAAGTTTTAACGTATAAACAAATCTGTAAACTTTTAACATAATGTCTTAAATTATTCATAAATATAATTTCTTTTCGATTCATAAAGAGGAGAAAAAATACACTTCAGCACGCTTGAATTCACGCCTTTTTCCGCTAGCAATAATATCAATACCAATTAAATTAAGACTCAATCAATAATTCTACAAATAGTTACTACAAATAAAGTATACGCACGAATACAATATAAATGTAAATACATGTCTCAATAATTATAACGTAGAATCAATTCAATATAAAGCACAACGAATAAGAAATTAAAAAAAATTAAACAAAATCTATACATGACACATGCACATAATAAAATTAGAGACCAGTATAATTTTTTAATGTTAAAATTTTAAATTGTAATTGAATATTTTTTTATATTCAATTAAATGATTACAAATTTATGATTATTATAATATCGATAATTCTCAATTAAAATCATGTAAAATGAATCAAACCTTAAATTTATACGTTATTAATATATAAAATACAATGCATAATAAAATTTGTTTTTTAACTTTTTTATTTTTAATTATATTTTTATTTACTTATAGACCAAATTTATTATTATATTATATAATTAGAACCTACATGTTGAGGTCAAAAATCACCAAAGGGGCGCACTTTATTTATTTATTCTTTTGTTTGTTTAGACTAAGCTACAGAATGTTTATATAATTTATGTTACCTTTTTCCTAACAATGACTGGTTTCTCTTCGCACAATCCAACCTAATTGTTTTTAATGAATAATAATGTCTTAGAAAGCCATTTCATTATTTAAAAATTAATGTTTTATAATTGTATTTAAATAAAACAATTAATCATCTAAATTAAGTTTAACCATTTTAATCACAAAAATCTTTGTAGCGCACATGTCCTTTGTTTGCAAACTGTATACATTACTCATTTAAAATTTATTAAATAACCTTGGGAGAATAATTAATTAAAAAAAGAGAAGAAAATTACCGTCAACGACAATTATTAATAAGTTTATACTTTGGTGGCTCAATTTCAAAAAACTACAAGTTAGAAAAGGTTTTAGGGTTTTAGAGACCTCTTTCATAGTTGTATTCCAGTAATCTTGCCATCGTCTAATCTCCTCCTATAACAAAGAAACACACCGAAAGCTTGTTCCCCACTAGTTCAACTTTATGGTTTAATTCTCCTTGAAATGGCCTAAAATTCTGTTGATTTAAACCCAAAGCCTTAACGAATAAGCTCTTTGATCTTCGTCCACCGCCATTGGATGGTCATTGACTATGATATGTTCCTCTTTTCAGTGAGATTTCCCCTTGACCTTTTGGATTACGTCTTCTCTTTTTTATATTTTTATTCGTTTTTCTTTGATTTTATACAATCGTTTTACTTTTGTAAGTCTTATTTAGGGCTCATTGAATCATTAGATTTTCTTCCTTTTTTTTATATGTTTTTATTGTAATTGTGATGATATTTGGTCATTAGTTTAAGGTAAGGGTGTGTGAATAGCTTGGTCATAGATTTTCTTAGATTCTGATTTTGACCGAATGTGAAATATGAGTGGATTAGGAGTAAAAGGTTGCTAAATTGGTTGGGTTAAAAGGGTATGGAGTTAACAATGGTTTTACCACAGTTTGGGGCTTTACCTTGAAAAATCAAGATATGTAAAGCATAAAAACAGTAATTAGTGGAAGATTTTGATGTTAAACCGCCACCCAGCAAAACTATATTATTTGAGTTAAATAATAATATTATATTTAATTAATCATGTAATTTACTTTTGAGAGCCAAACTCATGTCATGTCCATCCCTCCAAAGCTTTACCGACTTTGACTAATTGCCTTACCCCTTACCTTCCCATGACATTTCTACTTCATTTTTCTTTTATAGTTGATAAAATAATTTATTTTGTCTCTGTTTTCTAATCATTTTGACTTTCCCTTTAAATTTAGTGTGATTTTAGATACACGGTGTATTTATTTCTATAAGATTAAAAACAATTATAATAATAAGATTAATTACTGTAATTACGAGGTAAAAGATTTTACTGCACCGCACCATAGTTATTGTTCATCTGAAGGCACACTTACTCATATTATTAATTTTTAGATGATAAGGTGACTAAATATTTAATTTTTTTATATTTTATAAATAAAGTTTTAAACATGCATAAAAATTTATTAAAATTTAAAAAAAAATCATTAAAAGTTTTTAAAAAATAATAAAGTGTATTGTACTCACATGAGTATCGTTAAACAATTTAGTCAATTTTTTATCTAAAAAATCAACAATTTGATTCAATTTTAAAATGGATGGGTCACGGTGATAAAAAACCTCAAAATAATAAAAATAATAAACATTAGAGGTTAAATTTATCATTAAACTATTTAAATATAATGAATGAAGTTTATTTTATTATTTTATAATTAATTCAATAATTAAATTCCACCAAAATAATACGAATTTGAATGATAAATATTCGAAGATTAATATCTATATCCAATTATTTTCGCTCGAGATTATGATTATACTATTTGCATTTGAATATCATCCAAATGAAAAAAAAAACCAATTTTTTTTAGAAATATATAAAAAATATCTAGAAATGTAGCTTACTTTTCATATTATTATAAAAATATATAGATTTTTTTTGAAAAATAACCCCACCATGTTAGACAATGGGTTCACGATAATCAGTTCATTGAGAATGCGACACGTCATGATTTTATATTAAAAATATTATATTTTCAAAATAAAATATAATCTTAAATCTGTCATGTCACACCATAAGTTTAACATAACAGTTACATGTGGCGATTCTTTTTATATAAAAAATATTTTTAAAAAAATAATCTAAAATTTAAAAATATCGCCACATATTTCAATCACGTTGAATTCGTCATCTGATATTGTGGGTTTAATTTATTTTAAAATTAAAAATATTATTTTTAAATATAAAAGAATTGTAACATGATCGTGCAATTCAATCCACCAAATAAATTATTTATTTTATACTTTTGAAAGTAAGATTAAATTTTCTAAATATATTAAAAAAAGGAAGAAACTGAGTAATCATGCATTTAGGCCATGGCATTGGCATAATGATTTTGATACCAACTTTATTTTTGTGTGAAGCAAAATCAACTGTCGTAGCCTTCAATGTAGTTAGAATCAATGTTTCTCACCATTGATAGAGCTACAAGAAAAGAGCAAAAAGTTGAAGGAAGGAACCAGTTTAGTTTACCACTAAATGTGAAAGAAGGAATCATAATACATATAAAGTGCAAAAGATAATAATGATTATTAACTATGGTCTATATTGTATTTTACCACTTAATCAACAAAAAAACATGTCAATCTTAACTTAAGCCAAAAGTGTCGCAAAACAAAATCATCATATCCTCACATTCATTATGCATCAAATAGTCTCTCACTTTATCATTTTATTTTACTTCATTTATATGTTTTATCTTCATTTCTTCTATATAATTTTTCTTAAAATTGAAAATATTTATATTTGTCAAGATTTATTTATACTCAAAAGCTTGTTCAAAAATTGAAAGGGTTTGAGTAAAAATATAGGCTCGAAAATGGGCTTAGATAGAAAAATAAGGCTCATTTTCTAAACAGATCGAGCCTTAGGTAAGTTTTTTTTTACCCGGACCCTACTTAGCCTGAATTTGCAAAAGAAAAAACTGCTACTGTTTTGCCAATATTTTTTTTATTGTTTTGCTATCATTTCGCTATCATATTGCTATTATTTTATTGTTATTGTTTGGATATTATATAACTCTTGTTTTATTATTAATTTTGCTGCTATTTTAGAGATATTTGCTTGCTAAGTTGCACTTATGTTAGTGTTATTAAATATATTTTTTAAAGTTTGTTTTCCATTTGTTGAGAAATATTTATTTTAATGTATTTTTTAATTTATTTTATATAAAAATTAATATAAAATTTTTAATATAGGTGGGCCAAGTCGGACTTGGGCAAATTTTTTGCCATTTTTCAAATTAAGCCTAAAAAACGGACCTAAAACGTTTACTTGACTCAACCTGAAACCGACCTGGCCTATAGGCAACTCTAATTTATAGTAATGATTAAAGTTTTTGTCTGACACTTAAGGTAGGTTTGGATAGTAGTATGGTATGTGTAGCTTACTTTTTTGTCTCACATTACAATATTTAATCTTACTGCTATCACTATTTTTATACTAATAACAGATAAATACACCGTCTATTCAAACTCACCCTTAAACTACACATATTCAAATTTTATATCATTTTCTTCTCTCGTTATAATAATATATATATTCGATAAAAAAAATGAACGTGACACGCATGAAATTGAGATGAAAGTGTAAGGTAATTGAGATGAAAGAGAAAAAGTAAAAGTGGGGGGAGTCGGCTGGTGGATGAGCAGGAGAGGGTTTCCTGATTGTTGGAGAACAGCGGTAGGGACATCTAAAATTAAAGGGGGTAATGATTGTTTTGGTCTCCAAACTATTAAAAGCATTATCGGATTCTAAGCTTACTTGTCCACTTCTTTTTCAATTTATGTCGTCGAAAATTCTGGGTTTCATTTGAATTTCTTAAAAAGGAACTCTAGTGTTTTCTTTTACCTTTCTCTTTGTTTCCTTTTTATGAAAATGGAATCTTATATTTTTTTTCTTCTTCGTTTTCATTTCTTTTCTTGTATTCTCTTACTTCTTGATTCCCTTTTTTAAGGGTTTGAGACTTTCTTCTTTTTTTTCTTTAATATAATTGTTAGTGTTATCTTTTCAAAGATTTTAAGTAGTAATATTCAAGATTATAATTGAAGAAGATACTGAATTAAGTAAAGATGATTTATTTGCGTTATTTTAAAAAGATACTGATTTTGAAGAAGTTAAGTCTAAAAAATATCTTTTTTACCTTATTTCATAATAAGTGATTTGATTGGACAAAATTTTAGAGATTTGTTATGACCACACTTGCTCATTTACCAAGTACTATAATGCTTGTATAAGGACTTGGGTTTAGAATTTTGGAGAAAAAACATGAAAGCACTTATTTGTTCAATGTTTGATTTTTGTTTTTAGTGCAATTACTTTGTAAACAAATTATTCTTCATATTCAGTTTAGAATTAAGCTTTCAAGTCTTACCGGAGAGAGTAATATTAGACTGATGTATAGAAGTGTAACTTGGTGAACAAGTTGAACTCAGGTCACATCTCGTATTGCATATTGATAGTGGATCTCTTTTTGGGTAAGCCTTGTAGATATAAAAAGTTTTTCTAAGTTGCATAATTAACTTCTGTGTTTATCTTTAATTTTACTCTTTTAGTTGTTAAAGCTGTGGGGATTTTATTTCCTTAGTGTAGTTATTTCGTCATTTATGTTTATATTTATTCGAACAAATTAGTTAATAAAATTTCATAATTAAATTACTATCTTTCATATTTTCTCCTCACTGGTTTTAGCACAAAAAGCAAAATGAATAAAACAAATATTTTCTCACTGATTACCAGGTTTAACTATTATTAAATTGCATCAGGGTCAGATTATGATGCAAGAAGACAACTGACTAATACTGAGCTGCATCATAAAGTCAAATTATGATGTAAGAAGACAACTTATATTAGTGGGTAATCTAAATGGTCCATAGTCTAAGGGATCAAAATTGAGGAATTGATTAAAGAAACTATTATGTTGTTTATCAAATTCAATTGGGGGAGATACATTATCTTGGGTATCAGAATGCATGACCCCATAAATATAGAGAAATATGTATGATTGTTTGATCTAACAATATAACAGATATGACCCAAGTTTAATTAATCCTTATCCGTTTATGGATAAATTCACTTGTGACTAGTGTGGCTTACCTCAATCCAGAGTAAGTAATTGACTATGTGTATGTAACTCATATATTTTGATCACACAAGATGAGTAAAATTACGGCCAATAGGAGGAACTTTGTCATACTCCAAAATATAGGGGTTTAATCGTAATGAATAGACAAGCAATAAGACATAGGTTGGATGGTTAAATAATAGTGCATTCATCTTAATGGTCCAAGGTTTGAACCCCATTCCTCCCATTCTTTTCCTTTTAATTTTTAGCAACTTAGGATAAAAGTTACACTAAAATAAACAGGGGCGAATCTAAGGGGGCTGGCATGGGCCTCGGTCCCCCTAAAATGTAAAATTATATTTAGGCCATTGTAAATTTTTAAAAATTTTAAATTACTAAAGGTCAAATTGCACTTTGGTCCCCCCTAAAATTATAAAAATTTGATTTAATCCTTTACAAATTATAAAGATATAAACTATAAAAAATTAAAATTTCATCCGGCCCCCCTAAAAAATTTTCCTGGCTTCGCCCCTGAAAATAAATACAATTGCAAATAGAAATTAAGTAAGAAATGGGCAACAACCCAATGGTTAAGAGTTAGTCCCTTTCCCTTGTGTTCCTAAGTTTGAGTTATTCTTTCCCTAAGTGCATTTTTTTCCTGTCGAAATTTTAGGTTATTTCCCCATGCCGCCCCTAGGGTTTCTAAACCTTAGGTATTTAATCAAATTATCTCCTAATGGGTTTTCACTTTCCCCCTTTTTCAATTCCTATTAGAATTTGTTTTTTTTTTCTCTTTATTTCTTCTCCCTTTCTTTTCTTTCAAAATTACAACATATTTCCTACCTAATTACTGATTAATTATATTGCTATTTCGAATTACATCATCCCCTATTCAATTGTCTTCCTATCAGTTTTGGGTAATTGTCGTCCATAGTATCCCGATCTTTTCCAATAAATGGTAAGTACATCTCGTATTGAAGTTTAGATGTCAAATTTTCGTAGTATTTCTATCCAAAACTAATCTTTCATTCGATCTAAACAATTTTTTTGATTCTTGACAAGTCTTAATAAATCTTGATATCAATCGTTAACTCATGTGTAAATGTCGTTTGAAAGACCTAATTTAGGTGAATAAGATCAGAATCGGGTGTGAGGAACGTTGATTGGTCTCCTGGTGAAAGGCGTGTGTCTTTTCCCAAGTGAATCGGTGGTGATCGTGTGTTGGAATAGGGTCACACGGCCTACCACATAGTTGTGTCTCCCCTGTAGGTTAAGTTTTGGGTTTGCCACACGACGACAGTCTGTTACACGGCCCAGACACACAGCTGCGTACCCTTCCACACGACCTATAGCCTCTCATACGGTCGTGTGTCCCCTATTTTATAATTTTGCCTAGAATTTTATGATAATGTTTAGTTTAGTCCATGTATATGCCCAAAATTGTTTTTAGAGTTTTTATTTGCTCAATTAAGTCTACGATATTGTGCCATTGTGGAATTTGTGATTTAATGATTGAAGTGTTATGGCTATACCATATGTGAAGTGTATATTACATGCTACTGTTATTGTGAAACAGATAAACTGTTAGTGTTAATATTGTCACTACCCTATTGAATACCTCTTTAAGCATGATTACTGCCAGTGTTGATTTATTCTATTACAAAGCATGACATATTGCATTGTATGAGGTGGGATAATATGTATGGAAAAAGAGTGACAGTTTAATAATCTGTAAACAGTGTGGTTTGTTCATAAACCAAGTGGCAGTTTTTTTTTTCTGCCAGTATGTTGTGCACCCATAACAAGTGACAGTAACTGCAAATATGTGGTTTGATCACGAACCAAGTAACAACTTGTTTACAAATGTTCTTATCTAAAAATACTGGTGGTTTACCCACAATTTTTACAAAACTCAATGGCAACTTTTATCTGCAATTATGTTATGTATCCACCACAAGTGGCAATTTATCTACAAATCAACGGTGGTTAATCCACAACCCGGAGTGAAACTGAGAACTCAAAAATATTATAGCAATGTGTTATGTTGATAAATCGATATAGTGAAATTGTGAATTGCAAATTGCTATACAGATGTGTTTATCCTAAGAATTGTTGTCTTGTATGCTATGCCTACTGTTCCACACTAATTATGTTGTGATTGGACGCACACTAAGCTTCTTAAGCTCACTCCCCCTCTTATTTTCATATTTACAGATAACCCACCAGGTTAGAACGCGGACACGGCATTCAAAGGGCTTGAAACTGTCTTTTTTTATATAAAAGTATTTTAGACATATTTTTGTAATTTCTGTTATTCAGGAACTGTATTGCTTTATTTAAATTGTGGCATGAGATTTAAGTTTAGGGTTTATTTAGCAAGCATGATATGTGATTTGAATTTAGGATTTGAACATGAATTAATTAATTATGCGTAAAATAATTCTAGTTTCACTTAGTTAAAACTAGGTTGAATATCACTCTTCCGCTACTAGATTATAATTAAATTTTGAAATAATAAATAATTTGGAAATTAACTAGGTTTTTAGAAGTAGTCATCGTTACAAGGAAAATGTTAAACTTCATTGGTTTTGCTAACTCGTGAGTTTTTTTGAAAATAAGTTAAGTTTTCTTCTAAGTAAAACAAATGTTTCAAAATGACTGTTTTATAAACTCCGATAGTTTATTGGGCTATTTCGGTGGCCAATATAGTCTCTCGAATTCGGGCCTTTGGCTATGGAGGTTATAGGCTTTTATCTTCGTTTGCATCTATTTAGAGTAAGCTTTCATTTACCCTTCATCCATAATTTATAGAAATGTTGCGATTATACAGTGTTTCCCCTAGGCAACTATCAGAGATTTCTTGGCACTTATTATTATCATATTTTTGGATTGTAAGAAGCATCGGGAAGAACCTTTTCTAATTAGTTTTAGGAACATTTGTACCCTTACTTTTGAGGGTGCTCATGGTGTAGATCATTTCAAGCAATTAGACAATCTTAACCTCGCAATGAACAAATTCCCTAAAAATATTGTCTTTTATCCATGTAAGGATATTTTAATAAAAAATAATTCAAAATATTTTCTTTATCTTAAGTGGACCCTTCCTTTGTCTACCCATCGCACAGAATCAATATCGTCACATATAGCCTTTGAAATTCAGTAATATGTGATCTCTTAATAACATTCGAAAATTATGTTTTAATGAGCGCAACTCCAATTGACAAATGCAAGTAAGAGCTCTTCCTATATATTTTTCAGGGATTATGCAAACCCACCTTATTTACATGGTGCTTTAGCAAGGTTAAGACTATCCTTTTGTTGAGTTCTGCCTTTCGACATAGGTGTCAAGTGGTTAGGCAACACTTTGCGAGGGGTGAAAATATATAATGTATGAGTTCTCCCTCAAATATATTTTTAGCTTTAAGTATCGCTATATAATTTTGTATATGCAAGGGGTGAATAATTTTGCATATAAAAGGTATTGTTTAACCATGGTACAGTGATGCCATTGAGATATTATGAACAAAGTTTTCCAAGTTCGAATTTCATCGTAAATAAATATATATCATTTGTGAGTTTTCTCTCAAATTTTATTCTATGTTTAAGTCTTGCTATATGTAATATTGTCAGATTTATTCCAGTTTTTAGTCTGATTGTGCTTTATACCGAGTTAGTTCAATTATAGTCGCTCGGACATGTATTATTTGTGATTGTTCTGTATATATAACTATACTCGTAAACTCCTTTAAAAAAATGTTAAAATATGCTTCAAGTCCATATACAAGGACTCTTTGTATATTTGAAATTTATTCCTCTTACTTTTATTTTTAGAAATTTAATCCCTCTATTTTTTAAATTTAAAAATGCAAGTCCAATTGCCAATACTATTAAAATTCAGTTAATTTCAGATCTATTATAACCGTATATTTTTTGTTATATAACTACTAAATTGAATTTTTTTTTATTTCAAAGTGTCACACCATAAAATGTTAACGAAACAATTTTAATAATATTAACAAATAAACATAAATTTTTAAATTCAAAAAATAGAAAAACTAAAATCTAAATATAAAAATTAGGAGCATATTTAAAAAAAGAAAAAGAAAAAGAAAAAGAAGAAGAACCTTTTGAGGTGGTTGGCCGAGGGAGAAAGCCATGTGAAATCACAAAAAGAAGGCAGCCGACAAACCCATAATTCATGCATCAAAAAGAATAATAATAACAATAAAGGTAAGTCTACAAAATCTAAAAGCCATATAAAAAATTAGAATGCATGCATTCTGCCGCTGCCGTTGCTCAACACAATCACTCGTGCTTTGTTTAATTATGGACAACCAAATTATTGGAAAATGGATTCCTTTATATTACACTTCATAGTACCTCTGGAAATGGTTTCCTTCTCCTTCCTGTCCATTTTTCTTTTCAAGGGAAATAGGGTTTAGGAGGAAAAAGGAAATCGAAAATTTATTCGAATAGTAATATTCGGTTTGATTCAAATTTAGTTTAGTTAATTTGGGTATTAATCTGATTTTAATTTTTTTTAAAAAAATTAAATAGAGATAAATTGAACCAAACGGTTATCAACTCTAAAGAGAAATGTTTAAAGTGATATGAAAGCAGATTATAACTAAGGTTGAATAGAAATATGTGTCAATATTTAAGTAGAGGGGTGCTAAGGTTGAATTAGCATATTATAGCTAAACCCTTAAATTAATTAAAATAATAAAATGTGTGATCACCTAGTTCTTGTTTAATTGAAAGTTAAGCTTAAGTCTTAACCATCTAATGTGGAAAAAGGGTATAGCTATTCACATGGGTAAAGATAGGCATGCTTGAAGAATATATATATATATATATATATATATAGAATTAATAGATACACTGTCATTTACAGTATTTCATAACAACAAAAGAATCAGATTATGATTTAAATAGCTAAAGTAATAGATGCCAATACCCTATCATGGATAGGGTTCAACAAGTCTTTATATCAACAATATATTAAAAAGTGAGTTAGTCTAAGTTTCATATTCAAATAAACTTTTATGGAATAAATATTCAGTTGTCTGTAAATTTTCGGGGATTATTTTATTTAATGTTTGCTCAATTATTCTTTTATTCGTAAAAGCAATATAAGCATTGAGTTTAGCAATATTAATATCTCTTGACATATTAAAACTCGCGGTCACTCCACCAATAGTAGGAGTTGTAAGAATTGATACATAAAATAATTTTTATTTGATTGATAATAATACACAGCAGAAGATATTTTAACCATTTGCATCAAGCTCAAACTTCCTTTTTGCGTGTGTTAGCTCCTCCAAAAGCACACACTAGAATAATAGGTAAAAAATTATTGGTAGCGTATTCAATCAAATAGGTGATTTTCTCGCCTACTATAGACCCCATACTCCCCGTCTTATATAAATGTACATATTTTCTTATAAATTTACTCTAGTTAGTTAGCTTGAATTGGATAATGGAGGGGGCAAACAGTGACTTTGACTTCTAAAAATAAAAAATTATTTATATAATCCCTTTAATTTTTAAAAATTCACAAGTTAATATAATAATAAAATTACTTTTTTAACTTCTAAAAATCTTTTATTCATTTTTGACCTTTCAATATTTGTAATGATCGACGTTTACCATGTTTGCATTTGATGGTAAGGTATTCTATACGTACATGTAATTAACCAAAGCAGTCCGTAATTTAGGGATAGAACCATAGGGGCAAGGATCACATATGTATTGAATGTCATCGTTTAAGGATATATAATCATACAAACGTCTAATGATTAATTTTGTTCTCTATGTTTAATTTTTTTTATCAATTATTCAAATCAATTTTTTAACAGAAATGCATCCATGTGAATTGCATACCGACGTGATACGATTTTTTTATATGTAAACAAATAATATAAAAATTATAAAAAAAATCAAATTTTAGAAAAAAATTATATAAAGTTCATAAAAATTATAAAAAAAATGAAATACACATGAATTGCTATGTAAGGTGTCATGTTTAAAAGTTTAACGTTTTAATCAGTATTTCCATTAAAAAACACAACAATTCAACTATTTTTAAAAAATTGGCCAAATTTAACTCTTTTTTTAAAAAAAATTGAAGGTCAAATTTAGCTCAATAAAAAAATAAAACCAATTTAACAAAAAATATAAATATTAAAAACTAAATTTATCATTACCCCTTATACCAAACAACCGAATCAAATTCCGCATTCATATATGATATAATACTAACTTGCCCAAGCAGTGTGTGAAAATGTTGGATATTAGCTAATTGAATCTTAACTCGATTAGCATGCAATGTTTATGCGAGAGAACGTGGGTTCGAATACGCTGAAACGCATTATCCTCCTATTTATGCGTTGGAGAATGGTTATAGATAATTTTAGATATTGTGTAAAAAAAATAAATATGATCAAAATTTATAATAAAATTATTAAAAAAATGTTGGATATTAGTGCTTGAATCGATGCTCATGACTTTGATGGGGTGATGGTACCACAATAATTAGGCCCACTCTCATTGCATTTAACACTAGTCGGGGACCTTATGACTTCCAATTGCAGATTATATATATATATATTAAGCTTACCAATATGTCTCTATACCATTGACCTATGGTCTTCTTCATTTTTAGCAGTTTGAGATAATATAATTGTAGATGTTGAAATTCGTGTCTAATGCATCTTAGATGTAACTTCATAAGAATGAGTGATGGTCCCAACAAAGAGATAAAAGCAAAGAGTTGTTATTTCGATATTCGAATCATAAATTTATTGAATGTTGTAAATTTTGAGGTTGAAATTTTAAATATGCTTAATGTTATTTTGTATTAATCGAATGAAGAAATAACAGAATGATTGTAAAGTTTGGGATTCGAATTTTGCAACTATTAGATGTCACTTTATAAAAATAATTATATGAATCAAATGAAGAGATAAGAAAAAGGTTATAAATATTAATATCCAAATCGCGAATCCGTTGGATGTCAACCTCTTAAGAATTATTGCACGAAGGTAACATAATATTTTAGATTTTGAGATTGTAATTCAACCACATTTCATATGAATAATTGTATGAACTCATTGAAGAAATGTAAGAAAAAAATTGCAAATAGTGAGATTCATATCCCAAGAACTACTAAATGCCACTTTCTAAAAATTATTCTTAATGGTATAATAAGCTCTTGAAGTATTTTCATAAATTCAATTAAGTTTCTTCTAATTTTTTGCATTAATTTGAGTTTTCTCACTGACAAAATTCATCAATTAAGACCTTGTAGTTGTTACTGTAATAATTAACGACGGCTGAATCAACCATTATAATGATGTCATGATGATTCACGTCAACAAAAAAAAAAATCCAAATGAACTTGGAGGGAAGTTACTTTTTCATCTTTCCCCCTTTGTTTTTAGATCGGTGAAATTTGAAAATTTTCAATGCTCGCACATAGCATTTTAGGTCTTTTATGTGCTTGTGCTTTCATTTATAAAAAGAACCAAGCTTTCAACAATTTTCTCAAGCTTATAATTAAAATTTTGTGTTTTATATATAATATATAAAGAAATAAAAGAAACATATAATTAAGAAACCTATACACACTAAACTAGATTATCAAAGTCGACATTAATGAGAGCTGATAGAGAGTATAAAGTTAAATTCGACAAACTTATCAAATGATATTTTCTTTCCTTGACTCCTCTCTAATTCCGAAAAGATTCATTACTGAAAACCTAATACTAAACTCGACACCTATAAATATCGAACTATGCTTAGAAAATGTATTTCAAAAAACAAAATTTGAAGGATGAAATAATATAAAATTTTCCGAAGTCAAAACACCTATTTAATACAATACAATTGAATTTCGTTTAGCTTATTTAAAATACAAACAAAAATTTGATCATCGGGTCCACTTAGTAGTTTTCGACAACCTAGAGCAAGTTTGTCCATATATGGAGGGCCAATCAAGCAATTGTCTTTAATTACAGGGTTCAAACTTCAAATACACAGGTGTTGGCATGTGGCATTGTAATGTGGGGGCAAAAATGGTGAAGGATTGGAGTGGAGCTATATGGGTTACTGCTACTTGATGCTCACTCCTAGTTGCCCATGTGTAATTTAATGTAATTCAACTATCCAACATACTACCTTTCTCAAAGTCAAATAACTATCCAACACAAATTTCCTACTACATATATAGGTGTTATATAGGTGTTAAGTGGTTGGCTTGGGTTTGACTCGACTTGAGTTTAAAGTCATGTTTATTTTATTAAAAAATTATATTCTCTGATATTTGAATGATTTTTCGTTAAATGATTTTTGTTGTTTAGAAAATTTTCTTGAAATTAAGTTTCAGCGAAACAAATATAACACAAATTATATTTGTTAGAAAATATTATAGAAACATTGCTAGTTGATAATCTATTATAACAATTATGTTATTTTATTAGATTTAATAGTAATAAATGTCTAGTTAAAACTTAATTTGAAATTACATGTATGAGAGTGGACAATGACTCATTAAAGGTGTAAGGGATAAACGAAGTTAAGTAGGATTTAAGCGAAATATTTGTATTTATATTATTAAAAATAATCATATTTTCTATAAAATATTATGAGTGTTTTATATAAAATTATTTTAACGTTAAAATTTATTAATAAACCAAAGTTTCTAATATTAAATGATTTTATTTAAATAATAAATAATACTAATTATATTAATATTATTATTATTATTAAATATAAATATGTATGTTTAATAATATAAAAATTATATTATTAGATTTTTTATATTATGTTTTTTATAGTAATATTTTTAAAATTATATTTTTTTTTTTGGTATTCTCCGTATATGCTTTGTTCATGTTCAGGGTTCGTAGTTACCCTTTTTAATGATATCGTTTCCAATGTTTAAATATGTATATCTTTTTAAAAATACAATATATCTTACTGCTGCATCTAACAATTTTGATTTAAAGCTATTATTTTAACATAACACCATTCCCAAAATTCTTCTTTCACTTTATATTTTTTATCCAAGTGGTTGTTACATTTTCTAATTATATATATATATATATATATATATATATGCATTTCATAATGTTGAATTCTAGTAATTGGAAAAGTTCTAGGCTGCATGGTTGAATTTGGGATGGGCTCATATTTCTTACCTAATCCAAGGAATTATGCATGCAATATTCAATAAATATATATAAAAAATAAATTTAGGATAAATATTAAAAGTATACTTTTTTTATATGTAATATCATATATGAATTTTATTTTGATGCAAATTATACATATGATATTTTTAATTTAATTTAATTTTCATATGCCATTTTTGTTTAATTATTACATGGTAATAATTTCGCAATTTGAAAGAGAATAAGTATAATTATTTTTTTTCTTCAAAATAAGAAATTTTAAATTAAAATTAAAATTTTATATATATAATTAAATAAATAATAATAATTCACATATCATTTTATTAAAAAAATCTCATCAAATAAGTTATCTTAAATTAATAATTAAATATCTATAAAGCAACAGTTAACCAAAACCCTAGCATGGGACTAAGAAGCCTAAATCCAGTTTTTATTGGGCCTATTGTGGGCCAGATTTTTGCTCCATTTAAGTAGGCTTTTATTTTCATTCATCATCGTAACTATATTACATGTATAAATTAGGCTTAATTTACAATTATTTTCTCTTCTTATTTGAAAATTTGTAGTTATCTAAACAAATGAAACTAAAATAAAATCCCACATTTTGATATTAACCGTCGAATATCCATTATAGGAATTTACATTATTCACGTTGATATCATATTTAAACTACTAAATTTACAAAATAAATTCCCTTTTTACTTTGTTAGATAATATATTTTATTATTTATTTATTTATTTATTTATAAAATGCAAAAAAATATATATTGAACTCAAAAATATCTCACACAATTTAATTTGAACCTTTTTATTTTGCATTAAATCAAATTTATGTGACCATTGATAGGACAGTTTGGCATAGTAATTGATTTATTTAATATTGCAAGCATAATTATAATGAAGCACCTGATAGTGTCTACCTCATAAGTGTATATAAATGAGTTATATTTATGGGTAAAGCATGAACATATGAGAGCATGTCACATTGTTTCTTACATAAAATTTATATAAACTCTATCTCATACAATGCGAAACAATCATCAACAAATTTATATATCTTGTTGTTGCAAAGAGAAGTGGAATTAAAGATATACATAATGGAAGAGAAAATAAGGTTTTTCGTCTCAAGGGTGTTGATACTTTATTTGGTGTTGAGTCCTCGTTAATCTCTCAGATCAATTTCTTCCTGCACTCATCTCGATTGGGTTTCAGTTGGGGAAATATGGGATTTGCTTGACACTGTTGAATAAGTGGCCCCTCCAGTCCAGGCCAATTATCCCTTCAAAAGTCCACTTTGCTACCATTTCCTACATTCCATACAATACCCCGTTTCACTTCCAAATCCTACAAATCCCCTTCCATAATTTTGAACAGTTATTGCTTCTAAACATTGATGGAATATTACCTTCCCACATGTATTTCGCTTTGAATACATTCGCCCAAAGTTGGTCCCTCTTGAGAATAAGATTGGAACCCAATTTAATAAGAAATGCTCCATTTTGGTAGTTCATCCGTTTGAAACCAAGCCTTCCTTGTGATAACGGCCGGCGAACCTCCTCCCATTTCATAAGACTCACTACATGTTTACCTTCTGAGGAACCTCACACAAACTGACGGATTATCTTCTCCATCTCATGACTTACTCCCTTAGGTAATAAGGTTGACTGCATCGTATACATAGGCAAGGAGGCTAAAACCGATTTAGCTAAAGAAATACGGCACTCAAACGAAAGAGTTTTAGCTTTCCACCCTACTAACTTCCACTTCTACTTCTCAATCAGATATTGATATGTCGCCTTCATAATCCTTTTGAAGTAATGAGACCCCTAAATCATAAAACTAAACCTAAAGCCCTCACTAATGTCCCTTTTATCATGTGGTGAAACATTTGCAGAGAAAAACACTTGAGTTTTTTGAAGGCTTACCCGGTGCCCCGAACTGGCAAAAGTCATCCAAAATACGCTTTATAATCATCCTCTGTTCCTTCCAAGCTTCAGCAAACAGCACCAAATCATCAACAAAAAACATATGAGAAACACTCAGTCTGTTCCTTGCTAACTTAATGGGTTTCCAACTACCCTCCTTCACCTCATGCCTCATAGATCTAGCCAGTTGTTTCATACACAACAAATAAATAAGGGGACAAAGGATCACCTTGTTGAATTCCTCTAGATGGTTGAAAGCTCTTTGTCACTGAACCATTCCACAATATTTGTGTCGTTACTGAAGTCACACAGTGCAAAATCACTTTTCGGAGGCCCTCTGGGATTTCAACGTCTATCAAGGTATCCTCGATGTAATTCCACTCAAGTCGATAGTAAGCCTTCTCAAGGTCAATTTTCAGTGTCATCCACCCTTTATGCCCCTTTTTATTTTCTTGGGCATAATGATATTATCTATTCCACAATACTCCTACTTGGTACAAAGCTCGTCTGATTAGGAAGTACCCATCTGGGGAAGAATGGTTTCAATCTGTTCACTATGACGTCAGTGACAATTTTATACAACACTGTGCACAAGATGATGCGTCAAAAATGACAAAAGTTTTAGGGCGTTCAGTTTTGGGAATTAACACAACCAATGTTCGATTAATCCAACCATCTAAAGTGCCTCCCGACATGATACAACGTACAAAATCAGACACTACGGCCTACGATATCCCAATTCTTCTGAAAGAAAACCGCATGCAGGTCGTCAATCCCTGGGCTTTAAATGGATGCATTTCGGAAACCACTTGATGCACCTCCTCATCTGTGACTTGTAGCTCTAAACTTTGCATCTCTAAATTGCTCAGCCTTTCAAAACCAGCCCTAGCCCCCCAATCACGTGAATATCTAGCATCACTTGTAAAAAGTGCTTTATGAAAATCGATAGCCATCTTTTGCAATATCTTATGATCCCCACACCACATTCCATCCTCTATTTTCAGCATATTAATGCAATTTGCTCTATGCCGCTTGACAGTAGAAGCATGGAAGAACCTTGTATTCCTATCACCACTCTCAATCCATGAGCTCGAGATTTTTGGAACCACAAACTTTCCTCCTGCTCAAGAACCAAGTCCAACTCCGTCTTTTATTCTTTATCTAACTCCACCAGAAAAGTCGAATTAGCCCGATCAAGTGCCTCTTCAATCCCTCGAATTCGAGCTAGAATGTAGTTCTTTTTTCGACCAATATGTATTGCGATTCCACTCCATAACATTGTTCCAGAATAAGTTGATCTTAGCAATTATGTGCACCATCAGTCCACCACACATTATTAAGGGACTCTTTGAAATTCTCATGAGCTTGCCAGGCAGCAATAACATCGGCCGATTATCAGAGCCAATACGTTCCTAATGTCGAACCTGTTAAAACCCGTTATTGATTATGGTTTATGTACAAAATTTACTAAAATGAAGAAAAAAAAAAAGGTTAAATTCTTATAAAAGAAATATTTCAATACCCCAAGTGTTATCTTCTTTAAACCAAACCTTCTTTAAAATAAAAGGTAAACTACTTTTAAAGTCCCTAAACTATTAATAAATTTATAATTTAATCATTAAACTATTCCAAACTAACAAGTTGATCACTAGCCTATTAAGCTTCTAGCGTACATTAGATGTGAGGATTGGTAAATTTACAATTTGGACCTAGTCACTCTAAAAAATTAATCCTTTCAATGAAAATATTATTAAATTATATTAGATTGATCAAATTTTAAATTTACTAATAGTTACAGTGAACAAATTATAAATTTACCCATCTGCACATCTAAGTCTTTTAGGAACTTAATGGGCTAGAGACTCACTTGTAACTTTTGAATAATTCAATAATCAATTTGTAATTTTTGGAATTAAGTGACTAAAGTGTAAACTTACTAATATTAGGTATAATTTACGCAAGAATAAAAATGTTGATATTTAAAACACGTTGGTTATCTCGGATAATGTTGAACACCTATTTTGGCTTAGCCTGGATTGAAAGTTTGAAACCATAAAATCGGAAGTGTGGGAGTGGTGAGCGGTCAACGACAGTCCAACGCGGTGCCTACCTCGTCGACTGTTCAAAATTGGCGAAATTAAAACAAAAAGACAGAAGCGGATGAGGACACCGGCTGGACCACTAGGGAGATAGATGAATCCAAAGACAGCACCTTACGGCATGTCTCTACAGACTAACAGTACGCGTTTACATTGAATGTTTCCAATAAAAAGCATTTCCACATGCTCAATTCCCTCCCAATTTGTACCCCGAAAAACAACAAAACAACTCATCTTTGTTTTGCTTACCGTTATATTCCGTAAAATATGCGAATCAACGGTGGATCAATTTGCCCAAAATATATTATTATGGGACAGAAATTTTACTATTCGAATTGTGATTTTTTATAGTAAAAGTGTAATTTTACTATTTTAATGGCCTATATTTTTATAAATTTTAAATGATTAAATAAAAATTTATTATTTTTAGGAGGTTAAAGTGTAATTTTACCTTTATTATTTTAAATTTTTTAAAATTTTAAAGGCCCTAAATAAAAAAAATCCATTCTAGGGGACTGAGGCCCTTGCCAGCCCCCTAATTATGCCTCTAGGTGTAATATCATATCAAACTTGTTATTTTTACATATTACTCATAAAACACCAATGAATAGATTTAATCATTGTCGATTGTATTAAGACTGAAATTTAGAAATTCAAAAAATATAACAATTAAGAATAATACTGATGGAAAACATGGATTAAATCTACATATTTACCCATAATACAGGACTAATAACAGAATTTAGCTTAATAGATTTAATTGTTACTGTTTGGTCAAAACTAAAATTGACCAATTCAAAAAATGCATGGATTGAAATTGATTAAATTAAAGTATATATACACAACTTACATAAAGTATAAGGTCTAATAGCAAAATGTTACAAAAAAAAACCTAAATTCACTTAAAAATAAAAAATTTAAAGTTATTTATGTGTTTTAATAATTTTATATATTTTTAAAATTAAATATTTTAAGAAAAAAACTATAAAAACATTTTTAAATTAAAGGTATTTAATGTCTTTTAAGAAAAAAACACTATAAAAATAGATAAATTAATTTTAATATTGTTTATTAAATTATAAACTAATATTATTTTTAGATATTTCTTTGGGACAAATTGTATGTTACTTATTATTTTCTTTGTCATAATATATTATATATCCCACGTTGTTGTGATCATCCCAGGCCCACTATCCTAGGCCAAAATGACCGGCACATTCGGTAAAAAAGATAAAAAAGTACGTAACGACTCACCTCCACGTGTCTATCTTATCCGTTACCCCACCTTCCCCTCACTCTTTATCCTTTATTGCATCAGTGCAACCTCTATAAATTCCTCGATCTCCATTCCCACTGTTTTCCAGAAATTTCCCAAATTCCAGAAACCCTAATTTCCTCTCTATAATCCCTTTAAATCAAGCGTTTTCAATGGCTACTAATCTTCTCACTTTTCGTCCCGCCGGAATTTACGCCAGTGCTATTCCCGGTCATACAAAACAGGATCCCAGCCGCCGGAAGAGTAATCCGTCGCCTTCTTCCACGAACTGGTGGGGACCGCTGTTTGGAATGTCATCAGAGCCCGACTATTTTGACTCCGATAACAAAACCGATTTCAAAGAGAAAAGAGAAGTCGAACCGGGAACGGATACGGCACAAAAGTCGATTAGGTCGAAGTTTTCTCCGGGAAGCTTCACGGAGGAGAAGGCAAGGCAGCTACGTATGATGACTACGAACACGTCATCGTTTCACGACGCTATGTACCATTCAGCTATCGCTTCTAGACTCGCCTCCGATTTCAAGGATCGTTCCGATCTATGAATCGCCGGTGGTGCGGTACTATATTTGAATCTTTCAATCTTTTTTCAAAAGTTAGAAAATATAATATTGTTAATGTCAATGTAAGATTGTGATGTCCAAAAAAATGTAATAATCAAACGTTGATGTATATAAAATAATTTTTCAAATATTTATTTTATTAGCTCTTGAAAGTTAATTTTAACTTTAAATTAAACAAAAGAAAGATCACGATGATGTGCCATGTTATCTTGTTTCGATCCGGCCGTTGATTGACTAGTTTTAAGCTTAAATTGATTATTTAAGCATTTAAGGAATATACTGGAATTCTCCAAGTTGACGAATATACTGTATCAGAAATTCTTAAAAGAGGAATATGCTTAATTGAGATTATATTGATTTGCTGATCAAGTGATGTAGTATCTGTATTATATTTACTTTGTATCAAATAATTGTACGTACAGGATTATCATGTGCTAATTTATGTTATTAGATATTGGTAAGATTTTTCTTAGATTTTGAGTTTGAATCAATCTTAATACTCTTATTAGGATAGAATTATTCTGTATGGATAAATTTAAGTCATGTCATAGATTCTTTATCCGTTTCTAAGCTTTTTTTTTTTTTTTTTCAAATTTGGCATTCTTTTTAAGACTATTATGTATTTGAATTTGGGAGTAGATTAGATTGAAAAAAAAAATCATAAATTTATCACGTATTTGTGTATTTTATCATGTTGCAATCATATTAAATAAATTGAATAGAAAATTCAACTATTTTAAAGATGGTCAAATTAATTTTATTTATTTAGTTTAATTAAAAAATTATAAAAAAATAAAAATTCAATTTAACCTGTTTTCGAATTAATCAGCTCAATGTCTTTGTTTGGATCCATACATTGTAACTAATTTCTGGTCCGACAAAATTAAAACAATTAGGAGAACTTTACGTCGTCAGCCTAATTATTCACCACTTTTTAAATTATTGTTGGATCTTCACAGACTGAAAGGGAATGATTACATCAATGGAATCTAAATCTTGAACATTGAGATGCTGTTTAATATATTCATATCATTTTTTAAATTGGGTTGGGTCCGAGCCTAGTAAACGGACTTAAGAATTTGGTTAGATTTATCTCGGTCCGGACCATAAATATTTCTAATTGAATGTATATATATGTAAATATAATAGTATGAGTATGAGGGAGATAATTATTAAATTAAAAACGTGGTGATAAAGAAAGCAAAAGCAGACGCTAAGGGAAGTGTAAGTGAAGTGAAAACTGTGGTCCAAGACCACCGCAGGCGGCCACTCGTTTTCTGTTTCCTATGTCCTGTTAAATCCAAGCAACCGATAACTTAAAAAACATATGCATAAATTCAAAGTTATTTATTTAAATTCCAAGATACAAATGGGTGTAAGTATGATGTGAAAGTTTTTATTTGAGTTATTAGATGGTTGAAATTGTTGTTTTTTGTTCTGTCTAACATCGATTGTCAGGTCGACTTGAATCTAAGTTATATTCTTCTATTTGTCGATGAGTATTGATCTATTGTATCAATCGTCGAATTGTCACTCGGAGCTCGTTAACTAGATTTTTTTTTTTTAAAAAAAACTTAACAACGTAGTAACTTAAATAAAATATTTTAAATAATTTAGTGATTTTAATGAAAACTTTTGAATAATTTAGTACAAATTTTATAACTTTTTTAATTGAATGATCAAAATATAAATTTATTAATAATTTAGTGACCTGAATATAGTTTGACATGGACATAAGCAATCAATGAAGAAGGCTAAGGAGTGGGTAAAGTAAAAGATGAGGACATGAGTTTTACTTTAGTTGGCGTAAAAGTGGGGATTGTATTATGCACCAAATAAATAATATAATGCTAATACTAAATACATATTAGTTAACTTTTTAAAAAAATAAAATAAAATGTAAGCTTAATTCGATTTGGATAAAATTTGAGCTCATGTTTCTAATTTAGGTAATTGTGTATTATATTGCTACCATATATGATTCGGCATACAAATCGAAAATAGTATTGGGTTTAGCTTATTAAGGGAAGGCTTGGTTTGGGATCAAAGGTATTTATAGGTAGAGTTTAAATATGATATTATCACATTTTATCTTTGTTTAATTTAGGTCTGTTTTGAAATATGAGTTTAAAATTTCACTCAAATTTATCTATATTTGTAAATAGTTAATTTAAGTTCATTTTAAGCCGTCCAAATTCTTTTTATTTTTAAAAAATTATATTATTTGTTAATATTTAATAATTTTATATACTTTTTTCATTTATTAAAAAAATTATATATAAGCATCTTAACAATTTTTAAAAATATTTATATTATAGTATTATATATTATATATTTAATTTTTATGTGTTATAAATTATATAATTTATAAAGAAATAACATAATATATTATAAATGTAAAAAATAAGCTGGACTGGATTAAGTTTGGGCCTTGAATATTCAAGCCCAAGCTTGATCCATATTTTAAATAGACTTAATTTTTTTATTGAAGCTCATTTTTTAATCATAATTTTTTGTTCAAACCATTACAAATTTCGAGCAAACCTTTAAACTTTAATAAATAGCTTGAACATGAACAAGTTTATTTGGGACAAAATAAACCATAATTAAATCTATCAAAAGATTGGATTATTTAGTTGATTCAGTAAACCTCCAAGTATAAAGCATAATTTATATTTTTGTATTCATATCTAAATATATATGTTAAATAAAATTATATAAATTAACAAGTGTTGGATATCACGATAAGACACGTTACATTCTCAAATATTGTATTTGATAAGTCGTTGATAGTTTTTATTTCATTAATTTTTTTAAATTTTAAATTTTAATAAATTTTATTTGACTAAGTAAAAGATAGAATCCAAATGGATGGGTAGAACCCAAATGGATGGGCTTGAGTAAATATACCATATATACTAATATAGATGAATACTCATTGTATATGATATTGATTTACCCTACTATGCTTTCCTTTGTATTCCAAACAAGTATGGACATGGTCAAGAATTAGAGGGGCTACCCCTCAAAACTACTCCCTTACTCAGTCTCTTCTTTAAAAATAGTAATCGAATAGGATCGTGATTCGAATTTTTTGGAATCAGAAAAAAGTAAATTGAAGCGGATTTAACTATCACCAATTAGAAGGCATATAATTTCATAATATTTGGATCTCATTTAAAAATGTATCACAAGTTAATTAATTTTTTAAATTTAAAAATTGACAAATTCAATAAACTTAATTTAATAAATTTCGTTTCATCCGTGCATGTACCGTAAATTTTAGCAAAAAAAAAAAAAAACAAAAAACTTTTAAGTGTTGTAGGTTTATTAGCATATAAAAGCCTACCAATAGCACTAACAATGTAACCTAAACCCTTTTGTGTGAACAATTTCAAAGGAACACTTTTTAACGTAAAAAAAAATGTTGACATAAAAGGTTTAATTAAATTTTCAAAATTATTTTTAAATAATTGAAAAAACCAACTAATCAATTATAAAATAATTTATTTATTTTATTAAACCTCCTATATTGATAATTTTTTCAAGTCAAATATTATGTTGATAGTTAGGTGTAAATGAGACTTGATGTTCGTAAGTTATCTGAGTTCGAGTCTAAAAAAATTTGAATTTGATTCGATAATTATCAAGCTGAGCTCAAGCTCGAGCCAAATTCATGCTTAGTAATACTTAACTCGAATCGCTCACGGTCCTTATTGAGTTTTTCATAATTTTATATTATTATTAAATTATATTATTGCTCAAATATATATTATTAACCCTAAGTTTAATTATTGACTCGAGTTTGAATATAAAAAATAGTAAACGAACACAATCGAATTTGATTATATCTCAAATTTAAAAATAGATATATAATCAAGCTTAAGCTAAGTATCAAACTCTAGCTTGACAATATTCCAGTTCGATTAAACTTGAATACACTCCTAAGCTACATCACCATTTTTTTGCTATTAACTTAGGGTCTTTTTTATGAGCGTTTACTTCTAATGCTTTCTTTTTGTATTATGCAGCAATATTATTATAATATCTAATCTCACTACTATCGTTGTTTATAGTCTTAATTTGACGGAAAAATATATTTGAAAAGCATTAATTACGAATATCAAGGGTTGAATTAATTACAATTTTCAATTAAAAACTCAAATATTTTATAATTTTAGTTTTTAACATTTAACATTATTTTATATTATCTTTTGAGAAAAAAAAAATCCTAAAAACGACAAAATACAAACAAGAGGAATTAGAATAAAGTGGGGGACAAAAAGAAAAACAAAATTTGGCCTTTGGAATTTGAAGACCAAAAGAAATAGAGATTTCTTGGTATCTTTAAAGTCTTTCATAGTGTCTTCAGTCTTCGCATCCAGTCGACGTCATCCTTGAAAAAAAAAAAAGGTGAACTGCCTAAAACCCTAAAACCCCTTTTCGTTTTTGATCTCTCCTTTTCCCCACTTTCTTCATTTCTTAGAATTTTTGTTTAATTTTTTTGCAGTTCAATCTACACTTCTTTGCAACCTATTGATCCTCGAAAACAGTTGAGTTAAAGTTTCGTTATTGTTCCTTTTTTTTTGGGGTTCCTTTTTTTTTTATGATTTGCCATCTTAGGTTTTTGAATGAATACCATTATTTGGTTAGAGTTGAAGTTCCAGTCTTATGAAGGGTTTTGAAAGATATGTAATTTGGATTAGCTAGAAAAAAAAAAGGGTTTTCTCTTTGATTATTTTGGTGTAATGTACCTGTTTTTATTGGCAAGTTTTGATTTTGAGTTTAGTTAAACAGCTTGGGCAGGTGCCTAGTTGTTTAAATCATAAGTATCATGTATCGATGTAGTGAAACTGAATTACATTGTGGAACTGGCTTTTGATTTTCGAATATAAATCTGGGTCTCATTCGTTGCAGGATCGGTGTTGCCTTCTGCTCGTGCAATAGGCGGGGTTTGGTTAGTGCCGCTTTTCTGTGGATTACTATGAGCTTCACCGGTCCTTCGGTTGGCCCTGGTTAGTTTATCTGCTTCTTTCCCTCTTGCTATGGTGATAAATAATTTCTAAAATGAGAGCTGACTAGCGAGCTTGCATTAAATATTTCGATTGTTTTTATCGCAATTGAAATGTAACACTTATAACTTAATGTGACAAATTTTAGGTGGTAGAACTGCTAGAAGGGCACTTGAGTTTGGAAGAACCTATGTGGTCAGGCCAAAAGGTAGGCACCAAGCTACCATAGTTTGGCTACATGGTCTTGGTGATAATGGTTCGAGGTATGATAAACTTTGCATTGCTTTCTAAGTTTCTTGTTTGTAGTTACTGGTTCTCTTTTGGTTGAACAAGTTTTAGATTATTTTCTCTATAGCCTCATTTGTTTAACTTTTTTTCTCCAAGGAAACGGAGACAATTGATAGTTCAGGTTCCTCATCACTCGTTAATTTTCAATTTTTTGGATGGAGAAATATTATGTATATTATATGCATGTGGAGTTTATTTCTATTTGTTCCTTCCCACAACAGTTCAACAATCTTTCAAGGAAAATAGCAATTGCATGTGTTTTATTATTTCCTTTTCATGATTTTGGCAATGGCAACTCTTTCACTACTTTCACTTTCCCTACAAGCTATGTTTCTTATGTGTTCCCTATCTTTGTGATCAATCGTTTCGGATATTAGACAAAAAATTGTTGATAGCTTTTCAAATATCTATTCATCCTTGTTTATATTTTTCATCTTGTTTGACAGCTGGTCCCAGCTCCTGGAGACGCTCCCTCTTCCAAATGTAAGGACGATTGACTGTAGCTGAAGATGTTTACGAGAATATATTCTAATGATTAACCAATGAACTTAATTTTCTTGATTACATCATAATTTCCATGTTTGTGATGATCCATCCTATGGTGCACAGATTAAATGGATATGTCCAACTGCGCCTACTCAACCAATAAGCATATTTGGTGGCTTTCCATCAACTGCTTGTAAGTATATTCTTAAATTTATGTAAAGATGCAATCTCATATGATGGAAACTAAATGCATTAAATTTATTTTCTTAAACCTTTTGATGATGTTTCATTGAATGCTAATCAAATTGTTGAATTCTAATGTGAAATACATCAGGGTTCAATGTCGGCGAGCTTTCAGAAGATGCTCTTGATGATATAGAGGGTTTGGATGCTGCTGCAGCACATGTTGCAAATTTGCTGGCAGCAGAGCCTGCTGACAGTATGTTTTCTATTGCTTCTTTTTTATTAGGTTTTATTATGCTATTTTTTTTTTCAGGGGCATTATTTTCTCATTTCTCTTCCAAATATTTAGCTACCAATGCATTATTTTTGTATAATAGTGAGAATGCATGGGACATAAAGTTTTACATCGTAGAGCTGCCAATCTTTTGCTTTACATTCTGCAGGGTTTATAGTTTTTAAGTTTATTTCCTGTCATTTTTGGCTACTAAATGTGAATTTCTTTTTCTATTTTTGGTCAAGTAAGAATATGAGAAGCAGTGCTGGTTTTAAGAGTGGCAGAAAAGCTGCCTCTCGAGTTTGTAATGGCCTAAATAGCTGTTTTTAGTCTTCTCTTCTTATTTATGTTTCTATCTATCTTGACAATCATGGTTCTTTGATAACTTTTTTTTTTCTGGGTTAAACCATCATTCCTGTTAATGTATGTAAAGAGTGACTGAACTTTTGGGGTCAGTTTAAGTGCATGTAGTTTTCTGTTGCTTGATTAGTTTTGCTTAAAACCAATGCAATGTTGCATTTACCTTGCTTTTCAGTTTTATCAATGGATGTTTTGTTTACTGTCATTGTTTTTGACGTTGTTCTAATAGTAGTTTTTTCTGGTTACAGTTAAACTTGGTGTTGGAGGCTTCAGTATGGGTGCAGCTACCTCACTATACTCCGCAACCTGTTTTACTCATGGAAAATACGGAAATGGAAACACATATCCTGCCAATTTGAGCGCAGTTGTAGGACTGAGCGGATGGCTTCCGTGTTCAAAGTTGGTTTCCTATATTAGCACCTTCTTATACGAGCTTGGCACTCTCTCTCTTACCACCGTTTTGGCTGGTTTATTGTTATAATTTCTGTTCTTTTCCAGGACTTTGAAAAGCAAAATAGAAGGAAACAATGAAGCTGCAGGACGTGCTGAGTCCTTGCCAATTTTGCTATGCCATGGAAAAGGTATCTAGTATTTACCTGCACTATGTAAAATTATCATGGATTGGTTATTCTGTTTAGACATGGTGTCAGATTGTTGGCTTTATCTTATCCTCTGGTACTGAACTGGTTGCCATGACGATTAGCACCATTATTTTGATTAGCAAGTAGTAACTGGTATTAAAAGATAGTACTGAATACTAGTTGAGGAATTTGTCCAGCCAAATGTTTAGTGTCAATCCGAGTTTAGCTTTCCGTAACTAGAAAAGAAAATACATGTTCTAAATTGGACAAGTATTAAAGGGGACTAATAGAAATTACTGGCGTAACATCTAAAATTACTGCTTTTTCTTAGGGATCATTGATGAGTTCTAATGATTAGTGGTTGTAGCAATGTATTTCACATTTAATTAGCGATTGTTGTTTTCTAAATTGTGTCCTTTTGATGTTATGTGAAGGCCTAATAGGTTTATTAGGCTTGTCTTGAAGTAATCAAGGAATAAGTCGTTGCGTATTTTACATTGAGAACAAATAGCCGACTGAAAGGTGCCTTTGTGTCCTCAATAGGCTAATAAACCTTGATGACAATCATGAAACTACACTTAAAATATGAGTACAACTGAATTTGGTAACAACGATGGCAGCCACCAAGAAAAACGTTATTCGTATATTACATGTTCGGTTGCAGGTGATGATGTGGTTCCATATAAATTTGGCGAGAAATCGTCTCGAGCATTGACTTCAAACGGATTTAAGGACATGACTTTCAAATCCTACAATGGGTATGTATCTTTCATGAGTCTAACAAAACACTTCATATTTCCTATATACCAATCATTCACTTGAACCGAATACTTTGTTTGACAATTTAGGCTTGGTCACTATACAATCCCAGAGGAGATGGAAGAGGTATGTGCTTGGTTAACTTCAAAACTGGGGCTCGACGGTCGATCCACATAACGAATGTAATGCGGAAATGTTTATGCATTACTTGAAGCAAAGTTGTTCTGGTTGTGGGTGTCATACATGGTATAGTGATAATTTTGCATACCTTGTTGTAGTTGATGTTTTCTTAACTGGTTCCGGTTCTTTGCTAGAACTAGAACTACAATGGAACACGAGAACATGTACCGATCCGAATCGTCAACTTGCGGTTTTGAATATTATTATTTTGAATGCAATTTGGATTGTAAATTTTATGTTTTGCCAATAGGTTTCTAGTGTTTTAACTATCATCTGAATCAAGTATTAGGATTCTAATCGATTTTCGATTTTTCGGATTCTAACCCTAAACCCTAGTTTTTTTTTGTTCTTTTGAAGTTTCATTTAATCACAAAAGATCATAATTAAAAAAAATTAACAAACTATATTTCAAATGCCAAATTCTTCAGCCTAGTTAAAAAAAAGCTGGATAAAGAAGAAAAAATGAAGATGATAAAAAATTGGGGACAAATATGGGAAAATATTACACAAACATTTAAATGAAAAAAAAAAAGCCCCCGAGAATGTAAGTTCATTATTCTTTTTAAGCTATTTCGGTCTTGCAATCACTTGGGGCTGCTTTAACAAAATTTATATCTACACTTCCATCTTTTGGAGACAGCAAGGGATTCTCCTGTTCGGTTTCGTCGATTTCGCTGGGGGTGGCGGTCGACAGAGTTTCGGTTCCTTCTGGAAAAGAAAAGAGAGCAAACACAACTATCAAAATACGAGCATTTCATTGCAGTTAGTATTTTTTGAGTAAAAATCGGAAGCATACCAATTTGGTGGTATTCAGGCACCTTCTTCACTCTAGTTGCTTGAAGGCTTTCTGGGAGTAGGCAGCTGAATAAGGAACCTGTAGTTTTGACAAAGCATGAACTTAGTGATTTCCAATGGATGATGAAAAGCAGACAAAATGGTCGTTTAATGACGACAGTCAATACGTGCATGCGTACATGCATGCATAGGCAAATGTACATTTGATATAAGCACACAGATAGCTGCATTTATACATTGCATACATACAATGCATATATGAAAGGTTGGAAGGATCGACAAACCTAGCCGAGCGAGTCGGTTCACCCATCTGGGGATGTGTTTGCCGGTTAGTTTATAAACAATGTCATCTGAAAAGTGGTTGCAGTTCTTGGAGATGAGGTGATAGGTATTTCCATGATAGTCAGAAGCCAAGTTCTCGATGAACGCTCTGAAATCGTCGGACGACATGTTTATCCTTCCCAACGAGATCGAACATCGATAGGAAAAACCAGGGCAGCACCTCGGTTCCACTTCAAAAACGCCACTGATTGAAAAATCATGAGCCCCGAACCCGTACTCTTTACCATGAACTGTTGATACACATATTCAAACACAGAAACTTTCAGTTTCCTAATTGAAAACAAGATCATAAAGACATGAAGCAAATATCATTTCGTATTTCCGAAAATGTTGAATCGAAACGAAACGAATGGCAATGATGCATTAGCGATTAATTTCTACTTCAAGCATTCATTTTCCTTGAGATTTGCTGGATTCCAATCCTACCAAAACTAACCAGAAATGCCTAATTTAAAGAATACATACTTCATTAACATATAGAACCCTAAATTAAAAAGATTTTCAACAATTAAAGAACAAACGCATGCCATCATTTTCTTCATAATTCAAATTATATTTTTCTATTTTCTCCCTAAATAAAACTTCATTTTTACACTCCCCCCCCCAAGTAAATATCAAATTTCAGCTGCAAAAATGGAAGATGATCACGAGTTCAATTACAAAGAAGTCAACCAACCCATAGATATTTTCAATCATGGGAAACGAAATCCTCCCTTTAGAACCAATAAATATATGAAATAATCAATACCCAAATCCCAAAAACATATGACACAACAAATTTTCCATAGTAGAAAAAATCCCAGAAAAATAAATTCAGAAATGGGAAGAAGGAAACCTTCAATGCCGGAATGGAAAATCCCAAAACCAATCCAATAAGAGTAATTGTTCATAGGAGTGAGATCATAGATATTCAAAACCAGTTTGGTTTCATTGTCATTGCTCTCATTATGGCTGGAATTTGAGATTTTCCCTTTCCCCATTTCTCTTTTTTTAACTTTGAACTGAAACCCAAAATAAAAACGAAAAAGATTCCCCAAAATCCCCAGAAAATATTTCCCTTTTTCTCTACTGAGAAACCCTCAAATATTAATGTAAATCAAATTAAAAAACCACTGTTGCTTCATTGATGAATCTAATAATTGCCGGTAATTATAGTGTTCATAAACATGAGTTAGATATGGGTTTTGTTATAGTACCTGTTAAATCACGAAAAGGATTCTCTCAAATTGGGTTTTGTTTTACTGTTAAAATCATTCAAATTATATCTGTCAATTAGCATCTTACTGTTGCGTTCGTTCATTGCCCCTGTTATGTTCTTGTTGATTTGATTTTGTTTTAAGAACTGAATCCAATAAAAACTAATATTTATAGTTTAGCCCTTCTAGAAATTATAAAATTTTGGCCACATGGAAACCCCCATAAATGGTAAATTTGTAGTTTAACCCCTCTAAAAATTATTAAATTTTAAGTTAATATAATTGTAAAATTACATTTTAATTCCTTCAAAAACTTATATTTCATCTTTAACCCTAAACAACATTTAGCTTCCTACTTGTATTTATTTTCTTAAAAAGAGAGGATAAAGATTGTTCATACATCAAATTCAAAATTTAATGTTAACGACAGACGATAGTGAAGACCTTTGTCATTATATATTTATATTTAAATATACACGTGGCAAGGAAAGGGAAGGCTATATTCAAAGTTGAAAAGCAACGGCCATTGTGAAGTATATAATTGAAGGGGCCATTTCTCTTTTCTGCAAAAACAGTAACAAAGCAAAGAGTGGCTCAACTTCAAAGGTTTTCTCTTCCCATGAGGAATATTCAGTATGTATGGTAAGTAGATGGTGATTACGATTCTTCCTTATCCAACCCAGACAATCCAAGCATTTACATTTACGAGAAAAAGTTGTATAAAACACGGACATTATCTTTTTTTTAATAATTTTATGTCATATTAATAATTTTATCTTGAATCATATGTATGTGTATGTGTATGACATAGATACTGTGTTTTTACTGTCATAATAGATTTGGAGTTAAAATTTTGCTAGCCATGTAAGCAAATAGGGACCACATATGTTGTCCCATGCAAATTAGGTTTCATAAAATTATGTGTAAGGATTAAATTATTCATTTTTATAATAAATATTTAAAGACTAAATATCTTGGAAGTCGAATTTGGATAAGGTAAAATTTAATTTGGTTGATTTAAATTATCATTTATTAATATAAATTTATTTTTATTTAAATTAATTAAAATTACATATTTTTTAATTTAAAATAAAATTAAACATATGGTGGATTGAAATTTTTGAAACAATGAAAATTAAATAAAATAAAAGAAATATAATAGGCTGTGATCTAACCTGAAGTATCAACAGATCTAATTGCGAGTTCTCCATGACATGCTACGTTGGGGGGGGGAGGGGGAATCCTTAATGAAACCAAAAATGAACTTATACTTCGTGATTAGAAGTGTTCATGGTTGGGTTGAGTTTAAACATGATATTAATATATTTTATATTTGTTTAAGTCTAGCTCGGCTTGAAATATAAGTTTAAAATTTTATTCAAACTCGTCCATATTTTCAAAATATTAACCCAAGTTTATTTTAAGCTCGCCCATGTTATTTAAAAATTTTTAAAACACATATTATATTATGTTATTAATATTTAATAATTTATACAATTTTTATATAGTCTTCTTAACATTATTGTAACAGTTACGTTAAAGTAGTATTATAAATTTAGTATAAATTTTTTTAAAATTTGTTCCAAGTTACGTAATATATAAAAATAACATAATATAAAATATTATAAATTTAAAAATAGGACGGGTCAGGCAAGGCTTGGGCCTTGGATGTTTAAGCTCAAGCTTGACTTATATGTTAAATGGGTCTAATTTTTTTTTGTCGAAGCCCATTTTTCGATTTTACTGAAACCCTCTCAAGTTTTCGAGTCTGAATGAATAATCCAACCCATTAACAGTTCTAATAATGAGACAAATGCCGATATTGAATCCTTTATAGAAGTCAAAATTAATGTAGCTCATCACATTATATATGACATGTATTTATTTTTAAAATTATTGTGTTTTATCCATAAGTATTGGATGTAATTGAAGATATTTTACATTTTGTAAGAAAAATAAAATCAAATTCGACTTTCGGAAGGTAATTGGAGTGCAATGGAGACCAAGTTCAGTGTGCATATGCTTACTTTGATCGGATAACAAATAGGTGATAGCCCACCATAGTCGGTCCGCCGCAAACCATATTCCAAGTTAAGACATTGATTACCAGAACATTCCTTTCTTCTTTTTTTTTCCTTGTCAGCCATGCTTGTTTGTCTTCCACCCCCACTCAGGCTATACCAGCAGGAGGGTAGGTGTGGCCAAAAAAAAAAAAAAAAAAAACTCCAAACATATCATGTTGACATTTAAAAAAAAATAATTAAAAGGCCAAATGATTCCTTAAATATTAGGTTTTTCGTTAAAATTAGATTTAGGAGCTTAACTGATAAAAATCTAAAGTTTAAGGGCTTAAATTGGTGGGTATTTTTTTTTTTGGTGAAAAAATTGGTGGGTATTTTATTTAAAGGTTTAATTAATTTCTTGAAAAAAAAAGAAAAAAAAATTGAGTTTCAAAATTAGATGTTTTCATTAAAATTTTCAACATGATTAAAATGCACTTTTTTATATATAGCTAATTTTTATATTTTTAATTATATTTTTTTTAATATTTTAAAAATTTATAACATACTACTTCTAGTCATATTTGCTAATTAAGTGAAAATCAATTAATAGTGATTAGAAAATAATTTATATTGAAAAAAATAAAAATAAGTAAGAAATAATAAAAATAAATAAATAGGGATAAATACTAAAACTATACCTCAACTTTGATGCATTTTACAATGTTATATATTAATTTTAATTTGGTGCATTTGTATACATTAAATTTTAATTTTGATTCAATTTTCACATTTCAATAACCCCATTATTTTCGTGGTGCAGTTTTTGTTAATTCATATGTAAATTGCTTATATGAAATTTTATTAGGTTAATAAATAAATAAATAAATTTAAATTATTTTCACCTAAATTAAAAAAATTAGGGTTTTTCAAGTTTGTTTATTTTTTTTAATCTAGGTGGAAACAATTTAAATTTCCTTTTTTTTTTGTTTTTAATCTAATAAAATATCATAACTATTAAGTCTAATTTTTATATATTAATTAACAAACATTTATAAACAATTTACATATAATTTAACGAAAAATTGTACCATGTAGATAACAGAGTTAGGTGAAATGTGAAAATTGAATCAAAATTAAAGTTTAATGTATACAAAATACTAAATTAAAATTGATGTATAACATTACACATTGTATTAAAATTCATATATAATTTTAGTATTTATCTTAAATAAATAACTATAGGTAATTTTTTTGAAAGGTAAATTCATTAATTCATTCAATGAATGGAACCGTACAGTTCAAAGAGAAAAAAATAGCAAACACACGTCATAGATGGTGAAGGACAAGCTTCATCATCACAACAAAGGCTTTAGCCTTAGCATCAATAGAACATTATGGCAAGTTGGCAATTGACTTTGTCACAACTTAAGCACGACGTATATGGAGTGGTTGCAAGCACTAAATACGATAATGAAATCAGTCCCGGATGGTCCAAAGCGGCAAGCAAAAATCGACAAAAGAATTAATCATTTACCAAACTAGAGAGGATTACAACAAAATCATCCCTAAAATCACTTGTAAAACTAAAATTACATGCACAAGTAAGACTAAAAAACATGCTACAAGAGCAAACAAAAACTTCTAAAACTGAAGACTTATTAAACAATGTAAAAACAAACAAAAAACATATAAAACTTAAGACAACACGGTTCCAAATCGACATGTGAAATCATTTATTATTTTGAAAGAATCTCAAACTAGAAACAAATTAAGAAGTTGACGAAGCACAACCCACTTTCCAATAAAAACTACTGGTGGCTGGTGGAGTTTTAGCGAATAACAGACATTGTCATCTGTCCATCACAACTCGTGAAGACAACAAAAGTACTCACAAAATAAATCTGCAAACTAAAAAGAGAGAATATGAGTATAGTGAATGAGAAGAAAAAAAGAAAGAAAGTGTTGATGAGAGAGAAAAAAGACGGGCCCAAAGGTTAACTATAGGTAAAATTTTTAAAAGAGTGAAAAAGGGGAAATGGATAAATGATGGATATATTGGATTTAGGAAAAAGAAAATTAAATTATTAATACAAGCTTCTAAATAAATAATATTTATTTTATAGTTTTTTGTTTTGGTTGTATTTTGCTAGTGGAAGACACCAAACTCATTTAAAAGTTTTGTAATTTCATAAATGATAGTTTAGATATAATAATTTTATAAATATTTTCTATATATTTTAATTACATTTTTTAAATTTTACTAGCTTTTATAACATATGATAGAAATTTTTAAGCATATATGTGTGGAACAAATGTATTTAGAATGTAAATATGTGTTTAAAAATAACATATTATAAATAATGAAATGTACGATTTGAAACTAATTAATAATAACAAGTGAATTATGTACGGTATTAAAATAAAAAATTGAATTAAATTGCAAGTAAAATAAAATTTAAACATATAAATACATCATATTAAAAATATTAAATTAATACAATTGTTTATCATAGCTGTCATCAATTCTAAGTTGATATCGAGTTAATTTGTCCGGCTCAATCAACAACATTATTAATACTAGGAATTCTATCACATGTGTATGTATGTGGAAACCACATACTTAGGATACAAAATTTAAAGGTAAACTTCACTCAAGGTCACTAAATTATTAGTAAATTTATGTTCTGACCACTCAACTTCAAAATGATACAAAATAGTCATGGAATTATTCGAAAGTTTTCGTTTAAGTCACTGAGAATCGTTGTTGTATGGCCTTCTCTATTTGCACCACTTGCACCAATCGAAAGCTTTCCTTCCTCATCTCTTCTACAAGTCAATTTTTTTTTTATAAAACAACTTTGAATGTCTGATCTTTGACACTGATCGTCAGATTGACTTTGATATAAGGTATGTTCTTCTACTCATCAATGGGTACTAATCTATTATACCGCTCGTCGAATTGTCACTTGAAGCTTGCTAGCCAGACTTTAAAAAGAAAAACTTAACAGCTCAATGATTTTAATAAAAACTTTCGTATAATCTAATGATCATTTTATAATTTTCTAAAGTTGAATGATCATGATATAACTTTATTAATAATTTAATGAGTTTAAGTGTAAGAAAAAAAAATCAGAGGTGAAGTCATATTTGGAATATGCATATAAAGAGTTATTGGGAGGAGCATTGAGAGCAAAGGTCTCTCTCCAATTGATATGAATCTTCATGTGACTTTTGAATTATTGCCAAAAAGAGGAATTTTGCAATGGAGATAGAGCATTATAATTTAAGCATAAATTCCACATACTATTTATAAATAAAAATAGATGGAGAAGGCATTTGATGTGTCTATACACGTGGATGCACACATCGGCTAGAGAACATATTTGACGGATGAGAAATAATGGTATGAAATAAGGATATTATCTCTTTTAGATAGTTTAATGTCATATCAATAATTTTATCCGTAATTTCAAGAAATTTCATTTGGATTTGTTTTTTTTTTAGGATGAAAATACTAAAATTCAGAATGAAATTAGAAAAGGAATACAAATGACATTGAATCGTTATTTTATACGGTCATTTCCCTTTTAGAAATTTGGAAAAATATTATTTTTTAAAAAATATTTATCATTAAAAATAATTATAAATAATAAATACATAGACATGCCATAGTGTATACAAGATAAAAAATATATATATATATATAAGTTGATGTATAAACGTCACAATCAGTTGAAAAAAACCCAAATAAAACATAGTAGAGTAGTACATAATATATTTATAGTTTATATATGCATCAGTGATTAAACATTTTAATATGACGTAATACTATATTATTTATTATATTCTATAATATAATAGTAGTACATTATTAATTATTATTGTTTATTATTATACTGGTTGAAATATACTCTAACTTTCTATACTTTTCGTACATTTGAAAGTTAACCTTCTTACTATATTATATAATGTTATATCATATCATATAATATACTAATAATTTATATGTAGGCATCAATGATTAAACATCATAATATCATGTAATATTATATCTTTGATTATAATCTATATTACAGTAACAATTATATATAATAGTAGTACATTATATATTACTTATTGTATATTATTTTATTATTATACTAGTTAAAATATTCTCTAAGTCCTTATACTTTTCATACATTTAAAAATTAGCCCTCCTACTATATTATATAATACTATATGATATCATATAATATACTTATAGTTTATATATATGCATAGATGATTAGACATTATAATATCATGTAATACTATATCTTTTATTATAATCTATATTATAATAATAGTTATATATATATTAATATTTTTAGTAATAGTTATATATTATCATATTATTTTATGTATTAGTAATATACTAATTTGGTATATCGGTCTAAGGTCAGGTTAGGTAATCGGTTTTGGTAATAGCTATATAATATGATTAT
Source organism: Gossypium australe (assembly GCA_005393395.2). Lineage (NCBI taxonomy): Eukaryota > Viridiplantae > Streptophyta > Magnoliopsida > Malvales > Malvaceae > Gossypium > Gossypium australe. Next base: position 155,275,256 of record CM016626.1, read on the forward strand.
ATTATCATTAAAGTTTAATTTTATAGATTTTAATAATTATTAATTTATATGTATAATAAATATTTTATATTAAATTGATATTTTTAAAAAATTATTTCACTTTATAACTTAATATAAAAATAATTATTAATTACTTTCTTATTAATAAAATTTTAATATAAATATGCAAGGTTTATGAATACATTTTCAAAAAAAATAAAAAAATTATCATTTATTTATATTTTAAGTAATATCATAAAATTATATTAATTATTAATGCTTATTATGGTTGTTCAGTTATAAAGTCGAGCTTTGAGTTAGATTTATCTCAAGCTTGGGTCAGATCAGTCTCAAGCTCGGGCTTGGATTTGTTATAGACTCCGACATTTTCAAACTTAGTTCGTTACGAGTTCAGATCAGCACGGATGGGCTTTCGAGCCCGGACCTATTTTGCTAGCTCTAATAAGAACAACCTAATGACAAAAATCAATCAATTATGAAACCATGACCAAAAGCCCCAAGAGATAGAGTTCAATTTTGCGAACACTCTCATTTAAGAATGGTTTTCAGTAAATTTGATGGTACCCTTACCTTAACAAATACGACTAGAGGCAAAACTAAAATTACTACTATTTTTAGAGAAAACATGGTAAACAAGAACCACCATAACTTTCGAAAGAAATAGATTCAACTCAGAATTCAACCACCGAAAGTTTAAGGAAAAACAAAATAGATTGAAACTAAAAACTAAAAGGAAAAAAACAGAGAAAATTGTTGAAAACGCTGAGGCTGGCAACTAGCCCGAAAGGTGGTGCTGCCGTTGAGAAGACTTAAGCTGAGCGGCTAACTTTTGTAATATTTTATGTCGATGAATATTGAATACATTAACACATATGATATGGATATATTTAAAAAATTAAATATAATATCGAATATATAATTAAGTTCTTCACAAAAGAATATATTTTAAGAAAAATAATAATAATTCGAATAACATAAAAATAATTCATTTATTGAAAGAGCTAATATTGAAACTGTGAACATTTGCATGAAAAAACATACACGTACGGACATTCTAAGAATAATTCATTCAAATGAAGTGAATTTATTTTCAATTAAAAAAATAAAGATTTACCAATAAATAGTTAAAAAATGGGAATTAAACTCAAATAATAAAATAAAATTAGAGGCGATGGCATCACTATCGGTATGGTCTCCAAATAACATCTTCCCCTCGTAACACCTGGCTGGTGGCAATATGGATGAGAAGAGAATAATATTTCACATTCGTGTCTTTTTTCAGCAATAACGATAAAAGGAATCAGGCTTGTTTGGATTTCTACTTCCATTTCTATGCATGAATTCACTATCCTTTTCCAACCAAAATAACATATATATGTTTTAAATGTCTTGATAAAAATATATTATGCGTTATTGTTTAATTATTTTATCAATAAAGTCAGCTTTTAATAGTACCAATAGATAAATTTTTTAACAGGAAATATTAATTTATTTTTAATCTAATTTATAAAAATTAATATTTTGTAAAGGATCAAAATATAATCTAACTCTTAGTATAAGGATTTTTATGATAGTTTTACCAAACTTATGTATGACACTTGGAACTCTTCCTTGAAAGAAGTCTACGTGCTATATCATAGCTATCAACAAGTATATATAGCCCTTCCACCCCTAACACCAAAAATCACCATTTCCACAAACAATTTGTTGATTCAGCTGCTATCTATATAGCACTTACCATTACTGTTTCTTCAAGCTCCCTCGTAAGCTTCTCCAATCCAATCTACCTTGTTTTTTCTGCACTTTCAAATCGTATTTTATGATGAAACAAGCTTGATTTGAGGATCAAAATCTGGGTCTGATTTTATTCCCTTTTTTGTTATAGTTTTAAAGATAAAAATGAGCTGCTGGGTCGGAGGAGACTGGATGTGCGGCGCCTGCCAGCACCAGAATTTTAAAAAGAGGGAAGCTTGCCAACGCTGCGGGTACCCCAAGTACGGCGGCCCCGATGTGTCGACTTACTTATACAACAACAGTTACAATAGTGCTGAAGTTTTAGCCGGGGACTGGTACTGTTCCGCCATGAACTGTGGGGTTGTCAACTACGCTAGCAGAACAAATTGCTATCGATGTGGTTCGTTGAAAAATGATTTTGTTGGTAATTATAATACAATGGGCTGTGATGGGACTGTTCCCCCTGGATGGAAAACCGGTGACTGGATTTGCACCAGGTCAGTAAAATGAAAGATAATGCTACTACTTGTGTTTGACACATAAATACGAGTTGGAGTAACATAGATAGTATCCTGTGAATAAAAATGTTGGACACATAAGCTGCATTGTGTCTGGTTATGACATTGGTTTATGATATTGCATTCATTTCTCTTCCAAACATGGTGTCCACCCAATATAGCAGATAATGAATTCCCATCTTTTCACATGTATGTTATATATGGAGACTGTCATTTATATATGCTTATCGTTGGTCTGATATGACTGCAAACATTTGTTTGGTCAGATATGGATGTGGAGTTCACAATTATGCTAGCAGGATCGAGTGCTTCAAGTGCAAGACCCCAAGGAATTTTGGTAATATATTTATATAGCAAATAATACGGGTAAAAGTATCATGGAGGTTTTTGTACTAAGTGTTAAATTGCATTTTTTTCTCTTTACTCAAAAAATAGGTAAATTAATTCTTATATTTTAGATCAAAGAGCAAATTAATCATTTTTGTTTAAAATTTCATTCATTTGTGCTGTTAAAAACTCACGTAACTAATAGAATAATCAAACAGAGACAGTTGGCATGCAACGTATACCTACTGATGTATAGAGATAAGTTTTTAACAGCAAAAATAGATGAAATTTTTAACAAAACGATTGCTTTGCCTTTTGACCTAACGTACAAGGGTTAATTTGCCCATTTTTTTGTATAAAGAAGGCAAAAATACAATTCGACTTTTAATACATGAACCTCTATGATACTTTTACCAAGAATATGATTTATTAGCATGAATACGCTATTCAGTTTTTTTTTTTTTGATGTTTCTCAGGTGGTGCATAGGGAATTAAGAAGAACATTGTGTGCAACCAATGTTACTAATTTCTTTTCATATATCTAATCCTTCACTCACCAGTTTTTGTTTGGTTGTATTGGTGTCACAAAATATGGCATTTAGGATGACCAAAAGGGTGAAAGCCTTTTCCTTTTTCAAGCTTATCAATGTAATTGTAATCATCAACAAAAAGGGTTTCTGGTTTGATTAATGGTGTTATGATTTTTTTTTTGTCTTTTTCTATGGTTCAAGGCTTAATGATGTTGGATGATTAAGATTTAATATTAAATAAGTTTAAAATTTTATCGTAATAATAAGATATATTATATCTTTAAAAAGAAAATATAAATTATTTGAATATTAAAGCTGACATTATTAGAAGAAATAACTCTAAACTCTGAACATAAATAAAATAAAAAAAATTAAAATTCGAATCTAAATATTTTTCTCACTGAAATCTTTTCTAGAAAACAAAATAAATCTTGATTTAAACTTTCTTCTTCAATGTGAAATTGTAATTATGTTAGGCCCTAGAAATCAAGTTACTAATACCAACAGATAAGTTAAAATCATTTTAATTCGGTTGGTATCAATATTTTTATCTCTGCAAAAAGATATAAGTTCAAACATGCTAAATTATATTTGTTCTCCTATTTAAAGATCAAAAGAAAATTATGAATAAATTCATAATCAGAGTATCACCCTTAGCTTTGGATTCAACCAAACCAATGCAATGCAATTAATTCAAAATAGAGAAATTCATTCAAGGATTCTTTCATTTCAAAAGTCAGGCTTTAATAATTTATGAACCCTTTAAGCATAAAAAAAAAAAAAAAATCCGTAGAATTATGTGTGTATATATACATGAAGATAAGAACCAAATGCTCTAACTTTAAAAGCATAGATGCTTAAAGTTACTGAAACTTTGAAGTTTAAATATATATAGATTAAATCTTTTTATGTTCATTTGATGAATTATATTTGGGGTTCGTGATTACTCTTTTCAATAATGTTATCTTTAAGACTCGAATCATGTTCTCTACTTGATAATACAGTATGACTTATCACTACACCCAACATTTATGAGTGTTTATGTTTGGGTTTGAATTATAATAGCATAGATGCAATGCCAAATATCAAAGCAAAATGTGGAGTTCCACTTTATCACTTCATTTTCATTTGCTATTTTACCATATTAGTGGCTCACCACTTCCCACTGCTAAAAATGGGATTCTGACTTGTTCCCATACTATGGTTAAAAAGTATAAATTAATCTTTTTTAGTATTATTGAAAACAAATAAAATTGGTAATATGTACTTTTGAAGTCTAATTGAAATCATATAAAGAACCTACTATCTAATATATATATATATACACTATTTTTTCCATTGACTCTATATATATTTAATTATTTCTTAAAATTTTCATAAAACTTATAACGTTTTCGTCAATAATTTAATTACAAATTAAAATATAATAATATATAAATTTAATTTTAAAAAAATGATAATTGATATTAGACGAATTTAAATAAACAACGTTTTAAATTTTTTAAAATATAAATATTATAATAATAGATTGTGTGAAATTCAATTTTTGTATATAATTTTTAACTTAATTTAATTATTAATTAGTGAATGTAGATTATTAACTAACTTTAAATAGTATGGCCACAAAATAATTTATTTTGGAGCAAAATAAAGTTTTAAATAATGTACAAGTATAGATTTAATTTATTAAAAGAATGATTAATTTTTGTAAAAAGAGATCAAAACTAAAACTTAGAAACCGATGAAATAACGAAACTCCAATGTAAAAAAAGAGAAAAAAAAAAAAAAAACTCATGAGGAGATGCAAATCCAACGCAAATCTAGATTAGTTTTGATTATGGACCGAATTAAGTTGGGTTAAAAATAAAATTTTAGATCTATTTTTTAGACTCTGATCCGACTAAAAAAACGGACCTAAAATTCTATTCAAGTCCGACTTAGATTAAAAATGTTAAACACGAGTCTGACTCGATCTGCCTATATTAATTTTTTTTTATTTTTTATATAAAAATAAATTTAAAAACATTAAAATAAATGTTTTTTTAACAAGTTGAAAATATATTAAAAAAAATGAAATGTAAAATTAATTTTCCACAAATCTAACATATGCCATATTATTTCAAAAGTATTTTGAATTTTTTTTAAAAAAAATCCAAAATCAGTAATTTCTTTGCCTTATCCGTAAAAATATATCATTCTAAATATGTAGAATGTTTTAAATTTATTTAGTATTTTATTGTCATAATATAGAATACACAAATAAGTTGAACGCAAGGGCGAAGCCAGAGGGGGTGGCGGCATGGCCCCGGCCCCCTAAAAGGTAAAATAGCTATTTAGGCCTTGAAATTTTTTTAAAATTTTAAATTAGTAAAGGTAAAATTGCACTTTGCCCCCTAAAGTTATAAAAATTTGATTTAATCCTTTACAAATTAGAAAGATATAAACTATAAAAAATTAAAATTTCATCCGGCCCCCCTAAAAAAATTTCCTGGCTTTGCCCCTGGTTGAACAAAATAAAAATTAGAGCAATTCCTTACTTCTTGTCGCTTTCAGAAATTTCTTTGATATTTTTTTGTCTTCGTTAGGATTAATTGTTATTGACGAGACATAAAACAAAAATAGTTTAGAAGGAATTGAACCTTTCATAGTTGTAAAAATGACAATACATTAGAAACTTATTTTGCACTAAGAAAATAACAATATTGTCATTTTGCTCAATAAATTTTATTGTTTTGAATATTTATTCTTTGTTCTTAAATTTCTTTTTTTTAGTTGCTTTTGTTTTCTTTATTTCGTTAAATCTGATTAGTTTCTTCTTTCCAAGTTAGATTCGAATCCCCTCGCATCAAACAACTTGAATACGATCTTAGTCTGCTGTCCCTTATCATTTTGCATCAGATTTGGGTGTTTTTAAGTTATTTCTAGAGCTAAGGCTGGACCATAACAAAATTTTAGGCTCAGGCTCGATCCGAAAAATAGGCCTAAATTTTTTCCAAGCCTAACTCGGATTATAGATTCTAAACTCGGACCCAACCCGACCTGACCCATATTAGATATTTAAAAAAATTCCTAACAACTTAAGGGCAAACTTGTAAGTCCCTCTTAGGTCCCAATATTTGCCATGGTTCAAATATTTAACTTCAACATCAACTTTCAAGTTGATAATCATATCATCCCACTATTCTAGTGTGTGTTTTACTTGAAATTCTCTGTTATCCAATTTGTGGAGTAAATGGTTAAGTTATTAATACTTACATATCAAATTCACAAACATGAAATGGATTAAGAAAACTTGAGCATAATTTATGAAAATAACAACAAAATAAGCTTAGTCAAATATTTGGATGATATATATGCAATTAGTTGAATTAAAAAATCATGAATACATGAGTGAATCAAGAAGGGTAACAACAATAAATGAAAATCCATATTGCCTAGTTCAACTTTTTCATACGGAAAGCAACAAATTGTTTCATTCCAACTATATTGTGGTATTGTAAAGAAGTGAAAAACACCATGTTAACTTAAAATTAAAGAAATAAAACCTACCTTTACCTTATAAAATATTCCTTCTCAATTGGCCCTATACTTGCGTACAATATTTGGACCACAAGGACCTAATCCTCTGCATACAGAATCATTCAGAAAAGACAAATCAATTAATAAATTATTCCATTCCAAAAGCAATCAATGAAACTAAATACAAAATCAAACAAATCAAATTAGGGTAAGAGGAATTTGACAACAATATAAACAAAGGAGACCTACAAAATTATTCCAACAACAAAATTTAAGGTAGAAGTAATAACCAAATAAGAGTTGATGGAGAGATAAGATTTTAGTTCTCAATAGCAATAAGTTAACACGTTTTTCCTAACATTTGTGGCTCCATTCTACCAAACCCCAAAAGCTATTTCATCTACAATGAGGGTTTCTTTAGGTTTAGAATGCTTTAGGGAAAATGTTAATCGAGTCAAAGTCTTTGGGGTCTAAAATAAAAAAGCACAAGCAGAGGAAAATTAGAGAAAAAGGAAGAGAAAATTTACTAGAGCAATGGAGGAAACCAAAGTGGAAAAATGATAGGGAAAGGGAGATTCCTAACTTGAGTTACCTTCAAGTTCTCAGTCCCTTTGCAACAGTAGTGAACGATGATGGACTAGTGGTGATTGGAGTGGTGAACGATGATGGTAGTGGCCAATGGATGTTGGAGTGGAGAAGGGATTTAGATTTGTTACTGTTAGAGATTAGAACTAGAAATTTGGGGAAGGGTCGACTGAGGAAATCAGGAAAAGAAAAGATGTAACAACCTATTTTTCAATGGTGTCGGAAATAGTGGTTTCGGGACCACAAATCTAACGAGTAAGCTTGTAAATATTATTATTTAATATTTACAAGTCGAGTTTATTGAATTTTTACATGATAAATTTTGTTAATTGAATGAATAGTTAAGTACAAGTGGGTTGTTCCTAAAGTCAAGTGGTTTTGGGAAACAAGGTATCGAGACCTCATTTCTGTAAATTGAGATCATAAATATTTTTATTAAATACTTACAAAGTTACAATATAAGAATATTGAAATTTGATTCAGAAATTTTGACATTTGGATAATTAATTAAAGAAAAATGATTAAATTGTAGATACTGCAAAAGTTAATTGCTATTAGTTTACTAATGCTTAATAGTTATAAAATCATGGTTGGAAGGTCTTATGTTGAAATTAGACCATGTTAGTATATCTTGGACGATTAATGGATTGTTTTTAAGTATTTTGTATGTTAAGTTATGTTTATTTTATAATATATGTTAAAATAATAAAAGTAAAACAATTAATAAAACAAAATGCAACCATTTCATTTTCACTTTTCTTTTACCTTCATTCAGGAACACCATTGTTAGAGAATACAAGCTTTGGCCAATGTTAATTTCTATTGCATGGTATGTTTTTCTAGTCAATTTTTAGTAATTTTTATGTTTTTGAGATCGTTGTAGCTTAATCTAGCTAATCTAGAGACTAATTCATAAAACTGTTAAATGTGTTGATTTATGTCATTGATGAATTTGTAACGTTTTTGAAGTTTGATAATAGATTTATAAGTTTGATAGTTAAATATGACTAATTTGTAAAGGAATTTTGGTTAGTTTTAAGTTTAGGGATTAATTTGATAAAATAATAAATTTAGCATGAAATTATTGCAAAATTTCAATAGGGTTGTACATGTAAAATTTAAAATTTGGCTAGCTTGGTTTTGAACTTAATTGTGGTAATTGTAAAAGTTTCGATTTAGGGACTAAATGTGAATTAAGTGTTTTAAAGGATTTGAATTGGTTAATTGAATGAAAATATTATATTTAGATAAAAAAATGGATCAGTTGGTTGATAATCACGACAAAGGAAATGTCGTCAAGTAGTCATCGTTGAAGTGTTCGTAGCTATTTGGTTGATAATCACGACAAAGGAAAAGTCGCCAAGTAGTCATCGTTGAAGTGTTCGTAGCTATTGTGATTATGTAAGTTCATAATTTGGTTAAAATAATTAGTTGTTGCTTTTGTGATATAATATCTATCTATATCTGTTGTGATTGAGTTCATTTATTGGTTAAATGGTAAGGGATGAAATGGACTAAGTTGTAACGTTAATTAAATTAAAGGTTATATTTGAAAATAGGAAATTAGATGGATGAATTCTTGTGATGAAATAATGTGTATATGACTAAATTATATATATATGAAACACGACCCGTATGAACCTCGTGAATGCTTAGGATACAAATGATATGTCATTAGGGTTATTTACCGTTTCGAGTGTTGGTCTTGGATGTCTTACCGATGGCTGAGGTCTTACATTTGTTACGGATTCTCCATAGTTCATGTAAGAAGTATCATGTAGCCTAACATCTCGACCCACAACTCATGTGAGCAAGCCCATTTTACAGCTTGTGTGAGCATTTACAGTTACAACTTGTGTGAGCATCATTCCTGCGTATCTGACGTTATTTCATTTGGTTCATAGGGTGAAAATGAAAAATGAAAAGAGTAAATGGAAATGGTTATATGAAGTGTTTATATGAATTGGTTATATGGAAATAGATATACGAAATGGTAATATGAATCGTTCATATGGAAATAGATATATTAAATGAAACATTGGATATAGACATTTGAAATAAATTGTGAGTTGTTAAATGAATAGGTGATGGTTGAATTGAGTTTTAAATGTGTTTACTTGTAATGTTTTTGACATGATAAAGTTATATGTTTTGTATATGTGAACTCACTAACCTTGTGAGATTTGTGGTCTGTATAGGTGTTATGCCCCAAATTTTTATAATTCTGTTTCTGTAAGTTTTTGACACAACTGTGTATCTGCTTCAATGATTAAGTGTTCTAGGTGTGTGTGAGAGGTTCCAAGTTCTAGCCATGCTTTTGGCGAAATTTTGGAATTTTTCTAAGTAAAGCCTCACTCTTGTTCAGTAGGCTTTTATTTATTTGTTTGTAAGTACATATCAGAATGGGCTTGCTGGTCTAGTGGTTAAGTTGAGTGTTAGTGTAAGTCGTGTGTTCGAGTACTTGCGCGAGCATGGACGATGTTTTTGCTCCAGAGTTCAGCTAGAGTTGTGCAAAACTGGGTTTCTGAGTAGTTGGATGTTAGTGGGGGTTAGTGGAGAGATTAGTGGGGAGCAAATTAAGGGATTTGGGAATTATCAAAAGATATTTTCTTTTTTTTTTTTGAAATTTTTGGTTTTCTTTCCCCCCTCTCAAAGAAAATTCAGACGTTTTCCAGTTTCATGTTTGCATTCTACTGAAATTCCCTTTGAATCGACCCTCTCCCTTTTTCCTGTTCATTTTTCCTTAAATCATCCTTTCTTTTTGCATTGAGAATTGCTCCTGCGCGATTTCGGTAAGTTCCCCTTCTTTTCTGCCATGAATTTCTTAATGATTGAGTAGTAATGTTTCTCTTCTACGGTTAATGGCGTAGGAGGAGGCTCTGATCAGTGAATTCTGTGTTTCTCATTTAAACGGTGTTGACGGAGGGTCTTCGTCGGTGGTGAGTCAAGTTACTGTTGATAAGTTATTGTTGAAAACTCATTAATTAGTCTGCTAAATTGATTTTGAATGCTTCTTTGATAGGTTTTCAGGCTTAGGGAGTGTTCCGACATCGAAACTGAATCAGGTGTGTACCCAAAAATACAGAAAATGAGGTTTCAGGGAAAGCCAAAAACTCTACTATAGACGCCACATGGGCGTGTGGTTGCTCGTGTGGTTGCCCGTGTGCCATAACATGGGCGTGTGAACGATGAAGCCAGGCTGTGCGTACAAGACACGATTGTGTGATGGCCAGGTAGGCCGTGTGCGACACATGGGCTAGTCTAATTTGGGCCGTGTGGGCCACACGGGCATGTGGGTTTTTTGGCAAGGCTATGTGATCCACACGGCCAAGGCCAATTTGGGCCGTGTGAGGCACACAGGCGTGTGGCCTTGTAACATCCCGAAATAGGGCCTAAACGGAACAGTGGTTGCGAAACCACAAATCTGAGTCAGTAAAATATTTTAATATTATTTTCTGTGCCGTTGTTATATGATTGAGCATGTGTTGAAGTTTCGTGAGCTAATTTATCTGTCTGTGTGTTTAATTTGATAAAAGGATTGAATTGCATCAAATGCAAAATTAGTGTGCTTTATAAAAAGATGTCTATTTGTTATGTGTTTTTAAATTGGAAGTCCTTATGAGATAATTAGCCCATTAATAAGTTAGTAGGAGATATTTGTTTGGTATTTTTGAAATTTGGTTGAAATGAAAAGGGTAATTTTGTAATCAAGCTAAAATGGCCTAATAAGACAAAATGATGAAAGTTATCATCTTTTTTTCCTTTCTTCTTCTTCAACCGATTGTAAAAACAAAAATGGCAGCCATGGTTGAGGTTTAGTCCAAGCTTTCCAAGCTCATAGTAAGTGCATCCAAGCCCCGTTTTTATTGATTTTTGTAATTTTGAAATCCTTGTACCATGATCTACCTATTTCTACCCATATTTTGAGATATAGTTAAAGTCAAAAATTTTACCCATGATGGATAATTGTGTATTTTGATGTTTGATGGTAGATTATGCATGTTTATGAGTAGAGAAACGATTTTTTTACTAAGTAATTTTCGGTGAAAACGAGTAAAACGAACAAATTAGTAAAAGTTGTTATTATTCATAAGTATGTGTTATAGTAAGAATTTGAAGTTGCTATAGAAGGGAGAAATGTTCAGCATGTTATAAAACATAAGAATAAGGGTTGAAGTTTAATTTTCGAGCTTAGGGGCAAAATCATAATTATGTAAAAGTTTAGGGGTAAAATTATAATTTTGCCAAAGTTAGAGTTAAGGACTGTTTTAGTAAATGTGAGTATTAAATAAGCTAAATTTGCTATTATAGATCAAGAAGAAAGAAATCCAGAGTTAGATTGGGGAAAGAAAAAGATAGTGGACTAAATCGATATAGTTGATCGTATTTTGTTTCGAGGTAAGTTTGCGGTAAATAAATGCAATATTCTATTATTTTACATTTAATATTATTAAATTCTAACATTTACATATTTATTCAGTAAATTTATTATTTAAAGACTCAAGCATGAATTGACGGAGAAGCAACCTCAGAAAGTTCTGGTTGAACCTTAGGAATGTGTAGGATACAAATGTCATGACATTAGGGTTTAAGGAAATCATGTAAGACCATGTTAAGACATGGCATTGATAAGTTACTATAAGGCAAAGGTCCCATGTAAGACCATGCCAAGGCATGGCATTGGTGAGTTCATAAAGCAAGGATACCACATAAGACCATGTCAAGACATGGCAATGGTTAAGTTTCATAAGGAAAGGTGTAACACCCCCTACCCGTATTCGTTGTCAGAATAAGGTACGAGGCATTACCAGAGTTTACGAATTTTTTGTTTAAACCGAGACCATTCCAATTCAACATATTTTCAAAATAATTCATGCATATTTATAAGATAACTTTAACACATAAGCCATACCAATGGCTGACCTTACATTCATTTCATATTAACATCTATTTTATTAGCTTATACAAGCCATTGATTTCCAAAATAAAGTTTCTTAAAATACCGAAATCTTGGGGTTGATAGTGTGATATGTCTCCGACTGAAACCGACCTCCGAGCTCTTAACACTACAAAACAGGGAAAAAGGAAATAGGGTAAGCACTTGAGCTTAGTAAGCCCATGTAACAAGAATTATACTTACCTAATATTTTCAATACAATGTAATAAACATTCATATATCCATTCAATACGTTATTACCCTAACATACACAAGCTCAACATTCAAGTTAGTTCATTACTTTCCATGTATCAATAATATATATATATATACTATGATTGATGAGCTCATCAATATCATGATTTCCATTTCCTTGTTATTTTTCCATATTTATCCCGTTGAATTACTCGAAATTTCGATGGATTTTTTTTAGAGGTACACTTTAGTGTACAAATCCGGGTCCATCAATTCATATTCATGTGCGCACATTTTAATTTCAGAGAGCACACTCCCGCGAACCTCATCTTTACAGCGGGATTACCAGTCCAGGCTAAATCCCCTGCAACGACAATTACTCTAATGAGCTTGGATCTGAATTACCAGTCCAGGCTAAATTCAGACCCTAATTCGGATTACCCGTCCGGGCTAAATCCATTTTCCACATATTCTTCGGGAGGGCTATATCAGGATAGGATCACCCGTCCAAGCTAGATCTTTTTTACCGTCAATTCCTTTTCAGAGATCCATCGAATTTTCCTTTCATTCAACCGGGATTTCTTTCCCTTTTTATCAAAAATATCAATATTGCATAAATTTTCATACAATGAACATTCAAACTATATTCACATCAATAACATACATTTCAAGCATTTAAGAATATAATTCAAGTTACATGAACTTACCTCGATACTAGTTCGTATACAAAATCTACTAATCCGGGACTTTTTCCTTTCCTCGATCTAGCTTCGTATTTGAGTTTTCCGAATCTAAATAAATAAATTCAATCATCAATTCAATACATTTCATGTTCACATGTAGCATTTTCTATAATTTTATTATTATTTTTAGTTTATTCAAAGCTGTCTACTTGAGTCACAGTCACTAAATTATTTATTTCTCGAGCTACAGAACTTCAAATGAAGAACCGTTAATTTTCCCTGAAACTGGACTCACATTTCTTTATACCATAAAATTTACAGAATTTTTGGCTTAGCCAATTCATACAGTTTATTCATTAAAATCTCTCCTGTTCTGCTATCTGGCAGTTCTGACCCTTCTTCACTAAAAATTAATTATCTCCTTATACAGAATTTGGATGATGTTCTTGTTTATTTTTATTGAAAATAGATTCATTTAGGATTCCAAATATATAAATTTAAGCCCCTAATTATTTTTTTTCAATTTTTTATGATTTTATAAAGTCAAAATAGAGGAACCCGAATTTATTCTGAACCAGTCTTACAAAAATCTGAATATCTCAAAATAGAACTTCTTTTCTTTCCTTTTTCTTTCATATGAAAATAGACTCAATAAGCTTTAATTTCATATCTCACTCAACTTCTAATTCCACTTATACGATTTTTGGTGAATTTTCAAACTTACTCTACTGCTGCTGTTCCAAAACTGTTTTCTTATAGCTTGTTTTACAATTAAGTCCTTTATCCAATTCTAACTTCAAATTCTTTCAATTAAACCACTAATTCATCATTTTATTCATCATATGCTATATTCAAAAACTCTAAAACTTCAAAAACTTCAACTTAAATTCATCAAAACTTTGTTCTAAAACTTATAAAGCATCAAAATTAAAAGAAAAGGACTAAATTAACTTACCAAATTAAACTCCAAGCTTTAAAAACTCTATTCTCCCTTTTTCTTTCTTTTTCCCCTATTTCTTCTCTGTTTCGTCTTTACTCTTTGTTTCTTTTCTGTTCTTTCTTTTATTTTCTCTTTATAATATATATATAATAACAATATAATATAATATATTAAAATATCTTTATTATATAATAATATAATAATATATATTAAACATAAAAAAAATCTCAGATTTTCTTCACAATAAACCGCCTCAACTAGACAAAATGGCTTAATTGCCATTTTGGTCCTTTATACTTTCTTTTAATCTATAATTAAACTTTTACACCTTTTTCAATTTAGTCTTTTTCATTTAATTACCTATCCAGACGTTAAAATTTTCTAACGAAAGTTTAATACCACATTACTAACATTTTATAAATATTTATAAAAATATTTCCTATCATATAAATATTCATGCAAATATATTGAAATAAATTTCTCTTTAAATCGGATTTATGGTTGCGAAACCATTGTTCCGATAACCTTGATTTTAGGCCATTACAAAAGGTACCCGCGTATCCTTAGTATTCCAAAGTGGTTCAACGGGAAAATTCAAAGAGTATACCAAAGTAAAGGTAAGACAGGTTCAAGCTAAAAAGGTAAGGTAAGACAAATTCATGTTAAAAGGTACAGGTAAGAATACAAGTTTAAGTATATTGAGTTAAAAGCTTAAGTGATCTTGATAAGAAAAGCATAAGATAATTCATTAAGAATGTTGTCATCTATTCACATGTAAACTTACTAAGCTTTATGCTTATTCCCATTCTTTATTTTTCTTTATAGTATTACAAGCCAACTCGGGGATCGAAAGGACGTCGGAGATCGTTACACACTATTAAAGGATTATATTGGTATTTTGTGACTCGAACGTTTTAAGTTATGGCATGTATAGGGACTTAGCCATTTTGTGTGTATGACCTTATGATATGGCTTAATATTGGCTTGTAAATGCTTGGTAATGATTAGCCATTAAAATGGTTAATTAAGAACATGTTTTGGATGTTATTAAATGCCTAGTTGATAGTTATTTTAAAGAAATTATGTAATTATATGTAGGGGAATAGTTGGACAGCAGCAGTGACGTAGTTTTAAAAAATCACCAAAAATAGTAGAAATAGAATTAGTTGTGCATGAGATATAGAATTAAAGCTTATTGAGTCTATTTTTATATAAAAAAAACGTTGTAGGAAAAAGAGTTGTATATTATGAGATAATTGATTTTTAGTGAAGAGAGGTCAGAACTGTCAAACTGTGTAATAGGGGAGACTTTAACTAATAAACTGTAGTAATTGGCCACACCAAAAATTCTAGAAATATTACAGTAAGAAGATATATAAGTCTAGTTTCAAGGAAAATTTACGGATCTAAATTTTGAGTTTCGTAACTCAAGTTATAATTAATTTAGTGAACATGACGCAGATGGACAGTTTCAATTTTTATGCCCCGAACTAGTAAGTTAAGTCTAGTAATGCCTCGTGCTCGACTCCGGCAACGGTCTCGGGTAAGGGGTGTTATAGGCCCTACATAGGCAAGTCACATGGATGTGTGAGCCTATTTATCTAAAATGATTCCTAGGGTTGGACGGGTCGCCCAAGTCGACTGTGAACTTACTGTAGGGTCGGTAAGCGTTACCTTGACCCCTGAATGTATGATCTAAGTGTATGTGATACATGATAAATTATGCATGATTACTGATATATATATATATATATATATATATATATATATATATATATATATATATATATGTATGTATACGTATGATTGATGGTTGCATAAAAGCATGACATATTGCATGTTTGTATTGCATTGGTTGGGATAATGATATTTGGAGGAAGTGTACTAAAAGGCTTTAAGCCTATTATTTGGCAGCTCAGCTACAATATACTTAATATGTGCCGCATTCGGTACTATTCGGAGTGTAGGGATGGGTGGGTGTTTTAAACCCCACATGGAGTGTAGGGATGGACGGAAATGGTGTGTAGAGGCTGGTGGGTAGGACTCTGTTCATTGATTACTTTTTGCATTACTGTTATTGTGATAGGCTAAAGCCCTAATGCATATCTGATATTGAACTGAAATGGGCTAAGGCGCAAACTACTACTGAAATTGTAATGGGCTTAGGCCCCAGACTACATTGGACTGTTTACTGCTAATTGATTGTATACATGTTTTCTGTGGGGATTACACATTGATTTTACGTAAACTCACCCCTTCCTGTTAATCTGTACAGGTAATCCCCAGACTTAGACGGATCGGTGCGGCAGAGGACTCAACAGTGACCACTTTTCTGCTGAACGATTTTTATCACATTTATGATTTTTATTACTTATTTTGGGGTATTTGATGTAATCTGAGACTTTGGACTGTTTACTGTTATTTTGGAAGTTTAACTGCTTTCATGGACTTTTAACTGCGAAACTCAACTAAAACTCGGTTTTCTTAAAATATCAAGGTTTTAAAAGCTTCCGCTGCAGAGTATGTTTTTAAAAGAAACAAACTAATGAGAAAATAGTTTTGAAATTGACGAGAGATCAATAGAAGCTAGTAAACAAAAACGGTTTTAAGTTGATTAACCCGATTTCAAATTCCATTCCATGTGACATCGCCAGAGTCGGCCATAACGTCTAGGCCTAGTTTGGGGTGTTACATTTAGTGGTATCAGAGCTAGGTTGCAAAACTCGACTGTAAATTTTGGGTTTCAAAAACTGGTTTTTAAAGAATTAATGTAACATCCTGAATTTTTGGGCCTATGCGTTTAATAGGTAGGATATGTTTAATGTGTTAATTTAAGTGTTAGAGGTCCAAATTGGGCTCAGGCTTAGGTAAAGGCCTTGATTAAAATTTTCTGTTTGGGCATTATAGGGGTTTAAAAGGTAGTATCTACGTTTAAAATACCAAAGTGGGCTTGTGGCCCAATCATAGGAGGTGACGCCACACAAGGGAGTAAGGGGCCCAAATTTAAGTTTCATGGAGCCCAATTCTTTTAATTTAAGTTAGTTAAATTTTGGGCATTAGGATTAGGTGGAGTGGATGGCAACAATGCTAAAATTTAGAGATTTTAATGTTTAAAATATGTGGATAATAAGCAGATAAAGGCTATTATTTAGGAATTTATTTTATGAGGATAATAAGTAGATAAAGGCTAAAATTTAGGGATTTTAATGTTTAAAATATGTGGATAATATGCTGATAAAGGAGGGAGGAGTTAGAGATAATTAAGTCTCTTTTAGATGAGCTAGTAGATTAAGATAAAGGAGAAAAGATAGGATTTATCTGCAAGGTTAGGTAAGTGCCGAAATTTCTATAAATAGGGGGAATATCTTTTTAATTTCGGCATTTGGGGTTTTTCTCTCATTCTTTTCTCTTCTTCTCTGAGTAAAAGCCGAAAACTCCTAAAGTTCCATTTTCTTCTTCATTCTCTGCAAAAGCCGAAATCTCTAAGCCTATTCCCTCATCTTCACTTTGATTCAAAAGCCGAAACTACACCTATTCTTCTCCTTAATATTCATTGGCCGAATCTCCCTTAGCCATCTTTTCAATTTTTAGTTCTTTCAAAAGCCGAAAGCGCGATAGATCATCTTTCCGAGATTTTTCCTAGAAGCCGAAACTCATAGATCTCTAAGTTATAGAATCATGTTACATTCGGGATTTCAAGCTAAGAGGATTTGTTTATTCATATATATAAAATTGGGTAGAATACTAACTATGGCCGAATATAGGAGAGGCCTATTTTCACATCTTTCCTGCTTTTTGAGCAAAGTAGTAGATCGATTTAGCAAGGGTATCGACATTAATCAGGTGTGTAATACTTCCCCACCATCTAGATCTGATTATTAATGTATATGTTAATAAGTGTTATATGTTATGATAAATGCCGAAATCCCGGCATAATGACAGAAACCCAAAGAGGGTAAAAGCAAATCACCAGGTCAGTGAATATTTTGATTAAATATTATAAGTAATTTGCTTGTATATGATTGCATGGGTTGGGATTGCATGGGTTGGGTTGATGAAAGGAGGAAGTTATACGTTATATGTGTAGCGGTTTATACAGTGATCTGTTATATGTTGTAGCGGCTAATGCCGTGAACTGTTATACGGGCTTCGGCCATTAAATGTTATACGGGCTTCGACCATTAAATGTTATACGGGCTTCGGCCATTATATGTTATAAGGGCTTCGGCCATAATATGTTGATGAGCAACATGATTGCCATCTTGGCGTGTAGCGGTGTGGGTTGATTGTAGAAATCTCCAATGGTGTGAACGGTTGGTACGGGGGCGTGTAGCGGATGGAAACCTAGGCAAACGGGTTGGGCCTTGCATATTGTATGTTATTTGCTATATTATGTTTTATATTCTGCTTTATGGGCCTAAGGCCCAAAATCTAGTGGTGCATGAGGGTTGCACACTGAGTCTCGCGACTCACCCTTTTAATTAACATTTCAGGTGATACCTAGTGCTTCGGACCGGGCTGGAGAGGAACGCAAGGTGGCCATGCAGAAGAATATGAAGATTTGGCAAAAAGACTCCAGTTAATTATTTTATATTGTATTTTTTTTAATTAATGGATTTTAAATCTCGTTGTAATAAGGCCATGGGCCACTAGTTTATATTTTGTTTTATTTTGGGCTTTAATTACTTTTAGTTATTTAAATTCTTATTGAACTAATGCATGTATTTAAATTTGGGTTTTTAATTCATAAAGGCATATTTTATTTAAACTATAAACTATTTATTTTTTTTCGAATAAAAGAATAAACTTTAGAAAAATATTTTCTGAAAATACGACATGTTTTGCAAAATTTTCTTAGTGACATACTAGATCCGGTCGTGGTGTTTGGGCCGGGTTTGGGGTGTTACAAATTGGTATTAGAGCCCGGTTCAAAACTCGGCTTTGGGGTTTTTGGGCTCAAAACGTTTTCTAAAAATGGGTTTTTGAAACATGTATATTTATAAGTGATACAAGATGGTTTTCTCGGCATGGCACCTGCGTCTCCGGCCCAAGTCCGCCAGGTAAGTATTCTGAACCATTGTGTGATATAAATATGTGGGCTTGATGGGCTTTATGGGACGTAGATTAGTTAGATTAGAACTTGATGGACTCTAGGCTTAGCTGAAACAACACCTTAAATCTTATAAGACTTAATTTCACTAAACAAACCCATAAACGAGTCGCAAGACTAGGGTGTGGCAACAGGCATGCGCATGTCTAGGATTGGATCCGGAAGAGCCTGGTACTTAAGCAGTCCTAGTGACTCACCTCCTCTTCGCTGGAATCCTACCTGGTGCGTAGTGACTGTTCACCCTAGCCGCGAGGATTTGTTGACGGGCCAAAATCTATAATTAAAACCTGAAAGGGACCAGCCACATTATTTTTACAAAATGACCAAAATACCCCTAATTTGTAAAATTACCAAATTACCCTTGATTTGCAAAATGACCAAATTATCCCTGATTTGTAAAATTACCAAATTACCCTTGATTTGTGAAATGACCAAAATACCCTTGATTTGTAAAATTACCGAAATACCCCCGGATTACAAAATTATCGAAATACCCCCGGATTACAGAATTACCGAAATACCCCTGGATTGCAAAAATTACCAAAATACCCTTATTTCATGAAATCAACAAGGAACTCTATTTTAAAAATTATGAAAATACCCCTGTAGGATAAATTACGGAAATACCCCTGGGTAGTGAAATGACGAAAATACCCCTATGTATTGAATGTGGGTGTATGGATGTTGTCAGTTGAATGTATGTAGTTCTTAGACCTAAGAAAGGTGAACTTGAGACTGAATTGCGAATTCGAAAAAACTACTCTTAAAACTACTAATCATAAGACTGTTCGTGGATAATCAGTGGAAGAAAACCAATAATTCATAAAATTTTTAATCAGATAAACACGAACCGATAGCATGAGTACAAGGGGATGAGGACGCTCTAGATGTGAATATCGGTGCGTACTCTACCATAGAATACTAAGTGTTTATTTTGGGTTTAGAATTAGAGTGCGCATCGAAAGCATGGTAGTGAGACTTAGGTAGTACGATTAATAGTTAGTTGGAAATTTCGAGGACGAAATTTCTTTAAGGGGGGTAGAACTGTAACATCCTGAATTTTTGGGCCTATGCGTTTAATAGGTAGGATATGTTTAATGTGTTAATTTAAGTGTTAGGGGTCCAAATTGGGCTCAGGCTTAGGTAGAGGCATTGATTAAAATTTTCTGTTTGGGCATTATAGGGGTTTAAAAGGTAGTATCTACGTTTAAAATACCAAAGTGGGCTTGTGGCCCAATCTTAGGAGGTGACGCCACACAAGGGAGTAAGGGGCCCAAATTTAAGTTTCATGGAGCCCAATTCTTTTAATTTAAGTTAGTTAAATTTTGGGCATTAGGATTAGGTGGAGTGGATGGCAATAAGGCTAAAATTTAGGGGTTTTAATGTTTAAAATATGTGGATAATAAGCAGATAAAGGCTATTATTTAGAAATTTATTTTATGAGGATAATAAGCAGATAAAGGCTAAAATTTAGGGATTTTAATGTTTAAAATATGTGGATAATATGCTGATAAAGGAGGGAGGAGTTAGAGATAATTAAGTCCCTTTTAGATGAGCTAGTAGATTAAGATAAAGGAGAAAAGATAGGATTTATCTGTAAGGTTAGGTAAGTGCCGAAATTTCTATAAATAGGGGGAATATCTCTTCAATTTTGGCATTTGGGGTTTTTCTCTCATTCTTTTCTCTTCTTCTCTGAGTAAAAACCGAAAACTCCTAAAGTTCCATCTTCTTCTTCATTCTCTGCAAAAGCCAAAATCTCTAAGCCTATTCCCTCATCTTCACTTTGATTCAAAAGCCGAAACTACACCTATTCTTCTCCTTAATATTCATTGGCCGAATCTCCCTTAGCCATCTTTTCAATTTTTAGTTCTTTCAAAAGCCAAAAGCGCGATAGATCATCTTTCCGAGATTTTTCCTAGAAGCCGAAACTCATAGATCTCTAAGTTATAGAATCGTGTTACATTCAGGATTTCAAGGTAAGAGGATTTGTTTATTCATATATATAAAATCGGGTAGAATACTAACTATGGCCGAATATAGGAGAGGCCTATTTTCACATCTTTCCGGCTTTTTGAGCAAAGTAGTAGATCGGTTTAGCAAGGGTATCGACATTAATCAGGTGTGTAATACTTCCCCACCATCTAGATCTGATTATTAATGTATATGTTAATAAGTGTTATATGTTATTATAAATGCCGAAATCCCGGCATAATGACAGAAACCCAAAGAGGGTAAAAGCAAATCACCAGGTCAGTGAATGTTTTGATTAAATGTTATAAGTAATTTGCTTGTATATGATTGCATGGGTTGGGTTGATGAAAGGAGGAAGTTATACGTTATATGTGTAGCGGTTTATACAGTGATCTGTTATATGTTGTAGCGGCTAATGCCGTGAACTGTTATACGGGCTTCGGCCATTAAATGTTATACGGGCTTCGGCCATTATATGTTATAAGGGCTTCAGCCATAATATGTTGATGAGCAGCATGACTGCCATCTTGGCGTGTAGCGGTGTGGGTTGATTGTAGAAATCCCCAATGGTGTGAACGGTTGGTACGGGGGCGTGTAGCGGATGGAAACCTAGGCAAACGGGTTGGGCCTTGCATATTGTATGTTATTTGCTATATTATGTTTTATATTCTGCTTTATGGGCCTAAGGCCCAAAATCTAGTGGTGCATGAGGGTTGCACACTGAGTCTCGCGACTCACCCTTTTAATTAACATTTCAGGTGATACCTAGTGCTTTGGACCGGGCTGGAGAGGAACGCAAGGTGGCCATGCAGAAGAATATGAAGATTTGGCAAAAAGACTCTAGTTAATTATTTTATATTGTATTTTTTTTAATTTAATGGATTTTAAATCTCGTTGTAATAAGGCCATGGGCCACTAGTTTATATTTTGTTTTATTTTGGGCTTTAATTACTTTTAGTTATTTAACTTCTTATTGAACTAATGCATGTATTTAAATTTGGGTTTTTAATTCATAAAGGCATATTTTATTTAAACTATAAACTATTTATTTTTTTCGAATAAAAGAATAAACTTTAGAAAAATATTTTCTGAAAATACGACATGTTTTCCAAAATTTTCTTAGTGACATACCAGATCCGGTGGTGGTGTTTGGGCCGGGTTTGGGGTGTTACAATTAATCTTGAAATTTTTTAAAAATGATTTGACTTAGTATGTGATACACTGAGTCTCTAGCGTCGATCCTGTAAGTCTTCTGAAACTGTGATAAGTTTAAACTGAAAATACGATAGATAGTAAATTCTGAAATTACTTTAGGTAGTATACGGTGAAAACACTTTAGTCGTGTATACTGAAACTGTAGTAAAACTGAGATTGTAGCAAAATTGATAGAGACTGCAATTTGCGAAAATCACTCTGAATTATTGAAACTGTTTACATAAAACATATGCTAATAAATATCGAAACTGTAACTGATTCATAAAACTATTAATGTAGATAAAACCCAGAATCTGCGATGAGTGCACGAAGTATCCGCGGACGAGGTACTAGAGGCCGAGGTAGAGGTCGTAGAGGGGCTCGAGCTGAGTCCTCTTCACTGGGTAGTATGCCAAATCTAGACACGAGTGAGAGACCAGTGTCGCCTGCTACTGAGACTGGGTCTCAAAATTGCATGGCTGGGGACGATGCATTGTCCCAGGCTATGCTAAGGATATTGGAGAGGGTAGTTGGGCCTAATATTGGATTTGGGGGCTGTGGGTCAATTACGGAACGACTCCGGTCTAATGGAGCTGAACTTTTTATGGGTGTCACTGGAGCCACCCCTAATGTGGCCGAGTACTATAAAATAGGGGAAATTAAAATAGAGTAAGCATTACATGCTTAGTAAGTTCGTATAACAAAAAACTAAACTTACCGATCCTATTTATTAAATCTAAGCATACAATAACATGTTTTCCATCAACGTGGCAAAATTGCCTAAATACAAACATTCAATCAAACATGTTATTAACAAAATTTTCATATACATCAAGTAAGCATAGATGAGCTCATCAGGCCATATTCTTTCAAGACATTATCATTCCATCTCATAATTCTCTCCTCTTGCCAAGAGTTTTGTCTGTTGAACCATTGAAGTTCCAATGGATGCTCAAGTGGTACACTCGAGGTGTACGATTCAATAACCCGTCAATTCTTTTTCAAGAGTACCCATTAGGGCACTTAATCAAGGAACAGACTCTCGAGCCACATATTGTATAACAGGATTACGAGTCTAGGCTAAATCTTTTATTTAACGTATGCTTAGAAGAGCTAAATTAGGATTACTAGTCCAGGCTAAATCCTAATTGTAACGTATACTCGAGAGGTATTATATCAGGATTACCCGTCTGGGCAAAATCCTTTTTATAATGAGGTCAATAGGATTACTCATCCTATCTAAATCCGTCAGCAACAAATGCAGGGCTTCATGCATTTCAGGAAAGCACATATATTCATCGAAATTCAATATTCAAACGGGACTTAACCCTTTTTCAACCAATTCAAGCATGTATTCATTCTTATATTGTTACATCCAAGCAATTCACATAAATAGTAATCACATTTCATACAGCACAACATTTAATTTAACGTAATTACATGCTCGATTAAGTCACACGAACTTACCTAGACACTCGTTCGCGTATAAAATCTACTAATCTGAAACCTTTTCTTTTCCTCGATCTAACCTCGAATTTGTGTTATCTGGATCTATATAAATAAATTTAATCATCAATTTCACACATTTCATATTCATTTGGACTCAATTTATGTCCTAGATAAAATTACCATTTTGCCCCTAACTTTTCCATAAATTCCAGTTTCGTCCCTCGGCTGGGAAAATGAAATTTATGCAATTTACTCCCTATTCCAAGCCTAACCGAAATTTCAATATGGAATTTACAGCACATATTTTCTATAAATTTTAGAATTTTTCATCAATTTTCACAACTTTACATTTTAGTCCCTAAATCATGTTTTCATCAAAAATCACTTTGGAAAAGTTGTTTATGTATCAACAGCCTTTCAATTTCTACCATAGATTTCAAATTTTCAGCATATTCATCCATGACCCAACTTTCACATTTTGATAACTCATCAAATTGATCTCCCAAATAGATAGATTAAGCTATCTCAGTTTCAAAAATATCAAAATTACTAAAAACAGGTCAAGAAAACTTACTCAATTAAGCCATGAAAGTTTCTTCTCTCTCTCCTATGGTTTCCATGTATTTTAGGTTGAAGATGACATTAAAAATAAGATGATATATTTTATCATCTTTTAATTAATTTAATTATTTCAATTTCGAATTTAGTCCTTGCCCTTTTTCTAAATTTCCATGGATGAGTCACCAAAATATAAGGACCTCAAGTTTTGAATTCCATAGCTATTTAATCCTTATAGCTACTAGAATTCAACTTTTACATTTTATGCGATTTAGTCCTTGTCGTAATTAAGCACATAATCAGTAAAATTTTCTAATCAGAATTTTCACATGACATTTCTAACAAATTATGGACCATGAAATAAAATAAAAATAAATTTTATTTTCAGATTGAATTTGTGGTCTCGAAACCACTATTCCGATTTCATTGAAAAATGGGCTATTACATTTATTGTTTATGGACTTGTTAGGAAAAACATTAGTGCAAACATAGCAAGTTTTGCGAGCTTAAATGACTTATGGAGGAGGAAAGAGAACGAGCTTCTTCATTGTTATTAAAAAAACAATTGTTTTTTATTAATAAAATTTTCAACTCTGGGAGTTATTTATTTTGTGCAAGATTGTTTTCTTGTGATTTTCTAAGAGTAGTTTTCTTCTCAATTTTTTTCGAGTCGTGAGAATCCAATCAACATCTTTCAGTTTGTCAGGTATTTCAAATTTTTTTTCAGATTTTTTTTTAAAAAAAAACTGAAATAAATAATTTCCTCGCCTTATCCAAAAATATAGATATTTGTAAATACATGAAATGTTTTAAATTTATTTATTATTTTATTGTCGAATTCAAATAAGTTTAGCAGAATAAAAATTGGAATAGTTTCTTACTTAATGTAGTGTTTAAGTGAGACACTTTAGAAACTTCTTTGATTTTAGTTTTGTTTTCATCAAATAAAAGACATTTAGAAGGAATTGAACCTTTCATAGTTGTAAAAATGACAACACATTACAAAATTATTTGCACAAAAGCCATGTATGACTCGGTTTATATTTAGTGACCACGAAATATTTGTAGTTGAGCTGCAAAAATGAAAAACTCATTAAAAATTTATTTGCACTAAAACATAACATTTGTCTGAATAAGGTTTTCCTACCGGACGCAACCCTTGATATTGTTTGTGCACAAAGATCATGTACGACTTCCAGGTATGAACGGATCAAAATTAAATTATAATTTTTACGATAATAAATGAAATTTTATTATTTTAATAGTTTATATCTTTATAACTTTTAAAAAATTAAATTAAAATTTATTATTTTTAAAGGGAACAAAATATAATAAAAGGTGCCCCCCTCCAACCCACCTAATTACTCCCATGATGGTTCGGTTTGCAATTAGTTTCCACAGAATATTTATAGTTGAGTTTTGGTTCTTTAAAATTAACAAAGTATAAAACAAAGATTTATTAAAATAAAATCCCTATAAATGAGAAATTTTTTAATTGTTAATCTTATCATTTTTTTATTCTCTACTTCATCACATATATAATTTTTTTAAAAATAAATTATCAATAAATTTTGAAATTACTAATTCATTTAAATTTTAATAATCCACATGGCATCTTGTCCAATTTAACATTCGGTCTTAAACCTTATAATATAATATAATATGTTTAAAAATAAATAAAATAACAAATATTCATGTGTGATATCATGATATATATATATATATAGATATAGATATAGTTTTGAATGTTCAATCTGTTGAGAAGAGAAATAGCTGGAGTTTTTTATTAAAATAACTTAAAAAAAATAATTAATTATCAAAATGACCAACCTTTTTAATTAAATATAAAATAACTTGAAATCTACAGTAATAATTGGTGGAGCCAAATAATATAATATAAAAATTCATGTGTGATATAAATATATATTATATTATATTATAAAAATAAATAAAATAACAAATATTCATGTGTGATATCTATATATAGTTTTGAATGTTCAATGTGTTGAGTAGAGAAATAGCTAGCCTTACGGTTAACCATATCGTTCGATTTATGATCTTGCAAATGGATCTCTTAAATGTAGTCCAAGTTTACATCAATCCATTCTTTCCATCTCTGGTTCTCCTTTTTTCTCTTTTGATTTGGCTTAAACCAACAAAAAAGAAAAACCTGAATCTGCCTCCATCACCCCCAAAGCTACCTATCATCGGCAACATCCACCAGCTTGGCATGCTTCCTCACCGCTCTCTCAGAGACCTCTCAAGGAACTATGGTTCTCTCTTGCATCTACAATTGGGGTATAATCCAACAGTACTGGTTTCATCACCTGAATTGGTTAAAGAAATTGTGAAAAACCATGACATTATTTTCTCCAACAAACCAAGGACTACGGCTGTAGATATTTTGTTATATAATTGTGGGGATATGATTTTTGCACCCTACGGTGAGTTCTGGAGACAAGTTAAGAAGATTAGTGTTCTTCAGCTTTTCAGCCATCAAAGAGTCAACTCATTTCAGTTTGTTAGAGAAGAAGAAGTTGAACTTATTATCAACAAAATCCGTGGTGCTTGTCTTAAAGGAGAGTCCATTAATCTGTCAGAGATGTTAATGATGGTTGCAAGTAACATAGCTTCTCGATGCATTCTTAGTCATAAAAGTGAAGAAGAAGATGGGTGCACCAAGTTTGGGCAGTTGGGTAAGAGGTTGACGGTTCTCTTCACCGGTTTCTGTATTGGTGATATGTTTCCTTACTTGAGGTGGGTTGATGTGCTTACTGGATATGTTCCAAGTCTGAAAGCATTATCTGCGGAATTCGATGCATTCCTTGACCAAGTAATTGAGCATAGAGCTCTTGAAGTTGATGGCCAAGTTTCCAATAAAAAAGACTTCGTTTCTATCATCATGCAACTTCAAAAGGACGGCATGTATAAGATGGACCTCACTCGAGACAACATCAAAGCTATCTTACTGGTCATTCAACACTATTTCCCCCTTATTTTCCTTTTTTGACCCCCTTTTTTTTATGCCTTGAACTATAATGTGTTAATTTTGGTAATGTCAGGGCATGTTTGTGGCAGGAAGTGATACCACTACGGCGACAATAGAATGGATGATGGCTGAGCTTTTAAAGCATCCAAATGTCATGAAAAGAGTCCAACAAGAGGTAAGAACTGTGGTGGGGAACAAATCCAAGGTTGTTATAGAGGATATCAATAAAATGGAATACTTAAAATGTATAGTCAAAGAAACTTTAAGACTGCATCCGGCAGCTCCTCTTCTGGGCCATCGAAGAACATCTGCAAGTGTAAAACTAGGGGGTTATGACATCCCTTCTGATACCACAATCCTTATCAATGGATGGGCCATTCATAGAGACCCCAAATGGTGGGAAAATCCAGAAGGGTTCATCCCGGAGAGGTTTGAGGATAGCTCCAATACTGATTTTCAAGGTCAAGATTTCCACTTCATCCCATTTGGTTTTGGAAGAAGGGCATGTCCTGGGATGCAATTTGGAGTTGTTACTACTGAGTATGTGGTGGCCAATCTTCTCTATTGGTTTGACTGGAAGTTGCCTGCTGGCGAAATTCCTGAAAATTTGGACATGGCTGAACTCTACGGTCTCATTTGCCATAAGAAAACACCTCTTCGTGTTATACCTCTTTTCTCTTTTTAAAAAATAAGTTAAATGCAAAAGTTTTAGAAGCAAGGTTGATAAGGTTGCAGGCGGTTGTACAATATAATAAAAAAAATAAAAATAAAATATATGACACTGTTTCTTATCTGTATTTGTGGAGATGGTTTTTTTTATTAGTACGATGTTGGTAAATGTGTTTATATTGTAGTAAATATATAATTGTTTTTATATATTTAAACGATAAATGATTTAATAAAGTTAATTTTATATTTTACTATTATATTTTTTGGTGTTTTTACCTTTTATGTGTTGGAATATTTTCAAAATATTTATAATGTTTCAATAGTAATAACTGAAAAGTTACATCTGATCTAAAAATAATATCACTTGGTAATTAAGTAAGAGTTGTCACTATTCATAGTAATCAGTTATGTTTCTTGTCACCAAAAATTATATCACGTATCAACTTGAATAATTACATTTGTGGTTAAAGATATAACTATTCGTTTGGGTAGTTATGTCCTTATGAAGAGAGATGAGACCTTCTATAAATAGGAGAGGAATTTCATTTGTTGAATAAACCAAAGAAACATAGAAAAACGTTTCTTTTTGATCTCCCACCATCTTTTATATTATTAGATAACATAGAAAAAAGTTTCTTTATGATCTCCCACCATCTTTTATATTATTAGATTATTCTATAAAGAATTACTGCAGAAATTCTTTACAGAATTTGATATCCTTGCTGTAACACTCTAAACCCGGCCTAGAAGTTAGACCGAATCTCAGATGTTACATTGACCACCGAAGTGATCATAGGTGAATTTTTACAAAACAAATTAACATGTTGAAATGTACCATTTAATCATTTAAAATCCAGTCAGAAAAATTGCAATTAAAATATGTATATGTAAATGGAATAAAACGACTAAAACTTAAAACGGAATTTGTACCACAGTTTTATAAAACCTCATATTTCAAAGTTGAATAACAAGGTAGACACTTGAAAACACAAACTAATAGTTTATTTCCCACTGAGGCTGTTCGAGACCTCCGTACACCGAGTCCAGCGTCAGAATTCAGAAAAGGTACCTGAAAAGGAAACACTAAGAGGGGATGAGCTACTCGAGCTCAGTGTAAGTCCGAATCAATACTAAAAACAGAATCACATAACTTAATTCAGCGGTGTAACAGACTTACAGACATGATCAGAAACAGATACCAAACAAGGGCCTAACACTCCCGCACGCAATCGAAACAGAGCATACCAAGTACACGGAACACTTACACACAAATTGTACAGACAACAGAACACAGACAGATATTCGTACACCCAGTACACACAAAAGTATGCATATAAAATATTGCAGTCAGAAAATATAACCCATCCATCTAGTCAACACACCTCTCCATCCCCCAAACACACCTCATAAGAGCTGTTAAAGCTCATCCAACCAATCACACCAATTAGGACCTCGGAAAGCCCATCCAACCCTACACACCACATATGTGGACTAAGCCACTCAGATAATAATAATAAGCAATAGAGCTAGCGTATATGCTGTAATGTACAGTGCGGTAGACTGCTGTACAGGCGAGTCACAGATTAAACTGCCAGATCAAATAACGGTACGCAGCAGAGTTGATGTACGTATAGTACAGTACAATGCGGTAATTCGCTGTGCCGACATGTTGCAGTTAAACAACCAGATCAGATAGTAGTACGCAACAAAGCTGACACATGTGTGGTACAATGCGATACATCCCTGTACATATAAGTCGCAGTAGAACTGCCAGATCAGATCAAAATCAGTCTCCCTTCTCTTTACAACCCAACCCAAAATAGTTTATGCAAATGCATGTATGCATTCATTATCACAGAACAGTGACACAGTATCAAATATTCAGACAGAGCAGATATGCACACGCACCCAACAGAACAGAGTCAGTTTCAAACATCTCACACGACATTCACGGATACACTCAGGTCGAAGCCTAGATCATAATTCTTAGCCACCATGACTAAATATCAACCAAGGCAAAACACACAGACAAATGCTCAAATAAAAAAAAAACATAGAATCAAAATAGGCGTCTTAGAGCCATACGCACGTGAACTCTAGCTGTGTGGGCATGCCTAGGCCGTGTGAGAGGTCACAAGCCCGTATAAAAAGGGGCACATGGCCGTGTGACTGTGGCACACGGCCGTGTGACTGAAGCACATGGCCGTGTGACTGTGGCACACGGCCGTGTGACTGAAGCACATGGCCGTGTGACTGAAGCACACGCCCGTGTGGATTGGGGGCTTGGCCGTGGGAACAAGCCGTGTAACTCTCTGTTCATTTGTATAAATTCGAATACAGGGTTGATACGGCTGTGTGAGGGTCTCACACGCCCGTGTGCCCACTAGACACGATCGTGTATCCCAAAACACACGCCCGTGTGGAATCCCTAAATCCTCAAATTAACCACCTAGCCGTGTGGCATCAAATCACTCAAACCCTAATCCTCAAACTCACGCGCCTGTGTGCCCGAGGGACACGGCTGTGTAAGAAACGATAAAATCCCTAAATCGGCCACACGACCGTGTGGCCAAGCTGTGTGGCACCCAAATTTCACCTAGAACCCTAATTCCCAAAAACACACGTCCGTTTGAGTCGTCACACATCTGTGTGGACACTTGTGTGGTCACAAAATCACCCTAAAATAGCCCCGAAAAATGTGCTTTCAGCCCTAAAACACTTTTCGGTCCTCGTTATATCAAAATTATACAAAACCATACACATTCCAAGCATTAAACAATGATATCACATCATAGTCGACTTTTCGCAAAGTCGAGTTAGAATTGGCAAATATAATTGAAAAAGTTCGAAATCCACACCTGATTCGTGATCAAAAATGTTCGGATGCCGATTTAATGATCAGTAAATCGAAGCTCTTCAATACCACCACCGTTTACTAAAGGGAAGAGGAGAAGAAGCAAAAGATAATAAAAGACAGAATAGAAGAGGAGAACATCCAAAACAAAAGAAAATAAAATAACATAAAAAGTAAAAACAAAAATAGAAATAAAAATAAATAGTTAAATATTTTACTTAAAACAAAACCAAAATAAAACGTTTCTTCAAACGTAGACAAAGAGACTCGAACCCAGAACCCAAAGACAAACTAACACACATACAACCACCAGACCAGCAGGCCCATTCTGTCACTTAGACGCAAAACTATGCACAATAGCACACCTTTCTTTCAAACTTTAACCACTAACATCAAAACTTCTAACCCCCAAAATCCAGGGTGTTACACTTGCTATGTTGCGCTCAGTGCTCAGTGGACTATTTCCATCAATGTAAAACATAAACAATCATTAGATGTCATTGTATCCTCAAAGTTTATTTGCCAGTAGCTCTTTTGCACACCATATATAGGTGGGGGCAAATAGAACCTTAAAGAAAGTGGCATTGATACACGCATTGAAGACTTCATTAATTTTTCATAAGTTTATTTTTATCCCCACGCACCAGCATCATGTTTTGCAAGCATAGCGAAATTGTAACAAGCAAATATTAGCTCATCGATTGTCTAAGACTGATGATAAGTGGCACTGTAAGAACGTTTAAATTGCAAGAAATATAACTTTCTTCAATAGATAATCTAAACGAGTTCGTAATTCCAACTGGGGAGATGACTAGTATTGGCTATCAGAGCAACTAACTACATGGATAAAGACATAGATGTACTCACTAGAAGAATGATACATTGGACTGGACCCAAATTGAATTAATTCTAAACCCGTTTATGAATTAATTTAATTGTGGCATTTATGGTGTGACTTACCTAAATCCTAAGTTAGTCACTGATCATGCGTATGTGACTCATGTGCTCTAAAGATAATCGTGCCCATAGCCGGTATGTTAGGAACATAACTTGTGTATGGAATGTATTTATTAGAAACAATGGAATTCATAGCTCGATTAAGGAGTTAATGATATCATCTCACTAGCACTGTGTGGATTTATAAATATGAAATGTGACCATGGGTTGCTTGTTCTCGAACAAGCAATTTATCACATTCATTAGTTGACAGTGATCATATTAATAATTAAGAAGGCACATAACATGCCATTCAAACACTGTTCAAGCATTCAAACAATCACAAACCAAGTTTAAAAGTCCTTAAAACAGTCCATAATGTCCATTTACAAACCAATGAAATGGTAAACTCTAAATCCCAACAAATAGTCTTACATTGCCTTTAATTTTACAAGTTTAGAAGCCAAATCACATACTCAAAACACTAGTCTTGGATGGATCACTTGCTTGCTCACTTCTCATCATTAATCAAACTATTTTTCTGTAAAATAATCATATAAGAGTGTGAGCATAACCAAGCTCAATGAGTGTTCGTGAAAGCCACAAATAAGCCACAATATCAAAGGTTAATAGAAAGCATACTATAACATTCATTCATGGCATTGCATTAAGCATATCTCATAGTATTTCATATTGATATATTGGAATCTTATGACTATGAAACTATTCTCCAAACACGCCAACACTTCATAGAGTCTAACATATCCCATGAAGTGTAGCATATAGCTAACACTCTCCAACACACCAACATATCTCGGTAAATAGAGTCAAGCTCAACATTCCCTTATCTTTCCAACATATCTCTGGGCCTCAAAGCCTAAACATAAACATATAGGTGAGTATTCACTATCCTATGGCATGCCAATGATATCCAATGGTTCCAAAAGACCACAATGCTAACATATCTATTTATACACACATATACTTATTATTTTATGCACATTTCTACTTATCATCTAACATATATTCATAACACTTTCATATTCACTTATAATGCACTTTTCATGCACATAATGCTCAAAGAGTCATGTTCATATAGATATCATATTGTGCGTATAAAACCAACAAGCTTCTTATCATATACTGTCACATACACATAGCAATTGCAATGTCATCTCAACATGCACCACATATCATATCACATAAGCATTATTTAAGCAATAATAATAGATCGAGTAAGAAAGCTCACACTCGATACTTAGGGTAGGTGTTTAGGCTAACCTAAGCTCCCAATTAACTCAATGGATTGTGCTTATAAGTAGCAATTTCTATCACCCACCGATTCGCTTTCACTCGAACGCTGAAAGCTCAAATTAGCTATTCTTTCCTTTTCGCTTTGCTCGTAGAAGCTCCGATGGATCTAACACTTTTGATACATATTAAAACACAATATATACACATCATTTACAGTCT
Organism: Gossypium australe; assembly: GCA_005393395.2. NCBI lineage: Eukaryota > Viridiplantae > Streptophyta > Magnoliopsida > Malvales > Malvaceae > Gossypium > Gossypium australe. The sequence goes on from CM016626.1 coordinate 155,308,426, forward strand.
TAAACACATCCAAACAGCCACAAAAATGCAGATCACTCATCTTTTTTTTCTTAAATTGAAATCTAGCTAGTTTTATCAAAATCTTTGCTTTCACCATTCAATTCTTGTTTCTAATCCCTAAACATGATTTTAAACATCCTAAATATCATATCATAACATATCTAAGCCATCAAAATCATATAATTTCTTGGACCTAACTTTTTCGAAAAATTGATCATGCATGAACATTAAAAGAGGGAAAACTATCAATTCTTCAGAATTCTTTAATGATCTATTAAATTGAGTTTACAAACTTGCTATTTAGTTCAAAACAAGTTGAAAATCATTTAAAACCTTTGATTTAACTTGGAGTTTCAAATTTCACCATTTTTAGCTAAATTTTAATTCAAAACTTTAAATCTATCTAATTATCAACATATTTGATTAAATCTTGAATTGTAAGAGAAACAAGCTTAGTTCAAGCCTTTTTTTTTTCAAGCTTTCAATCCCTAAATTGGTTAGTGCAATTTAGTTATTTTCTTGTAATGAGTTTCATAGGAGCTTGATTTAGCTAGCCCATGTACCAATTTGTAAAACTATTAATTTTTTGAAAGATTTCATTATTGATAATTGAAAGTTTTAGGTGTTAAATTTATATATTTTAAGTTTAGTTGTGAAAAAAAAGACTAAATTGTAAAGTTAATTGATAGTTTCGTACATTAGGTACTAAACTGAATAAAATGTGAAATTGACTATAAAAATGAGAAATAAGGGGGTCTCTAATAGGTAATAGTGAAATCAGATTTCAAATTGGAGTTTTAAATTGAAAGTTATGTTAGTATCGATTTTAGGGACTAAATTGAATAAAATAAAAATTTTGTATAAAATGACAATTGATTATGAATTTGGTGGAATATTGATAATGTTGTATGTTTATATTAATCCATAGCTAACGTCAACTTGGATTCCTCGTGAGGAAAGGAAAAGCTAAAGTCATTGATGAATAGCTCGAAATTGTTGATTTGTATTTCTATAATTTGAATTACTTAATTTGTTGTATATTTTTATTTTATTTTTTTGTATGGTAAGTTGTTGAGGTAAGTTGAGATTGATTAGTTGAATTGAATCGGTATGTAAACGTTTGAATTTTTAGATGGAGGACTAAATTGAATAGAATTGAAAATTTTGTAATTTGATGAAAGTATGAAATTAACTTTGAATCGGGCTAAGTTATGATATTTTGTATGATAAATTGATGTACTGAACTATGAATTGAATTGATGAAATGTGAATTGGACAGATCATGAATTGGACAAACTATAACCTTATTAACTGTTCGGGCAAAGTCGGATATAGTTGGCATGTCATGGGATAGATCGAGTATGGGTTACTTCAACTTCGTTTCGATGAGTGTTGGGCACAACTTATACTTTGGTTATACTAATGAGCGTTGGGCACAATATAATTACTTCGGAATTTCCAATGAGGCACTAGGTGTCAAAATTGGTATGTTGGTTAGATCCATGTTTATGTTCGAGCCCAAGTCAAGTTAATAGGGAATTAAATTGAAAATTTGATAATAGATTATGAATTGAAATGTTATTATGAAAGAGAATGCAAACTGGATTATAAGTCTAGAGACTCAATATGGAAACTAAACGAATTAATCGATTCGATTCGGGAAAATGAAATGTTACTATGATGTACTCATATGCTAATCAATTGAATATGTATAAAATAAATTGTATAGTATGATCTCATATTATAACATGATATCTAATACCTATTTTGAATCATTTATTTTAACTTGCATTTTATTGATTGAAATTATAGAAATACCACTGAGCTATTGCTCAGCGTATAGTTCTATTTTCCGTGCACAGGTTAGGTGTAAGACACGATTCCAAGCATCAACTTCAGCATCCATTCAAAATCCTAAACTCAACAATGTTTGTGTACTCCTTTTTTCTTGTTGTTTGGCATGTACCTAGTTGGTGTTAGCTTAATGCTAATCTAAATTAAACGCTATTGTCTTATGAATGTTGATGTTTATATTGGTTAGTTATATTGTTGTAGTTGTAAACTTTGTTAAGTGATCTTATCATGTTATAAGTCTTATATGTATATATATGTATGCTAAATGGTTTGAATGGTTGATATGTGGAAAAATTGATTACATCTTATATGTATATATATATATATGCGCTAAATGGTTTGAATGGTTGATATGTGGAAAAATTGATTACATGTATATATGTATATGGAAGAACTTGGAATGTGATGCATTAGTTGGTTAGGTTATGAATGATAAAGTAATAGGCTATTTAGTTAAGGTGTGGATATGTTGGAATGTGGTTTTAAGATGCTTCTTATGATAGTTGATTATAAGGGTTTGTGTGTGTATGTGTTTATGCCTATGAAATTGGTAGGTTTAAGCAATGAATTAATAGAAACGGTATGTGACGTTACGGCGTCAAAAGCACCACATCGCGATAAGACCAAACAGTTTGTTACGTTGCGACAAGAAACTCCCTCACATCGCAGTGTCGACCATGAATTTGAAATTTTCACAATTCAGTCTTGATTCGACCTTGGGCTGACTTTAGGGCGTTCGTAAGCTCATGTAAGATCCGATAATGAATATTTATTGTGTTGTTTGCTTATAATTCCTATGATTACATGCTTGATGATGTGAATTTATATTAATTTAATTGTAGTTACTCAAGCAAAAAATGTGACATATCGTAATTGACCTTATATTATTATAATATAATAATTATTAAATAATTTTCGGTTGACCTCAAGTATACTATAAAGCAAGTGGATGAGGCATTAATTAAAAGAGTACATTTTATTGACCATTTCAAAGTTATCATATTCTTGTTGAAACGTAACTTTCGAAAACGAAAGATTATGAAATTTGGGTAGCAAAAGCAAATAATGAGTGCATTAAAAATTTGGATATGTTTTTCCTTTACCTCTTATATTATTACGTTTGGAAAAGCACGGCAGAGTTTTTAAATATTACAAAGGTTGATAAATGTCGATATTGTTAATCTTATCTTTTTTTATTCTCTAACTTTTCCTTATAATGTAATATAATATAATATAAAAATTCATGTGTGATATATATATTATGTTATATTATAAAAATAAATAAAATAACAAATATTCATGTGTGATATCTATATATAGTTTTGAATGTTCAATCTGTTGAGTAGAGAAATAGCTAGCCTTACGTTTAACCATATCGTTTGATTTATGATCTTGCAAATGGATCTCTTCAATGTAGTCCAAGTTTACATCAATCCATTCTTTCTATCTCTGGTTCTCCTTTTTTCTCTTTTGATTTGGCTTAAACCAGCAAAAAAGAAAAACCTGAATCTGCCTCCATCACCCCCAAAGCTACCTATTATCGGCAACATCCATCAACTTGGCATGCTTCCTCACCGCTCTCTCAGAGACCTCTCAAGGAACTATGGTTCTCTCTTGCTTCTACAACTGGGGTATAATCCAACAGTACTGGTTTCATCACCTGAATTGGTTAAAGAAATTGTGAAAAACCATGACATTATTTTCTCCAACAGACCAAGAACTACGGCTGCAGATATGTTGTTCTATAACTGCGGGGATATGGTTTTTGCACCCTATGGTGAGTTTTGGAGACAAGTTAAGAAGATCAGTGTTCTTCAGCTTTTCAGCCATCGACAAGTCAACTCATTTCAGTTTGTTAGAGAAGAAGAAGTTGAACTTCTTATCAACAAAATTCGTGGTGCTTATCTTAAAGGAGAGTCCATTAATCTGTCGGAGATGCTAATGTCGGTTTCAAGTAACATAGCTTCTCGATGTATTCTTAGTCATAAAAGTGAAGAAGAAGATGGGTGCAGCAAGTTTGGGCAGTTGGGTAAAAGGCTGTTGGTTCTCTTCACCGGTTTCTGTATTGGTGATATGTTTCCTTACTTGAGATGGGTTGATGTGCTTACTGGATATATTCCAAGAATGAAGGCATTGTTAGATAACGAACAAGAATGATGAAGAAAACAATACTATTATTGCGTATAGAAAAAGATACCATCTTGCAGTGCATGCATGAAGTGCATTTATAACGTTGCACTTTAACAGCTTTAACAGGTTTAATAACAGATAGCTAACAACCTAACTAACTGCTTAACAGTTAACCACCTGTAGTAGGTACTCTAACAGGCATTATCTGCGGAATTCGATGCATTCCTTGACCATGTAATTGAAGGGAATAGAGCTCTTGAAGTTGATGGCCAAGTTTCCAATAAAAAGGACTTCGTTTCTATCATCATGCAACTCCAAAAGGATGGCATGTATGAGATGGACCTCACTCGAGACAACATCAAAGCTATCTTACTGGTCATTCAACACTATTTTCCCCTTTATTTTCCTTTTTTGACCCTTTTTTTATGCCTTGAACTAAAGTGTCTTTATATTGGTAATGTCAGGACATGTTTGTCGCAGGAAGTGATACCACTACGGCGACAATAGAATGGATGATGGCTGAGCTTTTAAAGCATCCAAATGTCATGAAAAGAGTCCAACAAGAGGTAAGAACTGTGGTGGGGAACAGATCCAAGGTTGTTACAGAGGATATCAACAAAATGGATTACTTAAAATGTGTAGTTAAAGAAACTTTAAGACTGCATCCGGCAGCTCCTCTTCTAGCCCCTCGACGAACATCTGCAAGTGTAAAACTAGGGGGTTATGATATCCCTTCTAATACCACAATCATTATCAATGGATGGGCCATTCATAGAGACCCCAAATGGTGGGAAAATCCAGAAGGGTTCATCCCGGAGAGGTTTGAGGATAGCTCCAATACTGATTTTCAAGGTCAAGATTTCCACTTCATCCCATTTGGTTTCGGAAGAAGGGCATGTCCTGGGATGCCATTTGGAGTTGTCACTACTGAGTATGTGGTGGCCAATCTTCTCTATTGGTTTGACTGGAAGTTGCCTGCTGGTGAAATTCCTGAATATTTGGATATGACTGAACTCTACGGTGTCACGTGCCACAAGAAAATACCTCTTCGTGTTATACCTCGTTTGAAAAATTAAGTGAAATTCAAAAAGTTTCAAAAGCAAGGTTGATGTTGTACCAAATAATAATAAAATAAAATAAAATATGTGACCCTTATTCAATATTCTATGGAGAAGGGACTATTTTTATCGTTGGTAGTTGACATGGTGTAATATTATGAAAATGAAAACTAAAGTTTATATGTATATTTTTGTCCAACCTCCTTTTTTTAAGTTTATATTTTTACTTAAATTCTCACACTTTTCAGATGAGTTTTCAGGCCTGAACAAGTAACCCGACTTATAATCACATCTAATATAGATGCTTCACTTCTTCGATTAAATCATTGAACCACCCAACAAGGACTACAAACAACACTAGGATCTTCTGCAATAAGTTTTTGAATCCACGCGCTAAAAAAACAAGTGATATCTGAATATGTTTGAATGATTCAAAGCGATGAATACATAAAGTTATTGATATAAATTTATGAAGTATTTATAACATAGAGGACCGATAAAGAATTTTTAATTTGCGAAAGGGTATCTCTGCAACATCAGAATACGCGGAGGGATCTTTATTGCTATTTACCCATCCGCCAACAGCATAAAAGAAAATTTTGTTTCCTTTTTTCATTTTAGTGTGTTTTTTTTTAAATGGATATTTTAAATTTTTTTACACAATTTCAGTTTTCTATTATTTAGATCTAATTATACAAAATGTAAGGTTTGAATATAAAATATGTAATTTTTAAAAATATTAAATATTAAAGTTTTATTTCAAAATTGGCAAGTATATATATAATATCAATTCCTTTTTCTCGTTTTTAAAATATGAAATATGAAATTAGCTTTCCACAAATCTAACATATATCATATTATTTTAAAATTAGTTCCAATTCTTTTTAGAATTAAAAAAATAAAATCAGTTGTAACGATCCGATTTTAAATGGTGTCAAAAACGTGGTTTTGGAACCTCATTTCTGTAAGTTGAGCCATCGAGAATGGAATATAAAGATTAATGAAATTATTAAGAAAATATATTGAAAATCGGTTTAGAAATTTAACCAAAAAATCGTTAATTCAAGCTTAAGGATTAATTTAGAATTTAGATAGCAATTATCCGAAGCACCAAAATGTCTATTAAAACATTTTTCCTTTTTAAATTAGTGGGAAGTGATGATTGAAACTATTAATTATGTTAATTATGATTAATAAATATTACTTAAGTTAATAACTAATTAAGATTAGCTTAATCAATTAAACCTTTTTATACTATGCTATACACTAAGGGGAGTGGATATGGAAAGATGAATACATTCATCTTTTTCATCCCACCGTCCACCATTGAAGAAAAAAGAAAGAAAAGCTTCAAAATTTCTCATTCATTCAGCCATTCAATTGAGTAAGGTTCTTAAGCTACTTTTCTTTGATATTATATTTTTCTTTATCATGAGAGTTTGAATTAGTTAACCTGTTGATGTGTCTTTAACAAACTATGATCACAATAAAGGCAAAAATAATAAAAGCTAAAATAAATAACAACAATAAAGATAAAAATAAATAAAAGCTACAACAAATAATTTATATAAAATAATAGGTAAAAGTTTAAAAAATAACAAATAAATAAACAAATAAAAGAAAAGAAAATAATAACAAAAATAAAAGCCAATAGCAAATCAATCAATAAATAAATATTATGTACAATAGTTTAAAGATAATAAAATAATAATAATAGTAACAAAAATACAATAATAATAAATTATAATGAAAATATGTTAATAAACAAATAATAATAGTAAAAATAAATGAATAAGAGTAGTAATAATAATAATAATAATAATAATAATAATAATAATAATAATAACAAGAACAAAGTAAAATATAAAAAATATAAACAAAGAAGTAAAAAATAATAATGATAAAAAAGGAATATATATATATATATATATATATATATATAAACAATTAAGTGAATAGATGAAAATGATACACATAAATATAAAAATAAATTAATAATAAATGAATAATGTATTAAAATCAAATTGGAATAAAATTGAGAGCCCAAATTGTAAATAAAACATTAAAGGGACTAAATTAAGAGAAAAATAAAATTAAAGATCCAAATTAAAAAAAAATGAATTAGGACCCCAATGTAACGCGCATAAAAAGGGAAGGATCAAATGGGGAAATATTCCCGTCCTCCTAAACGGCGCCACTTATTGTGGGATTAAAATGAAAAATAAGTAAAATTACGGGGCCAAATTAAAAGTAAAAAATTGAAACACGCCTCAAAAGCGGAAGGACTGAGGGCGCAAATAGACCCTCAGTCCAAAAACACACGGATCCTTGGCATTTGGGTCGGGTAATCGAGTCAACCCCCCCCCAAAACGACGTCGTTTCAGGCGTTAGGGGGGTTGCCCAAAACGGTGCTGTTCTAACAGGCTATAAAAGCCAATTTTTTTTGTAAAATTTTCATTTCTTCTTTCTATTTCAAAAAAAAAATATGCTTCTCTAAATTCTCTCTGAGTGATTTTCGGCGAGGACTCCGGTGAAATTTCGGCGCCGATGGCCGTCATTGGCCGCCGTGCGCGACGGCTGGAAATCAAAAACAGGTAATTTTTCTTCTTTTTTTATACTGTATTTTAAATAAAAAAACAAGAATCTATATAGATGTATAGGCAGTAGAAAGAAAAAATAAAGAAAAGGGAGGAAACCAGTGCAAATCTATTCTCTGTATTTCGTATGTATTTGTATTTTCGTAACCCTAAAGATTGTAGGGGGTACAACAGATTTCATTCGGCTTTTTATAGCCGAAGTTAAAAAAATAAAATAAAAAATGAAAATGAAATATAATATTTTCCTTCTGTTTTCTCTGCTATTTTCTGTTGTGTTTTCTGTTTTGCTTCGCAAGTGAAAACGTTGTGGAGGCGGGGTGGCCCGAGTGCTCTGCTAGCGTGAGGCTTCGGCGCGCGTGTGGGGGCTGCTCGTGGGGGAGAGGTGCCAGAAGGTTCTAGGGTTCCTAGTCTGTTTTGGGTCATTTGGGCTGGTTCAATATCACTGTATTGGGTTAAAATTTGGGCCACTGTAATTGGGTAGTGGTTAGCATTTGGGCTCGGGTTTGATTTGTTGGGTTTAGTTTATTGGGTTTGTAATAAAAAGGGACTGTTATTGGACTTTAATATTTGGGTTTTTTGTATTTTATTATTTGGTTTTAACTTGATTAATGGGCTCGGGCGAAAATGGGCTCTTACACACACACACACACATATATATATATATACTAAATGGTTTGAATGGTTGATATGTGGAAAAATTGATTACATGTATATATGTATACGGAAGAACTTGGAATGTGATGCATTAGTTGGTTAGGTTATGAATGATAAAGTAATAGGCTATTTAGTTAAGGTGTGGATATGTTGGAATGTGGTATTAAGATGCTTCTTATGATAGTTGATTATAAGGGTTTGTGTGTGTGTGTGTTCATGCCTATGAAATTGGCAGGTTTAAGCAATGAATTAGTAGAAACAGTATGTGACGTTGCGACGTCAAATGCACCACCTCGCGATAAGACTAAACAGTTTGTCACGTTGCGACAAGGAACTCCCTCACATCGCAATGTCGACCATGAATTTGAAATTTTTACAATTCAGTCCTGATTCGACCTTGGGTAGGGCGTTCGTAAGCTCATGTAAGATCCGATAATGAATATTTATTGTGTTGTTTGCTCATAATTCCTATGATTACATGCTTGATGATGTGAATTTATATTAATTTAATTGTAGTTGCTCCGACAACAAATATGACATATCGTAATTCGGACTCCACAATCGAGTTGTATATCGAGTGTTACATCAACTAAGTTCAATAAAATAAAAATTGGAGCAATTCCTTAGTTGTTGTGGTCTCTGAGTGAGACACTTTCAGAAATTTCTTTGATATTAATTTGTCTTCATCAAAATTAATTGTCATTGACGAGACATCAAACATAAGTGGTTTAGAAGGAATTGAACCTTTCATAGTTATAAAAATGACAACACGTTAGAAAATTATTTGCACTAAAAAAAACCAACATTTGTCATTTTGATTTTTGTTGATAAATTTAAAAACAAAACATTGGTGAAGAAGATTTTCTTACCAAATGCAACCCTTAATATTTGTTTGGGCACAAAAACCATGTATGATTCGACTTGCAATTAGTGATTACGAAATATTTGTAGTTAAGCTGAAAAATGAAAAAACATATTAAAAAAATTATTTGCACTTAAAAAATAACAACATTTGTCATTTTGATTTTGCTTGATTTTAAAAAAACTATGGTGAATAAGTTTTTTTTTTTCTCACTAAACACAACCCTTAATATTTGTAGTTGAACTGCAAAAATGAAAAACACATTAGAAAATCATTTGCACTAAAAAAATAGCATTTGTCATAAACTTCGCTGAATTAGGTTTTCTTACGAGACGCAGCCCTTAATATTGTTTACGCACAAATGATTCGATTTGCGATTAATGTGTACGCAATATTTATAGTTGAGTTTGGATTTTTTAAGGTTTGTAAAATATAAAACAAGATTTATTAGAATAAAATCCATATTGTTAATCTTATCATTTTTTATTCTCTAACTTTTCCTTGTAATATAATATAAAAATTCATGTGTGATATAATATATATATATATATTATATTATATTATATATATAAAAATAAATAAAATAACAAATATCATGTGTGATATCTATATATAGTTTGGGATGTTCAATAGCTAGCCTTACGTTTAACCATATCGTTTGATTTATGATCTTGCAAATGGATCTCTTGAATGTAGTCCAAGTTTACATCAATCCATTCTTTCTATCTCTGGTTCTCCTTTTTTCTCTTTTGATTTGGCTTAAACCAGCAAAAAATAAAAACCTGAATCTGCCTCCATCACCCCCAAAGCTACCTATTATCGGCAACATCCATCAACTTGGCGTGCTTCCTCACCGCTCTCTCAGAGACCTCTCAAGGAACTATGGTTCTCTCTTGCTTCTACAACTGGGGTATAATCCAACAGTACTGGTTTCATCACCTGAATTGGTTAAAGAAATTGTGAAAAACCATGACATTATTTTCTCCAACAGACCAAGGACTACGGCTGTAGATATGTTGTTCTATAACTGCGGGGATATGGTTTTTGCACCCTATGGTGAGTTTTGGAGACAAGTTAAGAAGATCAGTGTTCTTGAGCTTTTCAGCCATCGGCAAGTCAACTCATTTCAGTTTGTTAGAGAAGAAGAAGTTGAACTTCTTATCAACAAAATTCGTGGTGCTTATCTAAAAGGAGAGTCCATTAATCTGTCGGAGATGCTAGTGTCGGTTTCAAGTAACATAGCTTCTCGATGTATTCTTAGTCATAAAAGTGAAGAAGAAGATGGGTGCAGCAAGTTTGGGCTGTTGGGTAAAAGGCTGTTGGTTCTCTTTGCCGGTTTCTGTATTGGTGATATGTTTCCTTACTTGAGATGGGTTGATGTGCTTACTGGATATATTCCAAGTATGAAGGCATTATCTGCGGAATTCGATGCATTCCTTGACCATGTAATTGAAGAGCATAGAGCTCTTGAAGTTGATGGCCAAGTTTCCAATAAAAAGGACTTCGTTTCTATCATCATGCAACTCCAAAAGGATGGCATGTATGGGATGGACCTCACTCGAGACAACATCAAAGCTATCTTACTGGTCCTTCAACACTATTTTCCCCTTTCTTTTCCTTTTTTGACCCTTTTTTATGCCTTGAACTGAAGTGTCTTTATTTTGGTAATGTCAGGACATGTTTGTGGCAGGAAGTGATAGCACTACGGCGACAATAGAATGGACGATGGCTGAGCTTTTAAAGCATCCCAATGTCATGAAAAGAGTCCAACAAGAGGTAAGAACTGTGGTGGGGAACAGATCCAAGGTTGTTACAGAGGATATCAACAAAATGGATTACTTAAAATGTGTAGTTAAAGAAAACTTAAGACTGCATCCGGCAGCTCCTCTTCTAGCCCCTCGACGAACATCTGCAAGTATAAAACTAGGGGGTTATGATATCCCTTCTAATACCACAATCATTATCAATGGATGGGCCATTCATAGAGACCCCAAATGGTGGGAAAATCCAGAAGGGTTCATCCCGGAGAGGTTTGAGGATAGCTCCAATATTGATTTTCAAGGTCAAGATTTCCACTTCATCCCATTTGGTTTCGGAAGAAGGGCATGTCCTGGGATGCCATTTGGAGTTGTCACTACTGAGTATGTGGTGGCCAATCTTCTCTATTGGTTTGACTGGAAGTTGCCTGCTGGTGAAATTCCTGAATATTTGGATATGACTGAACTCAACGGTGTCACGTGCCACAAGAAAATACCTCTTCGTGTTATACCTCTTTTGAAAAATTAAGTGAAATTCAAAAGTTTCAAAAGCAAGGTTGATGTTGTACCGTATAATAATAAAATAAAATAAAATATGTGACCCTTATTCAATATTCTATGGAGAAGGGACTATTTTTATCGTTGGTAGTTGACATGGTGTAATATTATGAAAATGAAAACTAAAGCTTATATGTATCTTTTTTACTAACCTCCTTTTTTAATGTTATATTTTTATTTAAATCCTCACACTTTTTAGACGAGTTTTAAGGTCTGAACGAGTATCCCAACTTATAATCACATCTAATATAGATGCTTCACTTCTTCAACTAAATCATTGAACCACTCAACAAGGACTACAAACAACACTAGGATCTCCTGCAATAAGTTTTTGAATCCACGCGCTAAAAAAACAAGTGATAGTCGATTACTGATTTTTGAGTCTGAATATGTTTGAATGATTCAAAGTGATAGAATACATAAAGTTATTGATATAAATTTATGAAGTATTTATAACATAGAGGACCGATAAAGAATTTTTAATTTGTGAAAGGGCATCTCTGCAACATCAGAATACGCAGAGGGATCTTTATTGCTATTTACCCATCCGCCAACAGCATAAAAGAAAATTTTGTTTCCTTTTATTTCATTTTAGTGTGTCCTTTTTCTTAAATGGATATTTGTAATTTTTTTACACAATTTCAGTTTTCTATTATTTAGATTTAATTATACAAAATTTCTATAGATCTAACAGATCATGTAAGGTTTGAATATAAAATATGTAATTTTTAAAAAATATTAAATATTAAAGTTTTATTTCAAAATTGGCATGTATATATATAATATCAATTCCTTTTTCTGGTTTTTAAAATATGAAATATGAAATTAATTTTTCACAAATCTAACATATATCATATTATTTTAAAATTATTTCCAATTCTTTTTAGAATTAAAAAAAATGAAATCAGTTGTAACGATCCGATTTTAAATGGTGTCAAAAATGCGGTTTTGGAACCTCATTTCTGTAAGTCAAGCCCGCGATGATGGAATATAAAGATTAATGAAATTATTAAGAAAATATATTGAAAATCGGTTTAGAAATTTAACCGAAAAATCGTTAATTCAAGCTTAAGGATTAAATTGTAAAAGTTCAATCACTATTGAATTTTAATTTAGAAAAGACTTTAAGATTTAGATAGCAATTACTCGAAGTACCAAAATGTCTATTAAAACATTTTTCTTTTTTAAATTAGTGGGAAGTGATGATGGAAACTATTAATTATGTTAATTATGATTAATATATATTACTTAAGTTAATAACTAGTTAAGATTAGCTTAATCAATTAAACCTTAAACTATGTTATATACTAAGGGGAGTGGATATGGAAAGATGACTACATTCATATTTTTCATCCCACCGTCCACCATTGAAGAAAAAGAAAGAAAAGCTTCAAATTTCTCATTCATTCAGCCACTCAATTGAGTAAGGTTCTTAAGTCACTTTTCTTTGATTTTATATTTTTTTTAATCATGGGAGCTTGAATTAGTTAACCTATTGATGTGTCTTTAACTAACTATGATCACAATAAAGGCAATCGCACCTATCGTTTAATAGTATAGTTATGGTAAGACCGGTAATATCGTATCCACAAGGACCAAGAGTACTAGTAATTATTATCTTTCTATTATCTAGCCTTAGAATTGGAATGATTTCTTTTAAACTAAAACTAATTAAGAACACGACAGAGAATGAATTGGGAAAATACTTTTTTAGACAACTTTATGAGAGAGACAATACCCAAGGAAGAATTCACCTAGACTTCACTTATTACTTTTGATTCATACGATTTACTCACTTGACTTAATCCGTAGAAATCCCTAACTTATGTTAATATCTCTAGGTTGATTAATTGGAATCTCTTTCTAATTAATATCCGTAGAACAACTGACTCTAGGTTGATTAATTGAAATCTCTTTCTAATTAAAACCCCTATTGTCGCATTAACTCGATCTATGGATCCCCTTATTAGATTTGACTCTAATCCGACAGATTTATGCCGCCCTATTTTTAGGGTTGCAATCAACTCCGCTTAATTGTGTTGATCTACTCTTAAACAAGGACTTTTGCTCCTCTGAATAAGCACATTCGACTTGAATCAATAACCTGAATTATCAAAACAAGAATAAGAACTCACAATTAAGAATAAGAACAAGTATTTATCTTATAAATCAAATAGTAATAAGATCCGTCTTAGGTTTCATCCCCTTAGGTATTTAAGGGATTTAGTTCATACTGATAGAGGGAAAGATCTTAAAATAAGGAAAACTACAAAACATAAGAAAACCCAAAAACTTCAAGAGAAATTGATAGGAGATCTTCAGTCTTGATGGAGATCCTTCTTCCAAGCGGCTCCCGATGGCTGTTTTCGAGTATTTTCTGCTTTCTACTCTGTGTCTCCTATTAGGTTCTCCCCTAAGGTGTTTTTATAGGCTTTGGAGAACCTTTCTTGGCGCACAAGTAACCTTTTCTGAATAGAATTAGACTTGGGTCCGACAGGAACACGCCCGTGTTTGATAGCCTTAGGTCGTGCTTGATTCTGCTTGTCACACACGGTCGTGTTTGATAACTTAAGCCGTGTTCGATTCTGCTCGTCATACACGACCGTGTGGTCTTCCTGTATGTGACAGTTCAAGCCATGTTGATTTCCAAGGTAAGCCCATTTTGTCCCTTTTTGGCACGTTTCTCGTTCTTTTCGACTCCCTAAGCTCTCCTGAGTGTATAACATGAAATTAAAGGATTAGAAGCATTTTATTCATCAAATCTAATGAAAATTCATCCAAAAATAAGCCAAGTATGGGGTAAAAATATGTATAAATTATGGTTTATCAAATATCCCCACACTTAAGTGATCGCTGAAATCAGAGTCTTAAAATTTATAAAAAGAATGATCGAACCTGCAAACTAACTCTGACAACGATTAAAGGCAAGTGTACCTATCGAACAGTAGTATAGCTTAGGCAAGACCGGATTGTCGAACCCAAAGGAACTAAAAGTACTAATACTAACCTTCTTTTTATTATCTAGCCTAAAATAAGTGAAGTTATTTAAATCTAATCTAACTACTACTAAGCTAAAGACGCAAAGACAAAAAGAATGAATTGGCAAATAACTTGAAGGAAGACTCAGTTGATTTAAGACGATACCCTCAGGAAGAATCCACCTAGACTTCACTTGTTATTTAACCCTGAACCATACGATTTATTCACTTGACTTGATCCGTACGATTCCCTAAGTTATATTAAACCCTCTCTCGAAGCGAATAATAACTAACCCTAAGTTAATTAATTGAATTCTCTTTCTAATTAATAACCCTCTAGAATAGCAGTAAATCGATCTATGGATTCCCATATTAGATTTCACCCTAATCCGGCAAAATCTTGTCACCCTATCTCTAGGCGCGCGAACAACTCCGCTTTAATTATGCTAGATCTATTCTTAAGCAGGGACTTTTGCTCCTCCACCTAAGAACATTTGACTTGAATCAATATCCCGGAAACATTAACACAAGAATTAAGCGCACATAATTAAGAAAAAATCAAATATTTATCTTATAGTTCAGAAAACAATAACAAGATTTATCTAGGTTTCATCCCCTTCAGGTATCTAAAGGGTTTAGTTCATATAAAATAAAGAAAACATCTCAGAAGAAAAGGTAAAACAAAACATAAGAAATCCCTAAAACTCCCTGAAGGAATTGAAGGAGAGATCCACTGTCTTGAGTAGAATTCCGGCTTCTTGAGATGGATCAACTAGCTATCTTCGAGTGATTCCCACAACTCTGACCTTTTCGGCTTGGCTCCTTGGCCTAGCTAACCGCCCCCTTTCAGGTAACACTTAGGGGGTTTATATAGGCTCTTGAAATGTGTTTCTTTGCCCCAAAGTATCCAAATCTGAATGAAATTGCTCTTTGCCACGACAGGGACACGGCCATGTCACACGCCCGTGTGACTAGTCTTCAAGCCGTGTTCGGAATTCTTTAATGAGGCACGGCCGTGTGAATCAGGGGTAAGGCTGTGTTCTAGATGATTAATGCATCTCGGCCGTGTGGGCTTAAGTCCAGGCTGTGTGGATTTCGTGATATGGCCCATTTACTCCGTTTTGGGCCCGTTTTATGTTCTTTTCATCCTTGGGTACCTTCCTGGGTATAAGACATGAAAAGAAAGGATTAAGAGCACCTTTTTACATAAATCGAGGCTTAAATCATTCAAAAGCATACTAAATGTGGGATTAAAATATGTTACTTTTACGGTTTATCAAATACACCCACACTTAAGCTTTTGCTTGTCCTCAAGCAAATTTCTCAACTTACAATTAAAACAAACTTTCCATAATTCATAATTCCTATCAACAATGTCTCATCATAATTCATAGATAATTTATATATGGATGATTTAACTCGAAGAGTTCTAAAAATTCAAACAATCAAAGTCGTACATTTGTAGCATAAAAACGTAGGTGTCTCCCCTTATCTAAATAATTACCTTTGATTCAAAATCGACAAGGATTGACATCCTCACTAAATATCACTCAAATCACTCGAGGTGTTTAAGGTTCAAAATTAAGCTCTCAAAAGTCGAACCTGAAAAGTTAATCCCATAGGCTTGCCTGAAAATCAAACTGTAAAATGAGATGATAAACAGATCAAAAGGTCTTTATCAGGGTTGTAACGGGGCTAGGGTTAAAGGTGTGGAATAAGGCTGAATTAGAAGGCTAGAATCGAGATTGAATTGACAAGTACCTACCTAGAAAACACTGAGATAATATTTACATTAACTGAAAAGTAATAATCCTTCTAACACGAGCTTTTCTTTCGAAAAATAGTCTTTAACTGTATAAGCTCACCACTAATACTGAATATACTTCGATTTTTTTTTGTTTTTTTAGAACAATAATAAAATATGAATTCAACTACTGAACTAATTTACTTAGGTAACTTAATCAAATCATATCTCGATCAAAGGGTAGTCAAAAAGAATGGTGATAACAAATACAAAGGGGTTTTGGGTTAATATTAGGTGAGTCAATAAAAAGGGTTGTTAGGATTAAACGGGGTTCACTAGGAGTTAATTATGGAGGTAAGCTTTTTAGTGGAGTAAGTGGGTTAAATCCTAGGTGCCTTTATCATCTCGGTATATCAAATCATAAATGTGGTCTTAACATGTATAATCAAGGCAAGTTCTAGAATAACAGTTCATGGTTAACACACTCATAATCAATCAAGTGAACATGAAAAAGGATATATGCTCTATAAGGCTCAAAATCTCACAAAAATTATGGGTGTTTTGACATCATCCTCGTAAATTTCAAACTTCCAGATAATATTCAGATTCAACTCGATAACCTAGCAAAGATTTTAATTCTGAAAAATAGACTTATCATGCTTGATTCTCTAATATTCTTCTAATTTAATCATCAATGCACAATTTACTATGACTTAATCTAAAACATATCAATAAAAATCATAAACATCAGAAATTTCATCCTAATTAGTAATATGAGGAAATTACTTAAAAACAAGAATAAATTCAGAGATTTGAGAATAATGAAGAAAGTTAGGCTGGATTTGAGAATAATGCACAAAGTTAGGCCCTTTCATCAATTAAATATTCACCCCCTCACACTTAAGATGTACATTGCCCTCAATATACAAAGATGTATATAAAATTTTTAAGAGAGAGGGAGAGGTGAAACTTCCTGAATTTGGATGGTTTCCCAGAGTTGGAAGTCGATAGGGGTTGTGGCTGCTGCCGAGCTCTGCGCTAGATGAAGAAATTGGGGAGCTCGTAGAGAATTAGCCAGGATTTATTAAGACATATTTAAAATAAACGAAATATATAACTAAAAATAAGAAAGAAAAGGGAAAGGAGACTAAGAAGGAAAATAAACTAAGACTGAAAGATAAAAGGGCTTGAGAATCCTTATTGGTAGATGGTTCGTGAGGTGGGTGTGACTTCTAAGGTGACGGAGGTGCTGGCGGTGGCAGAAGTGGCGTGATTCCCAAGCAGCCTTTTGAACTTCTTAGGCTGCGGTGGTGGTGGTCGTGATTCCCAAGGTGTGATTCCCTAGCAGCCTGAAGAACCTAACACTAAGAAATTAAAATATATTAAACTAAAGTAAGTATAAGATTGTCAAAGAGAAGGAAATTGAAGCAAAGGAGAAAAGAAAAAGAAAAGATAAATGGTCTCAAAAACCCTTGGCTTGTTATTGGAATGAAGCACCGGCATGAGCTTATAAATATCGGTCTCCCTAAAGAGACTATGCTTGCCTTCTTCCACTTCTTCGGCATTGATATTTGTGGCTCAAGAGTCGGGAGACTTTGTTATGGAGATGGGAGAAAAAGGAAGAAACGAGAATCAGAAAAGTAGTGGAAAGTGGATGAGAAGAATAGGGAGGGGGTTGGTGTTTAAATAGAGGCTCTATTCTGGTACTTTCCCACGCCCGTGGGCTGAGGGCGTGTCGATACACACGGCCACTTCGCACGGCCGTGTGTATAGGCGTGTTGTTTCTCCATGCCCGTTTTTCAGCCAGCCACGCCTGTTGGTGGCAAATCAGCATGTTGGCACGGGCGTGTTCTGCCCGTGGTTTGCAAGTCAGTAGCTTCACACGGTCATAGGGCACGACCGCGCCATTTTGTCGGTGCCCGTGGGGGAGTGGTTGAGTCCGTGAATTCAAAAGTTGGTTGGGACTGATTCGTACCGCCTCTGCTATGTCAGTACGGAGATTTTGGTGGTCCACATGGCCACGGTCATGGCCGTGTGCAAGGCCGTGTGGCTTGGAAATCTGCACTTTTGTGTTAGTTTAACAACTAAATTTTTAGAACTAAGAAAAGAAAAGAAACTGAAAATAAATGTGAAAGTAAATAGGGTTAGTGCTCGGGTTGCCTCCCGAGGAGCGCTCGTTTATAGTCTTAAGCTAGACTTTCATTGTATTTGAGAAAAAGAATCAATGAGGTTTAAAATTTTGAATATCTTTCCTCATGCTTACAGTTCTATTTTCTTACCTTAAAAGTGCCGAATGTTGGATTGCTTACCTCGACTGTTTCGTGTGAGAAGATATTATGTACCTTAAGAAGAATTTCTTCGTTTACTTTCAGGACTGATGTGGTGATGTGAGGGTCGTCTTTGTCGAACAGTACCTTGTCTCCTATTTTGACGTGGTTTGATGTTCCTATGAGCTCTTCTGGGGGCTCCTTCGGCTTTACTTCGTGCGGTTCCTGTTCCTCTTTGATTTGTGTTTTCTACTCTTTTAGTTTGTCGATCCTAAGGCTTTGTTCCTTATGTGATCCTTCTTTGTTGGTATTAGGTCCATGATTTAACTCAAGTTTGTATCCTTGTGGTGTTTCCTGGGATGAAAGTTGCACAAATTGATTATCAATTGAATTGTCTTTCTTACCTTCATCGATTGTTGTCCTAGCCGAGTCAAGAGCTTGAAGACTAATTGATTCGTCACCTACACAAAGTATAAGTTCTCTTGTGGCAACATCAATTTTAGTCTTGGCAGTTGCTGGGAAGGGTCTTCCTAAAATTAAGGGAATTGAATTATCCTCATCCATGTCTAAGACAACAAAATCTACTGGGAAAACGAATTTATCAATTTTTACAAGAACATCTTCGATAATACCCCTAGGAATTCTAACAGTTTTATCAGCTAATTGAATGCTCATCCTAGTCTGTTTGGGTTTCCCTAGACCTAGTTGTTTAAACATTTTGTAAGGGCATGACATTTATTGTAACACCCTCTAACCCGTATTCGTCGCTTGATTAGGGTTACGAGGCATTACCCAACATAACATAACCCCAAACAAGCATTCATAAATAAATAATTTAAATACCTATCATTTGTTTATTCAAATATTGTAATCAACTAACATGTAATAAAATTTAACTACTTATCTATGGATTCCCTTATTAGGTTTCACCCTAATCCGGTAAAATCTCGTCACCTATCTCTAGGCGCGCGAGCGAATCTGCTTTAATTATGCTAGATCTATTCTTAAGCAGGGACTTTTGCTCCTCCACCTAAGAACATCTGACTTGAATCAATATCCCAGAAATATTAACACAAGAATTAAGCGCACATAATTAAGAACATATCAAATATTTATCTTATAGTTCAGAAAACAATAACAAGATTTATCCAGGTTTCATCCCCTTCAGGTATCTAAAGGGTTTAGTTCATATAAAATAAAGAAAACATCTCAGAAGAAAAGATAAAACAAAACATAAGAAATCCCTAAAACTCCCTGAAGGACTTGAAGGAGAGATCCGCCGTCTTGAGTAGAATTCCGGCTTCTTGAGATGGATCAACTAGCTATCTTCGAGTGATTCCTACAACTATGACCTTTTCGGCTTGGCTCCTTGGCCTAGCTAACCACCCCCTTTCAGGTAACACTTAGGGGGTTTATATAGGCTCTTGGAATGTGTTTCTTCACCCCAAAGTATCCAAATCCGAATGAAATTGCTCTTTGCCACGACAGGGACACGGCCATGTCACACGCCCGTGTGACTAGTCTTCAAGCCGTGTTCGGACTTCTTTAATGAGGCACGGCCGTGTGAATCGGGGGTAAGGCCGTGTTCTAGATGATTAATGCAGCACGGCCGTGTGGGCTTAAGTCCAGGCTGTGTGGATTTCGTGATATGGCCTATTTACTCTGTTTTGGGCCCGTTTTATGTTCTTTCCATCCTCGGGTGCTTTCCTGGGTATAAGACATGAAAAGAAAGGATTAAGAGCACCTTTTTACATAAATCGAGGCTTAAATCATCCAAAAGCATACTAAATGTGGGATTAAAATATGTTACTTTTACGGTTTATCATTAAGCCTTTGCTTGCCCTCAAGCAAAATTCTCAACTCACAATTAAAATTAACTTCTTCAATTCATAATTCTAATTAATAATGTCTTATCTTAATTCACAGATAATTCATACATTGATAATTTAACTTAAAGAGTCCTTAAAGATTCAAACAATCGAAGTCACAAATTTTTGTAGCATGAAATCATAGGTGTTTCCCCTTATCTAAATAATTACCTTTGATCTAAAACTGACAAGAATTGACATCATCACTAAAGATTCACTCAAATCACTCAAAGTGTTTACTGTTCAAATTAAGCACTCAAAAGTAAAACATGAAAAGTTATTACCATAGGCTTGCATGAAAATCAAATCTCCACCACTATAAAATGAGATGATACACAAATCAAAAGGTCTTAAAAGGGTTATAATGGGGCTTGGGTTAAATGTGTGGATAAAGGGTGAAAAAGAAGGTTAAAATCGAGGTCGAATTGACAATTTACCTAACTAGAAAAATGAACTAATACTGAATAATTATATCAATTGAGAACTTATCACTAATAACACGAGCTTCTTCTAAAGATGTGAAATTAACAGTTTAAGCTCATAGAACTAATAATGAATAAATTTCCAACATTTTTTTAGAATAAGAACACGATATAAGATGAATTTAACAACTGAAATAAATAATATAGTTAGGCAACTGATCAAATCAAATCTCGACAAAAGGGGAGTTAATAAAGTAGGAGAAGGAAAAATTGGGTTTTGGGTTAATATTAATGGGTGAGTCAAGAAATGGTTTATTAGGCTCAAAAGGGGTCACTAGGGGTTAATTATGAAGGTAGGCTTTTAATGGAATAATTGGGTTAAAACCTAGGTGTCTTTATCATCTTAGTATATCAAATCAAGGGTGTGGTCTCGACATGCATAATCGAAGCAAGTTCTAGAATAACAAATCAATATTAACACACTCATAACCAACAATAAAGTGAGCAAGAAAAGTACATGCTCTAAAAAGCTCAAAGTCTCACAAAAAATTATAGTTTTTGATTTCAACCTTGCGAATTTCAAATTTCAAAGTAACATTTAAATTTAGGGAAATAACCTAATAAATTTTTAATTCGGAAAATAGACTTATCATGCTTGATTCTCTAATGTCTTAAAGTTTAAACCATCAATGCACAATTACCTATGACTTAATTCAAAACATATCAATAAAAATCATAAGTTAATAGAAATTTTATTCTAATAGTAATATGAGAAAATTACTTAAGAACAAGACATAATTCAGGGATTTTCTAATTATACTATAGTTAACCTCCCCACACTTAAGATGTACATTGTCCTCAATGTACAAAGATAGATAATGAAAATAGATTAAGAAAATCATAAGATAGGGAGAGAAGTGAAACTTCCTGAATTACGGATGAACTCCTTAGAAATAAGCATGATGAACTAGGCAGAGGTGAATGGTGAGAGAATACTCCAGTAGTTTGGTCGTTCCTTAATAGCACCTTGAACCTTTTGAAATTGAGGAGGAGTCATCAGTAAAGTTTTAGGGAGTTTAAGTAATTGACTTCTTTATGGGTACTCGATAAGAAACAACCAAAGATATAAAGAAATCAAAATATACTAATATAAATTAAAGACAAGAAAGATAAAGGGAAAGAATTTAAAAATAAAAATAAAAGAAAAAGAAAAAATAAATGGACTCAAAGGTCCTTGTCTTGTCGAGCCAATGAAGCAGCCGGCATGAACTTATAAGAAAGGTATATCTGCTGTACAGTGGTTGCGCATGGGGAGACCGTGCCGGAATCCTTTCGCTTTTTCGAAGCGGAAATGACGGCCTTGGTCTTGCCTCGAGTAATAGTCATTGTGTGCCTAAAAATGAGTTGCAATAATTCAAGCATCACCACAGGTAATATCTAAATAGTCATAAATAACAGAATATTCCTAACAAAAGTAGTATTTTTAACAATATTAACTTATGGTACCCTAAACTAAATCTAAATGGCATGAAGAATAAGAACAACATAATAAAGAAAATAAAAATAAAAATACATAATGGAAAATAGATATGACTTCAAAAATAAAGGGGAAAAAGAGTGGCCAACGGTGGCAAGGATGGTGGTTGGTGTGGTGGCGGTGTAAAGAAGGAATAAGGGAAAGGGGGGAAGGGAAAAGAAGGAAGAAAGACAATGGAAAAGAAAATGGAAAATGGAGGTTTCGGGTTAGGGAAGAAGGGATGAAGGAAGAAGGTGAAGGAAGAGAGCAGTGGTCGGAAAGGGGTGCGATGGCTAGGGTTTAGGGGCAGAAGATTTGGGGAAGAAAGTGAACAAAAGAAGGGGGTTTTGTAACAGCCCGAATTAGACCCTAGTCGGAACAGTGGTTTCGGGACCACAAATCCGAGGTTGAAAAAATTTTTGGAATTATTTTTTATGTTTATTATATGTGATATTGCCTGTGTGAAAATTATGTGTGGTAATTTTATCGACTGTGTGTTAAATTACGAAAAAGGACTTAATCGCATAAAGTGTAAATGTTGTGTGTTGATTGTTGAGTGTTTAATTGTTGTTGTCTTTGTAATGTTGAGGCCTTATGAGACAATTAAACCATTATGTATTTAGTGGATGGTGGATGGACATTTATAACCAATTATAATATATGTTATAATGTTTTATTATAAGGGTAAAATAGTAAAGTTTGTAATATTATGTATTAAATAAAATAAAAATAAAAATGAAACCATGTTCATCTTCTTGGTTTCAAAATTAGAAAAGAAAAAGGAAGAAAAGCTTTGAAATTTCAGCTAGGGTTAAGCTTGAATTAAGGTATGTTTGAGCTCGGTTTTTGATAATTTTTACGTTTTCGTGACCGTTGCTTCGTGCTCTTTCAAACCCATGCTTAAATTTTGTGAATTGATGATGTTGTTGAAAAGTACCATTGATGAATATGTGAGTTCTTGAATGTTTGATGGTGGAAAATGAAAGATATGTATTTGATGAATATAATTTATCTTTGAAGTTTTGATGAATTTGTGTAATTTGAGCTTAATTGTGAAAATGAGAAATAGAAGGACTAAAATGTGAAATAAATGAAATGTGTGGGCTTGAATTAGCATGGGAAGAATTCGGCTAAGCTTGTGTGAGTAGAAATTTGATGTATTTTGTGATTTTATGAATTAGGGACTAAAGTGTCGAAATGTGAAAATGTAAGGGCTATTTTGTAAAATGCCCTAAATAAGTGTGTGTGGACTAAATAGAATGAATTGGTGATTGAATGGATTGAATTTGAATGTGTATAGACCAAGAGAAGAGAGATTCGGATCGAGATCGAGGCAAAGACAAAGTTCTCGATTAATCGATCGTTTCGATATTCGACGTCCGAGGTAAGTTCGGATATAATTCATGTATTTAGATATGTTTAATGCTATGAAATGAATGTTATGATATTATTGAATTATGAATGTTATGTGAATGCTTGAGTTATGTGGCACTAAGTGTGTGTATTCGGAAATGTGACCGAGATGATTAGCACTGTGTGTGCGAAATAATATAAGCTTTGACTTTGTGGATGGCATTGTGTGTGCGATACTGATCAGTTTGATATAGATGCACTAAGTGTGCGATGTTAAATTGAGTTTTCAGCTAATGATTTGGGCACCAAGCGTGCGATTGAACCGAATAAGGGACGAAAGTTGATCGAAATGAAGTAGTGAGAATTCAGTAGTAACTAAGTGTTGGCTAAGGTACGTTCGGAACCTATGTGGTTGATGAAGCTTATGAATGAGATTATTGAAGGCTAATTGAGCACATTAGTTTGGATGATAGGGTACAAATGTGTTTGTGAATTAATCTATGTGATGGTTGGTTTAAGTATAATGTTTTATGTTACGAACTTACTAAGCTTTGAAAGCTTACTGTGTGATTTGTTTTTCTGCTTTACAGTGTCAGTAAAGCTAGCTCGGATTCGAGGATCGTCAACATCTCAATCACACTATCGGCAATCTATTTTGGTACTTTAGAAGATGTGTATATGTGAATATGGCATGTATAAGCTAGTTGTTTTAAAATATGTTTGAGATGTGTAATTAGCCATGAGATGTGGCTAGATAAATGTTGGCAATATGAATATGTGGGTTTGGTGTATGAAGTATGTCTTGATATGTTTTGATGGTATTAATAAATTCTTGTGAATGGTAAGTTTGAGGATG
The DNA here is from genome assembly GCA_005393395.2 of Gossypium australe. NCBI lineage: Eukaryota > Viridiplantae > Streptophyta > Magnoliopsida > Malvales > Malvaceae > Gossypium > Gossypium australe. The sequence continues at coordinate 155,332,900 of CM016626.1, forward strand.
GATTGATGTCTTTGTGATCTAGAGATCTTGTGAATAAATCATGCTTGGTTATACATTTGTTATAGTTGTGCAATTTGCTATATATGTTGACATGAAATTGGTTGCCAAATTGTGTGTGGAATTATGCTTAAATGTGCTTGTAGGTTTGACCCTTTTGTGGGTGGCAAATTGGTCTTACAAAAGGCCTGTTTTGCCTATACGGTTATTGATCGTGTCAAAATCAGAGCTTTAAATATTTATAAAAGAATGATCAAACCTGGAGACTAACTCTGACAACGATTAAAGGCAAGTGTACCTATCGAACAGTAGTATAGCTTAGGCAAGACCGGATTATCGAACCCAAAGGAACTAAAAGTACTAATACTAACTTTCTTTTTTATTATTTAGCCTTAAAACTAGAGTGAAGATTGCTTTAAACTAAATTATCGAAGACTAAAACTAAGAACACAAGGACAAGAAGAACGAATTGGAAAATAACTTTGAAGAAAAACTCAGTTGATTGCGACAATACCTTCGGGAAGAATCCACCTAGACTTCACTTATTATCTAACCCCAAATTATACGATTTCTTTACTTAGCTTGACCCATGAGACTCCCCAACCTATATTAAACCCTCTCTCGAGGCGAATAACGTCTAACCCTAGGTTAATTAGTGGAACTCTCGTTCGCTTATAATAACCCCCGAGGATAGCAGTAAATCGATCAATGGACTCCCATATTAGGTTTCACCCTAATCCGGCAAAATCTCATAACCCTATCTCTAGGTGTTCGATCAACTCCGCTTAATTATGTTAGATCTTCTCTTAGGCAGGGTCTATTCCTCCTCCACCTAAGCACATTAGATTTGGATTACGCAACATAATTAAGAACAAACTAAGTAATTATCATATAACTCAAAAGTCAAATAACAAAATCCATCTAGGTTTCATCCCCTTCAGGTATCTGAGGGGTTTAGTTCATAATGAATAATAAAAAACATCGCAAGAGAAAAGATAAAACAAAACATAAGAAATTCCTAAAACCCTCTGAAGGAATTGAAAGAGAATTCTGCCGTCTTGAGTATAATTCCGGCTTCTTAGGATGGATCAACTGGCTATCCTCGTATTATTCCCTAACTCTGACCTTCTCGGCTTGGCTCCTTGGCCTAGCTTTCGATGCCTTTCAAAGGTGGTACTTGGGGGATATATATAGGCTCTTGGAATGCGATTCTTTCTCCTAAGTATCCTTTTCCGACTAAAATTGCTCTTTCCAGTGACAGAGGCACGACCATGTCACACACCCGTGTGGATCGAGACCAGGCCGTGTTCGGACTTCTAAAGAGAGGCACGGCCATGTGAGGCGGAATTGAGGCTGTGCTTTAGGTGTTCGTCGAGGCACGGCCGTGCAGGCTATGGGCCAGGCCGTGTCAATTTCATGCAAAGGCCCATTTTCTCCGTTTTAGGCCTAATTTGTGTTCTTCTCATCCTCGGGTGCTTTTTTGGGTCTAAAACATGAAAAGAAAGGATTAGAAGCACCTTTTTATACAAATCAAGGAATAAATTATCAAAAAGTAAGCTAAATGTGGGATTAAAATATGTTACTTTTACAGTTTATCAGTTATGGCACACGGGCGTGCCTAGTGACCGTGGGATAAAGTCAGTAGCTAGCCCAAGTATGCACGGCCACGGTACACGGACGTGCCTAGTAGCCATGTGATTAAGTCAGTATATTGCCTAAGAGTACACGGTCTTAGCACACGGGCGTGTTTGGTGATTGTGTGAAGAAGTCAGAATACATGCTCTGTTTTGGCACGGCTTGGACACATGGGTGTGTTTGGTGATCGTGTGAGGCACACGACCTGATTGCACGGGTGTGTGACCTGAACAGTATTAAAGAATATTTGAAATTTTGAAAACTTTCGTAACTGTTCGGTTTAGTCCCGACCCCTTTCTAACACGTGTTTAAGGTCTCGTAGATCTAAATAAGGGACTATATGTTTATAGTTATGTATGTTTGATTTATGATAGACTTTGTGTCTTGAAATTATTTGTAAATGTTCCGATGATTCGGTAATGCCTCTTAACCCTAGGTCAGTGACGGTTACGGGTTAGAGGTGTTACAGGTTTAAATAGAGATTGGGACACATGGTCGCGGCCCACGCCCGTGTGCCCTGGGCGTGTTAGGTCACATGGTCGAATCGCATGGCCGTGTGATACTTCGTTCGTTTCTCCCACGCCTGTGTAGAGGTTTCCACGCCCATGTTGATTGATTAGTATCGACCATGGCTTATAGGCACGGGCGTGTTGCACGCCCGTGTGATTTACTCGGTATTGCCCAGGGTCTTAAGGCACGCCCGTGTGGATTTATTGCTTCCCGTGTTCTTTAGTCAGTGTCGACCACGGTCGTATCGCACGGTCATGGTATTTTATCGCAACCCATGTTTTGGGGAAAATTTTCGTCTTATTCTCACACGGAATCCGTCATGCTGGTGTACCTATTCGTGGTGTCCACACGGCCATGGCCACGCTTGTGTGTAAGACCGTATGGGTAGGGAAACATGCGCCTATTTAGTTAGTTTTTAGTTAGATGCTAAAAATCGAAAATATGGACATTAATAGGGTTAGTGCTCGGGTTGCCTCCCGAGAAGTGCTTATTTAGAGTCTAAGATCGACTAACCTTTCATTCACATAATCATGGTGGTTCGAGGAGTTGAAACTCCTCATTTCTGCTATCAATTTTGTTAAAATAAGGTTTTAGACGAGTATTATTTACCTTGAAGGTGCCAAATTTGGAATGAGTTACCTAGACTGTACCATATGGGAAAGTATTAAGTACCATGAAAGGGGTTGTTCCATTAGGGTCAAAAGAGGCAATACGAGAATCTGTATTATCCGTTAGAACTAAGTCTCCAACCTTAATTTGACTCGTTTTATTTTTAGGCTCGTCATGGCTCTGTTTTGGTTCATCGTGTACTTTCAATCTCTCCTTACACTGTGTTTGTCATTCATCTAGTTCCTCGATCTAGAGCCTTCGTTCCTCATGAGCAGTTCTATTCTCAATATGAGAGCTAGACCATAGCTCAGTCATCTTTTTCCAAGGGATTTCCTACAAAGAAGATTGAACATTAAGTTTACTTACATTAACAGGACTAGTATCATCTTGATCACTAGGTATTCTGTCAGAACCACGTGCTTAGAGTTTAATCATGTCATCACCTACACGAAGTATTACTTCCCCTATATCAACATCAATAATGGTCCTAGCTGTTGCTAAAAAGGGTCGTCCTAAAATTAAAGGGACGTCACTATCCTCATCCATGCAACAACAAAGTATACTGGGAATATGAATTTATATATTTTGACTAGCACATTTTCAATTATACCCCTAGGAAATCTAATGGTTTTATCAGCCAATTGAATGCTCATCCTAGTTTGTTTGGGTTTCCCAAGACCTAGCTGTTTAAATATTTTATAAGGTATAACATTGATACTTGCCCCTAAATCTGCTAAAGCATTATCAATAGATAAACCACTGATTAAGCAAGGAATCATAAAACTCCCTAGATATTTTAATTTGCGGGGTAGTTTATTCGTAAAATCGCTGAGTAAACTGCATTTAGCTCCATATTCGATGCATCTTCTAACTTCTGTTTGTTTGCCACGTGAGAAGTAATGGCATGAAGTTGCTCCTTTGGGTTAGTTTCAGTGTTGCTTGGCAAGCTACCTTGTGGTGGTTCTGAGATCAACTTGGCAAGCTGTCCTATTTGGTTCTCGAGCCCTTGAATCGATGCTTGTTGATTTTTGAATGCTGTTTCGGTGTTTTGAAAATGGGTTTCTGACACCGAGATAAATTTTGTTAGCATCTCCTCAAGGTTCGGCTTTTTCTCCTGTGGGTAGGGTTGTTGTTGAAATCCTGGAGGGGGTTGTTGTCTCTGATTTCCTTGACCACCCCATGAGAAGTTTGGGTGGTTCCTTCAACCTGGATTGTAAGTGTTACTATAGGGATTATTCTGAGGTCTAGAATTATTACCCATATAGTTCATCTGTTCGCTTTCTATGCTAGGGTTGTAAGATGGATATTCTGTATTGTTTGTCCCTCCTCCATTTGTATCACACTGCATTACTGGATGTACCTACGAAGAACCACACAACCCATCAATCTTTTTACTTAAAAGTTCTACCTGGTTTGATAGCATGGTAATTGCGTCGATGTTAAAAACACCGGCTACCTTTGTTGGCTTCGTCCTCATAACTTGCCACTGATAGTTATTCAGTGACATCTCTTCAATGAATTCGTAAGCAGCCTCAGGTGTTTTATTATTTAGTGTACCGCCGATGGCTACATCAATCAACTGCCTAGTTGAGGGGTTTACACCATTGTAAAAGGTTTGAACTTGTAGCCATAATGGTAACCCATGGTGAGGGCATCTTCTCAATAGATCCTTGTATCTCTCCTATGCGTCGTAAAGTGTCTCTAAATCCATCTGCACAAAAGAAGAGAAATCATTCCTCAATTTAGCCGTTTTAGTCGGCGGAAAATATTTTGACGAAAATTTTTTGGTCATTTGCTCCCATGTAATGATTGATCCTTGTGGTAACGAGTTCAACCACTGTTTAGCTTTGTTCCTCAACGAAAAGGGAAACAACCAAAGGCAAATGGCATCATCAGAAACGCCATTAATATTGAAAGTGTCGCGGAATTCCAAGAAATTTGCCAAGTGATTGTTTGGATCCTTATCCTACAAACCATCAAACTGAACAAACTGTTGAATCATCTAAATAGTGTTAGGTTTCAGTTCAAAATTATTTACAACAACAGCAAGTCTAACAATACTTGATTCAGTTCCTGTTAAAGTAGGCTTAGCATAATCATACATAGTATGAGGAGCAGGATTTTGATTCACCAGATTTGCGGCAACCACAAGAGGTAGTGAATTATTTTCAGCCATCTCCTCGATAGTATTATTATCATCCTCTTGCTCTTCCTTTATATACTATAGACTTCGCCTTATTTCTCTTCGGTTTCTACGAGCGGTGCTCTCTATCTCACTGTAGTAAAGCAATGGTCCTGACGGTTTTCTTCTAGTCATAAACTAGAGACTCTTTCTAGAAGCAAAGAAAGTGTAAAATTAGAAAAATAAAAATAAAAATAAAAATAAATTGCAATAAAATAAAATGGCTAAAGTAATAAAAATTTAGTGTTCCTAATATCTTAGTCCCCGACAACGGTGCCAAAAACTTGATGTGTCTTTAACTAACTATGATCGCAATAAAGGCAATCGCACCTATCGTTTAATAGTATAGTTATGGTAAGACCAATAATATCGTATCCACAAGGACCAAGAGTACTAGTAATTACTATCTTTCTATTATCTAGCCTTAGAATTGGAGTGATTCCTTTTAAACTAAAACTAATTAAGAACACGACAGAGAATGAATTGGGAAAATACTTTTTTAGAAAACTTTATGAGAGAGACAATACCCAATGAAGAATTCACCTAGACTTCACTTATTACTTTTGATTCATACGATTTATTCACTTGACTTAATCCGTAGAAATCCTTAACTTATGTTAATATCTCTTTCGAGACTAAGAACAACTGACTCTAGGTTGATTAATTGAAATCCCTTTCTAATTAAAACCCCTATTGTCGCATTAACTCGATCTATGGATCCCCTTATTAGATTTGACTCTAATCCGGTAGACTTATGTCGCCCTATTTCTAGGGTTGCAATCAACTCCGCTTAATTGTGTTGATCTACTCTTAAACAATGACTTTTGCTCCTCTGAATAAGCACATTCAACTTGAATCAATAACCTGAATTATCAAAACAAGAATAAGAACTCACAATTAAGAATAAGAACAAGTATTTATCTTATAAATCAAATAGTAATAAGATCCGTCTTAGGTTTCATCCCCTTAGGTATTTAAGGGACTTAGTTCATACTGATAGAGGGAAACATCTTAAAATAAGGAAAACTACAAAACATAAGAAAACCCAAAAACTTCAAGAGAAATTGATAGGAGATCTTCAGTCTTGATGGAGATCCTCCTTCCAAGCGGCTCCTGATGGCTGTCTTCGAGTATTTTTTGCTTTCTACTCTGTGTCTCCTCTTAGGTTCTCCCCTAGGGTGTTTTTATAGGCTTTGGAGCACCTTTCTTGGCCCACAAGTAGCATTTTTCGAATAGAATTAGACTTGGGTCCGGCAGGAACACACCCGTGTGACACGCCCGTGTTTGATAGCCTTAGGCCGTGCTTGATTCTGCTTGTCACACACGGCCGTGTTCGATTCTGCTCGTCACACATGGCCGTGTGGTCTGCCTGTGTGTGACAGTCCAAGCCATGTTGATTTTCAAGATAGGCCCATTTTGTCCCTTTTTGGCTCGTTTCTCGTTCTTTTCAACTCCCTAAGCTCTCCTGAGTGAATGACGTGAAATTAAAGGATTAGGAGTATCGAATTCATCAAATCTAATGAAAACTATCCAAAAATAAGCAAGCATGGGGTAAAAATATGTATAAATTATGGTTTATCACCCGTGTATTAATTTGTTCAATTGTTAAGTTTTTAACAAGTTGTCATTAAAGAGAAATTAATGAAGTAGGCTTGAAATTGAAGAGATTATTAGATAGTGAATTTCGATTATGTTAAGGCTAAATTGAGAAATGAATTAAGCTTGTTAGATAACCAATATTAGGGATTAAATTGAATAAATTAAAAACTTTCATGAGATTATGTTGTAGATGAAAAGTATAAGGTCCCTAATGAAAGAATATGAAATCGGATATTGGATATAGAAAGATATATGTATCCCGAGTATAGAGACTAAACTGAATAAAATGTAAAATATGTTTGATTATGTATTTGGTTGTAAATTAGATGTAAATCGATATTGTTTTTTTTTAATTGAATTATCAAACGTAGTTAAAGATGACACTAAGTCGTCGGGAGAGAAGAGAAAGGCGAGAGCATTAGACGAAGAGTAAAACATTCAGTTTTTACTATTTGTTATAAGTATGAATTTAAAGCATATGACACGAATAGATTCAAAATGAAATGGTTAAAAACTTAATAATGAACTGATTATATTTATCGTGATAATGTTTCATTTTTATGACTTGAATCAGGAAAGTATCATTGAGTTTTATTGCTCAGCGTGCAATTTGTTTATTCCATACGCAGGTATTAGTGGATCTCGAAACCTTATGAGGTGAAGTAGCATTCAAATTGAAAATTCTCGACTCAAATGATTGTATAGTTCTTTTGGATTTGATGAATAGCATGTACATAGGGTTGAACCAGTTTTGAATTGTAAATTGGTAACTTGGCATTTAGAGTATTAGATGTCAGTTAATGGAATGGTTCATGAATGTTAAGGCCTACATGAGTTTATGCATGTATTTGATCATAAATGATGAGTTTTATTGCATTTTAGGGCCTCTAAATGAGTTGGATCATACAATTTGGTAGGTAAAATCAAATGATGTAAGGCATTGTGGGTGTCTGCCTTCAAAGTCGCGACACCATTCTATGGATGTCACGACATCAGCTCTCAACATCGCGATGTCCCTTATTGAAGTTGCGACACCAACCTACAACCTTTGAACTCGCGGCATTGCACTGATGAAGTTGCAACACCAAGCTTCTGTCATTGATGTCGCGACGTGAGTCCTCCATGGTTGTGACACCAACCCAAAAAACTTTGAAAACTTTGCACTTAGGTTCTCAGATGGTCTCAGGTTATCATAAAAGCTTTCATAAGTTCGTATAAACCTCGTATAAACCCTTAATAAGATTATATTATAGGTTATATTGATGTATTAATCTTAATAACTTCTATAAATATGTTAAATTGATTGGAATTATATTTGTAGTTGCTCCAGCAATGAATGTGACATTTCATAGCTCAGACCCAAAGATCAAATCGAGTTTGGGGTGTCATCAATTATTTCTTTACCTTTACCCAAAAATCTAGATCTTTCTACATATGTTGAATGTTTTAAATTTATTAAATATTTTACTATCATAATATAGAATTCAAATAAGTTCAGTAGATTAAAAATTGGAGCAATTCCTTGTTGTCGTATCCTACTAAGATGCTTAAAGATATTTCTTTGATATCAAGTTGTCTTCATCAAAATTAATTGACTTTGTTATAAATATCTTATTAAGTGGATGTCCATCATGATCAAGATAAAGTTTTAATATACTTTAAATTCTAATAATTATTAAAATTAGATCTCTACTTGTTTTATACTTCTTATGCCTATAAATAGAGACTCTGATGAAGCATTGTAATCATCCATTTTGATCAATAAAGTACATTTTCTATTGCTTTCATATTTTCTTTGTTCTTTATTCTTTCTATCTCTCTTTATTTTATAACATGTTATCAGCACGATCTTGCTCAAAGTGATAGTTCCTTTTATCGACGATCAAACTTATCCTTCATGATTTTCAATATCTTTGACGATAAGATGCTAAGTTTTTATAGGAAGTTTCTTTTATTTAATCTCTCATATATGATTATTATTTTTCATTCTTCTTTCATTATACGTTATCATTGTTTTGATTAACTTATTTTACTTTTTGTTCTTAAGGATGGTGAAAGATTTGATACCGTTATCTATATGAAATCGAGAAGTAAGATTCACTCTCAAAGTTTTCTTTTTGATATTTGCTTGGGGATGATCTCTTTTTCTTCATTTCAAAGGATGTTTATAATCACTATTTCACATCCATGGTAACGTAAGTCAATCTAATCAACTTCTTTTGAAATTTGATTTGATTTCTATTAAAAAGTTCAATTTATATAATTCACTATCCGTATATTTATGAATTTATAAACACCTTCAAGCATTTAGTTATTGGGATTTTTATATGGAGATAAATATTTTTTCATTTTTAATAGAATTGACTGGTTTAATTTTGATTTTGATTAAGATATATGATTATTGCAAAATGTGAGTAAAAATACGTACTTGTCATGAACTTTGGGATATTCACCATGTCTGTGATAATTTCATATCACTATAAAATTTGAGATAAAATTACGTCATAAGAGATGGAGGTTAGAAAATGTTTATGTTTAAGCTTTTATAGCTGTAAAGTTATTTTAATTTGACATTATAATATTTTGCATTTTGTTGTGGTATGATATATAAAATATATATTATCTAACCACAATGATTTATTAGTGACATGAATTTATTATTTGTTACGTTTAATATATGTTTTATTTATATCTATTCATTTTATTTTTATTTGAATAAATAAGATTGTATTTAAAATAAATTAAGCATTCATTAAGGTTATACAATAAAATGATTATATGCTCCTGAAGAGCTAATATTGCATCAAACTGTAAAAAGTTCTTTAAGAGCTTATATTTTAGCTCCTTGTGATGCAAAATTTTATAAAATATAATATTGTTTTTCAAATCAAGAAGATATATGTTGAATAAAACCTTCGTCTGTTTTACATTAAAATCATATATATAAATAACGTGAGATGCTCATGTATTTGTACTATATATATTCCCCGAAGGAATACATTACACTATATGATCTCATACCTTCTACTGGCTAAGCAAAATAATAAGTTACTAATGAAAAATTATGAAATTCTTCCCACTAGTTTTGCTTCATTCCCTGAAGTGAATGTAGCAGTACATAACAATTATGAAAAATGAAAATATAGAGATCATGATTGTTGTTGTAATTAAGGATGTGATTGGAGACTAATCATGACAACATGAATAGATAGATTTTGATTTAAAATCCACGCATGTTTTGCGATGGTGATTATGAAATAAAGAATCAATGGAGGCGTTTAGAAGTCTATTCTACTAGATTTATTGCATTCCCTGAAGTGAATGCAAACATAAAGAAAATAAAAGATATAATCATGGACCACTAAAAGTGGGAACATAGTAATAAATAAGAGAACAATGAGAATTCTCAATATAACTCTTCAAAGGGTAAAGATAATTTATGTTATCAATGTGATATTAAAGAATATTGGCCACATATGTAGCATATGCTTAAATATTTTGTTTCTATTAATATTCTTTGAGGAATGATATGAGAATGTAGTAATAAATTCTATCATTAGAGATAGAAAGTATTTATCTTATTTGAAACTAAAACAAACAAATATTATTTCAATATTTGATAGTAAAAAATTAGTCAAAAACTCTAGAAGAGCTAATATATTAATATCTTGTGATGGTTAATCCATTGGTTTTAAAATATATTTATAATGGATCTTATATTGAGATTGTGAATGAGGAAAAAATTATATTTCATATGAATCACTATTGCTATAAATATTTATTTTGAAAAGATGAAAAAGAGAGGATGGGGTTATTAATTTATATTTATTTTATAAGCTTTGTGATCTTCTTTTGTCATCATCCCCTTTAAGGGGTTGGAAGCAAAATACTTGACTATGAAAGATCTATTTATGAGAATAAAATATGATAATTATATCTAAAGCTCATTATGGTTGGATGCTCCTGAAGTTACAAATTTTGTTTTTAGATATTTGAAGATTTTGACATATTCCCTGAAGCGAATATTGCATATAATTGTTTCAGAATTTATATTTATTTTGTTGACTTAGTGACATTATAATATTCACATAGATTTAGACATTTCTAGTAGTAAATGTCACAATAGCACTTACATGTGGATACAAAATAAAAGAAATGATAGTAAAATTATTAATTTGTTACAATTTAGTACAATTGAAACACATGTTAAAGTAAACTAGAAGTTTACTGATACAAATGCATTTACTACTTGGCGTGACCAGTTAGACCATCCTGGATCATATATGATGTGAAAACTAATTAATAATTCATATGAGCATTCATTAAAGAACTAGAAGATTCTTTAATTTAAAAGAATTCTCATATGTTGCTTGTTCTCAATGAAAATTGATTATTACAAACTCACTAGCTAAAGTTGAGATTTAATATCTTATATTTCTGAAATGAATATGGGCCCTTTCATCCACCATGTGGATGGTTTTGATATTATATGATTTTGGTAGATGCATCTACAAAATAATCACATATGTGTTATCAATTTACAATTTGTCATTTGCAAGATTGCTTGTTTAAATAATTAATTTCATATCATGCAATTAAGACAATTCATCTTGCTAATACTGATGACTTTATATCTCAATCTTTTATTGATTGAGTTTGAAAAACTTTTGTAATAGTTTACGCATAATAGTTTTAAGAAATTATTGATTGAACACATCTGATTAATGTCTAAACTATTACTGATGGGCTCGAAACTAACTAATATTTCGACAAAGGCAAGCGCATCTATCGAACAGTAGTATAGCTTTGATGAGTCCGAAATATCGTATCCTTGATCGTTGTTTTTGCAATGTCAAAGTCTTAAAATTTATAAAAATAATGATCGAACCTGGAAACTAACTATGACAACGATTTGAGGCAAGCGCACTTATCGAACAGTAGTATAGTTTAGGCAAGACCGGAATGTCGAACCCAAAGGAACCAAAAGTACTAATACTAACTCTTTTTTTATTATCTAGCCTAAGAATTAAGGGAATTGTTTATCTAATCTAAAACTAACTAAACTAAAGATGTAAGGACAAGGAGAATGAATTGGGGAAAATAACTTGAGAAAAACCAATTGATTAAGACGATACCCAAGGAAGAATCCACCTAGACTTCACTTGTTATCTAACTCTGAACCAGACGATTTATTCACTTGACTTGATCCGTAAGATTCCCTAACGTATATTAATCCCTCTCTCGAGGCAACTAACATCTAACCCTAGGTTGATTAATTGAAATCTCTTTCTAATTAAAACCCCTAGAATTGCATTCACTCGATCTATGGATTCCCATATTAGGTTTCACCCTAATCCGGCAAAATCTCGTCACCCTATCTCTAGGCGCGCGATCAACTCCGCTTAATTATGCTAGATCTACTCTTAGGCAGGGACTTTTGCTCCTCCACCTAAGCACATCACACTTGAATTAATATCCCAGAAATATCAGCACAAGAATTAAGAACACATAATTAAGAACAAGTCAAATATTTATCATATTGTTCAGCAAACGATAACAAGATTCATCTTAAGTTTCATCCCCCTCAGGTATCTGAAGGTTTAATTCATAACAATAAAAGAATACATCTCAAAAGAAAAGATAAAAGAAAACCTAAGAAATCCCTAAAACCCCCTGAAGGAATTGAAGGAGAGATCCTCCATCTTGAGTATAATTCTGGCTTCTTAAGATGAATCAACTGGCTATCTTCGAGTAAATCCCCACAAATCTGCCCTCTTTGGCCTAGCTGGACGCCCTCTCACTAAAGCTCTGGGTTCCCCCGACAAAAGCCCTGGCAGAAGGCTTCTGCTGAACTCCCCCTTTAAGTTGCCCCCTAGGGTGTTTATATAAGCTTTGAGATGCCTTACTTGGCCCCTAAGTATCCTAATTCAATTAGAATTCCTCCTAGGGTGTTTAAATAGGCTTTGGAATGTGTTTCTTTACCACCAAGTATCCTATTCCGAGTAAAACTCCTTTTGGCCGCGGCAGGGACACGCCCATGGCACACACCCCGTGTGAATCGTGGCCAAGCCGTGTTCGAGTTTGTTGATGAGGCACGGCCGTATGGTCATCGGGCCCAGGCCGTGTGAATTTCGTGATATGGCCCATTTACTTCGTTTTGGGCCCATTTTCCGTTCTTTTTATCATCTAGTGTTCTTCTGAGTATAAAACATGAAAATGAAGGATTAAGAGCACCAAATTACATAATTCAAGGATTAAATCATCCAAAAGCATGCTAAATGTGGGTTTAAAATATGTTACTTTTACGGTTTATCAATCCTCAAGGACTAAAATTACTAGTAATAACTATCTTTCTATTATTTAGCCTAATATTTAAAGGGATTTTTTCAATCTAAAAATCTAACTAACTATGCACGCGACAGAGAGTGAAGAGAGTATTCGAATAAACCAATGAATAAAGACAATACCCAAGGAAGAATCCACCTAGACTTCACTTATTATTCTGACTCTGAATTAAACGATTTATTCACTTACCTTGATCCGTAGAAATCCCTAATTTATGTTAATATCTCTTTCGAGACTAAAAACAACTGACTCTAAGTTGATTAATTGAAATCTCTTTCTAATTAAAACCCCTATCCTCGCATTAACTCGATCTATGGATTCCCTTATTAGATTTGACTCTAATCCGGCAGATTTATATCGCCCTATTTCTAGGGTTGCAATCAACTCCGCTTAATTATGTTGGATCTACTATTAAACATGGACTTTTGCTCCACTGAATAAGCACATCAATCTTGAATTAATATTCCTGAAAACATTAAAACAAGGATTAAGAACACATAATTAAGGACAAGAATAAGTATTTATCATGTAATTCAAATTTATTAAATAATAAGATTCATCTAGGTCTCATCCACCCTAGATATTTAGGGAGTTTAGTTCATAACGTATGAGGAAAACATCTTAAAATTAAGAAAACAACAACACATAAAGAACCTAAAAACTTCTAAAGAACTTGATGGAGATCTTCCTTCGAGTAATTTCTTCGATCTACTCTCCGTCTCTTTAGGTCTTCTTCTAGTATGTATTTAGAGGCTTTTGAATGCTCAGAAACCCTAAAAATTGGGTTTTTCCGCGTAGAGGGAAGCAAGGTGCGAAATCGACACCGGCTGGCACATGGGCGTGTGGCCAGCCCGTGTGGCTCACATGGGCAAGTGCCCAGCCCGTGTGGATCCTGAAAACTCCAATTTTGGCCCCTTTTTCGCTCATTTTGCTCCCAAATGCTCTCCTAAGTATGGAAACATGAATTTAAGGGATTAGAAGCATCAAATTCACTAATTCTCATCATAAATCATCCAAAAATATGCCAAGAATGGAATTAAAATATGTTATATTTATGGTTTATCAAATATCCCCACACTTAAACAATTGCTTGTCCTCAAGCAAAATCATCAACTCGCAATTAAAATTAAGCTTTCTCAATTCATAATTCTCATCAATAATGTTTTATCATAATTCATAAATAATCACACATTGATAATTTAACTAAAAGAGCATTAAAGATTCAAACAATCCAAGTCACATATTTTTAAAACATGAAAACATAGGTATTTCCCCTTGTCTAAATAATTACCTTTAATTCAAAACCGACAAAATTCGATATCCTCACTAAAGATTCACTCAAATCACTCAAAGTGTTTAAGGTTCAAAAATTAAGCACTCATAAGTCAAAAATGAAAAGTTATTGACATAGGCTTGCATGAAAATCAAATCTCCACCACTATAAAATGAGATCATACAAATCAAAAGGTCTTTAAAGGGTTGTAATGGGGCTTGGGTTAAAGGCGTGGTTAAAGGATAAAAAAGAAGGTTAAAATCAAGATCGAATTGACAATTTACCTAACTAGAAAAATAAACTAATACTGAATAATTACATCAATTGATAACTTATCAATAATAACACGAGCTTCTTCTCAAAATGTGAAATTAACCGTTTAAGCTCAAATAACATAGAACTAGAAATAATTAAAATAAATGTACATATATTTTTTTCACTTTTTTTTACTTTTTTTTTGAGTTAAGGATAAAAGAGATAATTTAACAACTGGAAGAAAATAACATAGTTAGGCAACTGACCAAATCAAATCTCGACAAAAAGGGGGTCAATATAATAGGAAAAATTCTCAATGAATCAAAAAGAATGAGTTATGGGTTAATATTAAGGGTAGATCAAGAAAAGGTTTATTAGGCTCAAAGGGGTTCACTAAGGGTTAATTATGAAGGTAGACCTTTTGGGATAAGTGGGTTAAAACCTAGGTGCCTTTATCATCTCAGTATATCACATTAAAGGTGTGGTCTCAATATGTATAATTGAAGCAAGTTCTAAAATAACAAATCAATACTGACACACTCATAACCAATAATAAAGTGAGAAAGAAAAGTGTATGCTCTAAAGGCTCAAAATCTCACAAAAATTACGGTTTTTTATGTCAATCTCGTAAATCTCGAACTTCAAGGTAATATTTAAATTTAGGGAAACAACTTAGCAATTTTTTTTTATTCTGAAAATAGACTTATCATGCTTGATTCTCTAATGTCCTAAAGTTTAAACAATCAATGCACAATTACCTGTGATTTAATCCAAAACATATCAATAAAAATCATAAATCAATAAAAATTCATTCTAATAGTAAAATGAGAAAAATACTTAAGAACAAGATATAATTCAGGGATTTTCTAATAATCATATAAATAACCTCCACACACTTAAGATATACATTGTCCTCAATGTATGAATATATATAATGACAGTATCAGCCGAACATCATAAGAAAGGGAAAGAAGTGAAACTGCCCTGAATTTTAGATGAATTCCGTGGAATAGTGAAAGTGGAGTTGTGGACATAGCTAAGTGAAGTGCATGATATTGAGCAACTATTAAGAAAATAAACACAACTGTGAAAGAGGATTAAAGGATTACTCGATTAGGAACAATCATAAAAATTAAAATAGAGTTC
This sequence comes from Gossypium australe, assembly GCA_005393395.2. Classification (NCBI taxonomy): domain Eukaryota; kingdom Viridiplantae; phylum Streptophyta; class Magnoliopsida; order Malvales; family Malvaceae; genus Gossypium; species Gossypium australe. The sequence goes on from CM016626.1 coordinate 155,348,451, forward strand.
AAAATATATTAGACAAGTCTTTAAAAGATAATAAGAAACATAAAATAAAAATAGAAATAAGATAAAACAAGAAGACAAAACAAGAAAAGAGAAAAGGGGTTAGGGTTTTTATGGGGTGACACGGTTGTGTGAGGGTCCTTGTTGGGCCACAAGGTCGTGTCACACGCTTGTGTGGCTTGTTTTCAACCCGTGTTCGTCGAGGGAAAAAAATAGCCCAGTTGATAATCCGTAATATGAACATATTTTAATCCCACATTTAGAATATTTTTGGATAATTTAAGCCTTGAATTGTGGAATTTGGTGCTCTTAATCCTTTAATTTCATGTTTTATACTCAGGAAAGCATAAGAGGATGGAAAGAATGAAAAACGGGCTTAAAACAAACCAAATGGGCCATATCACGAAATCGACACGGCCTGGTCCCAAGACCACACGACCGTGCCCCTTTAGTAGGCTCGACCACGGCCTGAAGTCGATTCACACGGGCGTGTGCCATGGGCGTGTCCCTGCCGTGGCAAGGAGGAATTTCACTCGGATTAGGATACTTAGAGGCAAAGAAACTCATTCCAAAAGCCTATATAAACACCCTAGAGGCCAGTCTTTAAGGGGGCGTGCAGCTAGGCCAAGGAGCCAAGCCTGAGAGGCCAGAACTGTGGGATTCACTCAAAGAAAGCCAGTTGATTCATATCAAAAAGCCGGAGTTATACTCAAGACGGATGATCTCTCCTTCAATTCCTTCAGGGGGTTTTAGGGTGTTATTATGTTTTGTTTTTTCTTTTCTTTTGAGATGTATTCTTTTACGATTATGAACTAAACCTTCGGATACGTGAGGGGGATAAAACCTAAGATGAATCTTGTTATCCTTTTACTGAACTATATGATAAATGCTTGATTTGTTCTTAATTATGTGTTCTTAATTCTTGCTTTGATATTTCAGGATATTAATCCAAGTTCTGATGTGCTTAGGTAGAGGAGGAATAGACCCTGCCTAAGAGTAGATCTAGCATAGTTAAGCAGAGTTGCTCGCGCGCCTAGAGATAGGGTGACGAAAATCTGCCAGATTAGGGTCAAACAAAATATGGGAGTCCATAGAACGAGTTAATGCAATTCTAGGGTTTTAATTAGAAAGAGATTTCAATTAATCAACCTAGGGTTAGACGTTAGTAGCCTCGAGAGAGGTATTAATATAAATTAGGAAATCCTACGGATCAAGTCAAGTGAATAAATCGTCTGGTTCGGAGTTAGATAACAAGTGAAGTCTAGGCGGATTCTTCCTCGGGTATCGTCTTAATCAATTGGTTTCTCCTACAAGTCTTTTCCCCAATTCCTTCTCTTTGTCTTTGCATCTTTACTTTAGTTGTTAGTTAATTTTAGATTAAATACCAATTCTCTTAATTCTTAGGCTAAATAATAAAAAGAAAGTTAGTATTAGTACTTCTAGCTCTTTTCGGTTCGACAATCCGATCTTGCCTCTAAGCTATACTACTGTTCGATAGGTGCACTTGCCTCAATCGTTGTCGAAGTTAGTTTCCAGGCTCGATCATTCTTTATATAAATTTTTAAGACTCTGGCATCATGATCACCAATCTTCACACGGCCTCGGACACGCCTGTGTGCCCAGACCGTGTGGTTCACACGGCCGAGTCGCACGGTCATGTGTATCATCCTTCGCTTCTCCCACGCCCATATGGAATTCCACACACCCGTGTGATCTCACACATGGCTGTGTGTATTGCCCGTGGAGCCCCCTGGCTTGTTTTAAATTTTGAAATTCGAAAAAATTAAGCTCCAGTTTTCACACGACCTAAGACACGCCCGTATGTCTAGACCGTGTGGTCCACATCGCCGCGTCGCACGCCCATGTGGAATATATTTAGGTCCTGTCTCTGTCGATTTTTGGGAAAATTTTAGCCCTATTTCCATACGGCCAAGGACACACCGGTGTGTCTAGGCCATGTGGGTCAAAAACCTGCATTTAGACATGAAAAGAAGTAAAAATAAACTAATTAGTAGGGTTAGTGCTTGGGTTACCTCCCGAAAAGCTCTTATTTAGAGTCTAAGCTTAACTTACCTCTCATTCGTTTGGTCATGGTCGTTCGAGGAGTTGACACTCCTCTCCCCTGCTATCAGTTCTAATATTAAAGTAAGGTTTAAGTCAAGTGCTATTTACCTTAAAGGTGCCTAATTTAGAATGATTTACCTCGACTGTACTGTGTGGAAAGACATTCAGTACCATAAAAGGAGTTGCTCCGTTTGCGTTGGGCTTTGAAGTGACAACTCGAGGGTTCGCTTTGTCCAACAGTACCTGGTCTCCAACTTTAAATTGATTTGTTTCATCTTGAAGCTCGTTATGATGTTGTTTAAGTTCTACATCGTGTATCCTTGGTTTCTCCTTAACATGCGTCTGCCATTCGTCTAATTCATCGATCTGAAGCCTTCGTTCTTCATGAGTTATTCTATTTTTGTTAGTTGAGCTAGACTGTGGCTCTATCACCTTTTCCCGAAGCCACAAGGTTACTCACATCAAAAGAACTTGCAATATCATCTCGATTACAAGATATCCTAATAGAATCACGAGCTTGGATTTTAATCGTGTCATCACCTACACAAAGTATCAATTCACCTGTGCCAACATCTATAATAGTTCTAGCAGTTGCTAAAAAGGGTCGTCCTAAAATTAAAGGTATATCACTATCCTCATCCATGTCTAAAAAAACAAAATCAACTGGGAATATGAATTTATCAATTTTTACGAGTACATCTTCAACAATACCCCTAGGAAATCTAATGTTTTTATCTGCCAATTAAATTTTCATTCTAGTTTGTTTGGGTTTCCCAAGACCTAGCTGTTTAAACATTTTGTAAGGCGTGACATTAATACTTGCCCCTAAATCAGCTAAGGCATTATTTACATTTAAACTACCAACTAAACAAGGAATAGTAAAACTCTCTGGATCCTTTAATTTGTTGGGTAGTTTATTCTGTAAAATGGCTGAGCAGACTGCATTTAGCTCCACGTACGATGCATTATCTAACTTCCGTTTGTTTGACAAAAGCTCCTTTAAATATTTAACTGAGTTGGGCATCTGCGAAAGAGCCTCAATAAACGGTAAGTTAATATGTAATTTTTTTGAGAGTTTAAGAAATTTACCAAATTGTTCATTAGTATGGTCTTTCTTCGTCGCGTTGGGGTATGGCACTCGAGGTTTATATTCTTTACTTACCGGTTTCTGTGCACTGTGGCTCACCTCAACCTTACATTTACTTACCACAATTTCTTGCCTCGATTCAGATTTAGATTCTACTAACCCTTCTTCGTCGCGCACAGTGATAGCATGGAGTTGCTCCCTCGAGTTAGTTTCGGTGTTACTTGGCAAACTGCCTTGTGGTCGTTCTGAGATCAGCTTAGCAAGCTGACCTATTTGGTTCTCGAGTCCTTGAATCGATGCTTGCTAATTTTTTAGCGCTGTTTCGGTGTTTTGAAAATAGTTTTCTGACACCGAGATGAATTTTGTTAACATCTCCTCAAGGTTCAGCTTCTTCTCCTGCTGGTAAGGTTGTTGTTGAAAGCCCGGAGGGGGTTGTGGTATCTGATTTCCTTGACCGCCCCATGAGAAATTAAGATGATTCTTCCAACCTGCATTATAAGTATTACTATAGGGATTATTCTGAGGCCTAGAACTATTACCCATATAGTGGACTTGCTCATTCTCTGTGCTCGGATTGTAAGATGGATATTCTATGGTGTTCATCCCTCCTCCATTTGTGTCGCATTGCATCACCAAATGTACCTGCGTAGAAACACATAAACCATCAATTTTTTTAAAAAGCTTTAGCTGGTTAGATAGCATGGTGACCGCGTCAAGGTTGAAAACTCCTACTGCTTTATTAGGATTTGTCCTCATGACTTGCCACTGATAATTATTCAGTGACATCTCCTCTATAAACTCATAAGCCACTTCAAGTGTTTTGTTATTTAGAGTTCCACCGGCGGCTGCATCAATCAGTTTCCTAGTTGAGGGGTTCAAACTGTTGTAAAAAGTTTGAACCTGTAGCCATAAAGGTAACATATGGTGAGGGCACCTTCTCAATAAGTCTTTATACCTCTCCCATGCATCATAAAGAGTTTCTAAATCCATCTGCACAAAAGAAGAGATATCATTCCTCAACTTTGTCGTTTTAGCTGGCGGAAAATATTTTAATAAAAATTTTTCGTTCATCTGTTCCCAAGTAGTGATGGAACCTCGTGGTAACGAGTTCAACCACTGTTTAGCTTTATTTCTTAAAGAAAAAGGAAACAATCGAAGGCGAATGGCATCATCAGAAACGCCATTAATTTTGAAGGTGTCACAAAATTCTAGAAAGTTGGCCAAATGAGTATTTGGGTCCTCATCCTGCAAACCATCAAACTGAACAAACTATTGAATCATTTAAATAGTGTTAGGTTTCAGTTCAAAATTATTTGCAACAATAACAGGTCTAACAATACTCGATTCAGCCCCAGTTAAATTGGGCTTAGCATAATCATACATAGTACGATGAGCAAGATTTTGATTCACCAGATTTGCGGCAACCACAGGAGGTAGCGGATGATTATCAGCCATTTCCTTGGTAATATTGGTATCGTCCTCTTGCTCTTCCTCTATATAATGTAGACTTCGCCTTATTTCTCTACGGTTTCTGCTAGCTATACTTTCAATTTCACTGTCAAAAAGCAATGGTTCTGACTGGTTCCTTCTAGTCATAAACTAAAAATACCTGCTAGAAGCAAATAAAATAAAAGTTAGTAAATTAAACTAAAAACAAAAATAAATTGCAATAAAAATAAAAATGGATAAAGTAATAAAAATTAAGCGTTCCTAATATCTTAGTCCCCGGCAACGGCGCCAAAAACTTGATGGGCTCAAAACTAACTAATATTTCGACAAAGGCAAGCGCACCTATCGAACAGTAGTATAGCTTTGATTAGTCCGGAATATCGTATTCTCAAGGACTAAAATTACTAATAATAACTATCTTTCTATTATTTAACCTAATATTTAAAGGGATTTGTTTTAATCTAAGAATCTAACTAACTATGAACACGACAAAGAGTGAATAGAGTAACCGAATAAACCATTGAATAAAGACAATACCCAAGGAAGAATCCACCTAGACTTCACTTATTATTCTGACTCTGAACTAAACAATTCATTCGCTTATCTTGATCCGTAGAAACCCCTAATTTATGTTAATATCTCTTTCGAGACTAAAAACAACTGACTCTAGGTTGATTAATTGAAATCTCTTTCTAATTAAAACCCCTATCATCGCATTAACTCGATCTATAGATTCCCTTATTAGATTTGACTCTAATCCTGTAAATTTGTGTCGCCCTATTTCTAGGGTTGTGATAAACTGTAAAAGTAACATATTTTAATCCCACATTTACAATACTTTTGGATGATTTATCCCTGGATTTATGTAAAAAGGTGCTCTTAATCCTTTCTTTTCATGTTTTATACTCAGGAGAGCACCAGAAGATGAAAAGAATAGAAAACGGCCCAAAACGGAGTAAATGGGCCATATCATGAAATCCACACGGCCTGGGCCCAAGCCACACGACCTGGGCCCAAGCCACACGGTCGTGCCTCATTAAACAGTGTCGAACACGGCCTGGCCACGACTTACACGGGCGTGTGCCATGGGCGTGTCCCTGCCGCGGCCAAGAGGAGTTTTACTCGGAATAGATACTTGGAGGCAAAGAAACACATTCCAAAGCCTATTCAAACACCCTAGTAGGAATTCTACTTGAATTAGGATACTTAGGGGCCAAGTAAAGCATCCCAAAGTCTATATAAACACCCACGGGGGCAATTTAAGCGGGGAGTTCAGCAGAAGCCTTCTGCCAAGGCTTTTGTCAGGGAGGTTAGCTAGGCTAAGGAGCCAAGCCGAAAAGGTCAATTTGTGGGAATCACTCGAAGATAGCCAGTTGATCCATCTCAAGAGGCCGGAATTCTACTCAAAACGGCGGATCTCTCCATCAATTCCTTCAGGGGGTTTTAGGGATTTCTTATGTTTTGTTTTATTTTTTCTTCTAAAATGTTTTCTTTTATTGTTATGAACTAAACCCTTCATATACCTGAAGGGGATGAAACCTAAGATGGATCTTGTTATTGTTTTATGAACTATATAATAAATACTTGATTTGTTCTTAATTATGTGTGCTTAATTCTTGTGTTGATATTTCTGAGATATTGATTCAAGTTGAATGTGCTTAGGTGGAGGAGCAAAAGTCCCTGCTTAAGAGTAGATCTAGCATAATTAAGCAGAGTTGATCGCGCGTCTAGAGATAGGGTGACGAGATTTTGCCGGATTAGGGTGAAACCTAATATGGGAGTCCATAGATCGAGTTAATGCGATTCTAGGGGTTTTAATTAGAAAGAGATTTCAATTAATCAACCTAGGGTTAGACGTTATTCGCCTCGAGAGAGGGTTAGATTGTATGATGCATTGCATGGGGATAAGTTTATATGGATCGGAGGAATTGTACTGAAAGGCTTCGAGCCTAACTTACTGGCAGCTCAGCTGCAAACTACTGTCTAGTGCCGCAACCGGTACTATTTGGAGTGTAGGGATGGGTGGGTTGATTATATCCCCATATGGAGTGTAGGGTTGGACGGAAATGGAATGTAGAGGCTGACTGGGTAGGACTTGTATACCGCATATTATGATATTGTACTGATTACTGATAATGTAATGGGCCAAGGCCCAAATGCATGACTGCCTCTGTACTAGGATGGGCTAAAGCCCAAACTGATACTGTCACTAATTCTGAATAGGGCTTAGGCCCAGACTGTGATTGCCTTCTGTCTGTCTATTTGTGCTATTTGGGATTACACATTGAGTTTTCGAAAACTCACCGTTCTATTTTAACTGTACAGGTAAACCCCAAAGATAGGCGGATCGGTGCGGCGGAGGACTCAGCGGTGGCCACATGACCCATTTTGTTCTATTTTAGTACTTAATTATAATTTTGATTTTATTTTGAGGTAATTTACTGTAATAATGGCCTCTTTGGATTTTCATAGTTAATTTGGAATTTTTATTGTTTCGATTTACAACTGCTAGAAGTAGGAATGATCGAGTTTTCAAAACGAATCAAATGTTTTAACAAAATACACTCAAACACACAAACTGATTTAAAAAGCTTTCGCGATAAGTGACGTTTTGAAAATTAATATCGTTTTGAAAGAGAATACTTTTGTGATAATGAACTACATTTTGAAAATGAACGATGCATCCTACAATTAACATAAGATTTTGTAATGAGGCTAATTTGAAAAAAGGTTTTTACGACAACTCATTTATTTCCAAAACACTACCATGTGACATCGCCAAGATTCGGCCATAATGTTTAGGCCGGGTTTGGGGTGTCACGGATCAAAATAGAAAGATGAAACTCAAGTACAATTAAATTTGTGTAGTTTTTGGACCAGTAGTCTAAATATCTAAATGTATAAAGCCAGTGAGGGTGCAATTGAAGTAGTTTTGCAAAAGTGGAATAAAAATATAAAGTTTTTTGCTAAGTCATGGCATTGATTATGAAAAGATATAATATTCTTTTGTGGTGGATGCAATAACCTTTAGATATATTATTAAATTGGCAATTCATAAAAGATTTAACTTGCGTCTTGATCGCGTGTCAGAGTCTTAAAATTTATATAAAGAATGATCGAACCTGGAAACTAACTATGGCAACGATTTGAGGCAAGTGGACCTATTGAACAGTAGTATAGTTTAGGCAAGACCGGAATGTCGAATCCCAAAGGAACCAAAAGTACTAATACTAACTCTCTTTTTATTATCTAGCCTAAGAATTAAGGGAATTGTTTATCTAATTTAAAATTAACTAACTACTAAACTAAAGACTCTAAGATAAAGAGAATGAATTGGGAAAACAACTTTAGGGAAAACCAATTGATTAAGACGATACCCAAGGAAGAATCCACCTAGACTTCACTTGTTATCTAACTCTGAACCAGACGATTTATTCACTTGACTTGATCCGTGAGATTCCCTAACGTATATTAATCCCTCTCTCGAGGCGACTAACGTCTAACCCTAGGTTGATTAATTGAAATCTCTTTCTAATTAAAACCCCTAGAATTGCATTAACTCGATCTATGGACTCCCATATTAGGTTTCACCCTAATCCGGCAAAATCTCGTCACCCTATCTCTAGGTGTGCGATCAACTCCGCTTAATTATGCTAGATCTACTCTTAGGCAGGGACGTTTGCTCCTCCACCTAAGCACATCACACTTGAATTAATATCCCGAAAATATCAACACAAGAATTAAGAACACATAATTAAGAACAAGTCAAATATTTATCATATAGTTCAGCAAACAATAACAAGATTCATCTTAGGTTTCATCCCCCTCAGGTATCTGAGGGTTTAGTTCATAATAATAATAAAAGAATACATCTCAAAAGAAAAGATAAAACAAAACATAAGAAATCCCTAAAACCCCTGAAGAAATTGAAGGAGAGATCCTCCGTCTTGAGTATAATTCCGGCTTCTAGAGATGAATCAACTGGCTATCTTCGAGTAAATCTCCACAAATTTACCCTCTTTGACCTAGCTGGACGCCCCTTGACTAAAGCCCTAGCAGAAGGCTTCTGCCGAACTCCCACGCTTAAGTTGCCCTCTAGGGTGTTTATATAGGCTTTGAGATGCCTTACTTGGCCCCTAAGTATCCTAATTCAAGTAGAATTCCTACTAGGGTGTTTGAATAGGCTTTGGAATGTGTTTCTTTGCCTCCAAGTATCCTATTCTGAGTAAAACTCCTCTTGGCCGCGGTAGCGACATGCCCATGGCACACGCCCGTGTAAGTCGTGGCCAGGCCGTGTTCGAGGCTATTGATTGAGGCACGGTCTTGTGGTCTTGGGCCCAGGCCGTGTGGATTTCGTGATACGGCCCGTTTACTCCGTTTGGGCCCGTTTCTCGTTCTTTTCGTCCTCCAGTGCTCTCCTGAGTATAAAATATGAAAAAAAAGGATTAAGAGCACCAAATTACACAATTCGAGCTTAAATCATCCAAAAGCATGCTAAATGTGGGCCTAAAATATGTTACTTTTACGGTTTATCACGTCTAATGGTTATTGTTACAACCTTTTATGAATCATTATATAGTAAAGTTTATATTAAAATCCTTGAAGGATTTAGGATGCTAGAAGCATATTGAAATTCTCAAGAAATTGTTCATTTATATGAAATGAAATAATTTGAACATATGTGGTAAATTTGACTTAGTGACTAGTAGTTGAAGGAGGATTATAAAATGATCCAAAATACCTATTTGTGTTTTTATAAAAGAATCATGATTAAATTTTGTTATAATTATTGTTGAATCTCCTGAAGAGATCAAAATATATTTCCCCAAATTTCCCTCACTCATGACTTTTAAAAGAATGGTAATATAAATGCTTAGCAAATACATTCAAATAGTTATTTGAAAAACTAGTATTCAAGATTGAATACATAGAATATGAGAAAATATGTGATGTTTTCATGAGGAGGAGTAAATCCGCGTTGCACTCTTTTTCCCTTAATCGAGGTTTTGTCCCATTGGATTTTCCTGGTAATGTTTTTAATGAGGCAGCATATTAGCATATTATAGATTGTGTACTCTTTTTCCTTCATTAGGTTTTTATCCCATAGGGTTTTTCCTAATAAGGTTTTAATGAGGAACATTATCTACCAATAGACATCCAAGGGGGAGTGTTATGAATATCTTATTAAGTGGATGTCCATCATGATCAGGATAAAGTTTTAATGTACTTTAAATTCTAATAGTTATTAAAATTAGATATCTACTTCTTTTATACTTCTTATGCCTATAAATGAGACTATGATGAAGCATTGCAATCATTCATTTGATCAATAAAGTACAACCTCTATTGCTTTCATATTTTCTTGGTTCTTTATTCTCTCCATCTCTCTTTATTTTATAACACGTTATCAGCACGATCTTGCTCAAAGTGATAGTTCGTCAATCAAATTTATCCTTCATTGATGCGTCGTTGAATGCACCAAAATATGTCCTACTCCCTGTAAAATAACGAAAATAATAGTAAAGGGTAAGTAGGGTCGAATCCACATGGATCAGATTATACAAATGCCTGTTTCTTGAGATCCTGGGCAGAATCGTGCCCAAGAAAACCTGCGATCCTGGGAAAATAAAAAAAAACAGAATTAATAATTTCGATTTGGAATAAAATAGAATATAAAAAGAATTGAAATCGTGAAAGTAAATTGCGAAAATAAAAAGGAAAATAAAAGAGTTTAAAGAAGAGTGAGTTTTCTTATTTGGCGAGATTCTAGCCTCCGGTTGTCTCGTTCCTCCTTGGGTTTAATCTTCGGCTTTTAGATGACCCTTCTCTGCCCAAGTAAGCCAGTTATAGTGGAAGAGGACGCCTACGACCACCAGCTCCAAGAGTTTTACCTTACGAATTTAGGGAGCCTGACTCTAGCCTGCTATTGCTCTTGTGGAGTCATTTACGCTAGATCAACGTTTCTCAATAGCGAATCCCACGCCATTTTGTCTCTTGGGCTCGCTAACCTCTGACGCAATAAGCTCACAAACCGGCGGTGCAATCCTCCCAAAACACACAAAGCGGCCGCCTTTGCATACGTTGAAAGGGTTACTTTTAAAGGGACCTGGACGGAAGCGTCAGCCCCGTAATGCGGAGAAACAATGAATACCTGGGTGAAAAAGTTAAGTGCGGGTTCTAAGCCTCAAGAACCTTTTTGGGGAATTCGACAACCTTCGGCTAGATAGATTTTAGTGGTTCATAATTGTAGTGGGAAAGAAAATAAATATAAAAGTATAAAAAAGGGAATTTTTATTGAAAGAAAAACAAAGGAAGCACAAAAGACTTATGGGAGAGGAGTGTACAGAAAAAGATGAACAACCAAAATGAGTCACTCCATCCCCTATTTATAGTGCTTAAGGTAAATGGACTAGTCCTACTCAAACTCCCAAAGATAATTACAATTTAATTAAAGATAAATAGAGATAAATAAAGAAATTAAATAATCCTAGATAATTATCCTAATATTAATTATCCTAATATAATAAAAAATGGAGTTTGATAAAGCAAAGTCTCTTCTTTTTGCATTTCAATCCCTCTGCCCTCCATGTTTGCACTTTTGGCACCATCTTTTCCATTTGTTGCACATTGGTCCATTTTTATCTTTAATTTCACAATTTTGGCCCTCAATTTTGCATTGGTCTCCAATTTAGTCCCTAAGAGATAAAAGTCCATAAATAGCCCAAATTAGTAGAATCACATTCAAAATTAATATATAATTAGCACATAAAAACATGTCATTCTAGAGTGTTATCAAATCCCCCCTACTTAGCCCATGCTTGCCCTCAAGTATGGTTCCTATCCACTGTGAAAACTAGATCCTGAAAGAAATTCTACTCCAAAGTTTTATAAAGATTAGTCAAAAATGCATATGAAAAATAAAGAGAACTTCTAAGCTTGCTTTAAGTAAAACAGAAAAAGTTTTCTAATTAACACACACAAAAATTAAAATCGTCTTGAATTATTTCATGCTATTTAGGTAAATTACCAAACCTACTAAGACACTCTATTTATTTCCGCTTTTAGCCCCCAACTGAAATTTTATTAGTACTATATTTTTTTTCTTTTCTTTTCTTTTCTCTTTTTTTTCTTTTTCTTCTTTTTTTCTTTTTTTCTTCATTTTTTTTCTTTTTTTTATTTACTTAGGAATATATTTCTGGTTAGCGGAGTTTTACCCATCACGTCACACAACCTTTTGACGCGAAGTAGAATGACAACCCAAGCACCCTACCCCGGTTACTCAATCAGTCACGTTCTGAGTCATACTCATAACCTTGGCTAGCGGAGTTTTACCTATTACGTCACAAAACCTTTTGACGCGAAGTAGAATGACAACCCAAGCACCCTACCCCGGTTACTCAGTCAGTCACGTTCTAAGCTGTACTCATAACCTTGGAAATATTTATTAATCACAATTTTCGCGAAATATAAACTTCAAGAGGACCTAAGAGAAATAATCAAGTGTCAAAAATAAGTTTTAGTAACCACCTAATAGTCATGAACATAACTTAGGCATGCAAACGTATTAAGTGTCCACTTGATATTAAACTTGATCAATTTTATGAAAAGTAAGATAGAGTTAACTTATTAATCATAAATATTATTGGCCTAATAAGAATAAAACAATGGAGATAAAATCAAACAGACAGAATCAGAATTAACTCAGTGGCCAAGAATCATGCATGTGGGTCAAACAGTGGCAAGTCGTGGGCAAATTCTTGGGCATGATTAGCGACAGAATGTTCTAAAAAAAATATGGACAACCTAAAAGAGCCTCAAGCAGCAAACACAAATCTCAGCAGAATATGACAGTAATACGAAGAGTACCTCCCCTCTACTTAAAACACATTGTCCTCAATGTGGATGCAAAAGAAATAAATAGGAAGAAAAGTTTAGAAAAACTCCCCGTTAGGCTACTGAGCTACTGTCGATTGCGGATGAGAGCGATGAGTTCGGTGAGCTACTCGCTAACAGTGTCGAGTCGAGCCTCAATGCACTCTAAACGTTGTTCAACAATCGATGGTGGTTGGGTTGGAGCGGGTGCTAGTACGTTAGGTTGATGTCGCTGTCGGAAGACGCGTTCGGATGGTGTAGAACAAACACCCGGGGGAACAAAGTGGAAGGAGGACGGAGTGCCAAGTAGTAGTCCCATGGAGTCGAGGCAACGGGCATCTAAAGGATCGGCCTGACAAGCAACATATAAATCTAAAATAGGAGCGTTAGGACCATGCAAAGAAAACAACAGTTGTGTAATAAGTGAACCTAAAATGAGAGGTCGTTTAGCTTTGATAACATGCTCGAATTGAACTGCAAACCAATAACCCAAATTAACCGGACGACCGGTATACATACACCATAAAAAGAAGAGCTCCGTCTTTGAGACGTTTGCCGGAGCGTCTCGACGGCCTGAAAAATTATAAGCTAAATAACGGTGTATGTAACATAAAGCAGGGTCGCGAAACCATAAATCCTTTGATGTTTTTGGGCTATATGTAGTCTCGACATTATTAGTTAACAAAGAAAAAACCTCAACAGCTTTGAAAGCAGTAGGAAATGTACACAAACTGTTCTAAAAATCCTGAGACATAGCATACTCTTCAGTTACAAAAGATAAAGCAATATTAAAATCAATAAGAGATAAACTATGCATCTTACCTAACAGCCGAAATTTGACAACACCAGGTGTGTCAATCAAAACAGGATTGTGCCGATTAAATTGAAAGGTAGAATAGAATTCAAAAACAAGTTCATAATAGGCAGAATAAAGGACATCAAAATTTCCAACCCAGCCAATATTCTTGAAATAATCGTTAACAGCAGTTTCAATATTGAAGGCAGCCAAAACAGGAATCGACAGACACTTACAAGGCACAATCGTTTTATGGCGGAGGAAATCGTACCTGTCCCGAGCAGTAGAAGATGTGAAAGAAAGGTTACCGTGCAAATGGCCCTCCGGAGGTAAAACGTTGATGCGAGAACGGTATGTTCGGCCCCGAGAAGGTATCGGGCAGTGCTCATTGGTCGGGGTCGAAGTGTCGACAGAAGCGTTGGAGGAAGAACCCGATGTGGCGTTGATTGCTCAGGCCGCACATTGGGGTGGCCGACGACGTGGCCGACGCGACGGTCCGGGCGACGCATGGTGTGACGGTGGCGAAGAACACTCCGTTGGTCGGGGCGTTAAGAGGAGTCATGGTCAGTCGCCGTGCGAAGGAGCGGGATTGGGGGAATCGTGGCCAATGGTCGAGGAAGAAGCCGAACGGCGTGGAGAGGGTGGCGGATGGCGAGTTTGTATGTGCACGAGGAGCCACAGAGGGTGTGGGGGCATAAGGCGTTGAAATGCTTGTATGTGGGGGCGAAGGGGTAGTGGGCAAAGCGGTTTGGGCGGCGGTTGTGAAGGAAGTTGAGGAAGGAGAGGGGGATGTGCGTGCGGCGGCAAGGAAATAGGAGAAAGAAAGTGTGAAAAGTGTTTAGGTTTTGGGGGTTTTAAGTAGCTGATAAGGGGTGTTTGGCTGCAGGGTTAGGGAACTCTAAGCTGGTATAATCCAGTTTGGCTGCAGGGATATGGAATTCTGGACAAGAATAAAACCTGGAATAGAGGCTGTTTGGTACCTTGGATAGGGTTGTTTGGCTCTGTTTTGTCCCCCTTTCTTGCTGAATATTTGCTCCGTTTGACTTGATCAAAGAAGAGAATTTTTATTAATATTTAAATAATAATTAAAATAAAAGAACAATAAATTAAAAAAAAAGAAAAGGAAAGGAAACACTAAATAGTGAATAGAAACAAGAACAAAAACTAAAAGAAAAATAAATATTGGGTTGCCTCCCAACAAGCGCTTGTTTTACGTCATTAGCTCGATGACTCAAATGGTTCTACGGTGGCTCAAAATAAATCTTTTTAATCATGTGAGCTTGGAAATTCTCATTTTTTATCACATCCACCATCTTTGGGTTTAATTGTCCTTGCGCCTTTTTCATTGGTTTCATATTTTCCTCCAAGGGGTTAATCCCTTTTAATTCGGCAATGGTCTCATCATCCTCCAAAAATGTGAATTTGAGATGCTCGAGAGGTGATTTTAAATTTGGATCTGATGCCTGCACAACAGAAGGTAGAAGTTTAGTATCCATAGGAGCCAATAATTTATTAACAGATTCAAAATCATCAAACATCATTTTAGATTTATCTCCATAAATTGACTCAAAATTTTCTTCCACTAAAGAGTCAATTATGTCGACACAATTTACGCTCAAGATTTCACTGGGATGGCTAATGGCGTCGTAGACATTAAACTTCACGATCTCCCCATCAAACTCCATCGTGAGAGTTCCACTTCGAACATCGATTTTAGTACTAGCCGTACTAAGGAACGGTCGTCCTAACAAGAGATCTGAAGATCCGGGAGCACTATCCTCCTCCATTTTTATCACATAAAAATCTGTAGTAAAAATAAGTTCGTTAACTTTTACCAACACGTCCTCGAGGACTTCTTCGGGACGCACAACGGACCTGTCTGCCAGTTGAATGATAACACCTGTTTTTGTTAAAAAACCTGCGTTAAGTGATTCATAAATAGAATATGGCATCACATTTATGGAGGCTCCTAGATCACACATAGCCTTTTTAATCCCCAAATGACCTATTTTGCATGCTATTGCAAACATGCCCCTATCCTTACATTTTGCCGGCATTTTTCGCTGTAACACTGCGGTCACATTTTCACCTACATTCACCCTTTCATTACCTGTTAACTTCCGTTTGTTGGTGCAAAGCTCTTTAAGAAATTTAGCATACCTCGGTATTTGCTTGATGGCATCCAACAACGGAATGTTGATCTCGACGTTCCTAAATGTTTAGAGGATTTCCTTGTCCTCCTTACCTCTTCGACATTGGTGGAATCATTTTGGAAATGGAGGTTGAATTATGGGTAATGGGGGTTTCGCTCGGACCTGTTCGTCTTTCTCTGGATTTTCCTGGGCGATTTCTTAGGCATGATTTCTGTCGGGAATCGATTCCAGTACCTTTTCACTTCGCAGCGTCACTGCATTTGCGTTTTGCCTTGGGTTTGGTTCTGTTTGTGACGGCAGCTTCCCTTGAGAGTTCAATTTCTCAACTGATATGGTCAGTTCTCTTATAGATGCCTCGGTTTTCTATTAAAAATCCTTTATTTCTCTTTGGAAATTAAGAGTTTGCTGTTGAAAGTTAAGGACATTAGCTGCTAATTTATTGACCATGGTTTCTAAGAAATTACCTAAATCTCGAGGCTGTTGTGGAAGCTGATTTTGGTATGGCTGGTTATTTTGTGGATTGGCCCCATAACTCAAGTTAGGATGGTCCCTCCACCCTGCGTTGAAAGTATTAGCATAGGGATCATAACGCCTTTGTGGTGGGCCAGAAAAGTTTCCCACTACATCCAAATGAGCCATAGTGTCATCAATCAAAACGGGACATGCATCAGTTGTGTGCTCCGATGTAGCACATATTCCACATAACCGAGCTAGTTTAGCTTTTTCTGCAACAAGAGAGCTCACAATATTAGTAAGTCTATCAAGTCTATCTTCTATGGAAGAATTACTTAGCTGGTGAACCCTTCTAGGGGGTTCAGGATTGGCTTGGAATTGCTGAGAATTTGCAGCCATTGTGGAGATTAAGTCCCTTGCTTGTTGGGGGGTCATGTTGACCAACGCTCCTCCACTAGCGGCGTCTACCATATTCCTCTCCATCGGTTTCAAACCTTCATAAAAGTACTGGAGGAGAGATTGCTCTGTTATACCATGTTGTGGGCAGCTCGCACACAACTTCTTAAACTGCTCCCAATAATCGTAGAGAGTCTCTGCTTCTTTCTGCCATATTCCCATGATCTCTCTTCTAAGCTCAGCTGCTCTAGATGCTGGAAAAAACCTGTTGAGAAACAAACGAGATAAATCAGCCCAAGTAGTAATAGATCCAGGAGGTAAATAAAATAACCATTCCCTAGCTGAATCTGCTAGGGAAAAAGGGAAAGTGCGCAATTTAATTTAATCCTCAGTTACGCCTTGAGGTTTCATACTCAGACAAACCATATGAAACTCTTTCAAATGTTTATGGGGGTTTTCATTTTGTAACCCTCGAAAAGTTGGCAACAACTGAATTAACCCTGATTTCAGTTCAAAATCGGTATCCATAGTAGGATATGCGATGCATAGTAGCGGTTGTTCTGTCGGAGCTTCGGCCAGTTGCCGAATTGTTTGAGCCATTGGTTGAGGTGCTAAATTAGGGTTTCCGTCAACCCTAGTGTTAAGCACTCCTTCTGGAGAATCGACTTCTATTTTTTCGCCTTCAAAAGTTTGAGTATGGTTTTCGTTAACCCTAGACTCTACTTCGTCGTCGGTTCTGATTTCTGGGGGTGGATTACTTTGAGTCTCAACCACTGCTGACTGCTTTTTCCTTAGCTTTGTTTCCTTGCGATTAGCTTTTGCAGTCTTTTCAATTTCTGAGTCAAACGCAAGAGTGCCTGGAGCAGATCTGGTCATAGAAAACAAAAAACAAGATTAGTACATTACCGATCCCCGGCAACGGCGCCAAAATTTGATGCGTCGTTGAATGCACCAAAATATGTCCTACTCCCTGTAAAATAACGAAAATAATAGTAAAGGGTAAGTAGGGTCGAATCCACAGGGATCGGATTATACAAATGCCTGTTTCTCGAGATCCTGGGCAAAATCGTGCCCAAGAAAACCTGCGATCCTGGGAAAATAAAAAAAAACAGAATTAATAATTTCGATTTGGAATAAAACAGAATATAAAATGAATTGAAATCGTGAAAGTAAATTGAGAAAATAAAAAGGAAAATAAAAGAGTTTAAAGAAGAGTGAGTTTTCTTATTTGGCGAGATTCTAGCCTCCGGTTGTCTCGTTCCTCCTTGGGTTTAATCTTCGGGTTTTGGATGACCCTTCTCTGCCCAAGTAAGCCAGTTATAGTGGAAGAGGACGCCTACGACCACCAGCTCCAAGAGTTTTACCTTACGAATTTAGGGAGCCTGACTCTAGCCTGCTATTGCTCTTGTGGAGTCATTTACGCTAGATCAACGTTTCTCAATGGCGAATCCCACGCCATTTTGTCTCTTGGGCTCGCTAACCTCTGATGCAGTAAGCTCACGAACCGACGGTGCAATCCTCCCAAAACACACAAAGCGGCCGCCTTTGCATACGTTGAAAGGGTTACTTTTAAAGGGACCTGGACGGAAGCGTCAGCCCCGTAATGCGGAGAAACGATGAATACCTGGGTGAGAAAGTTAAGTGCGGGTTCTAAGCCTCAAGAACTTTTTTGGGGAATTCGACAACCTTCGGCTAGATAGATTTTAGTGGTTCATAATTGTAGTGGGAAAGAAAATAAATATAAAAGTATGAAAAGGGAATTTTTATTGAAAGAAAATAAAGGAAGCACAAAAGACTTATGGGAGAGGAGTGTACAGAAAAAGATGAACAACCAAAATGAGTCACTCCATCCCCTATTTATAGTGCTTAAGGTAGATGGACTAGTCCTACTCAAACTCCCAAAGATAATTACAATTTAATTAAAGATAAATAGAGATAAATAAAGAAATTAAATAATCCTAGATAATTATCCTAATATTAATTATCCTAATATAATAAAAAATGGAGTTTGATAAAGCAAAGTCTCTTTTTTTTGCATTTCAATCCCTCTACCCTCCATGTTTGCACTTTTGGCACCATCTTTTCCCTTTGTTGCACATTGGTCCATTTTTATCTTTAATTTCACAATTTTGGCCCTCAATTTTGCATTGGTCTCCAATTTAGTCCCTACGAGATAAAAGTCCATAAATAGCCCAAATTAGTAGAATCACATTCAAAATTAATATACAATTAGCACATAAAAACATGTCATTCTAGAGTGTTATCATTCATGATTTTCAATATCTTTGACAGCAATATGCAAAGTTTTTACAAGAAGTTTTTTTTTATTTAATGTTTCATATCTATTTATTATTTTTCATTCTTCTTTCATTATACGTTACCATTGTTTTGATTAACTTATTTTACTTTTTGTTCTTAAGGATAGTGAAAGATTTCATATTGTTATCTATATGAAATCGAAAAGTAAGATTCACTCTCAAAGTTTGCTTTTTGATATTTGCTTGGGGATGATCTCTTTTTCTTCATTACAAAGGATGTTTATAATCACTACTTCTCATCTATGGTAACGTAAGTCAATCTAATCAACTTCTTTTGAAATTTAATTTGATTTCTATTAAAAAGTTCAATTTATATAATTCACTATCCGTATCTTTATGAATTTATAACCACCTTCACGCATTTAGTTATTGGGATTTTTATGTGGAGATAAATATTTTTTCATTTTTAATAGAATTGATTGGTTTAATCTTGATTTTGATTAAGATGTATGATTATTGCGAAATGTGAGTAAAAATACGTACTTGTCATGAACTTTGGGATATTCACCATGTCTGTGATAATTTCATATCACTGTAAAATTTGAGATGAAATTATGTCATAAGAGATGGAGGTTAGAAAATGTTTATGTTTAAAATTTTATAGCTGTAAAGTTATTTTAATTTGACATTATAATATTTGCATTTTGTTGTGGTATGATATATAGAATATATATTATCTAACAACAATGATTTATTAGTGACATGAGTTTATTATTTGTTACATTTAATATATGTTTTATTTATATATATTCATTTTATTTTTATTTGAATAAATAAGATCTTATTTAAAATAAATTAAGCATTCATTAAGGTTATACAATAAAATGATTATATGCTCCTGAAGAGCTAATATTGCATCAAACTATAAAAAGCTCTTTAAGAGCTTATATTTTAGCTCCTTGTGATGCAAAATTTTATAAAATATATAATTGTTTTTCAAATCAAGAAGATATATGTTGAATAAAACCTTCATGTGTTTCGCATTAAAACTATATATATAAATAACGTGAGATGCTCATGTATTTGTACTATATATATTCCCTGAAGGAATACATTACACTATATGATTGAAATATCTAATGTGCTCTTGCAGTACTTTAACAATATTTTCGAATGATATTATACCTTCTACTGGCTAAGCAAAATAATAAGTTACTTGTAACACCCTTAACCCGTATCCGTCACCGGAATAAGGTTACTAGGCATTACCGATCAAATCACAACATACAACATACATTTATGCATCCATTCTCAAGCAACATTCTATCATAATCACATTGTCCCTTATAAGGGCTTACGAGGCCTTAAACATGCTTTAGAAGTGGTTCAGGACTAAATCGATAACTTACGAAAATTCTCGAAAACTTAGAAATTTTTCAAACATACCAAGGTCACACACCCGTGTGAATAGGCCGTGTGCCTCACACGGCTCCAGATACACCCGTGTCCCAGACCATGTGAAAACAGGCATACGGTCACACGGCTGACCACACGCTCGTGTGCCAGGCCATGTGTTAGGCCATGTCAATCCTGTAGGGTATACTGACCTAGGCAACACGGCCAAGTCACACGCCTGTGTGCTAGGCCGTGTGCCATTTACGGGGGTATACTGACTTGTGCCACACGGTCGGTCACATGCCCGTGTGTGAAACCTTGTGGAGCATACTGACTTCAATTCAATCTCAACACCAGGGGACACATGGCCATGTAGCATGATCGTCTGCCACACACGGCTGAGACACACGCCCGTGTCTCTACCCGTGTGGACAAAAATAGACCATTTGCAAGGCCAATTTGCCACCCTTTCTCATGCTCACCTAAACAACCAAAATAATACCATTTCAACACATTTATAGGCAACCAAAACATGTCAATTCATATACAAATCATACCATTTCATCTTCAACCATTTCACTACTCAAATCATAACCATAAACATACCAAAACAATATATCATTACCAACCATTTCACTTATCTTCCCTATGCATTTTTCTCATCATTTTATCAACTAATTCATGCCACAAAATATACCAATTCATCATCCCTATATCATACCAAATCAACCATGATATATCATTGGTAAATTATCAAAACAATTAACCACTTAGCCATCACAACAATCATACCAAGCATGCCAAAACACAAGGCCATATATACATCACATATCACTTACCAAATTCATAAATTAAGCCAACTTAGATGGCCAAATACACACCAACATGTACATCATTTACAAGCCAACTCTCATGGCTAAAATCGCTACTCAAATCATAACCATAAACATACCAAAACAATATATCATTACCAACCATTTCACCTATCTTCCCTATGCATTTTTCTCATCATTTTATCAACTAATTCATGCCACAAAATATACCAATTCATCATCCCTATATCATACCAAATCAACCATGATATATCATTGGTAAATTATCAAAACAATTAACCACTTAGCCATCACAACAATCATACCAAACATGCCAAAACACAAGGTCATATATACATCACATATCACTTACCAAATTCATAAATTAAGCCAACTTAGATGGCCAAATACACACCAACATGTACATCATTTACAAGCCAACTCTCATGGCTAAAACCACAACTCAAAATATATCATCTTAACACTAGCCTATACATGCCATATGCCATATATACATAACATCAAAAGTACCAACAAGTTGATCGATAGTGTGACGATGTTCCTAATGATCCCCGAGTCCGAGCTAGCTTCAATTATCTATAAAATAGGGAAAGAACACACAAAGTAAGCTTTAAAAGCTTAGTAAGCCATATACAAATAAAATTACCACATGAATCGGTATCATTTTCATTAATAGGCAAATCACAAATAAGCATATAAAAGCTCACAAACTTTTCCCATTGAACACATATTCAAAATCAAAAGTGAATTCATCAAATGCTTCCTTTTTCAATACTCGTATGAATCTCGTACATACCTGAGTCATTTAACTCATTCACACATTCTTTCTCGACTTGACTTTGCCCATTAAACCATTCGGAATCGTTAAGGATACTCGGAAATCATATATAACTCGTACAATTCCATATCCCAGATATGGTCTTACATGTTATCACATATCGATGCCATTGTCCCAGACAGGGTCTTATACGAAATCATATAACAATGCCAATGTCCCAGACATGGTCTTACACGTAATCACATCTGGGTAATCCTAATGTCATGACATTCGTATCCTCTACTATTCCTAAGGTTCGTACAGGACTTTCAGATATTGTAACCCTGTCGATTCTTGCTCTTATTTGATCATTCAAGATTCATAACAATTCAATGACAATTAAACATATATAATTCAATTTAAATACATTTATTTTCATATGAACTTACCTCGTAGTAGGGATAAACGGACTAGATCAACTATTCGATAACTTTTGATTTTCCCCGATCTAAATCCGACTACTTTCATTCTTGATCTATATACATTCAAAACTAACTCATTTATTCATCAAATCACTCAATTCAGTCCACAAACATATATTTGGGCCTTTTTTACACTTTAGCCCCTAATTTCCATATTTATTCAATTTAGTCCCTATTTCACAAATACACAAAATTCATGCAATTTAATACCTTCCCAAGCTAGCCGAATTTTCCTAGTGCACATATCAACCCATATTTGTCATTTATTCACATATTTTCACATTTTCACATTTTCACAAATAAATCCCTATTTGACATTTTGTCAAAAATCACTTTACAAAACTTGCGTAACTATCAACAAATATTCATTTTTCAGCATAAAAAATTTAAAAACTCAAATAATCATCAATGGCACTTCAAAAAATCATCAAAAAACTTGAAAATTAGGGCACAGCCTAGCTAATACTCGATGCAACGATCTAAAAAATGTAAAAATCATCAAAACCGAGCTCAAAACATACCTCAACCAAGAATACAAAGGATCAAACCCTAAAATGCTTCAAATGGTCTTTCTTCTTTTGATTTTCGGTGAGAAAGATGAATATTATGACTAATTTTTATGTTTTGTTTTATTAATAACACATTAATACATAGTTTACCATTTTACCCTTGGTTATTAAACTATTTAATCATCAAATATAAGGCCATTAGTGTCCATTAACCTTATCAATGGCATAATAACATCATAACGACCTTTGGTTTAATAAACATAGCAAATAGAAACTCTTAACTTATAGCATGCTACTTGTAATATCCTGAAAATGGGCATATGCATTTATGCTTAATTATATGAAATAGCATGCTTGAGTGTGTTGTGAATGTGTATTTATGAATGTTTGTGAACTTTAGAATAATAGGAAATGCCTTAGAAAATTTTTAGATTTTAAGTCTAAAATGAGAAACTAGATAAGGAGGCTTTAAAAGAAATTATGGGGAGTTGATGACACAAAAGAATCAGCAGCAAGGTGGCTTGGGGCGTTTGCGTCAAAGGGGCTTCAGGAGGACTCAGGTTCGAATCACTTGGGCAGCAATGAGTGTGTTTTATTTTGGCATGTGACGTCAAGGTGGATGTATGGGGGTTAATTATTTTATTTTGAATAAGTGGGGATTTATTTTATTATTTTAAGTGGGTAGATAATTAGGTATTTTGTTTTATTTGTTTTAAATATGGAAATAGTGGATGAATGGGGTTTTGTTTTTATTTTATTTTGAATAAGTGGGGATTTATTTTATTATTTTAAGTGGGTAGATAATTAGGTATTTTGTTTTATTTGTTTTAAATATGGAGATAGTGGATGTATGAGGGTTAATTAATTTATTTTGAATAAGTGGGGATTTATTTTATTATTTTAAGTGGGTAGATAATTAGGTATTTTGTTTTATTTGTTTTAAATATGGAGATAGTGGATGAATGGGGTTTTGTTTTTATTTTATTTTGAATAAGTGGGGATTTATTTTATTATTTTAAGTGGGTAGATAATTAGGTATTTTGTTTTATTTGTTTTAAATATGGAGATAGTGGATGAATGGGGTTTTGTTTTTATTTTATTTTGAATAAGTGGGGATTTATTTAGTATAGATAAAGATAATGGTGGCTTTAGTTTATTTTTAAATGAGAAGATAAGGGATGATGTGATAGATTATTATTATTATTATTTTTAAATGTTGGGTTTATTTAAATTATTTTGAAAGAGAGGTATGGAGAGAATATAGGAAAGAAATAAGGGGTTATAAATAGGAAGGAGTATCATTTTGGGTATTCTTTTCTTCATTCATTTTCTTTTCGCCGAAATTTGTTTCTCTCATCCCATTCCATTTGTTTCTTCTCAAATTAACCGAACCGAAACTATTCAAGGCTCCAATCTTTTCTTCATATTACCAATCTTTCTTCCTCTAGACGTCATAGCCGAATCACCTTTCCTCCTGTGGCCGAATCTCTTAGTAGTCAGAGAGGGGTGAGGTTGATCTTTTGTTGCAAGCTATTCGATCGGTTCTAATAGTGGGGTAAGGAACTCTTTGTTGTTGATCTTCTTCTCTATGCCTTCAATTAAGTCGACGCTATGGAAACTAATCTTTTTTTTATTCTTTTGACCGAACTTTGAAAGTGGTCTTTGAGGATTCTTGTAGCTATCATTTGGAGAAGTGATCTTTTGGGATTTGAATATCCACAAGGTAGGTAACTATAAGATTCGGCCATAGGCCATTCCATTGTGTTTTAACGTTGGATTAAATCTAACATGTACTCTATAGGCATATCGACATCTCCATAGCCAAGGAGTTAATTTCGGGATTTGAGATCTAAGGTTTTAGATCAGATTTTCGGGACTTGGATTAAAGGCTTTAAGTAAATCAGGTGTGTACCCCACACTAAAATCCTAATCGATTTAAGGCTATGTTTTAATATATAAGTGTTTATAAGAATGTGAAAAATATGGCTAAGGTACCATGCCATGGTACAAAGTACTAAGGTATGTTTCCTACTCCTACTAGGATTATGAATATATGTTATATTTAACATGTGAAAAGTGATAAGAATGTGAAATAAGGCATGATATGCATGAAATGTGTGAAATGGGGCATTCGGGTTATATGAAAAAGGGGAAGTGAATGTGGTGATCTAAGACCACGATATCTGAATGTGGTGACTTCAGTCACAATTATTTAATCTGGTGGCCATGCCACGACTTTTAAAAGGGCGATGAGCACGTCAACTGCAGCGACTGCCTTCGATGGTGTGTAGCGGATGGAGGGTTGACTTAGTAGTCCCCACGGTGTGTCGGTTGGTACGGGTGATGTGTAGCAGTTGGTAACTAGGCTTGGGCTTGGGAATGCATCATTAATTGTATATTTTGATATGAATGTGTATGACTTGATATGCTTGAATCTATTTGGACCTAGTGTTTGTGTACACATTGAGTCCGTTGACTCACCCCGTTGTGGGAATAACATTTTTCAGGTGATGATCAGTAAAGGACCGGGTCGGTAGGAGCTTAATGGTGTCCATGCTCAGCAAGGAATTACTTTATTTGGACATTTTATTTTTATTTAAGTACCTAAAACTATTTGGGTTTGTTTTGATGTAATAAGGCCTTAGTATGAACTTTATTTCTGCATGCACGTTGAATTTTCTTTATTACGAACTTTCTATCAAATTAAAGACTAAATGTTTTACTTAAATAAACCCTAAATGTTTTGACACATAAATTCATATGATTTTAATTAGAGATAAAAAAAAATCATTTAAAGATTTTCAAAGAACTTGAACAGTTTTTATTCGAGGAACATACCAGATCTGGTCGAGGCTCGTGGGCCGGGTTTGGGGTGTTTCAGCTTGGTATCATAGCCCAAGTTTTTTTTAAACTCTCGGCCTTGGGTTAAGGCCCAAAATGTTTTCAAAATTAAGGCCCAAATGAATTTTTAGAAAGTTTTAAGTAGGTTTTCTGGCATGGCACCTAAGTCTCCGACCCGAAGTCCACTAGGTAAGTACCCTTATCCTTTGTGTGATTTATATTATGATGAGTAGAAGGGTAGAAATAGAATGGAACGTAGAATAGTATGATAGGTACTTGAACCCTAGGACTAGTTACCCCAACAATTACATAAGACTTAAATGCCTAATTAAACAAACCTGTGATTAAGTCGTCGAGCTAGGGTGTGGCAACCGTTATGCGCATGTCTAGGATTGGTATTCAGTGGGAGCTTGGTATTTAAGCAGTCCGCGTGACTCACCTCCTCTCCACTCGAATCCTACCTGGTACGTAGCTTCGGTTCACCCTAACCAAGAGGACTTATTCATAGGCTAAACCCCTAACTAAAACCCGAAAGGGACTAGCCGTATTTTTATGGAAACCTTAATTTCAAAACTACTAAATTACCCTTTTGATTTATAAAAGCTATTCCATAAAATTTTTTCTGAAATATTTCTTGATTTATGAGAATCACTAAAATACCCCTATTTCCAAAATTACGAAAATACCCTTGGTTTCAAAATCTACCATATCACCCCCGATTTCAATAAAATTTTCTTATTTTGTAAAAGTATTTAAAAATCCTATTTTGCGAAAGTCCAAAATGCCCTAATTTGGAAAATTACGAAATTACCCCTAGTTTACCAAAATTACCAAAATGACCCTACTTTCCGAAAATTTGGCCATACCTGTGATTTGGAAAATTTTTCTTACAAAATACCCATGAGTTTGGAAAATTTCGAAGTGACTTTTGTAAATTTTCAAATTGACCCCGATTATTTACCAAAATACCCCTGTAGGACAAATAACGAAAATACCTCTGGGATAGGAACGGACAGAAATGTCCGAAGAGTGAATGTGTATGGGAGATATTATGGAATGGATATGCTTTTCTGTGAATTAGGATAGAAAACTTGAAACTTTGAATGATCGAAAGAATCTCTATTAAGCTATTTCCATAAAATTCTTCGTGAATAATCAGTGAAACAAGGACTAATTCATAAAATTTCTTAATCTGATTAAAGCGCAACGTTAGATATGAGTTCTAGAGGACGTGGTCGTCGTGGACGAAGTAGAGGCAGAATGACGGAATCAGAACCCGTTAGATCGGGTCAAGGGTCTGAGAATGTGGTACCACCGCTACCGCCACCTCCAGCTGTTGGTGTTGAGCGGCAAGATCAGACAGGGGATGATGCTGTATCGCAGGCTGTGCTGCGAGTTCTTGAAATGGTGGCTGGCGCGGGTGGAAACGTGGGAGCTCGGAAATCTGTACCTGAGCGGCTCCGAGCTAATGGAGCTGAAGTGTTTCGTGGAGTATCTGGTGTGGCACCCAGTACGGCTGAGTACTAGTTGGAGGCGACCGAGCGTATTATGGATGAGTTGGATTTGACCCCTGAGGAAAAACTGAAAGGAATGGTGGCACTAATACGCGATGAAGCGTACCAATGGTGGCTCACAATTCGGGATGGTGCCACAGCTGAGGATCTTACTTGGGAATATGTTAAAGCAGCATATCAGAAGAAGTATGTTGGCACACGGTATATTGATGAGCAGAGGAAGGCTTTTCTGGGGCTGGTTCAAGGGAACAAGTCCGTAGCGGAGTATGAAGCTGAATTTCTGAGACTGAGCCGGTATGCTCGTGAAGTAGTGGCTAACGAGCATGAGCGGTGTGTCCGGTTTGAGGATGGACTAAGAGATAACCTGAGGTTGTTGGTCGCTCCACATCAAGAGCGGGAGTTTTCTGCGTTAGTAGAGAAGGCTAAGATAACTGAAGGGATTAAGGACTCTGTAGGGCAGCACTCTGATCGGAATAAGCAGAAGAGAGGATTTGGGTTGTCAAGATCATCTGGGAATGCTCAGAAAAGGCCTAGAGTTGATGGGCCACGAGGTCAGCAAGCTGGTACTGGAGGGCAATATCGTACTTGTGATCAGTGTGGGAAGAAACATTTAGGAGAGTGTTGGAGGAAGACAGGAGGATGTTTTAGGTGTGGGTCTAAGGACCATATGATTAAAGACCGTCCTATGAGGCCGGATGGGAATCGACCAGTGGCTCAGAATGTTAATCAGGCTGGTAGAGATGGACAGTAACCTCAGCGAGGTCGTGGTCCGAATGGCCGAGGTAATGGCACTGGTAGAGGATGTGGAACCCCTGGTAGAGGTGCTAATAATAATACTGAGGCAAGACAGCCGGGCTTGGTATATGCAGTTCGCCATAAGGAAGATGGAGACGCGCCGGATGTCATAACCGGTACGTTCTTTATTTTTGGCAAGCCTTATTTTGCTCTGATTGATGTGGGCTCGACCCATTCATATGTTGCATGTAGAGTAGTTGAAACTCTAGACATAGCCTCTGAACTATCTGATAGGGAGATGACTGTAGTAAGCCCACTAGGTCAAACAGTAGTGGTGAATAAAATCTTTCGGAGTGTACCTCTAGAAATTCAAGGGGTGGTATTTTCTGCCGACTTAATGGAACTACATTTCGGAGAGTTTGATCTCATACTTGGAATGGATTGGTTGGTAGAACATCGAGCTATTTTGGATTGTGCAGCTAAGCGAATGGAGTTAAGGACCCCGGAGGATGAGGGAGTAGTTATGATAGGAGAAAGAAGAAACTACTTGTTAACGTAGTTTCTACTTTAAAGGCTGATAAGATGGTTCGGAAAGGATGCAAGGCGTTCTTGGCCTTTGTTAGAGCCTTGGATGAGAAAGAAGGAGGAGTTAGTGGAGTACGAACAGTAAGGGACTTTGTGGATGTCTTTCCGGAGGAATTACCTGGACTACCCCCAGATAGGGAGGTGGAATTTGGAATTGACTTGCTTCATGGAACAGCTCCTGTGTCAATTACCCCGTACAGAATGGCACCAAAGGAGTTGGTTGAGCTCAAGGCTCAAATCCAAGAGTTACTTGATCGTGGGTTTATACGACCCAGTATGTCTCCATGGGGAGCACCGGTTCTGTTTGTGAAGAAGAAAGACGGAACTATGCGAATGTGCATAGATTATCGTCAGTTGAATAAGCTGACCATCAAGAACAAGTATCCTTTGCCAAGGATAGATGACTTGTTCGATCAGCTTAAGGGGGCCGCAGTATTCTCAAAGATCGACTTAAGGTCAGGATATCATCAGCTGAAGGTAAAGGAATCAGATATCCATAAGACAGCCTTCAGGACAAGGTACGGCCACTATGAGTTTGTAGTAATGCCGTTTGGATTGACGAACGCTCCAGCCGCGTTCATGGACATGATGAATCGAGTTTTTCAACCCTACTTGGATAGGTTCGTCGTTGTGTTTATCGACGGTATCCTAGTGTACTCCAAGTCTGAAGAGGAACATGATGAGCATCTTCGGATGGTGATACAAGTGCTAAGGGAGAAGAAGCTCTATGCCAAATTCAGCAAGTGTAAATTTTGGCTGAAGGAAGTTGCTTTCTTAGGGCATGTGGTATCCGCAGAAGGAATAAGAGTGGATCCTCGAAAGATTGAGGCAGTGTTGGATTGGAAACCACCTAAGTCAGTGATGGAGATTCGTAGTTTCTTGGGATTGGCAGGCTACTACAGAAGGTTTGTGGAAGGATTCTCATCGATTGCCGCACCTTTGACGAAGTTGTTGAGAAAGGAAGTACATTTTGTATGGACGGATAAGCAGCAGGAGAGCTTTGAAAAACTTAAGAGGGTTCTGACTGAAGCTCCGGTTTTGATTCAGCTGGAGGCAGGGAAGGACTTTACGGTGTATTGTGATGCTTCTCATACGGGACTGGGATGTGTTCTGATGCAAGACGGGAAAGTAGTCGCTTATGCGTCTCGGCAATTAAGGCCACATGAGGTTAACTACCCAACTCATGATTTGGAATTGGCGGCAGTGGTGTTTGCTCTTAAGGTGTGGAGGCACTATCTTTATGGAGAAAAGTCAGTAATCTATACAGACCACAAGAGTCTTAAGTATTTTTTGACTTAGAAGGAGTTGAACCTGAGACAGCGAAGGTGGTTTGAACTACTGAAGGACTACGATTGTTCGATAGAGTATCATCCGGGCAAAGCGAATGTAGTGGCAGATGCCCTAAGTCGGAAGGTTGTGTCGGATTGAGGGCGATGTTCGCACATCTGAGCTTGTATGATGATGGAAGTCTGCTAGCAGAGCTGCAAGTTAAGCCGACATGGTTGAATGAAGTGAAAGAGGGGCAGTTGGTTGATGAAGAATTAAATGCTAAGCTACAGCAAGTACGGAATGAGAAGATAAAGGATTATAGAATCAATGACGAGGGAGTATTGTGTTTCAAGGGTAAGGTCTGTATGCCTAAGGATCAGGAGTTAAGGCGGAGGATTCTTCAGGAGTCGCATAGTAGCCCTTATGCTATGCATCCTGGAGGCACTAAGTTGTACAGAGATTTAAGAGAATAGTTTTGGTGGCCTGGACTTAAGAGAGAAGTTACTGAATTTGTTGGTAAGTGCTTGACGTGTCAGCAAGTTAAGGCTGAACACCAAGTTCCGTCAGGATTACTTCAACCGATAATGATTCCGCAGTGGAAGTGGGAGAGAATTACCATGGACTTTGTTAGTGGGCTTCCCCTTACGCCTACTAAAAAGGACTCGGTATGGGTAATAGTGGATCGTTTGACAAAGTCTGCGCACTTCATTCCAGTGCGGGTTGACTATTCCTTGCAAAAGTTGGCAAAGTTGTATGTGGCGGAAATTGTAAGGTTGCATGGTGTCCCGGTGTCAATCATCTCAGATAGGGACCCAAGGTTTACTTCTCGGTTTTGGAAAGCTCTACATCAAGCTTTAGGCACCAAATTGGATTTCACTACAGCATTTCATCCACAGTCCGACGGGCAATCTGAACGAGTAATTCAAGTGTTGGAGGATATGTTGAGAGGCTGTGTGATAGACTTCAGAGGAAGTTGGGAAGAGTATTTGCCTTTAGCTGAGTTTGCCTATAACAACAGCTATCAAACCAACATTCGGATGGCACCGTATGAAGCACTGTATGGACGAAAGTGTCGAACACCTACGTGTTGGACAGAATTGGGGGAACGTCGAGTTTTGGGTCCAAAATTAGTGGCAGAATCTGAAGAGAAGGTTGAAATAATTCGAGCACGATTGAAGGAGGCATCTGATAGGCAGAAGTCATACGCAGATCTCAAGAGGAAGGAAATAGAATTTGATGTGGGAGATCAAGTGTTTCTCAAAGCTTCGCCTTGGAAGAAGGTAATGAGATTTGGTCGCAAAGGGAAGTTAAGCCCAAGGTTTATAGGACCTTATCGGGTATTGAAGCGAGTTGGACCCGTGGCTTACCAGTTGGAGTTGCCACCAGAATTGAAGCAGATACACGACGTATTTCATGTGTCCATGCTACGTCGTTATCAATCGGATCCATCTCATGTAGTACCGGTTGAAGAGGTAGAGCTAAGGCCAGATTTGTCCTACGAGGAGGAGCCGATTCAGATTTTTGAACGAGATGTGAAAGTGTTACGACGGAAATCAGTGCCTTTAGTCAAGGTGTTATGGAGAAATCATGGATCGGAAGAAGCTTCATGGGAACCGGAAGAAGCAATGCGACAGCAATACCCGCACCTATTTCAATCAGGTAATTTCGAGGACGAAATTATTTTAAGGGGGGTAGAACTGTAATATCCTGAAAATGGGCATATGCATTTATGCTTAATTATATGAAATAGCATGCTTGAGTGTGTTGTGAATGTGTATTTATGAATGTTTGTGAACTTTAGAATAATAGGAAATGCCTTAGAAAATTTTTAGATTTTAAGTCTAAAATGAGAAACTAGATAATGAGGCTTTAAAAGAAATTATGGGGAGTTGATGACACAAAAGAATCAGCAACAAGGTGGCTTGGGGCGTTTGCGTCAAAGGGGCTTCAGGAGGACTCAGGTTCGAATCACTTGGGCAGCAAGGAGTGTGTTTTATTTTTGGCATGTGACGTCAAGGTGGATGTATGGGGATTAATTATTTTATTTTGAATAAGTGGGGATTTATTTTATTATTTTAAGTGGGTAGATAATTAGGTATTTTGTTTTATTTGTTTTAAATATGGAAATAGTGGATGAATGGGATTTTGTTTTTATTTTATTTTGAATAAGTGGGGATTTATTTTATTATTTTAAGTGGGTAGATAATTAGGTATTTTGTTTTATTTGTTTTAAATATGGAGATAGTGGATGTATGAGGGTTAATTACTTTATTTTGAATAAGTGGGGATTTATTTTATTATTTTAGTGGGTAGATAATTAGGTATTTTGTTTTATTTGTTTTAAATATGGAGATAGTGGATGAATGGGGTTTTGTTTTATTTTATTTTGAATAAGTGGGGATTTATTTTTATTTTTAAGTGGGTAGATAATTAGGTTTTTGTTTTATTTGTTTTAATATGGGATAGTATTTTAAATAAGTGGTGATTTTAGTTTATTTTTAGAGAAGATAATGGTGGCTTTAGTGATGGGATGATGTGATAGATTATTATTATTATTTTTAAATGTTGGGTTTATTTAAATTATTTTGAAAGAGAGGTATGGAGAGAATATAGGAAAGAAATAAGGGGTTATAAATAGGAAGGAGTATCATTTTGGGTATTCTTTTCTTCATTCATTTTCTTTTCGCCGAAATTTGTTTCTCTCATCCCATTCCATTTGTTTCTTCTCAAATTAACCGAACCGAAACTATTCAAGGCTCCAATCTTTTCTTCATATTACCAATCTTTCTTCCTCTAGACGTCATAGCCGAATCACCTTTCCTCCTGTGGCCGAATCTCTTAGTAGTCAGAGAGGGGTGAGGTTGATCTTTTGTTGCAAGCTATTCGATCGGTTCTAATAGTGGGGTAAGGAACTCTTTGTTGTTGATCTTCTTCTCTATGCCTTCAATTAAGTCGACGCTATGGAAACTAATCTTTTTTTTTATTCTTTTGACCGAACTTTGAAAGTGGTCTTTGAGGATTCTTGTAGCTATCATTTGGAGAAGTGATCTTTTGGGATTTGAATATCCACAAGGTAGGTAACTATAAGATTCGGCCATAGGCCATTCCATTGTGTTTTAACATTGGATTAAATCTAACATGTACTCTATAGGCATATCGACATCTCCATAGCCAAGGAGTTAATTTCGGGATTTGAGATCTAAGGTTTTAGATCGGATTTTCGGGACTTGGATTAAAGGCTTTAAGTAAATCAGGTGTGTACCCCACACTAAAATCCTAATCGATTTAAGGCTATGTTTTAATATATAAGTGTTTATAAGAATGTGAAAAATATGGCTAAGGTACCATGCCATGGTACAAAGTACTAAGGTATGTTTCCTACTCCTACTAGGATTATGAATATATGTTATATTTAACATGTGAAAAGTGATAAGAATGTGAAATAAGGCATGATATGCATGAAATGTGTGAAATGGGGCATTCGGGTTATATGAAAAAGGGGAAGTGAATGTGGTGATCTAAGACCACGATATCTGAATGTGGTGACTTCAGTCACAATTATTTAATCTGGTGGCCATGCCACGACTTTTAAAAGGGCGATGAGCACGTCGACTGCAGCGACTGCCTTCGATGGTGTGTAGCGGATGGAGGGTTGACTTAGTAGTCCCCACGGTGTGTCGGTTGGTACGGGTGATGTGTAGCGGTTGGTAACTAGGCTTGGGCTTGGGAATGCATCATTAATTGTATATTTTGATATGAATGTGTATGACTTGATATGCTTGAATCTATTTGGACCTAGTGTTTGTGTACACATTGAGTCCGTTGACTCACCCCGTTGTGGGAATAACATTTTTCAGGTGATGATCAGTAAAGGACCGGGTCGGCAGGAGCTTAATGATGTCCATGCTCAGCAAGGAATTACTTTATTTGGACATTTTATTTTTATTTAAGTACCTAAAACTATTTGGGTTTGTTTTGATGTAATAAGGCCTTAGTATGAACTTTATTTCTGCATGCACGTTGAATTTTCTTTATTACGAACTTTCTATCAAATTAAAGACTAAATGTTTTACTTAAATAAACCCTAAATGTTTTGACACATAAATTCATATGATTTTAATTAGAGATAAAAAAAAAATCATTTAAAGATTTTCAAAGAACTTAAACAGTTTTTATTCGAGGAACATACCAGATCTGGTCGAGGCTCGTGGGCCGGGTTTGGGGTGTTTCACTACTTTTGCATTTTACGCGATTTAGTCCTTTTATCAAATTAAGCATTCAAATGCTAAAATTATTTCATGAAACTTTCACAAATATATAATCACATGCTATAAACACCAAAAATAATATTAAAATAATTTTTTGACCTCATATTTATGGTTCTGAAACCATTGTTCTGATTTAGCTAAAACCACTAATGAAAAACTATGAAATTCTTCCCACTAGTTTTGCTTCATTCCCTGAAGTAAATGTAGTAGTACATAACAATTATGAAAATGAAAATATAGAGATCATGATTGTTGTTGTAATTGAGGATGTGATTGGAGACTGATCATGACAACATGAATAGATAGATTTTAATTTAAAATTCACGCATGTTTTGCGATGGTGATTATGAAATAAAGAATCAATGGAGGCGTTTAGAAGTCTATTCTACTAAATTTATTGCATTCCCTGAAGTGAATGCAAATATAAAGAAAATAAAAGATATAATCATAGACTACTAAAAGTGGGAACATAGTAATAAATAAGTGAACAATGAGAGTTCTCAAGATAACTCTTCAAAGGGTAAAGATAACTTATGTTATCAATGTGATATGAAATATTATTGGCCACATATGTAGCATATGCTTAAATATTTTGTTTCTGTTAATATTTTTTGAGGAATGATATGAGAATGTAATAATAAATTCTATCATTATAGATAGAAAGTATTCATCTTATTTGGTATTAAAACAAACAAATATTATTCCAATATTTGATAGTACAAATATCATTAATATCTTGTTATGGTTAATCCATTAGTTTTAAAAGATATTTATAATAGATCTTATATATATTAAGATTGTGAATGAGGAAAATATTATATTTCATGTAAATCACTATTGTTATAAATATCTATTTTGAAAAGATGAAAAAGAGAGGATTGGGTTATTAATTTATATTTATTTTATAATCTTTGTAATATTCTTTTGTCATCATCCCCGTGAAGAGATTGAAAGCAAAATATTTGACTATGAAAGATCTATTTATGAGCAATGAAATATGATAATTCTATCTAAAACTCGTTATGGTTGAATGCACTTGAAATTATAATTTTTTTTTTAGATATTTGAAGATTGTGGCATATTCCCTAAAGCGAATATTGCATATAATTGATTGGAAATTATATTTGTAGTTGCTCTAGTAACGAATGTGACATTTCATAGCTCAGACCTAATGATCAAATCAAGTATGTGGTGTTACATCAATAATTTCTTTGCGTTCTAAATATGTTGAATGTTTTAAATTTATTAAATATTTTACTATCATAATATAGAATTCAAATAAGTTCAGCAGAATAAAAATTGGAGCAATTCCTTGTTGGGGTCTCCCACTGACATACTTCAAGAAATTTCTTTGATATCAAGTTGTCTTCATCAAAATTAATTGATTTAATATTTTTTTGGTGAATTTTTTTAATTTTCTTAAATATCTATCTTTACCAACTGTTTAAAATTTCTATAGATCTAATAGATGGAGTAAGGTTTGAATATAAAATATATAGTTTTCTTTAAATATATTAAATATTTTAATTTGAGAGTTGGCATGTATATATATGTATATAATATCAATTCCTTTTTTGTTTTTTGTTTTTTTAATATGAAATGTAAAATTAATTTTCCGCAAATCTAACCTATGTCAGATTATTTTAAAAGTATTTTAAATTTTTTTCAGAACTTTTTTAAATAAAAAAAACTGAAATTAGTAATTATTTTGTCGTATCAAAAAACATAGATCTTTCTAAATATGTAGAACGTTTTAAATTTATTTAATATTTTATTGTCATAATATTGAATTCAAATAAGTTGAGCAAAATAAAAACGGGAGCAATTTTTTAGAATTTTCAGATTTTTAAATTATATATATAAATTATTATGTATTTTAGATTTGATGTCTACATAATATAACATTTGTCCCCTTAATCAAATTGTATTTCATATAATTTTCCCCATTAAGCCATGAGGTTATACTTTATGTTAACAAAATATTTTTTAATTTTTAATTATATAAATTTAATAATAATCGAATTTTAAAGTATGAAGGGCCTTGAAAGACTAAACTTAGAGGTCTAATATGGATTTTAAAGCCGAATTCAAGAATTATTTGATTTGTCTCATACCCATACATATTAGGTAAGTGACTTTCTTGTATTTTGATATGCATGTTTTGCTAAGGATTTATCTTCCTTTGGTAAGGTGCTACAAGAGGAAAAAAAAGAGTTTGATGCCGAGGCTAAGAGCACAAAGTAAAAAAAATACAAATTATCTTCCTCCCGACTCCTTATACAAAAATCAAGATTCTATCATTGATGAGTACGATTTTATGAAAAAACGGATGATGCAATTTAAGATACCTAGTAATGAGAAATAGGTTTAAAGCCAAGGTTTTTTTTTTTAAATTTAATTTTTGCAATTATAATGATATTTATGAAAATTTTAGTATAATGTTAGTTATTTTTTTTTTTGCATACTGGAAACAAATATTTAATTTTATATAATGTGGTTTTTTTCTTTTAATTTTTTTACAATTAAATCGTTCCTACTTTTTAAAAATATTAAACTGATTTTTTTATAAGAAAAAAAATAATCCAAGAAGAATCGATACTTTTTTACATTAAAAAAAATAATTCAGATTTAATAGTTTCGCCCCTTAGAGTAAAATATTGGATTCGCCTCTGTTACGAGACTCGGAACTTAATATTGTTTGTGCATAAAAACCATGTACAATTCTATTTGCAATTAGTGTCTACGAAATATTTGTAGTTGAGCTGCAAAAATGAAAAACACATTAGAAAATTATTTGTACTAAAAAAATAACAACATTTATCATAAACATTGGGGAAGAAGGCTTTTGTACGACACAACTCTTAATAATGTTCGTGCACATAGATTAATTATAAGTTAAAATGGGCTTGGATAAAAAATAAAGTCTGTTTTTTTAAATGGATCGAGCCTCGAGTAAATTTTTTTATTGTCCAGATATAGCCTCAATTTGCTTAACATTTTTTTCTATTGTTGTTTAGTGTTATTTACTATTGTTTTGTTGTAATTTTATTAATATAGTAGTACTATTTTATTGTTATTATTTAAATATTATATCTCTTATTTTATTATTATTAATTTATATTTTAGACGGGACAAATCCGAACCTAAACCTAAAATTTTGAACCACTCGGCCATGGAGAGGTCTAATATCGAACTGATATACAATAAATTTCCCCCCAGGGCGTTTGTCTAATCGAACAAGTTTTTATTGTATAATTCAAAGATTAACATAGGATAAAATAAAATGCATCATAAACAAATACAGGCAGACAACATTGGATGGTAAGTCAGTGTTTCTAACATCTTACGGTTCCACGCCACTGCCATTAATAGCTGACCTTATGTGCTTATTTTACAACAACAGAAATTTCATCTGAAAAACCCAGGAGACAACTTGGAACAAGAGATTGAATGAGATCAGGGCACAATCTTGTAAGCCTTCATCTTATCAATCCAAGTAACAAACGAATTCTGGGAATTCCTAAACCCCAGAAACCCATGCTCCTTGCTCTTATTCGTATTGAGTAGCGGCAATTCCGCCAAAAAAACCAGATCTGCAAGCCACCAATTTCCCACCTCCTCCAAACCCGTCTTCTGCAACTGCTTCTCCTTCACTATTTCTTCCCACACTCCTTCCCTCCCTTTCATCATCTCCTCCAACCCCCGATTCTCCCCTTCCACGAACCCATATTCTTCTATCCCAAATTGCTCTGCCAAAACGGTCCACAACTGCTTCCACTTGAAAACATCCCCATTAGTCACATTAAAGGCTTCGTTTTTGGCGTACGGATCCACCGCCGCCCATATATGTTGCTTCGCAATCAAATCCGCATCCGAAGCTTCATAGTAACAGTTCCAAGCGGCTTTGCTCCCAGGAAAGTGTAACGGTGTGCCTTCGTGTTTGCAAATGGCGGCGTAAACGCAAAGACTTCCAACGAGGTTCATTAAACTGTAAGGCGAAAGCCCGAATATGACTGTGGGTCGGTGCACAGACCAGGTTAATCCTTCTTTTTTCTCGATTTCTTCAAAGAGGATGTCTTCTTGATGGTAGTAAAAATTGGGAGCGTTCAACCGAGGTAAGTCTTCGGTGAAAGGCGGATCATGCAGTTGGATTTTACCAAACAACTCGAACGATCCAAGATAATGTTTGGATCCTGTTTGTAGACAGATGTGGCGGAGATTGGGTGCGTTTGGGATCACGGAACGCAAAACATTGCGGAGCATGGAACCGTTGATTTCACAATTATCGGCTTCGGATGTTCGGTTGGTCCAGCTGACGTAGAAGATATGGGTGACGTCTGTAAGTTGAGAGAGCTTCGATTTGGTGTCATTCGGGTCGGATACATCGCATTGAATGTACTCTATTGGATGGTCGGCGTTCCAATTGGGTCTGGGCCGACGAGCCACCCCGTATACTTTCCATGGGCCGCCGGGGGTATCGGACAACGGGAGGATTTCAGCCAAGCTATTGCCGACTATGCCGGTGACTCCAATGACCAGCCCAACGCTCTTGAAGCTTTTTGGTGTTTCATCTTCCTCAAATTTCTTCTGCAAAAATTAAAACAAAAAAAAAAGAAAATTCAATTTCGTGAAGGGTAAACAGAAATCCGAAATCCAACAAGCCAAATGAAAAAGGAGAGTTGCCTTAGCAGCTCCGATAGCACCAGCCCACCACCAGCTCATTTTTCTTTCTTTAAACTAAATTCAGATTAGATTTACGGGACATGGAAATAACGGTGAGTTAAGATTAATTATTATAGTTGTGAGGTAAAAGATCTTCGAAGGCATTTTAAATAGGAAACCTTAGTAAACATTTTTTTCTAAATTTAAAATTAAAAAATAATTAAAAAATCTTAAAATAACAGTGTTATTATAACACTAAAAGGAAAATATGTTATTTATAGTGTGTGACTTCTCATATAAAATAATTGTAATTAATGTTATGCATTTTAATTGACATGAATGCAATTGTAATTATTTTATGATTTTTAATTGTACTAATAACGTATCAGTCAAAATTCATCAAAATCATGCTCCAAATTTGTTAAAATTATGACAGCTAATGCAAAGACCGGTAATTTTATTGTTAGAATAGATTTAATTTTATGATAAATTATAAAAATAGTCACTTTTGTTTATTTTAGATTACATTTTAGTCACTTATGTTTGAAATGTTACGTTTTAGTCACTTATGTTATCGTTTTGTTACAAAGTTAAACTCTGTTACCTCTCTAACGGCAGTCTTATATGACTGTCCAAATGGGTTTTAAATGTCAACTTGGATGTCCTATATGGCAGTCCAAATTCAATTTATTTAATTAAAAACATGTTTTCATCTCAATAACTGGATATCCAAATTAACATTTAAAACCTATTTGATTAAATTTAAGTGATATTATAAATATTTTAATTATAATAGAATTTATTTTTTTATGTTTATGAACTTATTATAATAATTTAAGTTACAGAGAAATTTATTATTATAATATTTTGGATAAGTTGAAATTTCATTTCAACCATGAAAAAACAAGCAATAGAGGCAGAGAAAAAAGGAATTAACCTTGTTTGGGTTTCAAAAATCTAGAAAAAGGAAATTTGGGGTTTCATCAAGCTTACATTATGTGATAAACTAGTTTATTTTAGTATATAGTTAATTTTATTTAAATTGTTTAGGATTCAAAATCTAGGGGAAAAAAATCTCGTGTTAGTATGATGATTAGGGTGTTCATTACTCTAGATATGATTTGAGTTTGAGTCACGCTAATCATATTATTGTTAGGGTTTTGCTCTTCTCTTGTAATTCACCAAAATTAATCTGGAAAAAAATATAAGATGAATGGTGAGAAAAGAAAGGACTGCTGAATAATAATTAAAATAGTTTAAAAGTCGATGAACAAGGAAAGAAAGTTTCATGGACTTAAAGAACGATAAACTACACCGGAGCGAGATCTTTTCTCCTCAAACCAGGAGAACTAGATTGATAGCAGAAAGGGAACATTTGGGTAGAAGGAAATGCAAAAGATCAATTTTTTGGAAACATTTGGCTTTTAGGAATCTGACACGGACACAAGTTTCTAGGATTTATTTTTGGAGAGTGGGTGTCAACTAAGTCTAAGCTGGCTTTTAATTTATTTTCTTTTTTATTTTTGTTCTTGTTTTTAGTTATGTTTGTTTCTTTACTCATGTAGGCACATCTTCAGCCGGTTAACTTGTACTTCGATTTATTTTATTATAAAGCCCAACCCAATTTATTTTTTAAAAAAAGTTTGATTCTGCTCAAAATAAAACTTAAAATTTTATTCAAATTCACTTATATAGATGACTAACCTAAATTTATTTTAGATCCGGTTATATTATTTTAATTTAATATTTATTAATTTTATATATTTTTATTTATTAAAATTTTATATTTAGTCATCTTAATATTTTTTAAAGTTTACATTATAGTAATATGAATATAGATTTAATTTTTATTTGTTATAAATCACATAGTATATAAAAATAGCATAATATAAAATATTACAAATTTTAAAAATGAGTTAAACCAAGTTTAAACTTTAAAAGTTAAAGCTCGAGTTCAACTCATATTTTAAATAGACTTAAATTATTTTTAAAAAAAACTATTTTTTAAACTTAATTTATTGTCCAAATCCTTTTAAATTCCGAGTAAAGCTTCAAACTTTGATAAATAACCCGACTTGTTCTAGCTCGCGTATCCTCTTAAATAAGATAGAATTTGATTATTTTATTTTTTGAAAATTGAAATGTTAGTCCAATCAAATAATTTTATTAAATTTTTATTCAATAATTTACCTGCAACAAATTAATAAAATTAATTTCTCAGTTTTCGTAATTAAATAGCTGGGGGAAAAAACTGATGAGAGTGGTCGGCCGATCAAACAACGGGACCCACTCACAAGAAAACGACAGGCCATCAAACGGGACACGTGTCACCACACCAATCGCCTTAGTCATCACCTACCCCCTTCTACTCTCTGATTAAGTATCAACCACACCAATGGTCAAAAGGGCAGCCATGCTCTCTGTTTCTCTCTTCTTTTTTTCTTCTTCTTCCTCTCATCTGCTCTTCCTTTCTAAAACCCTAACAAAAAGGACCTGTTTTTCTTCCCTAGCCACCATGTCCATCAACCTTAACGCCCATGCATTTGCTGGTAACCCCATAAGATCCAAAACCCCTAAAGCCCATGACCCACTTTCCCCT
Source organism: Gossypium australe (assembly GCA_005393395.2). Lineage (NCBI taxonomy): Eukaryota > Viridiplantae > Streptophyta > Magnoliopsida > Malvales > Malvaceae > Gossypium > Gossypium australe. The sequence goes on from CM016626.1 coordinate 155,389,425, forward strand.
TCTTCAGCTTTCCAGTCCCTCAAAACCCATCTCCTCCAAAACCCAGAAACCACCTCCCTTCCACCTCCTCCAAAGTCTCCTCTTTTCAAGGTCTTGCCTTTTAGAAAGGGCAGACCTTTAGCTTCTTCGTCTATCACAGGGAATAATGACGATGATGTGCCCAGTTGGCATCTGGGGTGGATCAGTTTAACTGATTGTAAGTACTTTCTGGGGAAATGTGGGGTGGACTTGACTGAAGACTCATTGGTTTATTTGGGTTCAAAGGTTGAAGACGATGTTGTTTATTGGGCTGTTGATGTTTCTGGGGAAAGTATATTGGTCCCTGAATTGGGTAACAAACATTTTTGCTTTGTGGACCTTAGAACACTAATGGTGGCTACTGATTGGTCTGATTCTATTGCCATGGGTGAATTGGCTATTGCTGGTCATGTAAGTGAAAAAAGCAGTTATTTTTGTGTTTTTAATCTTTGATTTTTGCATTGAACTGAAAGCATTTGATTTAGGCTCGAGCATTGCTTGAATGGCACAACCTATCACGATTTTGTGGCCATTGTGGAGAAAAAACAATCCCCAAAGAAGCTGGCAGAAGGAAACAATGCTCCAATGAATCCTGCAAAAAGAGGATTTACCCTCGTGTTGATCCTGTAAGAAAACCAGTTTTCTCTTTTTTATGTTCTGCAATTGAATATTTGAATAGGGGTGTGTCTCTTTTATTATCTTTAACTAATGTTTTTCTCTAGGTTGTCATTATGTTGGTCATTGATAGAGAAAATGATCGTGCACTTTTAGGTAGACAGTCTAGATTCGTACCTCGAATGTGGAGTTGTTTAGCCGGATTCATAGAGGTAACTAGCCTTCATTTCCCATATCTTAGCGAATATGATCCATGTTTGTTTCTGCAGTTTCATTGCTGGATTATCTTCTTTTTTCCATTAGCCAGGGGAAAGCTTAGAAGAAGCAGTGAGGAGAGAAACATATGAAGAGGCCGGTATTGAAGTCGGAGAAGTTGTTTATCATAGTTCTCAGCCATGGCCGGGTAAACATTCTTGGAATGATTGTTTAGAAGAATAACATGTTGTGCTATGTTGTGCTTGTGGTTTATGTAGCAATAATACTTCATAATAAATTTATATGCTGATTTAGTTTAGAACGATATGCTTACTTGAACTCCTTGGAGGATCATATCCTCATACTCGTATTCTGATATGTGTTGGACATAGGTACTTGAAAAGAAAATTTAAAAATCGGAGCTACATAGGTTTAGACATAAATTTTGCAGCCTGCGCTTACTACTTGTAGCTGTCTGTATTTTTCTAGCATTCTATTATCCTTGACTAGCTTCTTGCTTATCATTCAGCTCGAAAGTTCTATTTCGTATTTTCTATCCATGTTATGTAAGATATTTACATCTATTACTTTTTAAAATCACTAATCTGAATTTTTTTGTCAGTTGGTCCGAGTAGCATACCATGCCAGTTGATGGTCGGGTTCTTTGCGTACGCTAAATCTCTTGAAATAAACGTGGATAAGGAAGAACTAGAAGGTACTTGAATGCACGTTAATGTATTCTCATTTACAGTTTTCCTTTCTAGGTTGCTTTATCTACTAGAACATAATTTCTTGCCGTATAATTCTATTATTTTTGTTCACTCCCGGAAAACTTGTCGGTACATCTATGCTTTGAAAACCATGCTTAATCTGTAGGGAACATAATTTCTGGTCCTTTTCCGATGTATTTCTTCTATTCTTTTTCTTCACTGCTGGAAATCTGTGGTGTGTAGAACATGCTTAATCTATACATCTGCTATCAGTGGCTTTTGCCTCGTTGTGTGCCATTGGTGACGCTCCATTGCATTTGATGTTCAATAGGTTCCCTAGATTTTGCCATAGAATCGTAGAAAGAAACAAGTTATGGTTAGTGGATTGCATCATAATTGATATACAAACATGCATGTCAGCTCATGTTTCATGTTTGCACTCACGTACCCTAGAAGCCCTACGACAGTCTCTCCCTCGAGCATGCAAGTCGAGTTTTGTTTTCCGGTTTTAAGTCCTCATACCTATTCGCTGCAGTTCAAAAATAGCAATAATGGTGATACTTTTTGTATGTCTAGACGCACAGTGGCACAGTAGAGAAGACGTGAGGAAAGCATTGGCGGTTGCAGAATACAAGAAGGCGCAAAAAACGACCGCAGCCAAAGTAGATCAAATGTGCAAAGGAGTCGAGAAGGGACAGAGTTTGTCGGCAGATTTTAACGTCGAAAGTGGGGAACTCGCTCCCATGTTTTTCCCTGGTCCATTTGCGATTGCCCATCACCTCATCTCTACCTGGGCTAATCAAGATGTACTCGAAGCCGGCTCGAAACAGCCTAGCAGTTCCATTTTGAATCTATAGCTCTTCATCTTCTACTATAAATATATCAATAATCATTAAAAAAAATGTGAATGAAAGTAATTCACCTTTTTTTTTTTTTTTACTTCTTAGGGTATTACTCTGTAAAGTTTGCCATTTTGGTTTGTGTAATCAACAATCGGATTCAATGCTCAAACACTGATTCATTTATGTACGCTTTCTAGCATAATTCCAGCATGGGAATTTACATATAAATACTTGGTTAGTACTGATTAATTGATTTATGTTTTGCTTCAATGATTCAATTTGCAGGAGTTAGAATGTTCTTTCATGATTGCCATGTTTCTGGCAACAAGTATTAGATATGGTTATGACATTGAAGATGATATTGTTAGAATATATATAAATAATAGTGTATTTTGTACTTTCGCGTAATGTGATGTAAATTATATTCTATACGTTTTCACAATATATAATAATTTAATTATACGTGTTTAACGGTTAAATTGATAGACAATGTAAATATGGAAGGTTAAGTTTATTAAAATATTTAAAAATAAGATCAAAATAATATAATGTGTAAGTATTGAGGACTAAAAGTGTTAATCTCGTCATTTTCGTTAACCATTTAAGATGACTAAATCAAAAACATCAAAAATATTCATGACAAAATTAAAAAAAAAATTAGTTTTTACCCTATAGAAATGGTATAAGATTCTACGGAGTTCCTAATAAACACTTTTTCTCATTTTCTTAGAGTGCATTAAAATTAAATGGGTTAGTATGTAGTTTGCCCCCTAAATTTATTCAAAAATACTTGGTACTAGAATTTGTATTTTTCGCCTAGGTTCATATCTTTGCACTAACATCATTAGTTTATACTGACGTAGTACTAAAAATAAATTTGTTGGTGACACATGACAACCTGTCAATATGTCACGTGGCAGATATAAAATTAAAAATTTTAAAAATAAATTACTTAATAAAAAATATAATTTTTTGTCAAGGTTCATTCTTGATATGGAAAAAAAATATACTTTTTAAATTAATTTATATATTTTTAATGATTTTTTAAATTTATATCCTCCACGTGGCATATTGAGAGGCAAACTACATGTTAACCCGGCTCAAATTGAATTATGGTTGGATTTAGAAAAAAAAAAGGATAAAATATGCTATAGGTTCTTATACTTTTCACAAATTTGAAACTTAATCCTTATACTTTTATTTTCAAGAATTTAGACCATCTACTTTTCATATTTCAAAATTTAGGTCTAATTGTTAACATTGTTTTTTTTTTGGTTAAATTTATTGGTATGATATTTTGAAATTAAAAAGAGGAGAAGAAGAAAACTCACTTAGTAGCAATATAACTAAAAAAATGACATTGTAATAAACTTGAATTTGAAAAAAAGAAAATTAATTTTGTTAACAGTTTAACCTAAAATTTAAATTTTAAAAAGTAAATGGATTAAATTCCTAGAAATAGAAGTATGAGGACTAAATTTCAAAATTATGAAAAGTACAAGGATTTATGACATATTTTAACCCCAAAAAATTATGGAATTTTGTTATTAGTCCTATGTTATGTGCAAGTTATGGATTTCAGTCTCTATACTCTGATTTGATTAATCTTAATCTTTGAATTTTTCGAATTTTGAAATTTTAGTATTAATCCAAATGATATCAATTAAATTCATTAGGTCAAAATCTTCTAATAGTCGTATATAATGTGTACGTTGTAGATATAGTTCATTTTCTCTAATATGATCATAATCTCTATACTTTTTTTATTTTTTTTTAAATTTTAATCTTGACTCAAATGGTAACCATTGAATGCATGATTAGGCCTTTTTATGAGTATTATACGAGATAACAAGTTAGGATGATACATGATATTACAAATAATATAATATGTTTGACGTTAATATTTTAGAAGTAGTTGAATTTATATTTGATAATCGTTTAGTCAATAGTGAAATTTCTATATTTTAAAAATATACGGATTAAAAATAAGTAAATTAGAATATAGAGACTCAATTTGTAACTTATGCATAATATAGGACTAACAATAAAATTTGACCTATAAATTATGTCCAAATTTGAATCGGATCAATTTGACCGTTTTATTGTTTAAATAAAAATAATATATTAAATTTCTTCAAAAAAGTTGATTGAGTCTTAAATCGATTGGCATGGACATTGTTGCCAATATAGAAGGACGTAGGTTCGAGTGTGTTGAAGTGCATTGTCCTCCTACTTATGGGTTGGAGAACGACTATGAGTAGTTCCAGTAAAAAAGAGTAGATATTATTCAAAAAAAATCCTCAAAAAAGGTAAAATGCACTTAGTTCAATTTAAAAATCTTGCAAAATGGTTATTGAACTATTTAAAAATTTTTATTTAAGTTACTGAGTTGTTAAAATTGATGCAGTATGTTCTTATCTATTCACAGCGTTTACACCAATCGAAACTCTCCTTCCTCTTCTTTTATACCTTTCAATTTTTTTATGAAACAACTTTAAACGTTACGAATCTGTAAACTTTTAATAGTTCAGCAACTTAAATAAAAATATTTGAATGGTTTAATGACCATTTTGTAACTTTTTAAAGTTGAATAACTAAAACGTAAAATTACTAATAGTTTAGTGACTTTGGATGTAGTTTAACCGAAACAAAAATAAATATATTCATATTATATTTTTATAATAAATTTAAACCCGAATTAAAACAAGCGCTCCCGTTATTAACAGTGTTTCCATTTTTTGTTTCTTTATTTCGTGCTCGTCAGTTTTTCACTTTTCCGCCATGTAAATTTGTAAACCCAAGCAGTGCTCTCGGTGTGTCAGTCTTTTTTTTTTTCACAATTTTTTTCTTCTCATTTTTCATGAAAAGCATAAAATAGCAAAAATAAAATAAAAAATGGAGGAACAATTGCTCAAACGCAACACCGATTGCGTTTATTTCTTAGCATCTCCTTTCACTTGCAAGAAGGTATATTTTTTTCTTTCACACTTTCCGATTTTCAGCTCGCATTTTGTTTTTGCTTTTCTTTTTTTCCGATTAATTTTTTAAATTTGTATGCTTCTGTCACTGCATCTCAAGGATCTGGATATTTAGGGTTAATTTTTGTTTTTGTTTTAAAAAAAAATTAATATTCCATATGAAAGATGGTGTGTGTATATATATATGTTTCTTTTTTCCTTTCTTTTTTTGCGTTTGTTTAATTTATTACATATATTTTCTCCATTTTTCAATAGCTGCGAATTCTAATGTAATAAGAGTCTGGTTTGGATTTTTTTTTTTCTGGGTATTACTTACAGTTAACCATTTGCGTTCTCAAAATATTAAACGTGAAAACCAAAGGTAAAAGGAAAATTAATATAAATAACTTGACGTGTACATATAAAGTATAGACATGAAATTATTATCTGGAGAAATCTAATTATTTTATTCATTCTGTCTGGGTTTATGGATTGATGTTTTCCATTGTTTTAGGATGACCCTGTTCTTAATTTGTTTAGTTATTGTTTTTTTTTTTTTTTTTAAATCAGGGACTAGATTGCGAGTATCGGCATAGTGAAGTTGCCAGGCTCAACCCGAGGGACTGCTGGTATTGGTTGGCTGGGAATTGTATTAATCCGACTTGTGGTTTTCGGCATCCTGTGAGCTCGTTTTCTATTTTGAAAATTTCATACCGATTATTGGAATGATATATTGTGAATGAATCAGATCTTTTTACATGTTCTGGAAATTTTACAGTTGAATCTATCATGAATTGTAGCTTTAGAACAAAATATTGCATGGACGCAACTCGAAAGGCCATCATAATAGGATTGTAGTATTTGGATCGGTTACTTGATATGTTGCCTGGATATCGCACTTGCATTTATGGCGTATCTATGTTTTTTGCAGCTTCCTCTATGTTGCCTCGGTTTCACCTGTACATTTAAAATGTTTTGATCATTTATTCATTTTAAGGAAAAAAGAAAATGCTTAAAAGACTTTGGTGGGTCCTTTATCACCGTCGTGCTGTGAATTTACTAGAATTATGGGGTTCCATGATTTTATTATCCGACGTCTGTTTTTGATTCTCATCATGTTTGGCTATCTAGGAACATTAAACGCAGAGCATTAGAAGCAATTGTATGTTAAAAAGGGTAAAGTATAAATCCTTCGCAACTGGTACTGGTGTATTTGGCATCTAAACAACCCATTTAATGCATTTGCCTTTTGAGTGACTGTAATGGAACTTCTTTCCCCTATAGATAATATGTCCTTTTCGAATGACCTATTAATTGATATTCTTGGCTTTTTTTAGTTATTGCTTGGCTGCTCAATGTGGTCATATGAACTAAATTCTTTGTTTTCGCAGCCATTGGATGTGCATTCTCAAGTTCCATCTGAATCTGCTGCATTGCCATACCAATGTTCTACAGCAGCGAACAAGACAAATTTGCCTTGTTACTTTTACTTCAACGGTTTCTGCAATAAAGGTGACAGATGCTCTTTTCTGCATGGCCCCGATGACAGTACCATTACTGTAAATTCTTTAAAAACTGGTGCTCTTCCCTTGGACAGTAAGACATTCGTTGAAAATGATGTTGGAGCAGTTCAGACAGAAACACATCCCAATCCTTCTAAAACTGCCCCAAATTCTATCAAGGACACCGGTGTGCAGCTTAAAACTGACATCCAACAACCAGTGCCCAAAACTATGATAAAGAGGAGTGTCTCTCCAAAAACATCTGTTTTTGAATTAGAACAAGCTGGTTTTGTTAGTTCACAGTCCTTGCTTCTAAAAGAAGGCATCACTCAAACCGGATCTCCGATCTGCACAGATGAAAGTTTGGAGGAGCAATTGGATGACCCCTTTGAGCCAGAGGAGCCAGAGGAGAGGTGGGAGTCCTCCGAAGGTTTCGATGTTCTCGTGGATAACAAATCAGAGGATTTGGATTATGGGAATGATTCAGAATATCAGAAGGACCCTGAAGAGGAGCAGACAGATTACTTCTTTAGTTATGATTATGAAGATTCAGTTCAGCATGAGACCAGGTACACGGATTTAGAATTTTCGTATGATCGAGATGCGTATGATGCTTATGAGGGTTCAGACAATGAGTATATTTTCAATAATCCAAGGAATCCTTTTGCCCACCCCGGAGATAAAAGAAGGCTGGATTCCATGTTTTCCCAAAAGAGAAGGAGACTCTTCCCCGTTGAACGGTCAATTGATGTGGATCTTAGAGACTATTTGAGTAAACGTAGGGTAGTCAAGGGCAATCCTCTCAAGTGTTTGTCAAGGTCTGAATATTCTCATCTGATCAGTCGAAGTCTGGAAAGGCCACGAAGGCGTAGTATGGGTCGGAAATTAAGTAGAAGACTGGCATCAAAAGTGGGGAAGCATTATATTGAATCAACAGGAGGCCAAGGTGGTTTTCGCAATGGAACCAACCGGCGTGGCTGGCTCAAGCACTTGGAGCCTAACCGCTCCATCAGGCGGCCTTATAGGGAAAAAAGGCTGCCTAGGCGGAAGTCTGTTTCATCTGAGGTTTCTAGAAATCTGATTTCAAGGGAGAGGAAATACGAAGATGCATCTACTGCTTTTACAGGTCCCAAGACCCTCGCCCAGATTAGAGAAGAGAAGAGGAAAACTGAAGAAAACGGTGGGAAAATGAGGCATTCAATCGTAACTACATCAGCAGACTTCCAGGGTCCAAAACCATTGAGTGAAATTCTCAAGGACAAGGAGCGGCTAGCCAAGAAAGGAACAAATTTCTTAAGTTGATTCAAATTAAGGACCTTAGCTCTTTCCATTCTTACCAAAAAAAAAAAAAGAAAAAAGTTACCTTTAGATCTTAGATTCAACCTCTTGCCATATTCTCTGAAGTTTCAAAAATGTCGGTCCCAACATTTTACTTTTATTACCGGTAAAGACGAGGAAAACTTGAAGGAGTCAACCTACAGGATGATATGAAGTGTTGGAGTCTTTTGATATTTCTTCTATCGGATACCCCTGACCATAGAGAATGGAACTTAACCCCAGAAACAGGCAAGTTGTTAGCATATCCTTTGTAGACTTTCATTACCCGGAGTTCATCCTGGTTTCTTGTATAGAGTTTTCTATGAATATTCAGGATACAGTATTTTCTTGCATATCATTTTGAGAAGTTTCTCTGCGTATAACTGCAATGGTTAACCAGTTAAAATAGTTAAACAAGAATTTGTCCAGCCCTTTCTATGTTACAATGTTCTGTGTGTTGTCTTTCAGTGGTCTTTCTCCAAATGCAAGGGTGTATTTGCATTCCAACATTTGATTCAATGGTAAGTAGATTATGGATCAAATAGAAATATTGGATTATGTAAAAAATTTGAACAGTTAAATGGGAAGTTGCACAATCCTGTTGTGCTACCCTAAGATAAAGAGATACTCCTATATATATTGCAGAGCACGAGAGACACAACATCTCTTTCTTTCTCAAGAAATACCCAAGTATTCTTCCTGTCTTCAATCTCTTACTCCAAATCTGTGAACTTTCTCATCTCTATCATCTTCTTCTTATCTCCTCCCTTAGGGGTGAACCTAGGGCGGAATTAAGTCATAAATTTTAATAATAGTTAAAATATAATTTCACCTAATCATTTAGGGCGGAATTAAATTATAAATTTTAATAATAGTTAAAATATAATTTCACTTTTGTATTAGTTAATATCTTCATATTTTTTTTCTTAAAGGACTAAACTAAAAGCTTATTATTTTTTAGAGGTAAAATGCAATTTTATCGTTATTAATTTATAATTTTATATATTTTAAAGAGTAAAAAAGTAATTTATCACTTTTAAGTGAGCCCAAACCCCTTGCCTGTCTCGTTGCCTTTGTCCTCCCTTCTTGTCACTTTTGTATCAACAAAAATAAATTTTAGGTAAAAAATTTATATAAGATAACAATGATATTTTGGTTGATATGATAAAGTTAAAAGTTTAATATGCTTTTTGTTTTAGATTCAAATCTCACCATCACACCAGAAGATAAAAAAATATTATGGCAATCTTTATTAATAGTTTAAAATTTGGATTTTTAGTACTTTTATTGATTGGATTAGTGTCGCGTTATTGTAGCACAAATTCAGTCAAACACTTGAATAATAATATATAATATTTGGTTAAAGTAGTATACGAGTCTTATCAAGTTAGTCTTTCTACTGTTAAATGAATTAATTTAATCCTTTCACTGTTAAAAAGAATGGTAAACGATTAAAATAGCCACTTTTGTTTACCTTAGGTTATCCATTGATAATACTCTAGAATAACGTATTTTTATGTATTAATTATGTATTTATTCTGAGTATGATCCTGCTAATTTGAGCTATTTATGATATTTTATCTTATAGGGACTAAATTGGAGGCAAAAGCGAAATTAAGGGCCAAAAGCGTGAAATTAAAGATAAAATGGGTCAATGTGCGACACAGGGAAAAGTTGGTGTCAAAAGTGCAAGTATGGAGGACACAAGGGTTGAAATGCAAAAAGAAGAGTTTTTATTCTATTAGACTCTATTTTGATTATATTAGGATAATTAATATTAAGATAATTATTAAGGATTATTTAATGTAGGATTTATTTTATTTATCTTTGATTATTTATAATTATCTTTAGGAATTTAAGTAGGACTAGTTTATCTATCTTAGCACTATAAATAGGGGGTGTGATGACTCAAATTAATGTTTTTCTTCATCTTTTTCTGTAAACACTCTCTCCCCAAAATTCTTTTGTTCTTTCCATATTTTCTTTTAATAAAATCACCATTTTTATTATATATTTTCTTTTCTTTTCTACCACAACCATGAGCTACTAAAACCCATCTAGCCAAAGGTTGTCGAAAATCCTCAAAAAGGGTTATTGAGGTTTAGAATTCGTACTTAGCCTTCTCAATAGGGTATTCATCGTTTCTCTGCATTACGAGGTTGACGCTTCCGTCCATGTCCCTTAAAAAGTGATCTTTTCAACGTGTGCAAGGAACGACCACTTTGTATATTTTGAGAAGGTTGCACAGTCGGTTCATTAGCTTACTGCGTCAGAGGTTGGCGAGCCCAAGAGACAAAATGGCGTGGGATTCGCCATTGAGAAACGTTGATCTAGCATAAGATGATCCCACTAGAGCGATTGTTGGTTAGAGTCAGGTTCAACTAAATCAAAATCTAAATCCTTGGAGCTGGTGGTCGTAGGCGTCCTCTTCCACTATAACTAGCTTATTCGGTTTGAGAAGGATCATCTAAAAGCCAATGATTGAACCCAAGGCGAATCGAGGCAACCGGAGGCTGGAATCTCCCCATAAAAATTTCCTTATCTCAACTCTATTTCTTATATTTAATTTTTGCAATTCCAATTCGACTTCTCAATTCTGTTTTTATTTTATTTTCGTTTCCAAATCAAAACTTTTAATTTTGTTATTTTTATTTTTCCAGGAACGCAAGTTTTTTTGGGCACGATTTTGCCCAAGATTTCGAGAAACAAGCATTTGTATAATCCGATCCCTGAGGATTCGACCCTACTTCCATTTTACTGTTCTTTTTCATTATTTTGTAGGGAATAGGATATTTTTGGTGCTTTTAACGACGCATCATCCATAGAAAACATAGAAAAACTACATTACAAGAAATAAAAAACAGATAGAGAAACAGAAGAGAATGGGGAATAAAGAAAAAAAAAGAGGAAAGTTAAAAGAACATAAAAAAAATTAAATTGCTCAAAATGAAAAAATATAGGGAACAATTGTAGAATTTAACCTAAAATTTTCGTTTAGAATACCACGTCAGCTTACCGCTCAGTGACTAAAATGTTACAACACAATAACATAAGTGACTAAAACGTAACATTTCAAACATAAATGACTAAAATATAATCTAAGACAAACAAAAGTAACTATTTTAATAATTTACCCTAAAAATAATTAAATAAGACTAAATTTAAACAAAATTAACATTTATTGTTAAAAACTGTCTTTTATTGTTTAACAAAGCTAATATTTTTAAAACTTCTATGATTATGCAAATCATTTTTTTTCTTGGAGTTGAACGATAAATTAATAAAATGATTTTTTATATCATTTTTTAAATAATAAATATTAAATTTGTGAAAAATTGGCCTCATTTGATATTTTTTTAATAGTAAAAATATTAAATTGATTCATTTAACAATAAAGGAATTAATTTGATCCCACTCCTATAATAGAGGGACCAACTGTATAATTTCACCGGTAGTATTTACAATACTTCCCCAACAAAATATTTAAAATTCCAATCCTAATAGAGATACGAGTTCTTATCCTAATAGAAGTAAGGGGCAAAACTCCAGAAAATACCAAAAAATAACAAAAATTACCGGAAAGTATAGGGTTGAAAATTAATGACCGGAAAGGGCAATTTCCCCCAAAATCGCGTCCCCGTCAGCGCGTTTTTGGGGGAACGCGGCCTAAAGCGCGTCCCCGGGGGAGCGCTTTAGGCCGCAACGGTCAAAATTTTTTTGACCGTTGGATCCCCAACGGTCAGAAAAAAAAACCCTATAAATACCCCCCCAACCCTTCATTTTTTTCACAATTCAATCCTCTCTCATTTTTCTCTCAATTTGCTATCAATTTGCTCTCAAATTTCTCTCAAATTTACGCTTAAATTTCAAAATAGTCCTTTACTATTTATAAAAAGCCCTTTATAATTTTTTTTAAACCTATTTTTGGAAAATTTTTAAATTATTTATCGGAGTACAATGGCCGGGGAATTATGTCGCCTAGGCGAGAACCACATTGCCGTCCAGCAAAAGAAAATGGTAAGTTTGAATGTTAATTTTTCAATATTATTAAATTTTTTAATTATGCAATTTTAATTAATTTAGAATTTTATAATTTTATAATTTTTTAAACAGTCTGTAGATCGGGTGTTGCAATGTTATATTCGCAACATGCCTGGTCCCCCATCGCCATTGATCGAGAATTACCTGCGGGAAGCGGGTTTTTGGCACGTGGCCACGATAGCCCGGGGGTTCAAGTTGGAGCCGCCTTTGATCAGCGCGTTGATAGAGAGGTGGAGACCAGAGACGCACACTTTCCATTTGCCATGCGGAGAGTGTACCATCACCTTGGAAGATGTGCAGTTACAGTTGGGATTACCGGTGGACGGGTCGGTAGTCACCGGGTCCGTAACATCTCTCGATTGGATGGCCGTATGCTACGAGCTTCTGGGTGCCATTCCGGATAAAATTCAAGGAGCTCGGATCGATTTGGCTTGGTTACGAGACGCAATCCCGCAGCCGAATGAAGGTTCGACTGAAGAAGAAAGAATACGGTATGCGCGGGCATACATACTTCAGATAATTGGAGGCTATCTGATGCCGGACCTCTCTAGAAACCTCGTCCACCTGAGATGGCTCCTGAAACTTGTTGATTTCAGAGCAGCCGGTGAATTGAGTTGGGGGTCTGCCGTGCTATCGATATTATACCGGGAGATGTGTAGGGCGACGCTGCCGAGTAAACAAAAAATCGGAGGTTGCCTATCACTACTGCAGTCATGGGCATGGTTTCGATTTCCATTTTTACGTCCTCGACTCGACCAGCCATATTCATTCCCACTGATAACGAGGTAAATTTAATATTATATTTTACAATTATGTCGTATATTTATAGTATAATTGCATGCTAAAAGTTTATTTAATTAGGTGGAACCATCCGAGGAGCAGTCATGTTGGAATACCTAACGCGCTTGAGGATATACGGCTCCTGTTGGACCAAAGGTCGGAATCACAAGTAAGTGTCGAATTTCGTTATTATAATTTAGTATTTCGTAGGTAGTGTCTAATATTATGTATATAACTAATAAGTTGGTAATGTTAATATAGTTTCAATGGGCACCGTACGAGGATCCCGAAATTCGGGCAGTAATTCCGGAGGAGTATCTCCAAAATCCGAACAGTTGGCACGTTAAGGTCCCGCTAATCACCTACTCAACCGTCGAGATGCACCAGTCAGATCGGGTTCTGCGGCAATTTGGATGCCGGCAACCGATTCCCGTGCCTCCTGAGGTGCTCGATGATGAGCACAAAGTGGACTTACGGCAGCAGCACACGGATTGGCCAAGATTTTGGTCAGAACATATCGAGACGTGGGAGAACCGGTATGACTTTATACCTAACCGGGAACCAATCATAGTTCCAGAGTTAGCGTGCGTGCCGGAGTACATGCCATGGTTTAGAATCCATGGCATGCCGTATCTGTTGTCGGATGAGGAGAGGCGACGGCTAATTCGCGAGCGAAGGGAACGTCGGGGCCCTTTACATCGAAGGAGAATGGATGATGAACCGGGCCCAAGAGCGCGTACACAGTCACCGGGCCCATCAACAGCGCCTACACAGTCACCGGGCCCATCAACAGCGCCTACACAGTCACCGAGCCCATCCGTTCAGCTAACAACACCGACATCACAGCATCCACAGTTTATGCCAGGTACGTACCTTGCCCCTTATATGTATCCTCCTAACCCATATATGTTTCCTTTTCCTTGTCCCACCCCAGGTTGGAATGCATGGCCGAGTTCGAGTCCGCTCCCGACAACTCCCGTTGGCCAGCCGATCGTGAGACCGACTTCGGGTGTGGGATTAGATGAGGTGCCGTCGGGGAGCAGTAGTTTCTACCAGGCTCCTTCACCGTACGGGATGCAGTCACCCCCGCGGTGGTTTATGCAAACACCTCCGGGGTCATTATTTTATCAAGGTGGGTCATCATCGCAACACCTAGAACCAGACCCACTTCCGGAGGAACCCGAATCCCCGCCTGAGGTTCCACGACCCCCGCCGGAAGCTAGAAGAAGGAGGAATCCAGCGCGTAACCGCCGACCACCCGACTGTGGCACTGGTTCCCACCGGCATCAACATTGATTAGGATAGGCTTTTTTATTTTATAAATTGTAATTTAATTTTTTTATTCTTTGAATAAAAATGTTGTTTTTTAATTTGTGTTTGTAATTTAATTTTAATATCAAAAGTTGTGTATTTTTTTTGTATGTAATATAATTTGAATTTTTAATAAAATAAAAAATTATTTCCTATTTTATATTCTTTTAATTTAGTCCTCTTCACTAAATTAAAATTGAGTTCTTTGCAGAAAATTGAGTTCTTTGATAAAATAAAAAATTATTTCCTATTTTATATTCTTTTAATTTAGTCCTCTTCACTAAAATATAATTGAGTTCTTTGCAGAAAATTGAGTTCTTTGATAAAATAAAAAATTATTTCCTATTTTATATTCTTTTAATTTAGTCCTCTTCACTAAAATATAATTGAGTTCTTTGATAAACCGTTGTAGTAAAAAAAAACAGAAATTACATAGCCAGCAAGAGACAAACAAGCTAATAACACGGTCAACTATTCCGATTTGGACACGAGCGAGATGTATGGCCCGGGTTCCTACACCATCCGCACCGCTTACTTTGGTTGGTCGGTTCTCGGATATCCATATTGTTGCGTATTCTAGTCGAGGAAGGTCGACCTTTTGGTTTGCGCCTCAATTCTCTATCCGGCAACAGCTTATACGGTGCACGCGATACCGATGGCCACTTACGTTCATCTGGGACTGGTGGGAATACGTGTCTCCACACGTTGTACATGTTTTCTAATTTGTACACTTCGTCGACATAGCTCATGGGATCAATACGGAGATTCTGACAAGCCGCAAGTACATGAGCACATGGGTAACGAAGTGCATCAAATATCCCACAGTCGCATGTCCTATTTGTCAAGTGTACACGATAATGACCGCCAACAATACCTTGGTTGGGTCTGTCAAACTCCGTGACACGAAACCATAGGCTGTCGCGATCATGACATACTGTGTGCATGGTGTTCGCACGTGCCTTCCCACGATTAATTTGTTGCAAGACCTTCTGGCTCCATACATGGCCTCCTTCCATTTGCCCTCTATAACTCGCTGCTCTCTTCGGAAATAGTGCCGCTAACCGAAAATATGTCTCTCGCACAACTGCTGTAATCGGCAGATGACGGGTTCCTTTCAGAACAGAATTTATGCATTCGGCAAGGTTTGTGGTCATATGCCCATATCGTAGGCCACCGTCATATGCTTGTGTCCACTGTTCGAAAGGAATATTGCAAAGGTAGCTTGCGCCTTCGGCGTTATCTGAGCGCAAACTGGCCAGCATCTCGTGAAAACGGTCTTTATTGATCTCATACCCTGCTAATATACGTTGATAGCGAATATTACATACTACTCTTCAATTGCGAATAAATTGAATATATCAAAATAAATTTTATTATTAGATATTTCATACCCATATCGATCACTTGCCGTTTCTCTCTTTTAGATCGATGTTGCCCATAGTAGTTGGATGCGACATGCCTCAGGCAATATCGATGGTGTGTGCGATGCCACATGCTTCCCTGGCGTTCTATTGCCGCAAGTATTCCAGGGCCCCGATCCGATATAACGCATATGTCAGGTTGGGGGCAAACATGCCTCCTTAACCTGGATAGGAAGAAGTCCCAATCATCAGCTGATTCCTCCGGTGTTATTGCGAACGCAATAGGAAGGATTCTCCCACAGCCGTCTTGTGCCACGGCTAGCAATAGCCGATGCGTATATCTACCATACATGAAGGTACCGTCAATTTGTACCAATGGCTTGCAATATGTAAAAGCATCTCGGCATTGCTTAAATGTCCAGAACAGACGCTTGAACACTGCGCATCCATGGAACAGACGATCGTTGTAGTACGCCGGTTCCGTTTCAAGGTCTGTTGTGCTGCCTGAGACATACCTCTCCAGCACCTGACACCACTGCCACACTTCATTATATGAAACGTCCCACCGACCATGCAATTTTTCCAACGCCTTCTGCTTGGCTATCCAAGCCTTTCTGTAAGAGGGCGTGTACCCCATTTGGCTACGAATATTGCCAATTAAGGCCGGCACTGTAGTTCTGGGATCGGCCTTCACCGTCGGGATTATTAAATCAGCCAACATGTCTGAATCCATCCTTGGATGATCTTCTGTTACACCTGTCAATGAAGTACGTTAAATAATGCAACATTACATAATATTAGTCTTATTCGGAATCATTGAACACATAGTGGTACTGTACCGGTAAGACATGTATGCGGACCTTTGTACTTTTTCACCTCCCACAGCCCTGTCCTTTTCCTCAACGACGCCATGATTTTCCATGAACATGTGCCGTCTTGCACTGCACACTTTGCCTCGTACCTATCGAGCTTTGATTTAACCATAGTGTAGTTAACCCTGTTCCTGATGCTGTATTGTTTCAATGCAGTAAGAAAAGTATTCTTGTTGGAAAACTGGTTACCAACTTCTAATTGATCCGAATCCAACAAAGAATTTGTACGGTCACGCGTCCGGTGTGGTAGTTCAGGAAACTCCAATGCATCATCTTGAGATAGATCGACATTATGCATGTGCGCTGGAGGTGAGTATGCCCTGAATAGCGGATCTTCTTCTTCTTCGTCTGAACCGCCCTCAACGTCTTCAGGTACAATTGGAACGGGCTCCGGTTCAGAAAATAATCCAACTTCTGCACCATCAGGCCCTGGCTCCCGAGGTGGATCCACATCGGATTCATCATCCCATCCTCTATAATCTGCAACAAACGAAGGCCCCTCACTGGTGCATGTCGTCGGTAACAACGAGGGCCCCTCACTGGTGGATGTCGTCGGTAATACATCATCCCTCCTTAAACATCTTTCGTAACGATCCCAATCGTATGTGGATTGCCATCCACTAGAAGTTGATGACCTCCCCCAATACGTATTTCTGTCATCCGACGTCGAATGACGAATATGCATGTCCCATCCACCAACCGAGTGTCGTGCAGGGGTTATGTTTTCCATACTACCACCGCACACGGGCACTTCTGTGTTTTGCCTCCCACTTACAGAGTGTCGACTTGGGGTCGTGTATTCCCCTCGAACGATACTAGATGTTGAGGTCGCAGCCAGATCACTTGGAGATGAAAATTCCACATATACCTCGATATAGGGTGAACCACTGGCAAGATGAGTCTCCACCATTGCCTCAAGGCTCCGAGGACCTTTGATGTCGAATGAGTCATATCTCACCGGATCAACCGAAGCACAAAATCTATACTTAATAGACTGAACTTTCATTAGCGTTGTTCCGAATATTTTACGCCTAATTCTTTTGCGAAGTTCTACCAAATCGACGTTCCGATTAAAACTCAATCGCGCTGTGTTCTCCGATAAGAAAACAACACCATTTTCGGTGTCACGCACTTCACCATCGTAGTAAATAACAGCATTAATACGTTCACTCATTGCAAGTGGACGGTGTAAAAGAGTAAAATTATTGTACTAAAAAATCACACTAAGTTCAATTCACAGGAAAGAGAGGTGGATCACAAGGATCACTTAAGTACCAAGTCTTTCCTAGCCAGAATATCCCTCAATCGTAATTTAATAGCACAATAAATAACTACGATCACACTCACAAGATATGAAAAAATTTTGCCTATGTCTTCGGGCACTAACAAATATATTTCACTCCAAAAATACAAGTGAAAATTTACAAATAGGGAGAGAGAGAACAATGCCTTAAGTAGAGAATGGCAAATTGTGGGATGAAGAAAATGAGAAATGGTTAGGCCTATTTATAGTTGAGGTTTAGGGATCAAACTTACAAAGTACCTATTCAAATAGGGATCAATATTGCAATTACCCCATACCAATTTTCACATCACATCAACTTTCGGTGCCTAATTTTGGAGCCATTTTCTTCCCACTTGCTGCCACCATATTTCCCGGGAAAAAAGCCTAAAGCGCTCCCCCGGGGACGCGCTTTAGGCCGCGTTCCCCCAAAAACGCGCTGACGGGGACGCGATTTTGGGGGAAATTGCCCTTTCCGGTCATTAATTTTCAACCCTATACTTTCCGGTAATTTTTGTTATTTTTTGGTATTTTCTGGAGTTTTGCCCAATATTACTTGATAATAAATTATTTACAACGTAATCATAATAATTAAAAATTATTTTCAAAGTGTATATAAAAAAAAAATTATTATCTTTTCAGGTCACCTCAGTTCCCGAACAGTGAGAAAGAGAAACCCTAGCCAGTCATAGCCACACACAACCACAAGATTCAACCCAAATCAAAACACACAGAGCTCAGCAGAAATCTGCTGTGTTTTAGGGTTTGAGTTGCAAAGGTCTCAAGAAATAAAAATGGAAGAAATCAGCCAAGGAGTCACCAACATCAACTTGGCCGCCGATTCCCACAAGAAGAACCGGATTCAAGTCTCCAATACCAAAAAGCCCTTGTTTTTCTACGTTAATCTCGCCAAGGTTCCCCCCCCCTTTCCTTTTCCAAGTCCTATAAAGTGTTGAATTTGAATAATCCCAGTGAACTTTTAGTGATTTTTTTAGGGTTTTTCCGATCTGGGTATTTTCCTTTAACATTAATGAGATAACCTTTTTTTTTTCTCTTTTTGCAGAGATATATGCAACAGTACAATGAGGTGGAGTTGTCTGCCCTTGGCATGGGTACGATTGGCCTCTTCAATACTACATTTTTAATGTTTTTTTAATAATATCAATTGTTTATTCTCATTATATAATTTTTATTTAATATTCCCTTACTGAAGTTGTTTATGTTTAGATTGTTTTAACTGTACACAGCATTGAAGCTTTGTGGTTTGGTTTTAGCATTTTTTTTTCCTTTATAAGTATTGCCCTTAAGGCAATGGTGCTAATCTCCAATACCCTTGCTTTGACATGAGGATTTAATGATATGCTTGTTTATGGGTGGATATTGTGCATTTAGGTGTGGTAAAGCTTTAATTTTATGGTAAAAAAGAGGTTGTAAGTTGGGGATAAAGGGAGGGTTTGCTAATGTTTATTCGAATCCTAGACCCGGGCTATGCCACATCATAAGGATGGTTGCACAAACCAACCGAGCTAAGCTCTGGGTTTGATGTGGTAAAGCTTTTTCTCGAGTGCAAAGTGGTATTGTACTGTATTATTCATTGATGAACCTATAAATAATTGCTTATTCTACATTGTTGAGAATTGTGGTGAATCGGTCTTTTCATTGATCATTTTGTATATGCACAGCTATTGCGACGGTCGTCACGATTGCAGAAATTCTGAAAAACAACGGTTTGGCTGTTGAGAAGAGTAAGCTATCTTTCACCTTTCTTATACATATTTGAAAAGATAAAACCCCATTGATGCAACCATTGAATCCTGATAATACTGTGAATCAACCTGCACCTGTTTAGAGATCACAACCACAACTGTTGACATGAAGGAGGACTCTAGAGGGCGTCCGGTCCAAAAAGCAAAGGTAAAAGATCAGCGTATTAGTTCTTCATTCTTCCTTTCACACACGATACGGTTTATGCAAAAGTCATATTCACAAGCTGAGAAACACGTTCTCCGTCCTTACAAGATAATCTAGGGAAAAACCAGTATCAAATTTCGTATTCTGTTGTCCCCCCGTTATTAGTTCTTATTTAACTCTAATGTCATATAGCCATTGTAGTGCTGACTTTTGTTCTTCCTCTTAGCTTGAATACTGATATACATACATGCATATGGTTTTATGTTGTTTCTCAGATTGAGATATTGTTGGGAAAGACTGAAAACTTTGACGAATTAATGGCGGCAGCTGCCGAAGAAAGAGATGGTGTGGTGGTTGAAGAGGAGCAACAGACTTGAAACTTAAAGTAAGCTTTATTTATTTGTTAGCCTTATATTGGCTTTTAAGGCACTTAGGCATTTTTACACATTGTAGGTATTTTGAGTTTATCTTGGTGGTACTTGGATGCTAAATTAAATTAAATTAAAAAGAATATTTGTTTACTTTTTCAATCTTCCATTCTATTTACTGTTTTTTTTTTCTTTTTCTTGGTGGGCTTATATCTTCTTTAAATATGTTGGTGCCATGTTGGTATCATTGTGAAGTATGCCTTACTGACAATTATGGTTTAACCTTCTTCACATTTTCAACATAATTACATTTGGTATTTAATTTTTGCTAATGTAATTAAAAAGTTTTATAAAAGGGTCATTTGGATCCAAATGTAATATCATAATATTTTTTAAGGGTAAATTTATTAATTTATTCAATAAATGGAACTATATAATTTAAGGAAAAAATATAGCAAATACTCGTTATAGATGATGAATGATAAGTTTCGTTAACACAACATAGAATACATGTTGACAATTGGTTTTGTCACAACTCAAGTTCGACATATCTGTAGTGATTGTTAGCACTTAATACGATAAGAAAATTAACCCCGAATAGTCTAAAGAGGCGAGCAAAAATTAACAAAAAAATTGAGCATTCACCAAATTAGAGAAGATGATAATAAAAATATTCTTAAAACCACTTGTAAAATTAAGATTACATACATAAGTAAGATTAAAAAACGTGCTACAAGAGCAAACAAAAAACTTCTAAAATTAGAGACTTATTAAATAATAGAAAAACAAAAAATATATATAAAAGACAACATAGGTCTAAATGGATGGACATGTGAAGACTACTGGTGGTTGGTAGAGTTTTAGCTAACAATAAACACTTTCATCTGTCTATCACAACTTATAAAGATAACAAAAATGTCCACAAAATAGATTTACAAATTAAAAAGAGAGAAGGCATATATAATGAATGAGAAGAAGAAAGAAAGTAAAGGTTGATGGAAGGGAAAAATAAATGAATAAAATTAACATATTTAAAATTTTATTCTAGTTTGGTTGTATTTATAAATTGTGGACCTAAAGTTTATATTTAGGCTTGTTAGTATTAATTTTAAAATTTTCTTAATTAAATTTACACGTATAAACCACTTAACATATTTTTTTTAATATTTATATTATAATATTTTATGTTTAGTTTTACATGATGTGTTCAAAATTATATCTATAATATATATAATATCATTAGTTAGAAAAAAAATTAATTGACGAGAATGTTTTTTTTATAATATTACTAAATTTATATTTAAAAATAATTATAATTTAACACATTTTAAAATATGAAAAAAATGTGATAATTACAATTATAATTTGATTTAATTATAATTATAATTTAAATTACAATTATTAGTTAAAAACTGACCTAAAAATATTAATTTTATTGATGTAAAATAGAATTTTTACTTAAATAGAATTCTAAGCATATTAATTTTCGCTTAATTAATATTAGAGTTAATTTGTTAAATATTTTAAAAATAATATAATATTTAAATTTATAAGTTAATACAATTTAATTATACACAATAATTCAAATAACAAATATTATTTTATGCACACTATTATAGATAAAAACACAATATTATATTTAAAAAAAATAATTAAATATTAAATACGTAAAAAAATACTTGCAACACATTTGACATTAAATCAAACTCAAACTTATATAATTATTTCCTTTAATCTATTTTGAGGCTAAATATTTTTATTATTTTAATAGAAGTATTCATAAATTAGTGAATTAAAAAATTCAGTATATACAAAAACTTTTAAATCAACTCAAAAGGCCGAATTAATATAAATTATTTTTTTGAGAGATATTGATATGAATTATTTTAAATTCTAAAATTATTTAAATAATAAAAAAATTGATTTAAATGATAAAAATCTTTTATCCCCAAAGATCAACAATTTCAAGGAAACTCTCTCTTCCTTTTCACAATTTCCTCTTCGCTTTGGCTTCTTCTTCCTATTTCCAGAAATTCAGCCCCTTATTTTCACTATCAATAGCATATGAACCCTTATTAGCCTATTCCCCTTTTTCCCTTTTTACCCCCTAGTTCTTCTAGGGCAAAGATCCCCCAATTTCCCTTCTTCAATTTCGATCCTTTATCTCTTGAATTTGATTTTTTTTTTTAAATTCAATCATGGATAGCAACAAAGACGATGCTTTGAAATGCTTGAAAATCGGAAAAGATGCTTTGGACGCCGGAGATCGAGCCCGTGCCCTCAAATTCCTCACCAAAGCTCGTCGTCTTGACCCATCGCTTCCTGTCGAGAATCTCTTATCTGCGGCGGAAGGAGTGAAATCTGACGATCGGCCGGCTTCGGAACCTGTTGGGTCTGCTAAAGATCCGTCTGGGTCTTCTCCATCTAAACCTTCTGATCAACCCTCGATTCGTCGGAGGAATATACCGAATGGATCGGCTGCGTCTGCTTCTGCTTCTCCGGCGTCGGCGTCGGCGGCTGGGGGTACCTACACCGAAGAACAAATCGTAATCGTGAAGCAAATCAGGAAAAAGAAGGATTATTATGAGATTTTGGGGTTAGAGAAATCGTGTTCCCTTGATGATATTCGAAAAGCTTATCGGAAACTGTCTTTGAAAGTTCATCCCGATAAGAACAAAGCTCCCGGTGCTGAGGAAGCTTTTAAGGCGGTTTCGAAAGCGTTTCAGTGCCTAAGCAATGAAGAAAGTAGGAAAAAGTACGATCTTGTTGGATCAGATGAACCTGTTTATGAAAGGAGAGCTTCACCGTTCCGTGGCGCGGGCAATGGATTCAACGGATTTTACGATACTGATTTTGATGCCGATGAGATATTTAGAAACTTCTTCTTCGGTGGGATGCCTCCGGCGACGACCCAATTTCGAAGTTTCAATTTTGGGCCTGGAATGGGAGCTAGAATGGGGGATCAAGGCTCCACTGGATTCAACATCCGAATGCTGATTCAGTTGTTGCCGGTTCTTTTAATCCTCTTGTTTAGCTTTTTACCATCATCTGAGCCTGTTTTTTCACTGTCCAGGTCGTATCCTTATGAGTACAAGTTCACAACAAAGAATGGCGTGAACTATTATGTGAGGTCCACAAAATTTGAGCAGGATTATCCAACTAATAGTGTCGAGCGTGTAAGGATCGAGGAGCGTGTTGAGAGAGATTATTACTCTGTTTTGGCTCAGAATTGTAGGTTTGAGCTTCAGCGGCAGCAATGGGGATTTATCCGCGAGACGCCGCATTGTGATTTGTTGGAGAAGTTCCAGTCTGCTGCGGCAGCAGCTTAATGGCTTCTATTAAGGTCTTTCCCATGCTCCTGTATTATGTTCTTGTGCCATTAAGTTTTGAGTGCAATAATTGTGACCATTAAGCATGAGAATAATACTGACATGTTTGTGATTATGACATGTCGATATTGGGGTTCGGAGTATATAGTTTGATAGCTTGTTATGCATTTGATATTGACTTTATTAATACAACCTCATCTATGTTTGAATGATATGTTTATGCGTCAAGCATGATGATAGTATGCCTGTGTTATTAGCTTCATGATGATCAAAATTAAATGTGGTTTAGTTAGAGTTGAAACCTATGTCATTTTTGTTCCTTTAATATGCTCTAATTGTTCTTAACCATTCTGCTCCCATTGAAAATAGTTCTTAAAGCAGTTTATTGGCACTCTATGCTAGTACTTGTATATGTTCTAGAATTATGTTTGTTGTTGTTACTAGGGATGAGGTCTTGGAACTTTTTCGACCATCTAAAACCGTGCCATCAAACCGACTGATGTGACCTCCGAACTGAAACAACCTAGGATACACAATAATAAGCTAAAATACATATTCATAACTATTACTCGCCCCCATCAGAACTCCTGATGTCATGTGCCCCCTATACAAGACTACATGCAGCTTTATATATAGATGCTACTGGGGACTTATTACCTTGCTTCGATTTCAACAATTTATGGAAAGCAATGTTTCTTTGTAATTTTGGCAGTGCTTGACATTGTTATGCTCATTTGCAGTAGGAGACAACTTTCTCCTCCTAGCGGGTACATGCATACACTTTATCTATGCAGCTCAAACATGACAAAAAGATTGCCTTTTTCAAATTGTTCCTTTCTAAACACCAAATACGGTGTTTAAGCTAAAGTGCATACATAGTTACATCATCTACAATGCTGGAGCTTAGCTAAGTCTAGTGGCTGCATATTCTTTTGGTGTACTGCTTGAGGATTCATATGAAGGGGTTTGAGTAAGGACAACTTGAATCGCTCCTTGTTTTTAGGCATATCTAAAATCTTGGTTTTTTTTTTTTTTTTTTTTTTTGTATGTCCTTTGATCTACAATGTCATTCGACCATGCAACAATGATTTCCTTCTGTTTGTAGCATGCTGATTTTCGTATTTCATGAGTCATTTACTGTTGTTAAACATAAATTTGAGCTTCATTTGTTACCTGTGGGGTTTTCATGGCACCCAGTGTGAGGTGGTATTTTTCGTTAACAATAATCCTAATGAATGAATTGGATATAATCTGTCATTTGAGCAGGTATCACCGGAGATGAAAATACCTTTTGTCATCGCTTGCTTGTGCTGATGAAGGTGTTGACAAAGAGTGACTTCCCCCCTCCGTCTTAATTCGCTAACAATGTCCATTTGTGATGCAGGCGATTGACTGAACGAAAAAGGTTGTGAATTGTCGCATTGCACTCTCTGCTTTCTGCCCATGCTATGCAAACACACGCAACTGCACTCTGTTTTGGACAGTACTCATGACATGGCAAAAAAAACACTAAATCTTTGCAATTTCCATAATTTTTAAGGTTTCCAGATCCTGTATATGGGGTTCTAAAGTTTGCTAGGAGAGCATTAGACCACATACTAATTTTGTTTCTTGACATTGCTTAATGTAAGATCCTATATATTAAGATTGATGCTTGTCCAGAATATTTATCTGGACTCATATTGCATATGCAGACCATCCCATTTTGATGTTAATTAAGCTATATTTTCAGATAAAAGCATGCCTTGATCTTGTTTTTCTATCATGAAATGTGAACAACGGATTGTATTTTAGATGTTGTGTTGGGACATTATCTGGGGTTTTCAGAACTTTCAGAGCAAAAGTGTTTTCTAAAACTGGATCGGTGGTCAAGCTTTTGGTTTGATCGGTTTGATTGATTTGTTTAGTTTAAGTAAATAAATCATTAAAAATTCATAATATATATATATATATAATTCAACTAGTTCAATTGCCTAATTAAATTGGTTTATATCTATTTTCGAATTAATCGTTCAAATGATTTTCTTTGGATTCGTACTTTAGTTAGTTTTTAATTTAATTGGTCCGATTGATTGGTTCGGTTTAAATAATCATGGTGTTTCTGATTTTGAATGGGCTTGTCTTATGTTTAATTATTTGTTCAAGTCCAGAAGTTCATTTGGTATTTTTGAGAGTAAATTTTGTTTGATATTCATTTTTGATTCAATATTTGAGAAAATATAAACAAAAATAATATTTTTGAGAAATGGGCTTAAGCAAAAAAATAAATTTCTTTACGAAACTCGTTAAGTGATGAGAAAATATAGACAAAAATTATAATTTTGAGAAATTAGCATAAGCAAAAAGTAAAACTCTACGAAAACTTGATAAGTGATGGTTTGACTTTTGAACTTGAGTTTAATTGATCTTATTTTTTAATTATGTAATATAAATATTAAATATATACTTTTTGGTAAATTATCAAACCAAAAAATGCAAAGGGTAATAATTAAGGTCCCTTGTTAATGCTTTAATGTTTATAATTCAAATTTCGTTGATATAATTCTTCTGCTTGATTTTGCATTACAAACACACACACACATATATATATATATATATATATACAACAAAAATTATTGGCAAAAGGAAGAAATAAATAAAATCACATTAGATAAATGTTAACATGCTTTTATTATCTTTTTAATATTGACCGGAATAAATAAGGATGCAAAATAATTGGGATTAACCAAGAATATTATAAAATTAATAAGATAAAAGTATGAGTTAAATTTAAAGTTCTAACATAATAAAAGGACCAAAACTATAATTTAACCAATATCTAATTGTGGAGCCTGAGGCCGCTTATCCAGTTGAATTATTGATGCTAAGGAAAACCTTACCCATTTTATCATTTTGCTTCTCCTCTCAAAGTTCAAAGCTTTATTTATAACACACTAAGCAGTCTAAGAGAAAGTGAAAAAACATCACCCCTACTGAAAAACTCACTCAAGAATAAAGAAAATAAAGGATGGCTAACTCTGTATGTTTCACTTCAGTTTGTTCCTTCAGCACTCCCAATAAACCAGGTACTTTTAAAAGTTTATGCTTAAGTGATATTGGATTAAACCCCATGTTTTTATTTTCATATTGTTCTTCATTGCTTTTTTTAGGGATAATTATTAATGATTCTATCCCAAGGAAGGTTATTGGGGTAAATGAAGTGTTTAAGAGCTCCAAAGGTGCCAGATTTCAATCTTTAGAGGCCAAGGTGAGTTTTTTTAACCACCCATCTCATAAATCATCTTAATTTTGCATTTTATTAGTGGAATTGGGGAACTTGAAGTCTGATAATTGCTCAATTGTTGCAAATTGCTTCAAATTCATCTGTAAATTGGAATTTTGGAATTGGATTGTATTTTATGTACTTTTTTTTGGTGAGAAGATGGAGTATAAAGTTAAGGAATTCATGTTATTCGGACTCGTGTGTGGGTATAGGATAATTCTTCGTAAAAGACTTCATTGTAACTTTTTATGGAACTTGGAATGAGAAGGGTGGAAGGGGGGGGGGAGATATTTTCGGTTTTGTTATAACCTTCTTCGTTTTTTTTCTTAATATTTTGTAATTTTATGCTTGTAAGTTTACCTTAGCATTTGGTTTGACAGGCTGTAGATGATAATCAAAGAGCTAAACCGAAGAGCATTGTTTGTGCTGATTGTGACGGAAATGGTAAGCAAAACCGTGGCTAATGATTTTTATCTTTGGACTGGTCTTTTCGTCCGAGATTAGGTTTCTTTGTTTCTTATGACTAGATATTTCATTGATTATGATAATGCTTTTTATGCAGTCCCTAGCCTGCAATGAGGTAGTTTATCAAAGTGAACTATTGAAAAAATTTAAGACTTTTTGCTGTTAATGTTATATATGGTATCTTAAACAATATAGTAAACTTGTTTGTAACGTATCATCACCTAAACAAAAAAAACTTGTTCGATTACCAGGTGCCAAACAGTGTTCTCAATGCAAAGGTACTGGAGTGAATTCCGTTGATCACTACAATGGACGATTTAAAGCTGGTGGATTGTGTTGGCTTTGCAGGTGTGACATCTTCTTTTCCTCCTCCTCCTTCCCCTTTTATCCGTCACCATTCCATTAGCTTTCGTAAATGTCATTTCTGTCATCACGAGTTAACTTATATCATTCGGAGTTAATTGGTCGGTTTTCCTACTTTACTTGTCTGCAATATTTGGTATATAAATCAAGGATTGAAATTTGATTTGTTCATGTTGCAAATTTTGTTGTAAAAGAAGAAGAAAAAATATTAATCTATGAACTGGTCAAGTGGCTACAAATCATAGAACTCTCTCTGTTAGTTTTATGTTTAGGGCGGACTGGATTCCGTAAATGTCGAAGTAGTTGATATTTTGGGACCTATCCTATTCAATTCATCATTTCCAGTTGTAGAAATCTATAATGCTTCGACTCTTTGTTTTTCGTTTAAGTTCTATGATGTCCAACACTCGTGTTTAACGCATATTCATACATGGTTATGAGATTTGACCCTCTAAATACATTGAAAATCTTCAAAAGAAAAAATTGAACATACCCATGTCAAGGACATACTCATATCCAACACTGAAACTGGAGTCCGAGTAACAACTAGATTTAAGGACAAATCCTTGGAAGTTTTTTTCTTCTAAGCTATGTTGCTCTGACTCTTTATTTTCTTGAAATATCCGTGTTTAACCCTTGTATTCCACACATGAGTGTGAGGATATGACCTCGAAAGATCTTCCAAATGCACGGAAGAACTTAGAAAAATCTAACAATACCAGTGTTAGCCACATACTCGAGTCTGAGTAACGTAGTTTTTAAGTGTATCAAGCATAACATAAACAAGCAAAATTTGTTTGTTGCAGGGGGAAAAGGGAGATTTTATGTGGAGACTGCAATGGAGCCGGTTTCATTGGTGGATTTATGAGCACATTTGATGACTGAATGTAAAAAAGGCTCAGTCTTTTTGAATCAGTTGTTTTCATGGATGTTTACTATAATAATCTTTTGTAACTTTTTTGCTTGGTTCATCAGTATTTTTTCCCAGATAAGATTTTTTGATACAGATATATGCTCAATACATTTATAATCTAAGGAGGCGCAAGATATGTAGAGATGGCAATGGAACGGGGTAGGGTGGTTTTTGCCTCACTCGACCTAATATGTTCCCACCATACCTTAACTTTGACCCGAAATTAAATTGTTATTTATCCACCTTAAATCCAACCCGAAAAAACAAAACTATGATTAGACTCAACTCGTCTTGAAATTCGATTTCGAAAAAGAAAAAACACTTACCTTATTTGATGGGGTCAGTTCGAAACCTGTTAAGAACTATTGGGGAGTTTTTATTAAATCACTAATTGTTAAGTGTTTTTTTTTTTTTTAAAGTTTAGCTAATAAACTTTTATTTAACAATTTTTACGATGAATAAGTGTCCACTGATTAGTAGGTAAGGCACATTGCACTTTTAACGAAAGAATGCAAATTCGAACTTGAAAAAACGACATTATTAGGAAGGACAAACACAAGATATCCAAAAAAACTATATAACCAAATTATAGCATCGTAACTTATTATGAAATCTATGCAATTCAGGTTAAGAATAGATCAAGCACTTCCGTCATGCTAGCTTAGCCAAATATTCATACTTTTTTAACTTCATTCAAATTGTGATATACACAATGGATAGTCATCTTGTTCTTGAACCAAATGATGATATATGCAGGGTTTGACCCAGAGTTAACTTACATTGGCTTACGCCCGTACTTACAAACAACAAGAACAACCATGTGGTTACAAACACTACGACAATATCAGTCGAAGGATCTCCCCTGAATGCTTGAAAGATTTCTCGGTTTCTTCCAAACAATGGTTCTTCTCGTCTCTAGTCCAGCTCTGCATTACCAAAGATGAACATAGGTGTTAAAAGTGATGAAATTTACTATGAACTTATAGACCACGGCCTTAAAAGGGAAAGAGGGTTCTGCAATGACTCGATATAACATACCTCGGCTACTTTATTCAGCTTATTCCGGACATTCTGTAACAGTTGAGAAAGGTCACCGTCCCATTTATAAAATTCCAACTCCCTGTTGTTAAGTATCTGCTGAGCTACCTGATATAGAGGGGGGGGAATAGGAGAGCTTGAGTATACTAGTTCTTAAATCGAGATAAGGGGGGAGGAAGGTCCATGTGGATTGGAGGAAGTGCCTTCGTTTTAAAGAAAAGCACAACTATAAGGTATAGACTAGATCGAAACTCATTAGGTCAGGACCGAGTAATATACTAGTTAGTTTACCTTCTTTCCAATCATCCGACCACCAGCTGAGTGGGCAAAATACGTGTTATAGAAATGGCATATGAACGCTTGAGGATCCTTGTCGGATATTTCTTTAAGATACTCAGCATAGGTAATACCGGGAGAAGATGGTTCGGGAATGGCATAGCCTTGCTCTTCGAACCACTGTAAATCTTTTGCCAGTTTTTCAGACCTTTCCAATCCGGTGTTTCGGAATTCAGCATCTGCAGCAGACCCCGGCATATCAAGTTAGTTTTCTAGCAGTAGGAAAACCATAGTGAAGAATCATTGGACATACATAACATGAGCAAGCTATGAACTATGTGATGCATGATAAACCATAAACCTGGAGTTAGCTTAGCACCATTGATGCTTTAAAGGGCATTCGTTTCAAGGACTAAAAGCCTGCAATCAAATGATATAGTTTTAGATGCTAACGTGCTTCGAAGGCTCTGTGAAAGGCCAAGAATCTACCTACATCGGACCATTGGATCAAAGAAACAGAGAAAAAAGTAAAGAAAATTTGGTACAGCATCGACATATATTCAACCAAAACTCCATCAAATCAAAATCAAATCTCCCTTGTGAACCCATCTTAAAATCATATATTCAACCAACTATAAAACATTAACACTTATGGTATACACACACACAAAGATAAACATGTACACAAACCATTCAAAAAATACGTCATTAACATAGAGAAGAACAAAAATTAGCTACAAAGAGAAAAAAGGAAACTTACAGATAGGAAAAGCAGCCTTGTCAATGATAGATTCAAGAGTATCATAAACCAGCTTACTATCCACAAGGAATTTCAAGTACCCATCGATGCTTGGCTCCCATTTCCGTACGGAATGTTCTTCGGGCTGTTTCACTTCCTTTTCACCTTCCTTAGCTTGCTCTTTGGTATGCAATTTCATAGCCACGAACCTCATCTCCTCCACGAACCCTTTAGCCTCTCCGGGGTACCTCTTCCGTGGTGTCTCCGTCGTCGAGGCCGACACGACGTAGCTCCGGGAAGCCATCTGGGGGAGTTTAAACGACTGCGTTTTGGAAAACAGTAAGTCCCGGGGGGTGAAACTGGAAGACAAATTGTGAGGAATAGAGGGTGTGAAGTTGGGTTTTTTGAGAATAGTGTGGGATTGGGAAATTGAGGTCAGAGACGCCATTGAAAGAGTTTTTTTATACTGAAATTTGGTTTTGGGTTGTGAAGAAGAAAACGATTGAGGATTCAACAATGATAATAATAATGAAAAGAAAAAGATTAAAAAAAGGGGGGGGGGGATTGAATTGGCGGTTGGATTACTCTTGATCTTGAAGATGAAGCGATGGAAAATAAATTGCTTTAAAAATTGGGTGTAATGAGAAGTGCAAGTTTTATGGATTGCTTATGTTATCTAGGAGAAATCTGCCATTGTTGCATCATTGGATATCTCCAGTTTTTATAATTTTAAATCAGAATCCGCCAAACTGCCGTCGTCTCATTGGATAATTAAATATTTCCTTTACGATAATATCATTAATTTAATTTTGAAGTATTTTTTGTTTTCTTAAATGTAACAAGTAATACACTTAAAATATAAATATAAATATAAATATAATACAAATGGACTAAAAATGGGTATAATCCGAACTAATTGAATTAAAATTCACATAATAAAACTTAGAGACCTACATATATATATATATAATTGCCTATAATAAATCTTGAACTAACCCTCCAAATATTGGTATTAGCCTTTGAAATGTATTGCAGCCTCACACTACGGTAAAAGTATCGTAGAGTTAGTATTCTATCTCTTTTATTCAGAAAATGAAAATAAATTATTATATATCAACATCAAATATTGGTAACACGTTAATTTTTAATAATAGAAATTGATAAAATTTTTAACAAAAATAATTAATTTACTCTTTAATTTAACATACAAAAATTAATTTATTCTGAATAAAAATATATATAATCTAATTTCTTGAATATTTCTCAAATTGCGTGTTCATTCATCAATTCTTTTCTTCAAGGAATCTCTTACTCAAACGTGTAAAAGGCTAAAAGCAACCAAAATAGCTCATAAATACAAATGAATATTGGATGTACATTGTACAGTAGACCGGTCTACGGCCTGGTGGCCTGGCCTGGATTAAATGGGCTCACTGTTCTGGAGTTAGGTTTAGACCCAAATTTTATATTAAATAATTTTATTTTATAAAAAAATAATAGTGTGAAATTAAATTTCGGTTTTTTTAAATTTTATAAATAATAAAATGAGTTATTCTTAGGGGTGAGCATTTTATCAAATCGAATGAAAAATATTCGATTTAGTTAAGTTAATGAGTCCTATTTTATCATCTTAACTCGTTTTGAAGATTTTCCAAGTCAAGTTGAGTCAAATAAATTTATTCGAGTTGAATTAAAAAATAAATAAACTGGTCATATTAAAATCTTGTTGACGATATGACTAAAATTCAAGTTAAAAAAATACAAATATCATATATATTTGAACACTTTTTTAAAATAAAATAAGAAAAAAATGATAATTAGTATGATAAACTTGTTTTAATAATTTATTTGTTAGAGGCATCAAATTAATCATTTTAGGAAATTTTAAAAAATATATATATAATTTAATATTTTTATATATTTTAAAAATAATTTAATTTTTAAAATATTTTATAAAGACATTTGAAAAAATATTTTATAAAACTAACGAGTAACAATGATCCAAAGACTATTTACATCAATTTATTATTCGAATGTGGAAACCCTTTTAAGAAAAAACCACTGGAGAAGAAAATTCACCATGTCAAATTCGAATGATGCAAGATGAGAGACGATTACGTCTATTTATAGGTTTAAAAACCTTATTCTAATCAAAGTCAAAAAGAAGTAATGCAATAAAATTAAAAACCTTGTGCGGCCTTCGCCCTAATGGATCCCCCTATCTTGCCACTTGTATTTTTATTTTTAACAGAAATTTGGGTCACACAATTTCTAATACTTGTTCAAATTGATTTGGAAAAAAAAATTGAATAACTCAAATAATGCAAATCAATTAACTTGAAATTCGAACAAATTTTGATTTTTTTTAAATTGAATCAAGTTTTACTCGCCCGTGGTTATTTGAATGGATCAAGTTGAGTTAAATTTAATCTTGATTTTTTTTTTCTTTTTAAGAATTGGACCATAATTCAACTTAGCTCATAAATATGTTGTAACCATTGAGCCATCCGTGTAATATTAACTACCTTGTTTGGAATTCCTACATAGGTCATATAGTCCATTCGTGGTTGCTTTGAACAACTCTATATGTAGATGTTGTATATTGTATTATGTTGTTCGAGTTTTAGTGTGATTATTGAATATAAATACGTGTCAACATAAATATATTAAAAATTTTAAGATTTTATGTATTCGAGAGTCATATATATATATATATATATCATATTTTCATATTTACAATTTTTTTATTCAATATTTTTCATATTTACGAATGCGTTGGATATGAGTTTTGAATACATATTTAAAAAATAAATAAAATGTTGGTAACATAGGGTTGGTGGGCTTTGATAATGGGCTAATGGCAATGGATTTGCACATGTACCCCTAGCCACCTTCATTTTGGTTGATTTTTTTAATATTTCTCTTGTGTGCTGAATAAAAAAAATAAAAAAAAATCCATTCGAATCAATGTGTTTGGACTATTTTAAAAAAATTCCTAATAACTTTAATTTAATGGAATTCTATTTTTGTTTTATGATTAATTTAAAAATTTATAATATAGAAATAAGTATTTTATATTTAAAATAATTAAAATAACTTAAGATTTTTATATAAAAGTATTTTTCAACAAATACCATTTAAAAGTTATTAATGGTTTTTTATTTACTTTGAAAAATAATTTTAGAAAAAAACTATCAAATTTTTTTAATAATTTTATTATTATAGGTTCTCATCATATCTGTTATTTTTAATACAATACTTAAAGCTATTTATAATCACTCTCTAACCTATAAATAGGAGGATAATGCATTTCAATACACTCGAACTCACGTCTTCCTATATTGACAATAATACCGTACTGATCGAACTAAGACTTAGACGACAGAAATACTTTTAAACTTTACAATAATATTATCAATGAATCCAAAAACATATTAAAAAAATTCAACATGCTACATGATTGTTTGAGATTTGACTTCTTGTTTTTGGACCTTAACAATCAATCATATCTATAACTATATCTTTATTTAGAATTTAAAGGGTTTGTTTGATGACAACTAAGCATACATATAAAATATAATTTAAAGTATTGAACTTGAGAATTTACTTTTAAAGGCTTTTTTTAAAAAAAAAAAATTGGGTTTTTAGACAACAATGCAATGTTATTAAATTAAAGGTCGGAGACGATTGAGTTTTAATTCGATTGATATTAATATTATTGTCAGTGTAGAAGGATGTGGGTTCGAGAGTGATTCAGCGCATTATCCTCCTAATTAAGAATTAGGAAGGGATTATTGGTAGTTTTAGATATTGTATCCAAAAAAGCAAATGATATTAGTGTTAAAAAAAATTTAAAAGTTTGGGATTAAATTTAGAAGATTATTTTTATAAATTAAAATATAAAACTTTTTATCATTAATTAAGGGGTATATATCAAAATTATACATGAATTATGATTTAATATTCAATTTGATATACAAACTTTAATTTTATGCAATTTAATACATAAATATTAAATTTAGTTCAATTTCCACAAATCGTTAACATCGTAGTCGATGTAGTATCATTTTAGACTTACTTTTTGCATGAAAAAAAAATTATTTACCTAACACGATAATTATTAGATTTATTTAGTTTTTTAAATGTTTATAATTAAATTAAAATTAAAATTTTATATATAATTCAAACAAAATTATAGTTTGTACATTAGACATATTATTTATAAATATTTTATAGTCAGACCCATTTATGTTATATTTTACATGTTTAAAATAATATAAAATTATACAAAAACATTACATGTTAATACTTTATTTAATATGAATTTTAACATGTTGATATATTTATGTTGTGCTCATACTATTTTTATGTCGTGCCTAATTGAATTTTTTTACAAGTGTTTATGTTGATATTTTAATTATGTTTCATATAAATTTGTCAAATAGTTTAATTGTTAAATCTAAATAAAAGTATTTAAAAATTAATATTATATTTATTTATGATATATATATATATATATATATATATAATATCATGAAACATTAGAAATTATGGACAAAAACATCACTATCCACTAGTTAATTATTTCTAAAAACGACATTTATTTATTTAAAATGGTAAGAAAAATTATGACCTACCAGGAATGAGGATTTGATTGGAGGGATGTAAACCAAGTTGATATTCTTTTCTCATTTGTGAAAAAGATAGGGTTTGGCTGGAATTTTATGTATGATAATTTTGATAGGGACTTGCACTCCACATTATTTTCTCGGTTCTTCATGCTTTTATAATAACTTAGACTGTCAAAATCTCTCTTTGGATTCTATGAGGTTCATATCTATTTGTATGGTGGTTTCGGGTAGGAATTCTTTTAAAGTATCTGTGTTTGATATTTAATATTTATATATGTTGTTTCTGATACAATGTTTAGAATTACTCGCATTACCTCTCAGCCTTTAAGTAGGAGGTTAATACGCTTTAACAGACTCAAACCTACGTCCTCCTATATTGACAACAATGTCGATAATAATCAAACTAAGACTCAATCAACCCCCGTATTCGACACTTCAATTTGGATAATATTGAATGCAAATAATAAGTGAAGTATTTTATAGATATTTGGTTTATATGTAAATAATTTTTTAATATTTTTCGAGATATTTTAAAATTCATGTTTTATTAATTTTCATATTATTTAGATTCTTAGGATTGAAAAAAATTATAAATTTCAAGTGAAACGTTGAAAAACTCTCTTACAAAAAAGAATTAAAAAATAATTTAACCCCTAATAAAAAATATAACAATCATTTTTTATGTCAATCACTACGTTATTCATCACGTCATTATTATTTAACAGATCATCAAAGATTTGATGTAAAAATTAAATTCAAGCCCTCAAGCCATGAGAGTTTCAATGAAAAACTTAATTTGAAAGGACTCGATTCATTGCTAACTTTTAATTAAAATTTTAATTGAATATAATTTTTCCTTGTGAGTTTAATCGATATTTTAAATTACTTTACAAAAATTATTTAAAACTTAAAAATATATAATAATAAAACTTATATTCTTTAACAACAAATAAATTTATAATCTGTAATTTATCTCTTAAACTTGTCCAAAAGTATCAAGTTAATATCTGAAATTTTTATTTAGTTGGTACGTCCGCTCTAACACTTTAGTTTGTATTGATGTGACACTAACAACTAATCAAATAATAACACATAATAATCTTTCAATATGACACATGATAAATTAAAAAGCTTATATATCTTTAGAAATTATGATTTATATTCCATTCCCATCATCCCCAAAACCATATCTTACCTCTTAAAAATATACTTTCTAAAAATATAATTTGATTTGCTGTGTCATGTGAGGGAAAAAAAAAAGGCAAAAGAAAATATCTAAGAAATAAATCAATAATTGAGAGAGGTGAAAAGACAATATTATCCTTTTGATTTGCTGATTTCTAGAAAACAAAAGATGGGGGATTAGTGTAGGCAGAATAAAAAAAAAATCTAGGGAAAGAAGATCCCACTTTAACCAATGAACGACAGCCCACCTTATTTAGAGCCATGGACTATGGTATGGACCCACCGAGCCACCCAGCGTGTGGCTCCACCACTTGCGCACCACGGTTCCAACTTGGTCAACACCATCCTTCCCGCTAGGCGCCGGCATTTATATTGTTTTAAATTTTAAACGTGTTTTTTTTTAATTTTATATTTTATTTATAAATAAAAAATTTATGTAGTATAAATTAAATAAATGTAAAAACAACATAATATATTAAAAATTAAAATTTAAAGCTGAAGCTCATATATTAAATACACCTAAATATATATTTTTAAAAATTATAAGAATAAATCGATTTTATAAAAACATTTCAAGTAAAATATTGTGTTTTAAGAAAAACGTTTCTAACTAGAAACGCTTTCTACAACATTAATACTGAAAATGACAGCAGCAATAATTTTTTTTATTTTCTGGTGGTACATATTAATTAGGAAAATAATTTTTAAGATTTATATATGTAAAAAGATTATACGAATATCAATAAATAATGAATATAGTGATAAGGTAGAAACGCGGAAGATTACCTAAAAATCTGCTCTTTAATTTTCACGGAAACCAAACAGCTGAGGAAAAACCCACGTGCTGATCATCACCATGAAAGATTCAATCACTCAAATCAACGGCCCAGATGATTTCCGTACATCCACTTATTCTCCCGATAAAAATCCAGCACCGCCTATTCCCTTCTTTCTCAACTTCTCTTTAACGCTGCAATTGCAGCAGAGAAGCATTAGATCCCCCAAATCTTTGGCTTATTTCTACATATTCACCCTTTAATTTTCTTAACTTTTCAATTTAGTCCAACATGCTTTTAAGGAGCGCATCGACGCCGTTACTTAATTCATGGGTCCCACACTCGAAGGAGCCGTCGCCGGAGCTCGATTCGTCGCACCTGATTGCCCGAACCCGATCCGTTTCGTTCAGGATTTTGTGTTCGAGCTCCAGCTCGAGCTCGATTTCTGTTGGGTCGGGCGATGACTCGAGCAGGAGGATGACGAGGGCGGTGTCGGAGACGGATCTGAGGGAGCTGGTGGTCCCTAAGATGAGAGAAGTTAAGCGAAACAACGGGATCTTGAATACGATCTTTGTTGAGGAAGAAGAGGAGGTGGAGAGAGAAGAAGCTGGATTTCAGTGGCGGAGAACGGCGTCGCTCGCGGTGGAGGAAGAGTGTGAAATTGGCGGGGCTGATGGTGGCGGTAGATCGGACAGTCGTGATGATAACGAATGGAGCTCGTGGGATTCGAATAACGGAAATGATGGTACCGAGTTGTATTATCAGAAAATGATCGAGGCTAATCCTGGAAATTCACTTCTCCTCAGCAATTACGCCAGATTCTTAAAAGAGGTAACTTGGATTCTTTTTAATGCTTAATTACATCAAACATCCCAAACTGTTACTTCATTTTAAATTGATCCTTAAATCTCAAAACATTTTAATCGAATCCTATTGTGTCAGTCAGGTTGAATCCACTATGAAATATATTTAAAATTCGTGATTAAATTGTAAATAAGAGTTGTTTTTGCATTAGATTAGATTTAAACTGCCTAGATACATATCTTTACCTTAAATTTGAGCTGATATCTGATCTCCGTGTTAGTTTCTTTTTCAAACTAATGGTTAGAAGGGCATTTGAATAGCAAACTCGAGTCTAATTTAAATTTTAAGTCGTTATTTAAGGATATGCAATTATTTTTTTAAAAAAATAAATGAAGGGTAAAATAAAACGAGTTTTTGTGTTGATCTAATGTGGGAAAACCGGACAGGTTCGTGGGGATTTCGTGAAAGCCGAGGAATACTGCGGGAGGGCGATCTTGGCTAATCCAAATGACGGGAATGTTCTGTCTATGTATGCTGATTTAATCTGGGAAACTCACAAAGATAGTTCCAGAGCTGAAACTTACTTCGATCAAGCTGTTAAAGCAGCTCCTGATGACTGGTAAATCCCTCCTTCCCCAAAAAAACTAAATTCTAAACAATGGGTTTAATCGTGTATGTTCAACCACACAATGATTGATTGAAAATTGTCATCTTTGTTTTGATGAAAATTTGCAGTTTTGTGCTAGCATCATATGCAAGGTTTCTTTGGGATGCTGAGGAAGAAGAAGATGGGGAAAATTTGAGTGAAGTACCAGAGCCAAGCTTTATCCATGGAGTTCCTTCAATGCCTCCACCTTTGACTGCTGCTTCTTAAGATCCTTCTCTGACATGGCTTGTATATTTAGCTATTTTTCTGACTTTTTTTGTTCAAATTTCCTCTTTTTTTTTAAGTAGAAATGATATGAGTGAATTATGTGTAGTTATTGAGAACTCTGTTTTGCCTGGTAGTACCATATAATGTAAAAGGGAATATAAATAATATATGAAAAATAAATCTTCCAGTGAAATGTTCTTGTTTCTTTCTTTTCAATCCATCTATTTTGATTCCTTTTTGTGAATTCAGGTTATTGATGATTATCATTTGTAAAAAGATTCCCTGTTGTTGATATTATCAAAAGATTAAAAGACAAAAACCACTGTTTTTTATTTGTATTTTCCTTTTTGGTTGTTTTATTATTATTCATTGCCTTTGGATGGTAATAAACTTTGTGCAGCCGAGAATATTCAATTCTTTTCACGTTATCTTTTTGACTTAATTAATCAGAGATTGTTCCTTAATCCAACTTTATGAATTCTTTCTTTTCTTTGCAGAAAAAAAAATGAAGGAAAACTGTGATCAAATTAATTATTCATGTATGGTGTAGCTAAAGAAGATAACACCCAGATTTTTTTGATAGATCTTGGATTTTTTCCTTCTGGTGTTTTTCACAGATTGGGGAGCACATGAAGGGAAAGCTTTTTTTTTTTTCCTTTTGCAAGGAAAACTAGCTGTTGGGAGACAAGGGAGCTAAGGAAGGGGATCAAATGATCCAAAACCAACCAAGAACTGAGCCACTGACCAAACCGATCCCCAGGAACACGACCAGCACGATTGCAGATAATTCTGCTTCTGACACTGGTACGGTCTTGGGGGCTAGGATCATCAACACGCTTGTTAGGTATCCATTAGTCAGTCCGAGCATAAATGTAAGCACCACTACTGGTATTTCACCCTTAAGCCACTGCGGTCCATGGAGGCAAGCTGTGAAAAGCGGATAAAATAAAAGCCTGGATATGCAACCCCATGTAGCTTTCTTAATGCTCTGTAGAACATATATTGCGGTCAGAGACTTACCCATGAAATCTGCCACATTATACACTGTGATCAGTAAAACAGGATACCAGTCCCGTAGAAATTTCGACTCCAGGTTCTCGGCTATAAATCCAGGGAAAATCGACAGGGTCACTATGTAAATCATGAGAATCCCAAGTGCTGGCCAGCAGATCTTTCTCGCCACGGTCCAAAACTGTGGGCTGGAGCAAAATGGGTCATCTCCAAGAATCCTGTAATGCTGTTGCATAACTGGTAACTTGTATGGCAAATTGCAGCAAAGAATGCAACAAAGCTGGATAGTTGCACTGACTATAAAGTAGAAGTGAGCACTTGCTCGCAGGCCCTCCGGGGTTTGCGGAAGTGAAGCCTTAGTTGTTATTCGCAGGATTGAAACCAGCACACCTGTATGTCGAATTTAGTTAGATATTGGAGTCACATAACATTGCAGATCACACGGCAACTGTTATGGTCATTCTTACAGGAAATATGGAGATTAGAAGAATAAAGGTTGCACTTTCATGGAATGAATTTCATACTCCGAGGAATCTTTTCTAGACACACAGTGAAGGTCACTAGGTCTGATATTAGCTTTTGGCATGTTTTCTCGTATATGGTTTATGTAAAAGTCACTTCATTCTTGTCATTGATATAGTGTAAAACTACTCTTAGATGATTGCTTGATCAGAAAAGCAATAGGAGAATCATGATGGGAACTAAACAGTGAAAGTGTTACCTGAAGAGGCAGTTCCAGCAAAAATAGCCTGCATGTACTGTTTTGGAAGCTTTCCAGCTGATCCTATCAAGCTCCCTGCTATCAATCCATCCGCTAAACCGCATATTACAACAGCTGTGACCGTCATGAAATAGGCTGCACTCTGTTTCTCTTCAGACCAACCACCCTGCCACACCCAGTCTATAGTCGGAGCCACCATTAGGGAGAGAAGAAACATGGAAAACCCCATGTTTAGTCTAAACCTACGAGTCAGAGCCAGATTTGTCCCGCAGCACGAACCCAAACTCATCATAACAACTAAAACCAGCACCGAGGTGCTCATGTAACCCACGGAGAAAACCTTTTCGACATGCTTGGCAGGGTAGAGATAACTGAAGTAATCAACAGCCGTGATGAAAGCATTCCACGGAAGCAAATTGCCTGCACCAAGCAAGAAATGGATTACATAAGCAACTCTGTAAGTATCCCTTGGCTCAAGCTGATCATCTGTTGAAGCCTTTGGGTTTTCCATTTCTTGCATATCCTGCACTACAAGATTGCAAGTGCAGTAATTTGGTTGGAATTTAAGGTTGCCAGTAAGGTATAAGGTTGTTATAGAGAATTGATGAATTGACTTGTTGATTAGAAAGGCATATAAACAGAGCTAAACTGAGCCTAACAGAGAGTAGCAGCTTAAGCTAGTCAATAGCAAAGAGGCTTAAATGGTATTTGTAATGCAATATAGCTTAGCTAGCTGCCTTTGTGAAATTGGTTTAGTTGAACCAGCTTGACTAACCATGGGAGGGCAAGCTGGAGCCACTTGATGATGGGATTTGATTGATGGGTTTGGGATTTTGGAACCAATGGGGGGCTCATGCTTGTTAGAAAATATGCGCTGTTTGTGGGGACGGTAATGGATGGCAAGAGGTTGAAATACCTTTTCTTTTGTCATTGCTTTTCTGCTACCACTGCCCATGGGTTAACATGCCATTGGTCTTTTCAGGTTAATAATCAGAATCTTACCTGAAGGAGTAGGGGGGCTGGCAATGGCATATTTAAGTAGCCTCGTGAGATGATCATTTCACAACTTGCAAACATTTATTCTCGGTAATCGTCAGGATATAAGGATATGATCTTCAAAGACTCTTTAAATACATAAACGATGAGACAGACACTCATTCAAGTTCGAGTAACATAAAAAAGGTTCAATATCTGCTTATGTTTATGCCTATTGTATTTGATCATTTGAATTTGATACCTTAAAAATAAGGTATATACATGTTTTAAATATGCTCTATCATATTTTTTTGAAGACTCAATTAGAACATTTCGAAATTCCGAACCATTTAATAGAAACGTTTGGTGCAATTAATTGGAGTATGTTTGGACAGTTGATGTATTAATTAGCCATCCATCTGCAGGAACTTGATTCCATCATCGTATGTGTTGTTTTGAACTATTATTCCCTCTCATCTTCACCACTTTCCACCTATATATGTATTTTTACTTTGAGGGAGCTGATAAATGAGAGACACATAAACACAGTCACACCATGAATTCTTGCTTTCCAGAATCAACCAGTTCTTTGGTTAGAATTTGATCGTAGTACATTAACTAAAATTACTGGTTTTTGCTAACATATTATGTATAAATTATTTGAATTATTAATTTTTAATAATTTCTGGAATATAAATTATTAAATTGTTGATTGTCAAGTCATCTATTTAATGATATGGTTTAATCGTAATATCATTTCTTTTTGTATAATTACAGGTGTCTTCATCCATTTTACGAGATGAACTTAGTTTTGTTCAGGTCGGGTGATATTCAATTAAAACCTTTTCAATAATAACCGATTAACTTTTTGAACCTATAACAAATGAGTGTTTGAAAAGGACTTTAATAACCATTTCATACGATTCAAAATCAAATAGATTAACTTTTCATAAAGCATATATATCAAATCCCGATAAATTAACAATTTAAAATAGAGAGATTAATATCTTATTATTTATAAAACAATTATTTTTTAGAGAAAAGGAAAGCAAAGCTATCATCAAGTTTTCCTTGGAGAATTTCACACTCATGATAGTGACAACAAAAAGAAATGTGGAGCAAATGGCTTTAGTACTAAGCTTTCATTGATGCTTTCCATGAGCAAAGTTAGAAATTAGGGCAAAATTAAAAATTTGATTTTAAAATTTAAAATAAAATTATAAAATTTTGAGAGATTAAAAATAAAAATTATGTTGAAAAACAATTTAAGTTAAATACTTGAAAAATAAAAGAAAAAAAATAAAATTGATAATATGTCATTTAAGAAGAGGGCCAATGATGGTAATGAAAAGGTAAAATATGAAAATCGGGCAATCATAATACAATTAGCTTTCATAGCAATATAATTAACGACCTGTTACTTTTTGACTTCCAAAGTAATAATAATTTTTTGAAATTTTGCACACATAATTCAATCTTTTTTTATGAAGATATGATAACCACAAATAATCACTTTTTTTTTGTTATAAGAAAAGCTAACATTTCGATGCTTTTTTTTTTAATAAAATCTTTGAATAATCCATGAAAAACTATTTAGTTTTGAGTATTTAAGATTAAAATTTATTATACATATTATATATATATATATATATATATATGGGTTTTTGAGTTTTTCAAGTTGCGGTTGTCATGTGTAAGTTTTAGTTCAATTTGTTGGCTTTAGTCTGAATTGAATTAATTTTTGTTCTAATTGTACCGAATGGTATGATTATACTTTGTGATTTCTTAGACAATCGATGCTATAATAATTTGATACTTCTGGTTCCTCGAATATATATTTGTATTTGTAATTTTAAGTTACTTATAACATTTTTAAAAAATAATTAGAGTGAGATATAATAGACTAACGGATTACGTGACATTTGATTTCGTTGTTTGAATTTAGGTAATTTTTGGAAGATTATTTTATAATAAACCCTATTTTTTTTTTTTTCAAATCGTTGCTTCTTCTCCCTTGATTTGCCCAACAGTGTTGCTAGCCTTCGGGCTAACTACCATCTGTCTTTTTCTTTCTCCCACCAACTCTCTCTTCCTTTTTTTTTCTCCTTATTTGCTCCATGTGTCTTCACTCTTTTCAGTTACAGATCTATTTTGTCTGTTGTCTTCACAAGTTGTGATGGACAACGGTGTCTATAGTCATTGAAACTCCATCGGCTACCAACAATTTCTCTTAGAAAGTGAATGGCTCTTCGTTGACTTTTTAATCTATTTTTGTTTTGAGAGTATTTCGGAATTATCTCATGTTCTCTTTATATATATATATATATATATATATTATTTTCCCTTGCTTATAAGTCTTCACTTTTAGAAGTTTTTGTCTACTCTTTCAACACGTTTTTTAGACTTGCTTTTGCAAGTGATTTCCCGGGATGGTTTTGTTGATGTCCTCTCCAGTTTGGTGGCCACTCAATTCTTTTGTCGATTTTGCCCACCGCTTTGGACCATCCAAGACTAATTTTCTTATCGTAATAGTTGCTTACAACCACTCTAAATATGTCGTACTTGAGTTATGATAAAGCTGATTTTCAATGTGTCGTAACATTTTGTTGTTGTTGAAATTAAAGTATTTATTGTGTTGATGGAGCTTATCCTTCACTGCAAATAAATATTTTTTTTTTTACTCAAATCATATAATCTCATTCATAAAATGAATCAATAAATTTTCTTAAAAAAAAGAAAAAAAAAAGAAATTTAGGTAACTTTCGAATCGCAGTGAGGAGTAATGGGCCATATGAATTACAAGCAATTTGTTTCTTTAATAGAAAATAAATAAATAATTAAAATATAAAATTAAATAATATTATCAAGGATTTAAACCATTCAAATCATTAATTCTTAATTTAATCAATTTATTCAATTATAATAAGATAATTTAAATAATCATAAAAATTCAAAAATAATTAGAAAAAAAAATCTAAAAATCATAATA
Organism: Gossypium australe; assembly: GCA_005393395.2. Taxonomy (NCBI): domain Eukaryota; kingdom Viridiplantae; phylum Streptophyta; class Magnoliopsida; order Malvales; family Malvaceae; genus Gossypium; species Gossypium australe. The sequence goes on from CM016626.1 coordinate 155,433,858, forward strand.
AAATAAAATACATGTAATAAAAAATCCATTACAATTTTTTTAACAATAAAACTAAATTTTTGATATGATATATTTTAAATATACAACTTTCTTAAAAAGAGCCCACCAATCACGTAGCCCAATTACTCATTCAAATGCTTGGGCTAAATTAAAATTTCAAACCCTTCCTCTTATACAAGTTGTAATTGAAAGTCCTTTGGGCTTCACTTAAAAACAATAAAAACAAAAACTCTTTCTCCACTTTCAACTGCCCTGCACATAAATCAATGTCCCTTTAATTTACTAGGATATGTTGTAAAAAGAAAAACGCGTCTAACAGGTTGCGCTTTAAATTATGTCGGTTGAAAATGTGCCTTACAGAACGTGTTTTCATTAAAAATTGACAATTTAGATTCTTTGATTAGATAGTTAGATAATTGCGATTACGTCTTTGAATCATAGGTTTGATTCATCCTATAAGTAATTTTTGTATTTTTATTTCATGTTATTTAAAACTTTTTTTATTTTTAATTAATGTTTATAATTAATAAATATATTATTTTCAAGATTTTTTTAGTATTATTTAATAACTATTTAATTTATAAAATCAAATAATAAATATGTAATTACTTTTTAAAAATATCAACTAACTCTTTTATTTATTTTCTCCACCTATACTACGGGTATGGTGATATCTAATATGGATTGAAAATTAAATATTACATATATTAAGATTATATTTAATAATAATGATATTTGATTTTACAAATAAAAGAATTATTAATTAAAAAGATGAATTAAAAATAAAAACAAAAACTTGAAAACAATATATTTATTAATTATATACATTAACTAAAATAATAATAAAAAAGCTTGAAACGAAATGAAATAAAAAATACATATTAAAATACTTATAAAGGAATTAAACTTGAGATTCAAAGATAAAATCGTAATTATCTAACCAGCTAATCAAACGAACTAATGTATTAAAAATATTAGTTAAAAATAAAATTTAAAAAACTTAAAACAACATTAAATAAAAAAAAAGAAAAAAAGAAAAAGAAAAAGAACCGAACCCAAGACTCATGGATAAAAATATTATTATTTAACCATCTAACCAAAGAAGCTACATTATTAATTTTAAGTGAAAACACATTCTATAATGCTCATTTTTAGCTGACGTGGTTAAAAACGCACTCTGTGAGATGTGTTTTCACTTTCTTTCTTCAAAAACGACATATATTGGCAAATTAAATTTTATTTTTTAAATAATCTCATTATAGTTTTTGTTCATATCTGATAATTTTTTACATAATACTTAGAATTATTCATAATCTCTCCTAACCCGTAAATAGGAGGATAATGTGCTTCGGCATACTCAAACCAAGATTCTTCTGCATTGATAACAATGCATGCCAATTGAACTAAGACTCAATCGACAAATATCCTAATTTCTTAATTTATATCTATATATATATATATATATATATCTCTTTAATTTACTCTGTATATAAAATAAGTGTGTGTCACATTGTTATATCGAAATTCGAAAGATAGTAAAATATTTTGCATATAAAGAAAAGGACAAAAAATTTCGAAAAAAATATATAATTGTTTAATTCTGCAATTGCTGTCTAACAATATTTACAACTTGTTACATAAATTATCCATATTTTACATTAATCTAAGCTCAATAAAATAGTTATTTTTTTGGTATGATAATAAAATAGGTAATTTCTTTGACCAATGTCGGGGTGTGCTATAAAAAGCAAATGTGGGAGAAAGGGGGCACGTGCATATAGTCCAAACTTTAACGTAGAATATGAAGTTGTTATATTAAAAGTAGGTTTACATTTTATCTTATAGAACTAATTAATTATTCTGTTAAAAATTTTATTTATTTATATATGTTTTTATTATATTTATATTTTTTATACAATATCTAAAATTATCTATAGTCATTTCTCAATTCTTAAATAGGAGGATAATGTATTTCAATGCACTCGAATCTATATCTTCTTACATTGATAACAATGTTAATGCCAATCAAACTAAAATTGAATCGGCATATTTTAATTATTTTTAATCAAATTACAAATATTTGATTTATGCTCTAATATAATTAAAACAACTCAAATAATTTTTTATTTTATTTTATAAAAGCCAAGTTTTTTTTTAAAACTTTATTTTGTTATTCTTTATATTTCCAAAAAGATAGAAAAAGTGAATATTAAAAAGTGGAAAACACTAAGAATCATGGGCTGCTATACGAGTATTGATTTATATTTTTAAATGGACTGCTTTTTGTTAGGTGTGTTGGATGCCTTTCCATAAATATTTTTCCCTTCTTTTTTAAAGGTGGGGAAACATCACATTTCAATTAATTATTATTAATTCTCAATGCAATGAAAATAAAAGCAAATCCTAACCTTTGGATAGTTAATGATAAAGGAAGTGTGGATTGAGTTTTAGCTCGATTAGTTTATGGGTATTGTTGTTAATGCAGGAGGATGCGAGTTCGAGTGCGTTGGAGTGCATTATCCTACTATTTATAGGTTAGGGAGAGACTATGAATAATTCTAGGCATTGTGTCAAAAAGAACAGATAATGAAAGTAAAAAAATGTATTTATATTTTATTTGGATTATTAAAATTAATAAAAGAAAGTAATAAATATTTACATAGAGGCATTAGAGAAATCAAAAATTTTAAGGACCGAATTTGAAATATAAATTTTTGAAAGAGTTAAAAATGCAATTTTTTATCATCGTATTAATGTAAAATTTTACAATTCAAGGGTTTAAACTATAATTTTTTTTTTACTTTTGGAGAGAGTGTTCGGAAGGTCAAAATACAATTTTTTTATTAAATTAATTTAAAACTTTACAAATACTTGAAAAACTGAAGGGGTCATTTTTCATTGGAGGTTTTTCACAATTTTAATCAAGTCCTTAAATTCTTTTTTTAAATACTAACTAAATCTCTTAAACTTTTAAAATTTTAAATTAGCCCTTCAAATTTTTCAAAAGTTTTAATTAGGTCTCATATATTAATTCTCAAAAGAGACCATGTTTGAAATAATCTTTTGATGTGAAATCGGTGAGACTTTTAATAAAATTTTTGGGAATCCTGATTCATTTAGCTCCAATTATTATTTAATTAAGAAAACTCCAACTTTGTTGAAAGTTTAAAGGTTAAAAAAGGGTGTGCCTATTTTGGCACACCTGAGGGATATTTGTTTTTTAGTCCCTTTATGATTTAAAAGTTAAAACTATAGTGGTCAAGCATGTGAATGAGGGACCCCTTTTCGTTGGATTCTCTATGTTTAACCACTAAACAATTTTATTCATTCTTCACACATGGGACTTGCTTTTGTAATTTACAATTTATTTAATTTTTGATTTTCATACTCAATTTTTTTTTACGGAGAGAATATTTTATGCATGTTCTATGCACCGGTAATAAATAATAACGTAAAGGGTAAACTACATCATTAATCGCTAAATTATAAGTAAGTTTTCGTTTTCGTTTTGGTCACTTACCTAAACTGCACTATTATTGATTTAACTTTTTTGGGTTTTGTTCTATTTTTAATTTGTTATTGGATTCTATTTAATGATTTTTTTTTTTTGCTTCCCATACATATTGGTTCTTCAATAACAACATTTTCGAGATTTTATTTTTCTAGATTTTTTTTTTATAGAATTTTCTATTTTTTATAATTGTTATATAGAACCAAGGTCCAATTGAAAAAAAAGGTAAAAGTTGAGAACTGAAATTAATATTATGCCAACTAAAAAGTGTCACTTAATACGACAAAGTGACGAAAAAATATTTTGAAATGTTTAGTGACCAAACCGTAACTTTTTTCCATTAAATAACTAAAACAAAAACCAACCCATACTAATTAACGATGTAGTTTACCATTGTATAAAACAAAAAAAATAGTAAACTTGTAAATAAATATTAATAATTTTATTTAAATAATAATAGTAAGTAACATTAAAATTCTAAAGTCCTAACTCTTGAAGTTATTAGTATTTTAGAGATAATTACATTAGGCATCCTTAAACAACAACCCTCATTTTAACGAGTCCCTAGACTTTAAAATATTCTAATTACATTTCTAAAATATCAAACTTATATCAATAAGGTCATTCTATTACTAAAATCGTTAATTCAACACTTAAATTAGACATCGTATTTCATGTGGCATAATCAAAAATGAAAATTTTAAATAAAAATGAATATTATAAAAATGGATGTAAACAATATTGATTTTGAGGTTTTCGAAGCTTTTAATAAAGCTTCATCGTACAATCTCTATGTTTTCAGTTCTACATTATTTCTAGTTTTACTTGTTCTTTAAATTTCATTTTAAATCATGACACATGTGATATGATATGTCATTTAACAGTTAAATTAACAATTTTAGAAATGTAAGCACCTTACCGACTTAACCTCAATAGTTTGGGATGTAATTAAAATGTTTTAAAGTTTAAGGACCAAATTAAAATGAGATTTATAGTTTAAGGATTTCTTGTGAAATTACTCTAATATTTAGTTATAATAGTTATAATCAATTAATAATTAATTATATTTGAAAAAAATTATTAATATTTATTTATACGTCCTTCACGATTTTTATATTTTATTCAATAATTAAACGTCATGTTATTATTCATTTATGATGTATAAGACTTATATAGTGACGATTTAGGGTGATATCGATTCGATTCGGTTGAATTTTTTGGATTCTTTAAACCATCCATCATAATAAATTTGGCTCGATTCGATTCTTTTTTTTTTTCAATATTAATTTTTTGTTTTGAAATTTTAGACTTATTTTGACAAAATGAGTTTTATTTTATGTCGAATTTATATATCATTTGACAAAATTTCAAAGTTTTTTTCATAAATATTTTAAAAGAACAATAACTTTTCAATAACTTTTTAAGTCATTTTTACTATTTTAGATATAAAATATTTATTTTTTACATCATAAAAATTAAAATTAATTATATATTAAATAAAACATAAAATTCGAGTCAAATTGAGTAATCATTTTTAAACTTACATTTCATAAATCATCTAAATTCCTCGATCCGGGTCGATTTTCGATTTTTTTTCTCGATCAGAAAAGCCTATCTAGTCTCAATTCAACCACTCCGCAGACTCCCGTCCGGTTCCGACCACTATCTCTTCCAATTTTTTTTAGTTTGAATTGTTGACTATCATATTTGTCAAAATTGAAGGGCGTAATAACGAATAAAAGGCATAACCAGAAGCTTCTTCATCATCTTCCAAAACACTTGTCACTCTCTGTTGTTACTCTTTCTTCATAAATGTACTCTCTTGCCTTAAGATAAGGATAAACATTCTGTCACACATCACAGCAAAAAGAGAAGAAAAGTAGAGAGATCTAGGAGGGGGCGACTGTGACCAGAGAACACACCAATTTTTCAGAGAAAAGAAATGGGTGGGAAAATCACCATGGCTGCGCTTTTTGTAATTTTAGCTGCAAATTTGTTGCAGAGTACTTATGGTAGAACCTACACAGTGGGAGACTCCACCGGTTGGAGAATCCCTACTAATAATAACGATGATTTTTATGATGATTGGGCTGACAATAAAGATTTCCTTGTTGGGGATGTTCTAGGTCAGTGTTTTTTTAGCTCAAAATCTGAACTTCAATTGATGATTTGAACCGGAACTTGTTGTTTACTGTTTTTTTTTTTCTTCTTTTTTGTTCTCGCTTTGCAGTGTTCAACTTTACTAATGGGCAACATAATGTTCTCGAAGTGACCGAAGCTGGTTACGATGCTTGCAACGCTGCAAATCCTGTATCTACGGTGAGCACTGGACCGGCGAGGATTACGCTTAACAGGACAGGGGAGTACTACTTTATTTGTGGTATCCCTGGTCACTGTTCTGCCGGCCAGAAGCTAAACGTGGAAGTACGAAATGGCAACACCACCGGCGGTGTTACTCCGTCGACGCCTGTAACTCCAACCACCACCACTTATACGGTGGGTGACTCCACTGGTTGGCGAGTCCCTACTAATAATGTTGATTTTTATGAGGATTGGGCTGATAATAAACACTTCGTTGTCGGAGATGTTTTAGGTCAGTTTCTTAAGTCAACATTTGAATCGAAATTTGATGCTTTTTTTATCCAACTGTTTGATGTTTTTCTTTTCTTTTTGCAGTGTTTAATTTTACGACCGGACAGCATAATGTTGCAGAGGTGACAGAAGATGCTTACGATGACTGCAACACTGCAAATGCCATATCTACTTTGACCACCGGTCCGGCAAGGATTACCCTTAACAAGACCGGTGACCATTACTTCATTTGCAGTGTCCCCGGTCATTGTTCCGCCGGCCAAAAGCTCAAGGTTGAAGTTCGAACTGGTAACACCACCGGTGGCGTTGCTCCGTCGCCGCCTGTAACCCCAAGCACCACCACTTTTACAGTGGGTGACTCTACTGGTTGGCGTGTCCCTACCAATAATGATGATTTTTATGAGGATTGGGCTGATCATAAACACTTCGTTGTTGGGGATGTTTTAGGTCAGCTTTTAAATTTAAATTTTTTTATATTAATTGTGATATGTAAATGTTTTTTTATCTAACTGTTTGATTTTTTCTTCTTTTTTTGCAGTGTTTAATTTTACGACCGGACAGCATAATGTTGCAGAGGTGACTGAAGATGGTTACGACGACTGCAACGCTGCAAATGCCATATCTACTTTGACCACCGGACCGGCAAGGATTACCCTTAACAGGACCGGTGACCGCTACTTCATTTGCAGTATCCCCGGTCATTGTTCCGCCGGCCAAAAGCTCAAGGTCGAAGTCCGAAATGGCAACGGCACCAGTACTTCTCCAACACCTGGAACCCCAAGCGCCGCCGCGCCTGGAACTCCAAGCGGCACCGCAAATGGAACTTCGAGTTCACCCGGGACCAACTCAGCTTCCTCCCATGTTGCTACTCTGTCTCTCGTCTTCTTCATGTCCATTGCCTTGACTTTGTTCTGTTGATTATGTCATTAACTATTTTTGCGTTTTTTCCTTTTTATGTGATATCATGTGAGATCAGATTTGAGATTTCATTGGTTTTATGATAGTAGTGATGAAATATGTAGTGATATTTTTCGTGATTGAATAAAAATATTTTTATCCAATATTAATAGTTAGATGGATTTTATCCATAGTTTAAAATATTAAAAAGAAAATTTAATAATTGATTAAGACGAAAACTTAATCATAATAAATTTAATTGAACTACTTAAGTTAAAATTTAATTAAATTTAATTATAAATTTTTATATTCAAACTCGATTATAATTTTTATATTTAAATATGAACATATTTATTTATGGGTTGCTTTTATTAAAATATTAAAAGGTGTAATATTTTATTAATTAAGAATATCTATTTCATTGTGAATGATGTATATGGAATATAATAATAATTTCAATGTCGGTGAATTTTAGTACACCGTAATCTGAAACGGGATTTAATTTTGTTCTACATTTTTTTTTATAAAACTTTATGCTACACGACATAGGGGGAAAACAAATGTTTTTGATGGGATGGGATAATATGGTCCTTTCTATAAATAGTTGTTTTTTGGGGGACCAATTTCCAGCTATTTACAAATTTTATTTGTTCTTTCGTAATATTTCTTAAAAAATGAAAAAAAATATTAAAATAATATAATATTAAAAAAATCATTTAGTACATAAATTTATCTTCAAAGTTTAATTTAGTACATAATTTTTTTTTGTCTCAATTTAGTATAAATTTGGGCTTTATTGTTCGATTTTGATACTCAAAATAAGCAATATTGTGTTGCCTAATAAATGTTTAACATGCGTTTTCCAAAAAATAAAATTTTAAGTACTAATTTGAACACTAAAATTAAACATAAATATTTAACTAAGATAAAAAAACTGTACTGTTAAACTGAAAAAAAACTCTAAACTAAACTCAAATATCGAATTAGAACAATAAAAATTCAAATACGAAAAGATCACATTTTAATAAAATCATTAGTGATTTTTTATGTGATTTTCGTTGAAATTGTTATATAATAATAAATATACGTTTTATTTAAATTTAATTATAATATATAAATATATATATCCTTTAGTATTAAAAAGAAATAGTAAGAAAAGTATAATTTCATCATTTGAATAGTTTATATTTTATAATTTTTAAATGATTAAATCAAAATTTTATCATTTTTAGAAGGGTCAAGATATAATTTTATTTTTACTAATTTAAAATTTTAAAAATTTTAAAAGACTTAAATAAAAAAGTTTCTATTTTAGGGGGACCGGGGCCCTGCTAACCCCTCCCCCTAGATACGCCTCTATTTATCGTCTTTGTTTTACCAAAAATAATTTATAAACTTTTCTATATTTTTTTTATGTTGGTTTCATAAAAATTAATTTAATTATAAAAAATGCTTTATAATTAACTTGAATTTTATACAAAATAAATTGAATTTTTGAAAAATTGAATCTCCCAACTTTTTTTATAATTAACTTGAATTTTATATAAAATTTAAATGGACTCAAATATATATTATTGTATTAATAATAAATTTTAATTTTAATTTTAATTTTACATATTAATACAATACATTATTAAACATACATATTTAATTATTTACACTTAATAATATAATAATATTATCTATTATTTAATACATTATTTAACATTACAATTTTATTTTAATAATAATTTTAAATAATTTTAAATTTCAAATAATTTATTAAAAATATTTATATGAATATTTTAGTAACAAATATATATTATAATTTATAAATAATTTATAATAATAAATACAGATATTAAAATAATATAAATATAAATATTTATTTAAATAATACTTAATTTTATTTATCCCTTTGGACTCCAAAATTTCATTATGCACTTTTATATACGTAATATACGTAACTTCAAGTTAAAATTTAGTTAAATATTAGTTGAAGTTGGGGATTTTTGTGATGGAGCTTTTGCTCATGGTGGAGGGGAGTTTATGCAGAGTGTGGAGTCTGATAAAAATCACACACGGATGGCGACTATTAAAAATTCTATTCAAGCTAATTTGATGTGACAAGTCATGATGTGTCAAACTGTTAAATACTTTTGTTTCCTTAATTTTTTTCTCCTAACTTGGTGTTCAAGATTGTAATTGTTGTCGATCGATTTTTATTTAGAAAATAAAAATAGAGTCGTCATCAATTTTTTTTGTGAATTATGTTTGGATCACCTTGTAGTTTGATTATTTTAACAAAATGTTTGATTTATCAAAACAATATTTTTCGGTCTACAAAAAATCTAAAAAATGAGTTCGGGAGTTAGTTACGCATGAGGAAGGATTAGCACCCTCATGACGCCCAGAATTGGTACCTAATTGATTAATTCGTGTCTTAATGTCGAAAGTTGAAAACTTGAAAATAATTTAAAAACACGATCCCTCTCTGCATTGATGTTAATTTTGCTTACAAATTGCTTGAAATAAATGGAAAGTATGCTAAAAACCTTCTCATCTCGTGACAACAAAATACCACGTCACATTAGTTAGGACACGACACTTCGAATCCGTGAGAATAAGCTTGCCTTTTCTTTTTTTATTTGAAATCTTATGTATTTTAATTTTTGAAAGGATATTCGGTTATTCGAGTTCAACGAGAAAAATCGAAACGCCGTAAGTTAGGACACGATTTTATCGAATCTTCCAAATACAGAACATTGTCTATTTTTTTGAAATTTTTGTTGGCGTATTTAGGTAAAAATTAATATAATATTTGAAACGATATATATTTAGTTTATTCGAGCATAGTAAAAAATGCGTGAGTACGTTTAAACATGATTCATGACGTAGTTACAATAAAATGAAATGATAACACCAATGATATACAAAAAATTAAAATATTGAAAATGATGATGATAAAACACCAAATGAACAAGCAATGATCATATTATAACTTTTAATTCTACACTAATTAAATGATAACGAGGAAAAATAAATAATAATAATGTAAACAATAATAGTAAGGATAATACGAATGACAAGTGCACAAATAGAGAAAACATAAACATCATATATATATATATATATATATATTCTATACATATAAAAAGTATAAGGATAATAGGTAGATAAATAAATGAAATAATGTATTAATTCTAATATCAATAATCAAAACATATAATAATAATAATAATAATAATAATAATAATAATAATAATAATAATAATAATAGGCGACAAATATGCAAAAATAAAGAAATAAAGAATAATATCAACTAAAAAAGCAATAAAAAATAAAAATAAAAAATATATATTTAAACAAATAAATAAATAGATGAAAATAATACATATAAAATCTATAAAAATTGATATTAAATGAACACGGGATTAAATTAAAATTAAAATAAAATTTAGAGTCTAAATTATAAAAAAATAGATGAATAAACATAAAATGGACTAGATTGAAATTTAAATGGGATTTAAGGGCATAAATCAGAATAAAATAAAATAGGGGACCTAATTTATAATGCACGGATGAGATGGGGAACCAAATGGGGAAATATTCCCTGTCTTCAAAACGCACCTTACTAAACCGAAACCAAAATAAAATTAAGTGGCAAAATTAAAAAATAGAATAGGACCCCATTGAAAACAGCCTTAAAAGCGGAAGGACTAAGGGCGGAAATAGCCCTCCGTCTAAAAACACGCTGATCCTAGTGGATCTTGGGTCAGGTCGGATCGGGTCATCAAAACGACACCGTTTAGTGTCAGTGGGCACTAAGCCAAAACGGCACCGTTTTTGTTCCACTATTTAAATTAAAATTTTCAGATTTTTTTTTTTATTTTTACATTCTTCTAAAAAAAACAAAAAAAAATCTCTCAACTCTCACACTCTCCGAAATCCGACCAAAAGGGAGTGGATTCCATGACAGCCACCGTCGCCGGCGACGGGCTCCGCCAGTCTTCGGTGGTCGGAAAACACCGTGAGCCCCCCATTTTGAACATTTTGGCTCCTGCAGCCCGGATCTGGGGGTGGTTTTCGTCAAAACTTGGCCGAAAATGGTAAAGCCCGAAGGAAACCCTTCGACTTCTCTGTAGACATAACGGAAAAGGCCGTCCATCATCAGGGACGGCATCCTTTTCCCCACTCACGGCGGTGGAATCTGAAACATGTCGGTAAGTTTTAATTTTTATTATATTTTATGCCTTTTTTAAAAAAATGATAAAAAATAAAAATAGATAATAGGTAAAACGAAGCAAATCACCTTTTGCAATTTCTTTTTTTGATTTTTTCTACTGCCTGTGTTTTTTTGTATTCAATTATCTGTAAAAACATTACAATTCGGATCCAACTTTTTTATAGCTGATTATACAGTGTTTATTATTATTATTATTTCTACTGTTTGGCAACTGTTTCGTGCTTTGTTATTGTTTCTTTCTTCTTTTGTAGGTGCTGGGGAGGTCAACGGATGACGGGCCTTGCTATTTTGGTGCAAGGCGATAGAGGGGGTCAGACCTCGGGACGGGGCACGGGCGGTGCACCCGAGGAGGAGCGGCGCACATGGGAGCTGGAAACCCTAGGGTTTTTGAATTAGATTAGGTTGTGGGCCTATTGATTGGGCTTAGGTTTTTTTTATTTTGGGTTTGTAATAATTTAGACTTGGACTATTTTATTTTTTTGGGGTTTATTTATTTGGTTTTGGGCCCGGGCAGAAATGACCCATTACAATTGTTTTTTGTTAAAGCAACTTTTTATTTAGGCAATGTCATTTTATATTTTACGAAGCGAAAACTCATGTCTTTTTTAAATAAACCGTTTAGTTGAAGTTGAGACCGAATAGAGTTGTCATTGTCTTTAAAGAAATTTGTATGTGTAACAGTTATAACTTTTCTTTAAAAAATGACATTTTTGTTTTACAAAAATTGACCTTTCTTTAAACGTGGTTGTCGGGGTGCTATAAGGAAAAATGTATAGGAAGAGGGGGCAATGTTGAAAATAGTCCAATTGTTGAAAGTACAAAGCATCGGGGGGGGGGGGGGGCAACATTAAAATCCTTTTTAATTTTATTCAACATAGTTTTGCTTACTCTAATTTTATAATATCCATAATAATAATAATGTTAATTTATATTTAATATATTCTATTGTATACTTTATATTTTATATATAAGCTTAAGTACTAAAAAACCTTTAAATTTGTCGAAAAGTGCCAACATTGTCTGTCACATCAGCACTTAATGTTCTGTTAATAACTTCAACAAAAAATCATAATTGAGGGGCTTAAATGAATTCTAACTTTCGATTATGGACCCAATCAACTACACTTTTCAACAAGGGACTCAATTGATTTTTTTAATTATATTTTAGGGCTCTTAGTACTTAAGCCTATATTAAAACACCAACTTTAAAATTGTAAATAACCAATGACATATATACCTACTTAAGATTGATGGTAGCATCATGATAAATAATTTAATTTTTTTTTCATTTTAACATCTCTTTCATTATTTTTAAACACAAAATTGAGCTCTAAATTTACGATTTTTACACAAATACACGTGCGATTAGATTTCTAGTACATCTTAATAATTTTTAAAATTAAATATTAAAACGGTAATTTCACATCTTTTACATTCCACGTTTCTTTTTTGGATTTTAATTTTCATTTATTAAAAAAAAATTGAAACTAAACGTATTTTTCCCCTTTTTTCAATTATTAATTTTTTCACTCCACTTTTTTTATTTCACATTTTTTTTCAACTTTTAAATATTCCACGTTTTTTCTGGATTTTAACTTTCAAATATGAAACAAAACTAAACGTAGTTTTTTTTCTGTTTTTCTTAAATATTAAAAATTCAACTTTTAAACATTAATTTTTTCACTCCACGATTTTTATTTTGGATTTTGAAACAAAATATATTTTTTCCCTGTTTTCTTTTAAATATTAATTTGTTCACTCCACTTTTTTTTTTTTTTAGATTTGATCTTTTAAATATTAAAATAAAAATTTTGAAACTAAATAATTTTTTTCCAAACATAAATATTCAAAAAATTTAAATATTAAATATTTATTAAAATTAATATATTTTTTAATATGACCATAATTCAAACCCAAATAATCTTTTGGGAGCATAGTAATAAACATTGATTATTGATTATTGATTTAAAATGTTGAACATAGTCCAATAGATTCCGGTGTTGAATGTCCAAGCATTAAAGGATGGTGTGTCTATTGTTGTAGTCCTTTAAAATGTTAAAATTAAGGATTTCAAAAATTTTACTTTCATTTAATATAATTTATTTTTAACCTTAATTCGATTGGTATCAATATTGTTGTCAGTGTATAAGAATATAAGTTCGAGCGTGTTCAAGTGCCTTAATATTTCTATTTAAGGGTCAGGAGAGGCCGTAATTAATTTTAGGCCTTGTATCAATTTTTACTATCAAGGGGCGAAGTTAAATTTGAATCTATATAAAAGACACATTTGTCATAATAAAAAAGTGATGATATATTAGTTTTGAAACAACAATAAGCAATGCAGTCGACATGTAAATTTATTATTGACTTCTACGTGATTATTTTTTTGTACAATAATATTCGAATTTAAACCATTTCTAACGCTTCAACTTTAACAATATTTTGATTGTCAGTATGAATAAAAAAAATCACTGTCACCTCACTAAACTTGCCCACAATCCACACACCATCCTCCATTATTAGCAACATCGATGAATCCTCTTGTCGTAGGTGCACTTAATAGATAAATGATTAGTGATAAAAAGAAAGGTAAGCAACAACCGCATTTCACCTTACATTAAAATTTACCGTCATTATTCACACATGGGAAACGACTTTCAGTTAATTGGACCCATTAGCTTTTTCACCATCTTCCGAAGTGGTCACACAGCTCCATATATTCTCTTATATAAATTCTCTGTTGGGGACGATGATAAACAGATTACACATTACAGCTGAAAAGTAGATACAGAGATCAAAGAGGTGGTGACTGACCATAAGCAGAGAACACAGCAAATTTTTTAAAAAAATGGGTGGGAAAATTAGCATGGCTGCATTTTTTGTAGTTTTGGCTGCAAATGTGTTGCAGAGTACGTATGGTGCAACTTATAGGGTGGGTGACTCCACTGGCTGGCGAATACCTACCAATATTGATTTTTACGAAGATTGGGCTGATGATAAAGTCTTCGTTGTTGGGGATGTTCTTTGTGAGTTTCTGAGCTTGTTGATTAAACATTTTAATTGAAATTTGATATGTCATGTTCTTCTTTTCTTTTTGCAGTTTTCAACTTTACTACTGGAAAGCATGATGTTGCAGTGGTGACCGAAGCTGCTTACGAGGCGTGCAACACCACCGATACTATAAGTATCATGTGCGACGGACCGGCAAGGATTACCCTTAACAGGACCGGCCATTTTTACTTCATTTGTGCTGTCCCAGGTCACTGTTCCGCCGGGCAAAAGCTCAGGGTCGAAGTCAGAAATGGGAACCGCCACGCTGCTGCTCCCGCACCTGGACCAATGCCCAATAGTAAGCCTCCGAGCGCCGCCACGCCGAGCCCCACCCCGCATGGAACTTCAAGTCCTCCTCGTCCGAGCGCCACCCCGCCTGCAACTTCAAGTCCTCCTCCTCCGAGCTCTACCCCGCGTGGAACTTCAAGTCCTCCTCCTCCGAGCGCTATTCCGCCTGCAACTTCAAGTCCTCCTCCTCCGAGCGCCGCCACGCCTGGAACTCCGAGCGCCGCCGCGCGTGGAAATTCAAGTCTTCCTCCCGAGGCCAACTCAGCTTCTCTCCTTGTTGCTACTCTCGCCCCTATCTTGTACTTGTCCATTGCCTTAGTTTTGTTGTGCTGATACTGATTATATGTTGTAACCATTATGATACTGATCATATTTGTAGTGACATTTATTATTTGAATAAATCTTGGTTCATTTTCTGACCATATGTATACGGGTATATTATCTTTCATCTTTTATCTCGTCTCATGATCCGTCATTTATAAAAATGGAGCATATTTTATATTCAGTCGAAAAATTTTTATGATAAAAAGATTAGTCACTACTAACAATAATGAATGTCTTAATTTTGACAAAAAAAACATATATATTTTTGTGTACATGAATTTGATTTTAATGTTTAAATTGATATCTATCTATATATATTTAGTTTAACTTAATACCCAAATTTAACTTTTAATATTTATTTTAGTATATTTTTATAACTTCATTAAAATTGGATTATGTTGTTTCACATTTTAAGGTAAGATGTGGTATGTGTGCCACATGTTTAAATTTAATTGTTTATATAATTTAATTTTAACGAAATAATAAAAATAGACTAAAATATGTAATGGTATGAAAAAATAAAAACAACTTAAGTACCAAAAGAATATTAAAAACAACACAATATTACTATGTTTTAATTTTAATGATGTTGGAGTACTTTACTACAAAACTGAATGTTCCAAATTTAAATTTCTATGATAAACTGAAGAAAATATGTTTTAAAAAGTGGGTATGTTGCAATTTTTTTTCTAAAGATTCATCTTTTAAGAAAAACATAAATATCTTTGAGGCCCTTTTAAATGTTCTCGAGAGTGTAATAGAATTGATAGCTTGGTAAAAAGTTCAATTTTTTCTCTGGAACTTTTGGTGATTTGACCTTATGTATTTATATTTATGTTATATTATATTTAAACATTCATTGAGTTGGTTTTCTAAGTAAACCGAGCATTAACTTTGTTTACTTAAGCTTTTAAAGTGGTTGGTATCAATAGAAGTATCCACTTTCACTACCACTAATCTGACCAAAATATTTTGATAATGTGCTTGTATCTTTTTTAGGATCGCAAGTGTTTTTTTAAGTGGATGTGAATGTGTCAATTGGAGTGGCCACTTCTGTCAGCAAATCGACAGGCAATATAATTTACTTTATTTGGAGTAGGAAATCTGTTCAACTAATTTAGTTGGACAATTGCTTAAATGATTTTTTGGATGTGCTAGATCATATTTGAATATTCATCTTGTGGAGCAATAAATCTTTGAAGATCAAGTTAAATCAAACAATCGAATCCCGTGAAATATGGAGATTGAATCAAGACTGATTTGAAGACTTATCCTAATAAAGCCATTTTTTTTAGTCTATTTTAGTGGGGTCTTGATTGTTATTTATCTTTACCTTAGCCGACCACAAACTCTTATATATTTAGAGATTTGTGTAAGTTAGAATGATTTAGAGAAAACACTTCCAGTTCATAGAGGAACATCATTTTGTAAGTGCATTTAACACCTTTTGCTGTTAGTTTTACAAAGTTCTCACGGGAAAAAGTTAGTGGTGAAAGGTCTAGTTTTTAAGATACAACAGTGAAGATTCTTCATGGTTTCATAGATAGTAGATTCATCTCATTGAGCTCAAGCCCATTCTTAATTTTTTTGGGGCCTTAGGCAAAACAATAAAATGGAATTTTAAGTTCCTTAAAAGTTGAAGAAATTTTTTTTAAATCCCTTAAAAGTTGATAAAAAAAATTTTAAGCCCTTAAAAGCTAAATTTTTTAGGCCATTTAAAAACTGGAAAACAATATTTATTAAACTATTAGTTTTTAATTCTATTGGTTCAATCGTACAATTAAAAATTATTAAAAAACTAAAAAAAATATAAAATTAATTCATCTAATTTTTTGTTCTGGTTTAATTAGTTTCGAATAATTCACTCAAAAATTAGTTTTACTTATTTATTCGGTCCAATTCTATCGAAGTGATTCACACAATAATTATACCGATCGAGAGCCACAAGGAAGCGAGTTGAATAAGCTTGAAGTCGAGTATGGTTCAGATGGAGCCTCTAGCTCATGGAGGAGGGGATTTATATAAAGTGTGTAATCTAATATGGATCCTACAACGGGAATGCCCTATTACATATATTCAAGAGTAGAGTAGTAATTGATTGGAAAGATGCCATCTGAGCTGACTTGATGTAACCAGCTATGGCTAAATTCAATCGTGAGAACTTGGTGTCGGGATGTGACAAGGCAACGAGTTACTTTAATTTCCCTAAGATTTCCTAATAATTTGGTGGGCTTGGTTTTAGAGGGGTACATCGCAGATTGGGTCGATTAGAAAAATATTATAAAAATATTAAAATTTGAATTCAATTTGATCCGATCGTATTTAATTTTTTACTAAAAATTTTAAAATAAATGTGTAGATTTAAATAACATTAAGATATGTACAGTTTAATAAGCAAATACCTCTAAAATAGTAATAAAATTAACAATAAAACAATAGTTATATAATATCCAAACAATAATAACAAAATAATAGCAACATAATAGTGAAATAATAGCAAAATAGTGAAAAAACATTATTTAAACAACATTATCTTATGTATGACGAAACAAAATAACAACAACTTAATAGTGAAATGGTAACAAATTTAGGTCGAGTTGGGCTCAAGCAAAAAAAAATCTTATTCGAGGCCTAACTCGTAAACTTATTTTTTGATTCTATATTTTTATCTAAATCCTTTCACTTTTCAAACCCACCTTCTACCTAAGTCATGAATAGGTTTACTTGGTTGCAATGGTTGTTGATTCATACAACACTATTTAGACAATATTATGTTATTTGAGACGAAAAAAAAGAGCCATATCTTTTCCGAAGGAATTGATGAGACCGTGTTCAAAAAAGTTTGTATGGATGTAACACTTGTGTTGAAAAAAACCATTGACCTTTCTTTAATCGTGGTTGCCGGGGGCCTATAAGGAAAATATATAGGACGCGGCCATTGTTGAACATACTCCAATCGGTGGTTCCCGTGTTGAAAGTCCAAGCATTTAAGGATGGTGTACCTACTGTTGTAGTCCCTTTGCAATGTTAAAATTAAGGTTTTAATCTTACCTTAATTACGTTTTTAACAGATTAAAATATATAATAGTAAATTTATTAATGATTTCAATATAGTTTTGACCGTATAAATAAATATTTTTTATATTTATTTTACTATTTATGAAATTTTAAAAATTGTAGGAATTTTCTAAGTGTACTTTTGCCAATGTGGATGCCATTCAATAACTGCCCCCACCCACGACCCTAAATAACTCAATTATGGTCTCTCTTCACACATGGGAAACGACTTTTAATTAATTGACCCATAAACATGAGCTTTTTTCATCATCTTCCAAGAAAGTCACACGGCTCCATTATTCTATATATATATGTTCCATTGGTGAAGATGAAGATATACAAATTACACATTACATTTGAAAACTAGAGGCACAGATCTAAGAGAGGGGCGACTGAGAAGTGAGAACACAGCAAAATTTCAATGAGTGGGAAAATCACCATGGCCATGGCTGCACTTTTTGTAGTTCTAGCTGCAAATGTGTTGCAGAGTACAAATGGTGCAACTTATACAGTGGGTGACTCTACTGGCTGGATAGTTCCTACCAATAGTGATTTCTACGATGATTGGGCTGATAACAAAGTCTTCGTTGTTGGGGATGTTCTTGGTGAGTTTTTGAGCTTTAAAATCTTTGTTAATTGAGCTTGTTGATTCGAAATTTGATATTTTTATGCGTATGGTTTTGCAGTGTTCAATTTCACTACCGGACAACATGATGTTGCAGAGGTGACGGAAACTGCTTACGATGCGTGCAACACTGCCAATACTATATCAACCGTCAGCACCGGACCGGCAAGGATTACTCTTAACAGGACCGGCGATTTTTACTTCATTTGTGCTGTCCCCGGTCACTGTTCCGGCGGGCAAAAGCTGAACGTCGAAGTCAGAAATGGGAACAACCGTACCGCTGCTGTTCCCGCACCTGGACCGAGTCCCACCACCACGCCTGTAGCTACCAGCCCCACCACCAGTACGCCTCCGACCGCTGCCACGCCCACCTCGCCTGGAACTCCGACCGCCACCGCGCCTGGAACTTCAAGTCCTCCTCCTGGGACCAACTCAGCTTCTTCCCTTGTTTCTACTCTGTCTCCTGTCTTCTTCATGGCCATTGCCTTGGTTTTGATGTGCTGATTATGTTATTAATTCCATTTTGCACTTTTTTGTTATTTGGTGTTATGTGAGATGAGATCCATTGTTTTACTATGATAGTGATAATCATATTTGTAATGTTATTTGGTATTTGAATAAATTTTGATTCATTTTTCTACATACATATCATTTTATTTTGTAAAATTATCATAGAGGTCTCTGTATTTTTTTTTATATTTAATATCAAAGAGTAAATTGATCTTTTTCTGTTAAAATTTTATCTATTTGTACTATTAAAAATTGATATGGCTAACAAAATAAACAATTAGTGACATGTGAGGTGTTCCATATACCTCACATTCACCTATAAGAATCAGTTTTAATTAACAATAATGGATAAATTTGTTAATAGAATGGTCAATTTGCTCTTGAATCTAATTTACAAACATTAATTTGCCTATTTTTTTAATAGACTGAGCAAAATTTAATTTAACTCATAGTACAAGATCCTCCAAAATACTTTTATCCCCTTTGTTCTGTTTTAATTCATTAGCCAAACAATTTATAAATATAACACGATAATTTTTTATATTAAAATTTTGAGGTTAATGAATCGAGTTTTAACTTAATTAGTATTATTGTTATTGTAAGATTTAAAAGAATGTGAATTCAAAACGGATTTAAGGGTTTAGAGTTTTTGAATAAAAATAGACAAACACTTGATAGTTAAAATTAAATATTTTGTTTGCCCTTAAAAAAATGAATTACTAATTTTAGAAGAAGATAAAAGTGCAAATTTTTTTATTTAATTAAAAGGGTCTAAGCTTCTGTCTGTTCTTGACTTTATCCTTGAAAATGGGTTATGAATATATAAATATATATTAAAAAATTATATTTTCATTCTCATATTTGAATTCTTTAAAGCTCTATAGAGTCTAGATAGTAAACCAAAATTTGTTGAAGAAAATTTAGTGTGGGTTTGGATTGACAGTGTGGTACGTTTAGTGTATTTTTTATCTCACGTTATAGTATATATCTAATTTCACTGTAATTACTGTTTTTACATTAACCATCGAAACTCATCTTTACAATATTTTGTTATGGTAACAAAAGTAAATTATATTAATAGTCACCTAATTATATTTTTTGTTATCTAATTATAAAAAATTATAAAATAATAATCAAATTATTTAATTTTCTCTTTTTAATTATCTAATTATATTAAATTTTTAAGTGTTGTTATTTTTACGATAGCCCCGTTCATGTTAATAAAATTTAAAAACAAACATAAAATTTCTTGGGTATTCCGTTCACTAAAATCAAACGTCTAGTTATGGTAATGCTGATGTTAGTGAATGGAGACAATATTGGCAGGTGAAGGCACTAAATGTCTTTTATTGTAGAAATTAATGCAGAAAACCCAGAACAAACACCAAAACTAAGCAAAATCTT
Organism: Gossypium australe; assembly: GCA_005393395.2. Taxonomy (NCBI): domain Eukaryota; kingdom Viridiplantae; phylum Streptophyta; class Magnoliopsida; order Malvales; family Malvaceae; genus Gossypium; species Gossypium australe. The sequence goes on from CM016626.1 coordinate 155,454,342, forward strand.
CAATGATTGATTGATTCCAACTTTGAAATTATAATTTGATCTAAAGTCTAAGTTGAATAAAACACGTTGCATTTTCAAGTGAAAAATATAAATTTAAATTTTAGAGATAATATTGTTGGGAAAATAATTACGAACTCCGAACATTAATTATAAAACAGACAGGCATAATATCAAAAAATTCAATATTCTATCAACAAATCATGTTTTATTTCTTTAATTATTCATTTTATCTTTTAAATATAAAAGTACGTATTATCATTTTTTTTATCATTCAACTTTATTATATGATTCATATGTAAGGTTCGTAACTATCATTTTCAATAATACTTTTTCTAAAACGAGCATACATCTCCCTTTAAATATGTAATATATCTCACCATTACGTATATATTGATAAAATTTAAAATCTTTATTCACAATGAGTGGGATTTTTTTTTCTCAAGAAAAATCAAATCTTGTGCCTTGACATTAGATTTTATTTTTTATTTTTCTGGTTTACTTAATTTTTAACCACTAAACCCCATCTACCAAAACTCTTTGAAAACTAGAGTTGTAGGTTGTAGCCACCAATCTTTTTATATAATTTAGGGTTCAAAGTGTGTTGTTTTTCTATTTGTTGATTTAGTTTTAGGGTTCCAATGTTTCTTTTTCATATAATTAGCTTCTATTTTCACATTTAATATTTAATTAATTTTTTAAATATTATATTTAACATAAAATAATATTTTTACTTGAATATTTAAATATAACTAAAAAAATATTAACTTATCAACTCAAATATTATAATATAAAAATTTCAAATAATAATTAAATTATTTTTATTATATTCAACATACAATTTACGTAATTAAGGTAGGGACGAAGCTAGAAATTTTTTTTGGAGGGAGAGGCCGGAATTAAATTTTATATTTTTGCGATAGTAAAAATGCAATTTCACCATTTTAATAGCTTATATCTTTATATTTTTTAAAGAATTAAATCAAATATTTATCATTCTGGGGGCAAAGTGTAGTTTTACCATTACTAATTTAAAATTTTGTAAATTATAAAGGGGCCTAAATGAAAAAAAATTATTTCTGGAGGGGCTAGCACTAAATTCAGGCAAAATAACATTATTCAAAATAATAACTATTTAACATAATTAAATTTAATATTAATTAAGCGATAATTAAGTGTAATTTGTTATGAAGGATTTAATTGTTTTTTTATTTAAATAATACAATGATTTATGATATCATTAAGTTTTAAATTTTTGCTAAAAAATTTCTCTGGTCCCTCTCAATTTTGATATTGAACAAATTTGTCCCTCTAAAAAAACTTTAAATAAAGTGAAAGTACCTGTCAAGCTCCTCTGGATCAAATTAGTACCTTTACCATTAAAGGTATCAATTTAATCCATGTACTATTAAAAAGAACCAAATAAGGTCAAATTATAACATAATTAACATTTACGGTTAAAAAAAAAGAAATTATTTTTCATTTATAGCTCAACTCCAAACAAAATATTTTATTTATAGAACCAAAAATCAAATGACATTTTTAAAATAGTAAATATTAAGTCCGTTGAAATTTAGACTTATTTGATTCTTCTTAATAATATAAAGACTAAATGGATCCACCTAATAATGGAACGGCTAAATTGATCCCATCCCAATAATAGAGAGGCATGTTAGGTATATTCACACTTCAAATTACTATCCAACTTTTGAACATATGAAAAAGAGAATATATACACCCACTTTGTACGATTAATATTTTAATGATTCATCTATCATATTTTATATTTCATTCGTATAGGTCATATTTAACAAATTGATGTGAATTTATATTATGTGAAAAAAAATTAATCGTTTAATAAATATTAATATATATAATATTTTAGATTAATATGATAAATATATTGGACCGGTTCAAAAATTTACATACTTAATAAGTACAATTGTATGATAAATTTAATGATTGAATCTTTAAAATATTAATCGTACACAAATATACAAAAAAAAATTATAAAACTAAATAATTTTACATTAATATAAATCAAACTCTCTCTCTCAATATATATATATAAGTTTATAGTCAAGTCAACTAATAATTACACGTTAAATTAAAATTGGCGTAATAGCAACTTTATTCTTCAATATTTATACATGTGTCAATTTAATATTTAATTTAAAAAAATTAATCCTAAATGTGTGACCCAATTGTGATCCAGACCCACCAAACTAACACTAATCCAACCAAAACCTAACCCAAAGGCCAATAGCCATTATAACCCAAGTCCCTAAACGAAGCCCAAACCTAAACCTAGCCCATCAAACCCCTAAACCCAAAATAGGAACCCCAACACCGCACGCCTTGCTTCTCTGCATCGTGCGCCCCTCCACCGTCCGCCACGCCCATGTAGCGTGCCCTTCTCCATCACGCCTCTCCTACATACCTACAAATAGGGGAAGACTGGTTGTAAAAAGGCTATAAAAGCCGAACTATCTATCGTTTCACCCCTCACTGCAATTAAATATTTTAAATGATCACTTTAGTTTCACAAGAGGAGCTTTTCATTAAAGACTACAAAATGACAATGAATTGTCAAAGCAATTTATGAAATCAAACGTAACCTGCACTAGAAGAGCATGATTTTTCACTGCTAAAGCTTGAGGGGGGGAGAGAGAGGAAAGAATGTAAAAGGGGGACCTTTTTTTCCTTACGATCACACAGATATCAATAGAAAAAGAAGAATTTCTAAAAAAAAAAAAAGATTCTGGAGAAGGTGATTTTCGATTTCTTTTCCGTTTTTTCATGCTTTATTTTGCTTGATTTTCATTTTTTTACAAAAGATAAAAATAAAAAAAGAAAGGAGCGACTTACCTGGCTTTGAGCACCGTTAGCGGTGGCTCCACGGCGGGCCTGGTGGCACTTAGGGCTAGGGACGAACCCTAGCTGTAATAGCCCAAATTTCAGTGATGTCAAAAATAGTAGTTCGAGACCACCAAATCTAATAAATGAACTCGTAGACTATATTATTTAATATTTACAAGCCAAATGTAGCTTTTAAAATATTTTTGAAATAGTAAATTGTGTTTTTTAAAGATTTATTTGGTCAAGAAATCAAGAAAAAGAGGTATCAAGATCTCGGTGTTATAAACCGAGTCATAAATATTTTTATGAATATTTATGGAATGTCAATAAGGTAATATTAAAATTTCGTTAGAAAATTTTGACGTTTGGGTGGTTAATTAAATAAAAAGGACTAAATTAAAAAAAATGTAAAAGTTGCTAGAAGGATGAAATAGCTTAATTGTCAAATGAGGAAGGACCTAAAGTGTAAATAAGCCCAAAGGAGATATTTTGGGCTGCAATAGCTGAGAAAAATCAGGAAATGGGTGAAATAAGGGAAAAATTAGAAATTTGCCAAAATTAGCTAAATAAAAATGGGACCAAATTGGAATATCTAGAATTCTCTTCATTTCTCTTCATTTTCATCAGCTGAAAAACAGCCATAGGAGAGGGTTCAAGCTGGTTTTCATACTCTAGCTTCATGTAAGTTTAATTCTTGCTTTCTCCTTGAAATTTCTATGTTTTTGGATATTTACAATTGAGTCCAACTTACTATGTCATTAGTTTTTGATTCTATGGCCAATTTTTAAAGTTTCTATGTATTAGTGCTGGAAGCATATGATGAATAAACATAGAATTGAAGCTTTAATTTTGATATATGATGATTTTGTCAAGTAAAATTGATGGAAATTGGTTTTAGGACCTAATTGTGAAAGAGTTTGGAATTAAGGTCTAATACTAAAGTTCTGACTTTCAAAGGTTATGACGTAGTTTAAAATGATTGAGAAAAGTATTAAAAGAGAAAATTAGCTCAAGTGAGGGGTTAATTGAGCAAGGACTGAATTGTATGAATTGTGGAATTTGGGACAAAATAGAAATCAACATGTTACACTAAAGCAATTTTGGACAACATCAGTTGTCTAACTTTGAAAAATCACCAAAAATTATAGAAATTGAATTAGAAGTTGAGTGAGATATAGAATTAAATCTTGTTGAGTCTATTTTCATATAAAAGAAACAGAGAAAGCAAAGGAAGTCTACATATTGAGATATTTAAATTTTTGTAAGAATGGTTTAGAATAACTTCGTAATCCCTTGTTCTTACTTTAGAAATTCACTAAAAATTGTACAAAAATAATTATGAGTTATAATTTATATTTTTGTATTCCTTACTGAACCTATTTTAATTATAAATAATCAGAAACACTATATGAAAATCGTATTATGAGATAATTGATTTTTAATGAAGAGAGGTTAGAGCCATCAGACTGTGTAACAGGGGAGAACTTAACTAATAAACTATACTAATTGGCCACACCAAAAATTCTGGAAAAATTATGGTAAAAAGATAAGCGAGTCTAGTTTCAAATAAAATTAACAGATCTTAATTTGGAGTTCTGTAGCTCAAGATAAAAACAATTTAGTGACTATGACACGGATGGACAGCTTGAATATTCACATAAGTAAATAGTAAAAATTATAGATAATGTTACTTACAAGTGTGTTGTTTATACTAAGGATGGAGAGGAGGAGGAAAATATATGAATGACTTATGTATAAATTGAACACATGCCCGATTATAATCGATAAACGTTGAATTAGAAATGATGTAATATTGTAATGTTTTATTTCAAATATTTATTATGAAATTAAGATAATGGTTATGGTATAAAAATCGAATTGTAAGTTCGTGTAACTTGAATTATATTCTTAAATACTTGAAATGTATGTTATTGATGTGAATATAATTTGAATGTTCATTGTATGAAGATTGATGAAACATTGACATATTTGATAAAAAGGGGAAGAAATCCCGGTTGAATGAAAGGAAAATTCGATGGATCTCTGAAAACGAATTGACGGTAAAAAGGATCTAGCCCGGACGGGTGATCCTATCCCGATATAGCCCTCCCGAAGAATATGTGGAAAATGGATTTAGCCCGGACGGGTAATCTGAATTAGGGTTTGAATTTAGCCTGGACTAGTAATTCAGATCCAAGCTCATTAGAGTAATTGTCGTTGCAGGGGATTTAGCCTGGACTGGTAATCCCGCTGTAAAGATGAGGTTCGCGGGAGTGTGCTCTCTGAAATGGAAATGTGCACATGAATATGAATTGACGGACCCGAATTTGTACACTAAAGTGTACCTCTGAAAATCCATCGAAATTCCGAGAAATTCAACAGGACAAATATGAAAAAATAATAAAGAAATGGAAATCATGGTATTGATGAGCTCGTCAATCATGGTATATATTATGTGATATAAGGAAATACGAGTTGATGAGACATGAACATAGAACTTGGTTAATGAATGAGTTCATTTGTGATTATATATTTGTACACCCTTCAGTGTATTATACATATGAATTGGTATTCCAAATGAGTTAATGAGGAAAGTTCTAATATGAAATAATCTGAAATTTGAAATGAAATATTATGAAATCGTACTTGAAATGCATTGGTATATCTTGTATATGTTATTTGAGTTCATAATGTGGAAAGTAAATGCATGTGGAAATATGATATTGTGATATATAAAAACATGGAATATGTTTGATAAATATGTTTATTCATAATTATAGAACTGTACACCTCAAGTGTACTATTTGTGTAAAGATAATGATTTCAAATTATCTGTAAGTCTTTTATACTCTTTGGTAATGCCTCGTAACCTTGTTTTGGCGACGGATACGGGGTTGGGGTGTTACAGCAGAGAGAATTTCTTTCTCTCTTTGTTCTGGTTGAACGAAAAGCAAAAAAAAAAAAAAGATTTAAATGATTTTTTTATTTAAATACAAGTACTAAACGGCGCCGTTTTAAGCCTTAATCCTAGTGGCCGACCCGATCTAGAGGAAGGATCCACGCCTTCTTAAACTTTGGGATATTTTCGCATCTGATCCTTCCAGTTTTGACCGCTATTCGATTAGGCCCCTTCCATTTCTTTTCATTTTTAAATTTTGCCCAGTAATTTTGCACAGTTTTAATTTAGTTCCTATTTAAACCCTGTGTTCAATAACTTAGGTAAATTGCGCTTTTAATCCTCTTTGGTTTACGCGCATTATATTTTAGTCCTTAATTTTGTTCCAATGGTTTTTTTATATTTCTTAATTACCCCTTTTAGTTCATATCTATTTCAGTTGAGTCTTTTTAATTTTTGTAATTCTTTTATTCTTTCGAATTTATTTATTATTCGTGTTTTTTCTGCAATTATCTTAATATATTATTTTGAATTATTATTTTAACTTGTTATCTCATTTGTGTGTATATATATATATATATATTTAATTTGTTTAATTATATAGCTACTTGTTTTAAAATTCTCTTTTATATCTCTTTGTTTTAAAGATTTGTATAATATTTAATTTAAATACTCCTATATATTATTATTTTATACGTACATATATAATTTATATTAAAATTATTCTATTCTATGTATATACTATTGATTTCATATTATTTTATGTATATATTTTCTTTTAAATCTATTATGTATATAATTTATTTCTTAAAAAAACTATATTTTATTATATATTTTTGTTTATTTAAAACCCTTTCATATATTATTATCTCTTTTGTACATTATTTATATTAAGTTTTTTCATTTCATGTACATTATCAATTTTAAATCAATATCTTCTGTTTTGAATTATTTTATATAATATTCACTTCAAATTTCTTCTTACATAATATCTATTTTAAAAATCATTTACGCATTATTATGTTTATTTTTATTATATGATTTATTTTAAACTCTCTCGTGTATTGCTTATTTTAAATTTTTATACATTCTATCTATTTTTTAATCGTTTTTACATTGTGTTGATTTCCAATTTTCCATCTTTCACAATATTATTTTAATTTTGTTCATCCATATTTGAAAGCTTACTACATTTTGTTTATTTTGACTTGTTTTTTTAAAAAAATTAGTAATATGTTTTAAAGATTTCATTATTTGATTATTAATGTTAGTTTTTCAAATAGAATTGCAAGGTTATCACAATTGCATATTTCGAATTGTATGTTCGCATTGTTGTCTTTGTCTTTTTTTTTGTACGATGTTGTATTCACATATTATTATTCCATGCTCGATACTAGATTTTTTGTTCTCATTATCGAATAATGATTCAATAAAAACATTTTGAGTCGATTTTAAAATCGCTTATTTAAAAGTTTTAAAACAAGGCAATATTTGATGTTTGGAAATTAGAGGAATTGTGCCATAACGTGCTGGGTTTCAGTTCTTCATTTGACCAAATAATTAAATACCCATTTTAATCACATGATTTGGAAATTGTGAGATGATTTCGGTTTCGAGGTTTAAGATGTCATGTCCTAACGTGTTGGATATGGTGTTTTATTCCTTCGGAACGAGAAAATCTTAAATTCCAACTGCAATTAATCAAACATTTTTTAAATGGAATTACATTTTTTTTCTTTTCAAATTTTCAACATATGGACATTAGTTAATCAATTTGGTACAAGTTTTGGGCATGCGAGGGTGCTAATCCTTCCTCGTACGTAACTGACTCCTGAACCTGTTTTCTTAAAATTCGCAGACCAAAATGTTGTATAAGGTGACCCAATTTCACCTCGGAAAAAGATTGGTGGCGACTCCATGCTTTTTTAAGTTGATCCCCATTTTTTCAAATTTAAAAATGGTTTTGACACTAAAGATTTACATATTGTGTAATTTGGTCCTTCTTTTTTTTTTTTTTAATCTTGTTGTTCTTTGTGACTCCTTCACCTAAAAAGCTAAAGAAAAACAAATCTATAAACTAAATTTGATCAGAAATATACCAAAAATTCAATATAATAATTTTTATATTTTTTCATTCTTTTAAAATTAACCCTCAATGTTACAAATAAAGTAAAACTGCAAAAAACCAAGAGACTAAATTACATAATATATATATATATATATATTGAGAGTTAAAGTTGCGATTATGCTAATTTAAAAAGTTGCCAAATTATTTTCCCATTCATAATTTAACGGCTAGTGATAGAAAAGAAAATTTTCAATAATTGGGTGACTAGCAATATAATTTACCCTAAATTAAATTATGAGCTTTCCTCCCAAATTCCATGATTTTTTTTTTTTTTTACTCTTCAGCGTTTACTTGCAAAGTTCTTAGCCTTTACTCATCAATTCTTTTAATTACATAATGAAAGGAAATATAATTTGTACTTATTATTTGACTTCATCACTTCAAATCTTTATAATATTGCAATTTACCCCTAAATTATATTTTCCACATATAGACTTATTCAAAGATTAGGGGTACTCATTCTTTTTAGCATAATACTAATTTTAAAATATATTACTCTAAATTTCTGAATTTTAATATTAATTTTAAAAAATGAGTTTACACACAGAGAAAAATATTTAAAAAATAAATCGAACTGAAATTTTAAGATTAAAAAGCCGGACTCGACTCATTTTTCAACTTTAAAATATGCTTATTTATTTGTGCATTATTATAAAACTAAATATTTAATATCATAACATAAGTTTAAAAATATATTTTTAATTTTTTATAAATAATGTAGATGGATTTAGACAAGTTTAAATTAATTATAGCTAAATTTTGATAAGCTATAAAAAAACATGTTTTTAATCTTATTCTTGATGTATTTTTGGATGATTTATTATGTAAATTAGTGAATTTGATGCTTCTAATCCTTTAAATTCATGTTTCTATACTTAGGTGAGCATAGGGGAGCGAATGGAGAGAAAAACGGGCCAAAATCGGACAAAAAGAGCTGTTTTCAGGATCCATGCGGCTTGAGCATTTCCACACGGGCTGGTCACACGCCCGTGTGCCAGCCCGTGTCGATTTCGCACCTTGTTTCTCTTTTATGTAGAAAAAGCCAATTTTTAGGGATTCTAAGCATTCTAAAGTTTATAATTACATAGTAGAAGAGGACCTAAAGGGTACGCAAGGAAGAATGGAAAAAAAAACTCGAAGAACACCATCGGATTCATTTCAGAAACAGATCTTCTTCAAGATTGAAGATCTCCATTCAATTTATTTAGAAGTTTTATTGGATTTCTTTATGTCGTGTTGTTTTTCTAACTTTGAGATTATGTGATTCAAGATTATGAACTAAATTCCCTAAATACCTAAGGTAGATGAAACATATATGAATCTTATTATTTGATTTCTGAATTACATGATAAATACTTGATTCTTGTTCTTAATTATGTATGCTTATTTCATGTTTTAATATTTTTAGGATATTAATTCATGCCTAGTGTGCTTATTTCAGTGGAGCAAAAGTCTCTATTTGAGAGTAGATCTAGTATAATTGAGTAGAGTTGCATGCAATCTAAAAATAGGACAACATAAATTTACCAGATTAGAGTCAAATCTAATAGGGGAATTCATAGATCAAGTTAATGCGACTGTGATAACCATATTTTGCCCGGGCCTTTAACTAAAACCCGAACCCGGGCCCATCAAAATAATTAAACCCCAAACCCAAATCAAACTAAACCCAAAACAACCAAAAAGCCCAAAACCATTGGACCAAACCCAAATAAACCAAACCTAAAACAGAAATAAATAAAAAAGGAAGACCTAAAGAAACCCTAGCGCCGCCGGCCTCCACTATCATTGGCGCCGCTCCCTCCACCTTCCATTGTCCCCCATGACCTGCAAAAACGGACAAAACAACAGCAACACCAGGAGCAAGAGGATTGATTTTTTTTATTACTATTATGCGGCTATAAAGCCAGTGAAAAATAATGTATTAAGGGTCCGGTTTTTGGCACGAAAAAAAAAACACTAAAAACATCGAAAAGAAATAAGAAGATTAAAGGTTGAAACTTTTTTTTTTTTTGCTTGTTATTTACTGTTGTTTTCGTTTCCTTTTATTTGGATCTATTTAGTTTAAGATCTCTCACAAACAATAACAAAAAACAAAGAGAAGAAGCTTACCGGAGTCCACCACATCGCGGCGTCGGAGTGCTTGCACTCCGTCGTCGGGGTTCAACCATGGGGGGATCATTGGTCTTCTCTCTTAGCCTCGGAGACGCTAAAAGGTCGAGGCTCTCGGCGTTTCTCTGAGGGGAGCATTAAAAAACCCTCGTCGCGCACTCCGTCGGCCACCGTGTGGTAGTGATGCGATGGGCAACCAAAAGAAGCCCGATCGTCGGGTATGAAGGAGAGAAAGGAGGAGAAAAAAAGTGGCTGCTGAGTTTTTTTTAGTTTTAGGGTTAGAAGATTTTTAGGAAGAGGGGGTCTTATATGCCCTTAAAGAAACAACGCCGTTTTGTATAAGGGGTACTGCGCGTTTTCCCTTAAAAGGGGATATTTGCGCGTTGAGCCCCCTTCCTTTCACAACGCTAGTTAATCAAGCCCTACTTTGCATTTTCTTTTTTGTGATTTTGCCCCATTATTTCATTGAAGTTTTAATCCAGTCCCCATCAAAACGTGCGCTTCATGAGAGGGGCTAAATTTCTCAATTGGTCCCTCTTGTTGTGGCGCGCATTGTGTTTTAGTCCCTAATCCCCTTTTTACTACTATTTTACCCCTTTAACTTCATTTTGATTTCGATTTGGTCTCTTTTATTATTATTATTATTATTATTATTATTATTATTATTATTATTATTATCATTATTATATTTATTATTACTATTGTTATATTGTTATTATATTATTACATTAGTATATTGTATATATTTTTTATTATTCTTACTATTATTACTATGTTACCATCTTTACTATTATGTTATTATTAGATTATTATTATCACTACTATATTTATATTAGTATATTGTATATATTTTCTATTATTACTATTATTATTATTACTATGTCATTTTAGCATTTTACTGTCACTATTACTATATTATTATCTTGTATATATTTTACATTATTATCGTTACTATTATTATTATTGCACCATTATTTGTATATACTAATTTCATTATCGCTATTATTATTATATTCGTACTCGTATGTTGTATATATCGCGTATTACTGCTAATATTATTATTATATTATTTTTACCACATCTATATTAATACGTATTATTATTATTATTATTATTATTATTATTATTATTATTATTATTATCATCATTATTATTATTATTGTTACTATATTTAGATTACTATTTATTGTACATATTCTGGTATTATTATTACTGTTATCTTATCATTATTATTTTATTATTACTATACTATTATTATGGTGTTATTATTATTTCTATTATCATCCTATGACTTGTATATATATACTTATCATTATTGCTCTAGTATTATTATTTCTGTTATGTTCTTTTCCATTCATTTTACTTTTCACTTTCACTATTGTTATTCATGTTGATGCACTTATTTCCATGTTGCCGTGTACGTCAGTATTTTTACATTCTATCACAAACTTTGTCATGTCAATTTTGCTCGATATCAAACGGTTCCTTTTGTAAAAAACAATATTCCTTGTTTAAAAACTTGGAAAACGTGCTCTAAAGTATTGGGTAGCGTTTTTTTGTTTCTATTAAATAACTGAACATTCTTTCAAACAAACACATTTTTAACAAAAAGCTTATTCTCGAGAACTCGAAATGTCGTGTCCTAAAGCATTGGATGCGATGATTCGTTATTCTGAAATAAGATTCTCTAAACCGAGGCAATGTTCTGTGTTTAGAAGCACGAGAGATTGTTCCCTAAAGTATTGGGTTGCAATTTTCTTGTTTAATCTAAATATCTGAATATCCTTTCGAACAAGTATATTTCTTACCAAAAAAGGCTTATTTTTGGAACTCAAAATGTCATCTCCTAAAGTATTGGACGTGGTATTTGGTTATTCCGAAGTAAGGTTTTCTAAAAGCAAGGCAACATTCTGTATTTAGAAGTTCGAGAAAACGTGCCCTAAAGTATTGGGTTCGCTATTCTCTCGTCCATTTTCAAATAATAGAATGTCCCTTAAAGTAAATTTATAAATAAAAAGGGGAAGTTTAGCCTCAATGGTCAAATGGGTGTCCTGAAGTATTGGATACAACATTTTGCCTCGAGACGGAATAGCTCCTTGGCATACATCTTCGATTTCTTTTAAAACTATCAGTTGACATCATCATAAAAAGGGATCATTTTAATTCTTTCAAATTTTCAAATTTTCGACATCAAAACATTAGATAATCAATTAGGTACCAATTTTTGGGCGTATCGAGGGTGCTAACCCTTCCTCGTGCGTAACTGACTCCCGAACCTATTTCTTTAAACTTCGTAGACCAAAATCGTTGTTTTAATAAATTAAATGGTTTATTTAAAACAACTACTTTTCAAGGTGACCCAATCATACCTCAACAAAAAAAGATTGGTGGCGACTCTCACGTTTCATCATTTTCAAAACCCAAGTTCGATTCACACCCTATTCGGAAGCCGAGGGGTGGTTTCGACAGCTTGGCGACTCCGCTGGGGACCTTTTTTTAGAGTGTCAAGCCATAAGATTGATTAATTTCTATCTTTTTGTCAAAAATTAAAAATTTGATTTGAAAAATTACGATCCCTTTTTATTGCATTTACTTGCTTCATCTTATCTGATCATGCGGTTCGAGTCTTGTATAATATTGTTTCATCATATTGCATGACCGTTGGGTCGCACCCTTTTAAGTGGGAGTGAGAAGCTACTCTTTCGTGAGGTTTTCACCTCCGTGCAAGATAGTGGATCGCTTTCAGAATACATCTGTACCTATGTCTTCGTGAGATTTTCGTCTCCGTGCAGCCATAGGGAAATGTATTCCCCTGAACCGAACTCGGTCCATATGAGCCTATAATGGGTGAGGATCGAGGAATCTGCTGGTTCAGGTACCTTTACTCCAGAACCGAACCCCCATATAGCGAGCCTTAAGAACCACCCTAGGTAGAGCCGTGCCAAATCCTAGTGATTACCCGATTAAGTGTCTTATTCTCTGCTTATTGTGTATGAAATAATGACTTTGCATTTTCATTTTTGCATGGCATATTCATCAAAAGGGTGTTGATTCACGTTCGGCTGTTGAGTAGGTAGCTTGTCATGGAAAAAGGGTTTCTTGATAAAGTGGAGGACAATGCGGCCGTCCGGATATGGGCTGAGACAGTTCAACAAAGAAAAGGCGATAGCCTTACAGCGGGACACGTATCAGAGTTATGGGATTACACACGCATCAGCGTAACCCAAAACAATCTTCAAGAAATGAGGGAAATATGGAGTCAATGGGACGATAAGATCAAGCAACTATTCTACTATCACTATGGCGATTTGCCTTATCTACTTGACATCAAAATAGACCAACATTTGTTTCGAGCAATGGCCCAGTTTTGGAATCCTGCCTATAGTTGCTTTACTTTCGGGAAGGTGGATTTGGTACCTACTATTGAAGAGTACACAGCCTTACTCCGCTGCCCGAGGATTCAAACTGACAAGGCTTATTTGAGAGTTGTTAATGTCCCCACATTCGTAAAAAAGTTGATGAATATTACGGGGATGAGTGAGTAATGGGTTACAGCCCGAATAAAACAAAAAGGAGATTGCAAATACATCCCTTGGAGAAATCTGAGAGATTTGATTATAGCGCATTCCGAAGAGAAGAAGAAAGTCGATGTGTTAGCTTTGAGCATTTATGGACTGGTTATCTTCCCCAAAGCTCTAGGGTATGTGGATGAGGCGGTGTCTGATCTCTTTGAAAAGTTAGACAGAAGGATCACTCCTATTCCTGCAATTCTAGCCGAAACTTTTAGGTCCCTAAGCGCATGTCGAAGAGCGGGCGAAGGAAGATTTATCGGTTGCACCCAACTTTTACTAGCATGGTTTCACGGTCATTTTTAGAAAATGGAAAAAGTATCGTGTCGAAACTTATCCGAGGACTATTCTCCGCTAGAAAATATGGTAACCACACCTAGACGAGACGATATCATGGAAGAAAATTGGATGATGATTCTGCGAAACCTACGATGAGAAGATGTAGAATGGGGAGCTCCGTGGATGATTCCCGATGAGATCTTATATCGATGTGGAGATTTTGATTACGTTCCCATGCTGGGGATATGGGGAGCTACTGGATACACTCCTCTCCTCGCGTTAAAACAGTACAAATCGAGACAGTTTACGCCGCCAACACAAGAGTTAGCTCAGTGCGAGTTTGAATATAAAGGAGGAAATTACAAGAAGAGAGTGCGCGAGATATCAAACGCCTGGAACCAAGTTCATAGAATGAAAAAGTTCGCTGCCAGTCTGATGACAACCCCTGAGTATGACCAGTGGCGAAGTCAAAGAGTCAACGATAATATCTTCGTATCAGACCAAGAAAACACCCGATCACTAGAAGAACACTTACAGGTGATCCCTACCGAGCTTGAAATCATCAAACAGGACTTTGAAGAAAAGAACCAGGAGCTAAGAAAAAGGATAGAACAATTGGAGGAGGAGAAAATGCAGCTAGGATTGGATGTTGATATTCAAAAACTAGAAGCCGAGAAGCTGAGGAAAGGGAAGAATAAAGCTGAAGAAGATTTGGACGGTTTGAAAACTGACTACAAGAAGCTACGAAGGTCGATGAGAACTGCAGGGCTTGGGAAAACGTCGGAGCAATGGCGTCAAGAAATTAAAGAGGAAAAGAATAGAGCAAGTCAATGGGAAAAGAAATTCCGAGATACCCATGAGCTAGAAGATGCCCTGAAAAAAGATCTGATAGAAAGTCAAAACGAGAAAGAGAAGTTAAAAATTCGGGTGTCAGAATTGGTAAGATCACTATATCAGTATCGTAGCCGTAACTCCATAGCTGAATTGAAGGCTAGTTTGAGCAAAATTGAAGAGATGAAAGCAAGAATTGAAAAGTTAGAATCCGCCTTACACGGTTGCGAGCTACGGGAAGAGCTTTTTGAAGTCAATGAGGAGCGATGGAAGCAACAACTGCATCACTCTCAGAGCCAAGTCAGAAGCCGGGATTGTATTATGGGGAAAGCCGTGGCCCAAATATGAGAGGTGGCGAATCACCTACAAACTTTAGCAATTCGAGCTGATGTACTAAGTTTGATGTACGAGTCAGAGTCAGAGAGAGGTCAAGAGTTAGCTTGGCTTTTTGAGAAAGTCAAGGCCTTAGGTATCAAGGCAAGGCCTTATATGTAATCCACTTTATGAGAAGAAACTTGTTTTTTTTTGAAAAGCTATCCTAATGAGAATTGAATTGGAATCAACACTTTTTGTTTGCACACATCTCATGCATCAGCATTACATTGCATCATGCACATCGAATCTTACAAAAGAACCCTAAAACAATGAAAGTTACCCTGGAACATCGCTACGGTACAAGAGTCAAAACAAAAATGGATCAAAGAATGGAAAGGTTAGAGCAAATGCAAAAAGAAATGCGGGATCGACAAGCACAACTACAGGAGCAGTTGAACAAGAACCTGCAGGACATTATAGAGCGGTTGCAAGAATCCCAGAATAACATGATAAACCAGTTGATGTAGTTGATGACTAAAGAACGAGAGAAGGAAAAGGGCATTGCTGCTAGCTCAGGGAATGATAATGATAATCCCGCTCTCACCCCGCCAAACACCCAAACGCCGCCAGACGTGCATCCCCAAAGGGTGTCTGTCACCATCAGACCGCAACAAATTTCAGCCGCAGCATCAATACCAATGAATTTCCAGGACGGCTCAAGTTCTAACTCTGGCCATAATCCAATCGATCCTAATGTTCCTGACTTGAATGAGATTGCTGAAAAAGCGAAAATGGAACTACCAAAACAGCTGGAAGACAAATATAAATGGTTAGAGGAGAAACTTAAAGCTATAGAAAATGCTGGAAAACGTCGGGGAATAAATGCTAATGATTTAAGTTTGGTCCCTGACCTGGTGCTCCCCTACAATTTTAAGATGCCTGAGTTCGAGAAGTACAATGGGACAAGCTGCCCAGAGGCCCACATCACTATGTTTTGTAGAAGGATGGCGGGATACACTAATAACGATCCGTTGCTAATTCATTCCTTTCAGGATAGCCTGGTGGGCGCCGCAGCTAGATGGTATAACCAGCTGAGTCGCACCGAAATTGGTTCATGGAAAGATTTGGCTCAAGCATTCCTAGAGCAGTACAGTCATGTAACAGACATGACCCCCGATAGGATCACTTTGCAAAACATGGAAAAGAAGGGAAACGAAAGCTTTAGGCAATATGCACAGAGGTGGAGAGAGGTGGCCGTCCAAGTCCAACCACCACTTCTGGAAAAAGAGACCACAATGCTCTTCATCCGCACACTGAAAGCCCCATTTCTCATGCATATGTTGGGAAGTGCAACGAGGAGTTTCTCGGACATCGTAACGACCGGGGAAATGATCGAGAATATTGTAAAAAGTGGAGGAATTGAGACAGGGGAAAGTACAAAAGGATGCCTCCAAGGAAGAAAGAAAGTGAGGTGAATAATACGAGCATGGGGTACCCGAAGGCAATCAACATTAATCAGCCGAAAGCAGTGGCCACGGGACAACAGGGGTTACCCAAGAAAGAACCTAGCACAACAAGACAAAATAATGAGAAAATACACTTCACACCTCTTCCGATAACGTACAGGGAGATGTATCAAACCCTGTTCGACGCACATATTGTGTCCCCGTACCATCTAAAATCGATGCAACCTCCATATCCCAAATGGTATGACCCAAACGCATAATGTGAATATCATGCGGGAATCACGGGGCACTCAATAGAGAACTGTCTTGCTTTTAAGAAATTAGTGGAGAAATTTATCAACATGGGTGTGGTGGAGTTAGATGACCTGCCAAATGCAACGAGTCATTTACCCAATCATGCTAACAACGGAGTCAACGCAGTTGGCGAGAGTTCAGAGAAGAAAGTCAAAGCAAGCGTCGCGGAGGTTAAAACTCCGTTGAGATTGGTCTGGAGAGAAATGATCAAACACGGATTAATTGTTGCGGAAAAGAGTCAAGAAAGGCTGACAAATTATTGTGAGTACCATCAGGAGTTGGGGCATGAAATTCAGAACTGTGAGGAGTTTAGAACCCTGGTACAAAACTTAATGGACAATAAAGAAGTTGAATTTTATAGCAAATGCACAGAAGAGAGGAGCATATGCGCGTCAGATTCGACGGTAAAGAGTTCAAAAATTAACCTCCCGATGATCACTATTTCGCGCCCAAGAAGCGATGAGACGAGAACACGAGTAACACCAAAAATAGTGATACGGAGGCCCACTGCCTTTGCTCATAAAGATGATAAGGAAATTCCTCGGAACCTCGAATGCAATATAGCAGTCTCCAGAAAGGAGGATTCGGCTAGTGATGAGACTGGAATACGAGTGGCGCCAAAAGGAGTAATACGGAGGCCCACTACCTTTGCTTGTAAAGATAATAAAGAGATTCCTCGGAACCACGAGCATAATATAGCAGTCCCCGAAAAGGAAGGTTCGGTTGGTGATAAGGCGGGAATGCGGGTAGCGCCGAAAGTGATAATACGAAGGCCCGCTGCATTTGCTTATAGGGATAACAAGGAGGTCCCTTGGAATTACGAATGCAATGTAACAGTTCCAGGAAAGGAGAATGCAGCCAACACTTCAAAAGAAGATCCAGGTGAAGGACACTATGACTTGACGAAAGGGAAAGCGCCAATGGTGGAAAAGCCAGTTGGGCCTGAGCCAAAAATCAAGGAACCAGTGACAGAGGAGGAAGCTAAAGAGTTCCTAAAATTTCTAAAACACAGCGAGTATTGTGTGGTAGAGCAACTGCACAAGCAGCCGGCGCACATATCTGTGTTGACCTTGCTTCAAAATTCAGAAGTTCACAGGAATGCGTTGATGAGAATCTTAAATGAGACCTACGTCACTGGCGACATCTCAGTTAATAAATTGGATCGATTGATCTGCAACATAAGTGCGGATAACTTCATTTATTTTAATGACGATGAGATACCACCCGGTGGTAGGGGGTCCACCAAGGCTTTACACATTACGGCTAGATGCAAAGGGCACACACTACCGGGGCTCCTGATAGACAATGGGTCAGCGTTAAATGTATTGCCGTTGTCCACTTTAAACAGATTGCCAGTGGACAGTTCGCACATGAAGGAGTGCTAAAGCATAGTGAAGGCGTTTGACGGCACCCAAAGAAGAGTCATGGGGAGGATTGAGGTACTCTTATTAATTGGCCCAACCACTTACGAAGTAGATTTTTTGGTGATGGACATCAACCCCTCCTATAACTGCTTATTAGGGAGGCGATGGATACACTCGTCAGGGGCAGTACCTTCGTCATTACATCAGAAGGTGAAGTTGGTAGTAGATGGTCGGCTGATCATAATAAAAGCGGAGGAGGACATTATTGCAACTGTAACTAGCGATATACCATACGTGGAAATAAATGACGAGGCAGATGAATGCTCTTTCCGATCTCTCGAGTTTGTGAATGCAACTTTTATTGTGGAAGGAAACAGGATCCCGAAACCAAGAATCTCCAAGTCTACAGAGATGGGATTGAAAATGATTGTGGGAAAGGGCGCTCTACCCGGAAAAGGACTGGGAAAATATCTTCAGGGGATAGTCGTGGCCCCGATATTGAGAGGAAAACAAGACCGCTTTGGCCTGGGATTCAGACCAGATGCGAGGCAAAAAAAGAAGGAGCTAGAAAGGAGGTAGGAAAGATGACGTGCTCGTCTGAGCGGAAAGGAAACCAAGTGGGAACCCATGATAATCCCGCACATATCCGAAACCTTTGTTTGAGGAGGAGTAATTCACTTTGAGCTGAAGATACGGAAGGAAGAGGACATCGTAGCAATGATGGGTAACGTCTGCATTAATGCCATATCCGAAGGGGCAGCTGGAGAGGGAATCTTATCAGATGTTCGACCTCATGAACCGGGAAGCGTTTTAAATAATTGGACTGCAGAAGAAATTCCTATAGTAATTAGAGCTTATTCAGAGTAATGTCCAGAATACACTTATTGCTTTAAGCCTAAAGAGCAACAAGATCTCTTTTGTGAAATAGGCGCATGTTCAAGTATTATTATTCAATAAAATGCATTTTTGACATCATTTAAAGCAAGCATTTTCCATTCTTTTCTTTGTTTTCTGATCATCCTTTCACACATGACCATTCACGAATTCATTCATTCTGTCCGTATTCTCTTGAACTGCAACAGGTCCTTGGATATCAATGACTTGAGCGACGCTGCCATGGACTCGAAATATCTTTTTGAGCAAGACATATGCTTAGAAGACTTATAGGATTTTGAAGATGATACGGATGGTGACTTATCTCCTGACTTGTTAAGAATGGTGAAGTAGGATGAGAGACAAATTCGTCCTCATAAAGAAACGGTAGAGACTGTGATGCTGGAAGAAGGGAAAGTGGTAAATATTGGGACATGTATAGCCAAAGAAACAAGGCAGAATCTTATCGAGTTGTTGCAAGAATTCAAGGATGTCTTCGCATGGTCGTATGAGGATATGCCTGGTTTAAGCACTGATATTGCAGTACACCGCTTACCTATAAGAAGAGATCACAAGCCAGTTCAGCAGAAGCTTCGAAGGATGAGACCAGATATCGTGTTGAAAATAAAAGAAGAGGTCCAAAAGCAGTTTGACGCTGGGCTCTTGCAAGAGATCAAATATTCAGAATGGGTAGCCAACATCGTGCCCGTCCCTAAAAAAGATGGGAAAGTATGAATGTGTGTGGATTATAGAGACCTGAATAAGGCTAGCCCAAAGGATAACTTTCCTTTGCCTCATATTGCCACTCTAGTAGACAATACAGCAGGCTTTTCATTGTTTCCCTTCATTGACGGTTTTTCCGGGTACAATCAGATAAAAATGCATCCTGAGGATATGGGAAAGACTACATTCATAACATTGTGGGGTATGTTTTATTATAAAGTAATGCCATTTGGATTGAAAAATGCAGGAGCTACATACCAAAGGGCCATGGTGACATTGTTCCATGATATGATGCACAAAGAGATTGAGGTTTACGTGGATGACATGATTGCAAAGTCTAGAACGGAAGAAGAACATATTTGAGTTTTGAAGAAGCTATTCCTGAGGTTAAGGAAATTCCAGCTTAGACTTAATCCTACTAAATGTACTTTTGGAGCTAGATCTGGTAAATTGCTAGGCTTCATAGTCAGCAAGAAAGGGATCGAGATTGACTCGGACAAAGTCCGGGCTATACAAGAATTGCCTCCACCGCGCACTCAAAAAGAAGTTCGGGGTTTTCTTGGAAGATTGAATTACATTACTCGGTTTATTTCACAGTTAACTGAGAAATGTGATCCCATATTTCGTCTTTTGAAGAAACATAATCCAGGCGTATGGGATGATGAATGTCAAAAAGCTTTCGATAGGGTCAAACAGTGTTTGTCAAACCCTCCAGTACTGTCACCCCCGCACCCAGATAAGCCATTAATCCTATATCTGACAGTGCTTAATCGCTCCATGGGATGTGTGTTAGGTCAACATGATGATTCAGGAAAGAAAGAAAAAGCGATATACTACCTCAGTAAGAAATTCACTGAGTGCGAAATGAGATATTCGCCAATTGAGAAACTGTGTTGCGCGTTGATTTGGACGACTCGGAGATTGAGACAATACATGTTGTATCACACGACCTGGTTGATCTCGAAATTAGACCCTCTAAAGTATATGATGGAGGCAACTGCTTTGAATGAAAGGATGACTAGGTGGCAAATTCTGCTGTCTGAATTTGATATTGTCTATGTGAGCCAGAAAGCTGTGAAAAGGAGCGCAATAGCCGACTTCCTAGCTAGCAAAGCTTTAGAAGATTATGAGCCGTTAAACTTTGATTTCCCTAATGAGGATTTAATGTATGTGGCAGCTACTGAAGAAGACAATGCAAAAGATTGCCTTTGGAAATTGAATTTCGATGGAGCATCAAATGCTGTTGGAAATGGGATTGGGGCAATTTTGGTATCCCCAAATGGAGATCACTACCCGTTCACATGCAAGTTGGATTTCTATTATACAAACAATATGGTAGAATACGAGGCGTGTATCATGGGACTCCGTGCTGCCAAAGAACGCAGAATTAAAGCGCTGGAAGTATATGGAGATTCTGCACTTGTGATCTACCAACTAAGAGGGGAATGGGAGACAAGAGACCCCAAATTGATCAATTACCGAAGGATAGTCTTGGAGTTAATTGAAGAACTCGATGATATCACTTTTAATTATCTCCCACGGGAAGAAAACCAGATGGCGGATGCTTTGGCTACTTTGGCTTCCATGATCAAAGTGAGTAAGCAAGAAGATGTAAAGCCCATTCAAATGAGTGTTTATGAGGCCCCAACTTATTGTTGCAACATAGAAGAAGAAGAAATGGATGATCATCCCTGGTACCAGGATATATTGCGAAATGTGAGAAATCGCGAATACCCCAAACAAGCGACCGAGAATGAAAAGAAGACACTGAGAAGGTTAACCTGTGATTATGTCCTGGATGGGGAGGTCCTATACAAAAGAAGGAAGGATCAAGTACTATTGAGGTGTGTCGATGCAATGGAAGCTAAGACAATTTTGGAGGAAGTCCACGAGGGTGTTTGCGGAACACATGCCAATGGCTTCACAATGGCCAGGCAAATCATGAGATTCGGATACTACTGGTCTACCATAGAAGGGGATTGCATCAAGTATGCTAAAACATGTCACAAATGCCAGATATACGGGGACAAAATTCATGTACCTCCCTCACCGTTGCATATTATGACCTCCCCTTGGCCTTTCTCCATGTGGGGCATGGATGTCATCGGGTCGATTTCCCCAAAAGCTTCGAACGGGCATCGATTCATTTTTTGTGGTCATCGATTACTTCACCAAATGGGTGGAGGCTGCTTCATACGCCAGTGTTACCAAGGCAGCGGTTAGTAGATTCCTAAAAAAGGAAATCATTTATCGATACGGGATGCCCGAGAGGATCATCTCCTACAATGCCCTAAACTTAAATAACAGCGCAATCGCGGAGGTCTGCAATCAATTCAAGATTAAACACCACAATTCATCACCATATCGTTCAAAGATGAATGGTGCAGTGGAAGCAGCCAATAAGAACATTAAGAGGATTGTGGGGAAGATGGCCGAAACCTATAAAGATTGGCATGAAAAATTACCCTTTGCTCTTTACGCTTATCGAACATCAGTCAGGACATCCACCGGGGCAACTCCTTTTTCATTAGTTTATGGAATGGAGGTGGTATTACCCATCGAAGTTGAAATTCCCTCCCTTCGAGTCTTGTCAGAGCTAAAATTAGATGAAGCAGAATGAATCTAGTCTCGATACGATCAGCTGAACTTGATCGAGGAGAAGAGGTTAAGGGCTATTCGTCATGGCCAAATGTATCAAAGGAGAATGATGCGGGCCTATGAGAAAAATGTGCGCCCAAGAGAATTTCGTGAGAGAGACCTAGTTTTGAAAAAGATCCTCCCTATACAAAAGGACTTCAGAGGGAAATGGATGCAAAATTGGGAAGGACCTTACGTGGTGAAAAAGGCTTTCTCTAGAGGAGCATTGATCCTGGCCGAAATGGATGGGAAAAACTTGCCCAATCCCGTAAATTTGGATTCTGTTAAAAAGTACTATACTTGAGGGAGGAGAGAGACGCCAAAGTCGAAGTCTCGCAAAGGACGCTTTGAGATCTTCCAGAAAAAAAAAAGATCAAAGGGGATTTGGGTTGAAAATGGCGGCTCAAATCAAGATGGAAGAATCTCGCTTCATGCAAACCAACAAGGAGGGGGTAGGTTGCATCTTGGTGCATCAACAAAATACTCAAGATCTCCTAAAACACATGTCAAACTCGAAATGGTCTTCCAGACGTTCAGGACAGAGAAGCTCAAGCTGCGATATCTGGGGCACCTAATTTCCATTTTTAAGTTCACTACCTTTATATTTTGAAGACATAGTTTAAATAAACTTTCTTCTTCGCTACATTCGCCAGTTTCGATTAACTTGTTTGACTCGAGCTGTGCTCCCAATAAATTTCTACTTCATCATCATGATCTTTTCAAGTATTTTGGCATTTAAAATAATAGTTATTGGACTAATAACATTTTCATAAAAGAAGTTCTGTGCATTACCCTAGAAGCTTCTAAATAATACATGAGCCACAAACAGGACTATTGTTTAAAAACTCACCGGGTCTAAAGGCTTGATAAATATCTGAAGGAAGGGAGTCTAGATTCCCTTCGAGATTTGAAGGAATAGACCTAAAAGCTACAGTGAGGGCAAATCAGTTAGGCAAAGTACAACTGAAGTCTCTCGGGTTTTGAGTCAAAATTCCGGCCCAAACAAGGATAACATGATGCAAGCAAAAATCCCTAAAAAAAAAAAACCATTCTCATGACATCCATAAGATACATCCAGTTAGGAGCATTTGATTCATCACGAGCATTACATCCTAATCATTCATCATTTATAGCACATATCATAGCATCCTCATCATTCGCATGAACATAAGCATAAGCATATTCCATAGGACATGTCCCTTAGAAGATAGTAAGGAAGCAAATTGAAAAGTTCATATTTTGTTCCCTCAAGATGGTAGCGGAGCAGGCTGAAGATTGAAGTCTTCCTGAAGATAGTAAGGGAGCAAATTGAAAAGTTCAGATTTATTTCCTCGAAATCTCAAAGGGGCTGGACAAAGCTACTAATCCCTCCTCCCTGAGTGTATTGAGGATCAACCTGTTTTCGAGAAGTTTCAGCGAGAAGATCAAAGTTACGGATCTCTTCTTTCTGAATTCCTATCACCACCTGTTTTCGAGAAGTTTCAGCGAGAAGATCAAAGTTACGGATCTTTTCTTTCTGAATTCCTATCACCACCTGTTTTCGAGAAGTTTCAGCGAGAAGATCAAAGTTACGGATCTCTTCTTTCTGAATTCCTATCACCACCTATTTTCGAGAAGTTTCAGCGAGAAGATCAAAGTTACGAATCTCTTCTTTCTGAATTCCTATCGCCACCTATTTTTGAGAAGTTTCAGCGAGAAGATCAAAGTTACGGATCTCTTCTTTCTGAATTCCTATCACCACCTGTTTTCGAGAAGTTTCAGCGAGAAGATCAAAGTTGCGGATCTCTTCTTTCTGAATTCCTATCACCTCCTGCTATTTTCGAGAAGTTTCAGCGAGAGGATTAAAGTTACAGATCTCTTTTTTCTGAATTCCTATCACCACCTGTTTTCGAGAAGTTTCAGCGGGAAGATCAAAGTTGCGGATCTCTTCTTTCTGAATTCCTATCACCACCTGTTCTCGAGAAGTTTCAGCGAGAAGATCCAAGTTACAGATCTCTTCTTTCTGAATTCCTATCACCACCTATTTTCGAGAAGTTTCAGCTAGAAGATCAAAGTTGCGGATCTCTTCTTTCTGAATTCCTATCACCACCTGTTTTCGAGAAGTTTCAGCAAGAAGATCAAAGTTGCGGATCTCTTCTTTCTGAATTCCTATCACCACCTGTTTTCGAGAAGTTTCAGCGAGAAGATCAAAGTTACGGATCTCTTCTTTCTGAATTCCTATCACCACCTGTTTTCGAGAAGTTTCAGCGAGAAGATCAAAGTTGCGGATCTCTGCTTTCTGAATTCCTATCACCTCCTGCTATTTTCGAGAAGTTTCAGCGAGAGGATTAAAGTTACAGATCTCTTCTTTCTGAATTCCTATCACCACCTGTTTTCGAGAAGTTTCAGCTAGAAGATCAAAGTTGCGGATCTCTTCTTTCTGAATTCCTATCACCACATATTTTCGAGAAGTTTCAGCGAGAAGATCAAAGTTGTGGATTTCTTCTTTCTGAATTCCTATCACCACCTGTTTTCGAGAAGTTTCAGCAAGAAGATCAAAGTTGCGGATCTCTTCTTTCTGAATTCCTATCACCTCCTGTTTTCGAGAAGTTTCAGGAAGAAGATCAAAGTTGCGGATCTCTTCTTTCTGAATTCTTATCACCCCAAGCCTACAGTAGAATGGAACAAAGCAAAGAGTTACAGTGAAGTTTGAAGCTGTTTGAAGAAAATGCGGATCAAGAAGTCAAGGCTTAGCTAAGCCCGGGCAAAATTGGTTCTTTTATTGTCTTTGCTCTATTCTCGTTTCACGACAATGAGCAAAGAGGGGCAGCTGTGATAACCATATTTTGCCCGGGCCTTTAACTAAAACCCGAACTCTGGCCCATCAAAATAATTAAACCCCAAACCCAAATCAAACTAAACCCAAAACAACCAAAAAGCCCAAAACCATTGGACCAAACCCAAATAAACCAAACCTAAAACAGAAATAAATAAAAAAGGAAGACCTAAAGAAACCCTAGCGCCGCCGGCCTCCACTATCATTGGCGCCACTCCCTCCACCTTCCATTGTCCCCCATGACCTGCAAAAACGGACAAAACAACAGCAACACCACGAGCAAGAGGATTGATTTTTTTTATTACTGTTATGCGGCTATAAAGCCAGTGAAAAATAATGTATTAAGGGTCCAGTTTTTGGCACGAAAAAAAACACTAAAAACAACGAAAAGAAATAAGAAGATTAAAGGTTGAAACTTTTTTTTGCTTGTTATTTACTGCTGTTTTCGTTTCCTTTTATTTGGATCTATTTAGTTTAAGATCTCTCACAAACAATAACAAAAAACAAAGAGAAGAAGCTTACCGGAGTCCACCACATCGCAGCGTCAGAGTGCTTGCACTCCGTCGTCGGGGTTCAACCTTGGGGGGGATCATTGGTCTTCTCTCTTAGCCTCGGAGACGCTAAAAGGTCGAGGCTCTCGGTGTTTCTCTGAGTGGAGCATTAAAAAACCCTCGTCGCGCACTTCGTCGGCCACCGTGTGGTGGTGATGCGATGGGCAACCAAAAGAAGCCTGATCGTCGGGCATGAAAGAGAGAAAGGAGGAGAAAAAAAGTGGCTGCTGAGTTTTTTTTAGTTTTAGGGTTAGAAGATTTTTAGGAAGAGGGGGTCTTATATGCCCTTAACGAAACGACGTCGTTTTGTATAAGGGGTACTGCGCGTTTTCCCTTAAAAGGGGATATTTGCGCGTTGAGCCCCCTGCCTTTCACAACGCTAGTTAATCAAGCCCTAGTTTGCGATTTTGCCCCATTATTTCATTGAAGTTTTAATCCAGTCCCCATCAAAACGTGCGCTTCATGAGAGGGGCTAAATTTCTCAATTGGTCCCTCTTGTTGTGGCGCGCATTGTGTTTTAGTCCCTAATCCCCTTTTTACTACTATTTTACCCCTTTAACTTCATTTTGATTTCGATTTGGTCTCTTTATTATTATTATTATTATTATTATTATTATTATTATTATTATTATTATTATTATTATTATTATTATTTTATATTATTATATATTATTGTTATATTGTTATTATATTATTACATTAGTATATTGTATATATTTTTTATTCTTACTATTATTACTATGTTACCATCTTTACTATTATGTTATTATTAGATTATTATTATCACTACTATATTATATTAGTATATTGTATATATTTTCTATATTACTATTATTATTACTATGTCATTTTAGCATTTACTGTCACTATTACTATATTATCTTGTATATATTTTACATTATTATCGTTACTATTATTATTATTGCACCATTATTTGTATATACTAATTTCATTATCGCTATTATTATTATATTCGTACTCGTATGTTGTATATATCGCGTATTACTGCTAATATTATTATTATATTATTTACCACATCTATATTAATACGTATTATTATTATTATTATTATTATTATTATTATTATTATTATTATTGTTACTATATTTAGATTACTATTTATTGTACATATTCTGGTATTATTATTACTGTTATCTTATCATTATTTTTTATTACTACACTATTATTATGGTGTTATTATTATTTCTATTATCATCCTATGACTTGTATATATATACTTATCATTATTACTCTAGTATTATTATTTCTGCTATGTTCTTTTCCATTCATTTTACTTTTCACTTTCATTATTGTTATTCATGTTGATGCACTTATTTCTATGTTGTCGTGTACGTCAGTATTTTTACATTCTATCACAAACTTTGTCATGTCAATTTTGCTCGATATCAAACGGTTCCTTTTTGTAAAAAACAATATTCCTTGTTTAAAAACTCGGAAAACGTGCTCTAAAGTATTGGGTAGCGTTTTTTTGTTTCTATTAAATAACTGAACATTCTTTCAAACAAACACATTTTTAACAAAAAGCTTATTCTCAAGAACTCGAAATGTCGTGTCCTAAAGCATTGGATGCGATGATTTGTTATTCTGAAATAAGATTCTCTAAACCGAGGCAATGTTCTGTGTTTAGAAGCACGAGAGATTGTTCCCTAAAGTATTGGGTTGCAATTTTCTTGTTTAATCTAAATATCCGAATATCCTTTCGAACAAGTATATTTCTTACCAAAAAAGGCTTATTTTTGGAACTCAAAATGTCATCTCCTAAAGTATTGGACGTGGTATTTGGTTATTCCGAAGTAAGGTTTTCTAAAAGCAAGGCAACATTCTGTATTTAGAAGTTCGAGAAAACGTGCCCTAAAGTATTGGGTTCGCTATTCTCTCGTCCATTTTCAAATAATAGAATGTCCCTTAAAGTAAATTTATAAATAAAAAGGGGAAGTTTAGCCTCGATGGTCAAATGGGTGTCCTAAAGTATTGGATACAACATTTTGCCTCGAGACGGAATAGCTCCTTGGCATACATCTTCGATTTCTTTTAAAACTATCAGTTGACATCATTATAAAAAGGGATCATTTTAATTCTTTCAAATTTTCAAATTTTCGACATCAAGACATTAGATAATCAATTAGGTACCAATTTTTGGGCGTATCGAGGGTGCTAACCCTTCCTCGTGCGTAACTGACTCCCGAACCTATTTCTTTAAACTTCGTAGACTAAAGTCGTTGTTTTAATAAATTAAATGGTTTATTTAAAACAACTACTTTTCAAGGTGACCCAATCACACCTCAACAAAAAAAGATTGGTGGCGACTCCCACGTTTCATCATTTTCAAAACCCAAGTTCGATTCACACCCTATTCGAAAGCCGAGGGGTGGTTTCGACAGCGACAATAGGGGTTTTAATTAGAAAGAGATTTCAATTAATCAACCTAGAGTCAGTTGTTTTTACTCTCGAAAGAGATATTAACATAATTTAGGGATTTCTACGGATCAAGGCATAAGTGAATAAATCGTTTAATTTAGATTCAGAATAATAAGTGAAGTCTAGGTGGATTCTTTCCTGGGTATTGTCTATCTCATTGGTTTAATTCGATTATTTTCCTAATTTATTCTCTGTCGATTTCTTAGTAGTTAGTTTAGTTTAATTAATTTTAGATTAAAAATAATTCTTTCAATTTATCAGCTAGATAATAGAAAAATAGTAAGTACTAATACTTTTAGTCATCGTGGATACGATATTCCTGATTCACCATAACTATACTATTATTCGATAAGTGCGCTTGCTTTTGTCGTAATTTTAATTAATTTAGTAACCATCAAATTTATACAAAATATAAGTTCATATTTTTTTTTAGAAATTTATACATATAATATTATTATCATACATGAACTCAGCTCCATCCATAAGCGAAACCTTCTCAATATTTTTTATCTAGAATTTCCTTTCTCTTTAAAATTCCATAGGAAAATTCTATGGAAACATCCTCAGTAGACTTTCGTTTACTTTATTCTGTTATTTCTTTACCTAATAATAATAACAATTTACTTTACATTTTATTTAAAAAAGAAAAGGAAAAAAGTATAAAGTCTTATATAATTGTTTACTTTGGCTGAAGCTGTAAAGTGACTTTAACAAATTAAATAAATAAAATAATAATAATTAGGGACATAGCTAGAATGCTGCCAGCGGTCTCAATTTCTTAAAATTAAAATATTTTTAAATTAATAAATGTAAAATTATATTTTGATCATTCTTTTAAATAATAAAAAATAATTTAATTTTTTAAAAATTAGAAATATATAAATTATATATTTTTATTCTCATAAATATTATAATTTAATTTTGGTCCACTATTTTTTTTTTTGGTTTAGCTCTTTATAATAATAATTATGTAAAAAAAGTCTTAGGTTTTAGCCAGGAAATTCCACGCGGCGAAAAAATTATAAAGTCCCAAAACTCTGCGAACTAGCACTACTTTCCAACTAAAATCTACGCGTTCAGTTTGTTGACCACCATTCACACGTGTCTTTCATCTAACTGTTAATATCCCTTCTAGTTCAAGATGACAGCAAAATAATCCAAACCTGTGGGGTTTCAGTTTGACCTAATAAGAATAGGTTTTTACTTTGAAACTCGGGTTTATTATTTGATTAGATTGAGAATCGATTAGTATATTTAGCTTAGGTATAAGAATTAAATCAATAATTAATTAAAGAGTTTGAAATCAATAACAATTTGACTGTTAAATCGATTTTATATATTTGATCAATAATCGAATCGATTAAATAAAAAATTAATAATTCGATTAACTTCATCACTAATTCGATTATTAAAAGATTACTTAAAAGTAAGGGCAGGACAGGCAGATTTACACTTAAAAGTTGAGTTGGGATCCTGCACGATCTTGTTTTGAAACTTTTTTCAAGAACTCCTCTTTTGACTTTAGAGTTTATAATTTTTTTTATGCTTCTTTTTACTAAATATTCTAATTTTTATAAAATTTATTCTATTTAATATTTTAAAATATAATATAATATTTTGTGAGATGGTTATTTTTTTTAACTATAAGGTAAAAATAGAATTAAATATTACAAAATACAAATTAAACATAACATATTTTAAATTATAATAATTCTGCATAGGACCTGAAATTTAAACTTGATATAAATTTCACCCATAATTTTTGGAGGACCGAATTTAAAGACGAAACACTCAAAATTTCAAAACCTCATCTTTTACCAATAATATTACTTCATTGACTTTTAAAAAAAAATTTAAAGTTGAATTCAAATGTTAAAATTTTAAAATAAAATAAAATTTGCAACGAAAATAAGAATAAAATATATAAATCGGATTGTATGTCACGCGGCCCCATTGCTATTAGACTACTCGCTCTACTTACAGAGTACTTGCCTATAAATATTAGAGCAAAAATAAAAACAGGGTCTGAAAAAAACAGAGTAAGTGAAAAACAGGGGCGACCAGAAAAATATTAAGAACACAAGACAAAAGAAAATAGCAAATAACATGGGAAGAAGATTGAACACAATGTTTCTTGTAACTGTCGCCATTGCAGCTTTGCTACAAAGCTCGTTAGCACAAAGGGATTACGTTGTTGGGGATGCTTTAGGTTGGGTTATTCCACCAGGTCCCTCTGTTTACACCACTTGGGCCGCCAACAAGACTTTCACAGCCGGCGACACTCTCGGTAAAGTCACTTTTTTCCTCTCTAAAAAAAAATGATTTTAAGCTATCAAAAGGCTGAAATAAATGATGGGTTTTTTGTGTGTGATTTTTGGGCAGTTTTTAATTTCCTTAATGGATCGCACGATGTGGCGAAGGTGACGAAGGCTAATTTCGATTCTTGTAATGGTGGGAACGCGCTTCTTTTACTTACGAATAGCCCTGCCAATGTTACACTCAATGAGACCGGGAGTCATTATTTTATCTGTGGGTTTTCCGGCCATTGTAGTGCTGGGCAAAAACTGGCGGTAAATGTTAGTGCTGCGGGTTCGTCTCCGGCTCCTCAGCCGTCAGCCGCTCCCCCTCGGGGTTCTTCTCCGGCTCCTTTGCCTTCTTCACCTTCTCCGGCGCCTGTCTCGGGGCCAACTCGTTCTCCGACTACTTACACTGTTGGAGATAACTTGGGTTGGACTGTTCCTACAAGTGGTGCTTCAATGTACCAAACATGGGCTAATGGCAAAAACTTCATGGTTGGGGACATTTTAGGTAAGGATTTTAGAGTTACTATTGGGTTTCGGATTTGAGTTTTGTGTATAGATAGAATAGAACTTGTTTTCCTTTAAGTCCTAGTCAAGGTTTCTGCAATTAGATTAGACAATCGATTGGTATTTTAGTTTGTTGAAAGAAGTTTTAACCCACAAATTAGTACTAATCAATTAAACTAAACTAGTCAAACTGGACCAATTGGTGGTCTCATCGGTCACCACTGGTCCGGTTATAGAATCATTGAATTTAGTCGAAATCCGGCAAGACTTTTGATCTTGAACAAAACAACTGAAATTGCATGTCCTTTTTGAGCAATTAATCCATTTTAATCTCAATTTTGCAGTTTTCAATTATGTCACTGGAACACACGACGTAGCCGAGGTTACAAGAGCAGCTTATCAACCATGTAATACAAGCAACCTACTTTCAAACTTCACCACCGGTCCGACAAGAATCACTCTTCGAACCGCCGGCGAGCATTTCTATATCTGCGCCGTCCCCGGTCATTGCGCCGCCGGTCAAAAACTGGCCATCAACGTCACTGGTAGCTCAACAGCAACCCCACCGTCATCTTCCTCCCCTTCACCTTCACCTTCACCTTCAACTTCACCTTCACCGTCACCATCACCATCACCATCGACGGCAACACCACCATCCTCTTCCTCACCATCACCTTCAACGGCGACACCCCCTTCCTCCACAGCCACTCCCACTAACCCTTCGTCGCCATCTCCCGCTGGAGATAATAACAACACCCCATCGACGCCGGGCAACTCGGCAACATCTTTGAGTGTTGCAGGTCTCACAGCTACTTTGCCGTGTCTCATTGTAGCTTTCTTAATGTGATTAAAAAACTAGGATTAGTGTCAAACTGAGGGCATTCATTGTTCTTTGCCATATAAATTTTAGGTTTGAGATTTTTTATTTGCAATAAAAATTTGTATGTGTCACAATTACATAAATTTTTAAGATTTCGAAACTATAATCTTACTATTTAATTAATTGTTTATTGATTCTTATTATCGATTTTTTATTAATTTTATTATCACAAATACGATATATTCACAAATATAAATATATGTCGAAGTAATCATAACATAAAATCAAATCATCATAAAACATAACAAATAAAAAAAATAAAAAAAAAACTCAAATAAACAAAGTTAAAATCCACACATCACAATTACGATATCTCGTCGGGTTTTAAATAAGAAGAAAATAGCCGATAGGTCCTTTTCCTAGCATTTATGGTGTAAGATTAGTTACGTTTTAGGTTACCCAAAACCTTTAGAAATTATATGGTCTAAGATTAGTTAAATTCTTTTATATGCTGTTTAATATATTTAGGGTTTTTTTGGTGTATATTTTATTTGTCATAATTAATGTATTTGTATATAAATTTTAAGATATTCATATATCACTATAAATAACAAATTCGAGAATTTTGACCCCAAAAAGAGAAAATAACAAAAAAGAGGAATTAAAAAGAGAAAATAACTTTTCGATAACGTAATAAAATTTATGCCGTGATTAAAGGGGTCAACCCCAAGATTACGTGAGTTTAATTACTTGATTTGCACGCTATTAAAATTTTAAATTAATTTCTTTCCAGCTTTGATTTTAATTACCTTTTCTATATAACTCACTCAGAATATTTAATACACGATTAAATAATAATTAATTATAAATATATATATTACAACCTTAAAATCTAAATTCGAGACTCTAAATACTAAGCTCTCAAATCTAATATACTAAATTTGAGAGTTATTAATATTTATTTATAATAGTTATGATTAATGTTTAGTTATGTTTAAATAAAAATGTTAATATTTCTTTACAAATTCTTCATATTATTTGTTTAATTTAATAATGACGTATCGTGTTATTATTCATTAAAGGTGCATAATATTTATGCATCGTCATTGTGTTCTTAAAAATTAACATGTAAAACAATGACTTAATTATTTGATATTTATTAAAAAGATAAAAGATACCAAAAATAATAAGAAATTTATTAAATACAAATCATAATGAATATTGTGAAAATATGAAAGTTTCTTTATAGTTTTAGTATTTAATGACATGATCTATCACAAATTGCAAAATTTAAAACAAATTAAAATATATTATTTTATAAATTTAATATTTTATTTTATGATATTTTAATTTTTATATATATTTTTACAAAATTTATTATACTTATAACTCATTGTATTTTTAAATTTTTTTTATAATATTATTCTTCATTTAAAATTAATTTTTTATTAAAAAATACTTATAAAAGATTAAGCAATTAAATGAAAATGTAATTACTAGACGTATTTGGTTGACGAAGTATAATTACATCGGAATTCCTTATGTCATGTTTGGTGGTATAAATTGTGTTACACAATTATATAATTTATATTTTCAAAAAACATTAATTGCTAAAAAAATTATTAGTATGATAAAAATAATTTCTAACAAGTAATAAAAATTAAAATAAAATCATCATATGTATTATGTTAATCTAAAAAAGTAATTGATAACACGATTACTAATTATAATTGTAAGAAAAATAAACATAATATGCAAATTTATCTAATTATTCTAATGCATATTTGTTAGGTTATTCTCTATTTAATATTTAATATATGTTCTTTATCATCATTTGTTGGTCCTTGACCTGAAACACCCCATACCCGGCCCACGAGCCTGAACCGGATCTGGTATGTTCCTTAAATAAATCGGTTTTCAATGTTCTAAATGACTTAGAGAAAATTTGTGTAATTTAAAAAAAAAATTGTTTTGGGTTGGGCTTAATTTGAAACCTATTTAATAAATTCTGGAAATCCAACTTAAATAAGGTGACAAAATAATTTTTGGGTTTATTATTTTAAAAGAAATAAATTTACTTATCTTTAATCAAACATAAATTGTATCATATTCAAATAAAAATAAACAGAAATAAAGAAAATCCAACTGGGCCTTATGGCCTTATTACATCATTCAAACCCAAAATAAAGTTTTAAAGTACTAAAATTTCATAAAGTCCAAATTCCAAATAATTTCTTCAAGCGATGCATGGCCACCTTTAGCTCCTGCCGACCCGGTCCATTACTGCTCATCACCTGAAAAATAATTCCCCAACGGGGTGAGTCAACAGACTCAATGTGTACATAGTACTAATTTCCAACAAATCAGGCATACAAGTCATATCAATATCATGTTTATACAAAAATAAAGGATGATGCAACCCAAACCCAAACCTATTTGTCCATCCGCTACACACCACCCATACCAACCTGTACACCGCGGGGACTACTAAGTCGACCCTCCATCCGCTACACACCATCGAAGGCAGTCGCTGCAGTCGACGTGCTCATCGCCCACTTATGTTGTGTCATTAGACACTGTATTCACTGGATGTAACCGAAGTTACCACTTTTCACTTTATGTGACCGTAGTCACCACTTTACGTTGGTGAGACCGTAGTCATCACCTTCACTTTCTTCCTCCACAAATATCCCGAATGCCCCAATTATTTCATAACATATTTCACATACTTAATTTTCATTCATGTTACTAATCACAGGTTCAAAATATATCACATTCACAATCCTATCAAAAGTAGGAAACGTACCTGGGTACTCCTTACCACATTTGTGGTGCTTAGCCACATTCACATACTGTTACATATTTATATATTTAATGATTGCCATGCAATTTATTGAAAGTTAGTAAGAGTACACACCTGATTCGCTTATTGGATTCCTTGAAATCCCGAGGAGCGATCTTCCGATCTAGATCTTTAACTCCTATATTCAGCCATAGCATATAATAATCTATTTGGCTTAAAGAAAACCAAAACCTAGTAGGATTTGTGTTACTAATACTCACCTTGTTTGCCGATTTGGATGATTGTAAATCAAATCCCAAAATTGCTAGTATCCCTTTTCCTTGGAATCGGCTAACACTAATTCATGTAACCATGTGAGTTTTCGGCTTTTGAAATAATGAAAAATAATTCCAAATACCAAAATTAAGCCTTGGCCGAATATCACTTACTATACAAATTCCAAATCTGAAGAGGATTCCCTGCCCTATATGTCTGTCGAAATCTTCATGTTAGATCTCATCTAACATATACATCATAACCTTTAATCAAATAAATTTATCTTACCTTAGATCCTTAATCCTTGTATTCGACAGTTGAAGAAAACCCTTTTGATGTTGTAGTTGATTGCTCCTTTACTTAGAATCAACAAAGATTCGGCTTTGACAGTAGAAACAGAGAAGAAAATAGAAGAAAAAGAGAGGGGTTTTTGCTTAATGAAAATTCGGCAGAGAGGGGTTTTGCCTAGGGAGAATTTCGGCAGAGAGGAAGAGGGAGCAAATGTTGATGAGTAGCCCTCCTGTCCTCCTTTTATAGCCAAAGTTATCAGCCTAGGAGTCCTTTACTTGGCCACCACTCCTCTTTTTGATAATATTATCTCTTTTATTTAAAAGATAAAAGCCTTTAATCCATCAATTATCTCCTCAATTATCTCATTAGAAAATAATCCTTTATTTATCTCTTATTATTCACATATTTATGTGAATAAAACTCCTTTATTTATCTCTTATTATTCACATATTTATGTGAATAAAACTCCTTTATTTATCTCTCATTATTCACATATTTATGTGAATAAAACTCCTTTATTTATCTCTTATTATTCACATATTTATGTGAATAAAACTCCTTTATTTCTCTCTTATTATTCACATATTTATGTGAATAAAACTCCTTTATTTATCTCTTATTATTCACATATTTATGTGAATAAAACTCCTTTATTTATCTCTTATTATTCACATATTTATGTGAATAAAACTCCTTTATTTATCTCTTATTATTCACATATTTATGTGAATAAAACTCCTTTATTTCTCTTACATATCCAAGTTTCCTAAATGTTCACTTTACATTTTTTGAATCATTTCCTTACATTTCCAGGTTTCCAAAAATGTTCATGTCCATGTCCATGCATTTCCAGGTTTCCAAAAATGTTCACTTTCCTCTTTTAAACTTAACATTTCCATACATTTTCAGGACATTTCCCTACATTTCCAAGACAAGACATTTCTTTACATTTCCTTACATTTCCTTGCATTTCCTTACATTTCCTTACATTTCCATACATTTCCATACATTTCCTTACATTTCCTTACATTTCCATACATTTCCTTAATTCTAGAATTCACATAACACATTCATACATAATTCATAAAACATGCCATTTTACCACACGGTTCCTTGTGTCATGCTTCACACGGAGTTTCTTTTCAAGCCTCATTTACCTAGCTCCCCTTTTTACTTAGAAACCAATAATTTTTCTAAGCTTTCTCTTCCATCCTAGAATTTTAAAAACCCTTAATACACTTCCAAACATTGCCAAAACCTACTAACTCATGAATTATGCACAAACGCATAACCCCTAATCTAGGATGTTACATGACCAAATTCATCATCATCTGAATTTGAATCTACTTCATTAAGATTATCAAGATCTATTTCTTCCATGTACTCTACGAAGTATGAATCATTTTAATTTCACCTATGATTGAAGTTATGAAATATACAACATGCTAGTACAATCGAATTTTGTTTTTTTTTTATGTTATATTAAGGTGTTGTTAATACAAGAAATATTTTTTTTATAACAACAAATATATTCTCAACCACATTTTGAAACCTTTAATGTCTAAAATTAAAGAATTTGCGAGTTGTCTATGGAATTTGTGTCTGACGTCATTTTCTCAAATAATATTATACCTTACGATATGGTGTAAGAATACTTTTTCTATTTGTATAATTAACAACTACCTAATAATATTTGAGTTTACAATCTGAATAGTCTATAGTTTTAATTATATAAACATAATTTTGAGAAAAAAACTTATACCAGGTTTTATCTCTTTTTATAATACGTAAATTAAGTAAAAAATAGAATAAAATTTATAATATGTAATAATTTATATATAAATTGTCCAAAATTTTCATAACACTCCGTATAAATAATATAATTTTTTGCCACAATTTAAAAAGTTACTTTTTATAAATAAGTTAAGATAAAAAGAAAAGTACAACATTTTTTGAATAAATATATTATTTTTATGATACATAACATTTGAACTTAGTTATAACTTTTTAAAATTAAATATATTATAACACTTTTACAATATGTAAATAATTCTTATAATAAATTGGTACGATAATTTTAGAAAGATTTTAGGATTTAAATAATATAATTTTTGTCATAACTTTATAAAATTATTTTTGTAATATAATTTTTAAAAATTTATAATATATATATATATATATATTTGTCTTAACAAAATCGAATTTAGGTGAAATTATCTGCATACTTCTCTTGAGAATTGAAAAGTGTAATTGAAGTGCTCCAATTACGCCCAGATCAATGAGACCCACTAATTATAATAATTATCCAAACATGCCACCATTATATAATTACAAGCAATTAGCCCGAAATACTTTGCCACCCTTGTGTAATTACAAACAATTTTCCCCAAATTCAATTACTAGATGGATTTCCAAACACTCACTAAATGTACATACTCTCGTGCATTTTTCATTTAAAATTACTAAATTCAAATAATAAAAAAAGGTCAGTTTTCAGGAACGACACCAGCTCAGCTTCCATAAGTGAAAAGATTTACCTATGATAATCCCATTGTCAAAAAGATTTTAAAGTTCAACTCAATTACACTCATAAATCTTAATCAACATAGAAGAGTAGAATATCGTTTCATCTCCAACGATCTCCGCTTTTTCCGTTTTTATCTGCCTATCGAGTTCCCAGATTCAGATGACACACGGCCATGGCGGACTTTCTTCATTGCTAGTCACTGTTGCATTGCTTTCTTCGAAAAATGCCCATACCAGATCAAACCTGAACTAGTGGAAGTTGAACTAATGGAAGCTTTGTCAATGGTTTTATTTAACCAAAATTTGCAAGTCTAGTTTCAATTGTGTTCACAACATTGTAGCATCACGAGGATGTTGGGCATAACCTTAAACACCATTGTAGCAACCCAATTTTGCCCGGCCCATCATATACCCAAAAAAATAAAATAAATAAAAGTCCATTTACAAAATATGCTAGCCCAAATTACAAGCTCAAATATAAACAAAACTCTAAAGGAGCAAATAACCCAAAGCCTACAACCTAAACTCTTTCAGAAAACTAAAAAAAAAACATTAAGACCCTTTGAGCCGCCGCTCCTTGCCACGTCAGCGGGCACTTCACCCCAAGATACCGTGCTCCGAGGTATGCCGCTCTGCCATTGTTTCATCGAAATGGCTAAGGAGCGACTCCCATCATCACCGTTGACCCCCAAACACCTGCAAAGAAAAGACACAGAGATCAGAAAGTAGAAAAATAAAGGATTTTGTAATATATGGCTATAAAAGCCATAACAATGGCATGTAAACTTTACACAGAAAATACGAAGAACAAAAAAAAAAAATTAAGAAGAAAAACAAAGGTGATTCTTTTATTTTTGTTTTGAAAAAATAATAAAGAAAAAGATAAAAAAATCTTTTTTTTACCTGAGTCGTTTCACCTCCCTTCGTCGTCGGAGGTCTTCTCCGGCATCGAAAACCCTAAAACCCTTTAGGGTTTGGCCTGGGCTTCGACAGAATAAGGTGTGAAAGGCGCGTCAGCTAGATGAAAGGGCTGAAAGTTCCCTTTTTTGTGGACGGAGAGCTTTGCCTTAAGATCTGGCCAAAAAGGCTCTTTTTTGTGTAACTCCAGCCACCGGAGGCGATGGTCGCCAATGAATGGTGGCCACAACGAGCTTCCGACGGCTCCGTGGCCAGACCCTGGGTGTGTTTCAAAGAAAAAAAATGAGAAAGAAGAATTTTTTTTAGAAAAACACAGCTGAAATGATTTTTTTTTGAAATTTTTAACTTATATAGGGCCTCGGTACGACGTCGTTTTGGTCTGGCTTCAGAAGCCCCAAAACGGCGTCGTTTTGAAGCTGGACTCGATTGCCTAACCCGAATCGCATAAGATTCTCGTGTTTTTATATGGGGGTCTATTTATTTCCCTAGTCCTTCTGCTTTTTAATTACTTTTCAATGCAGTCCTTTTTCTTTTTTAAAATTTATACCATGTGATTTTGGATTTTTTCATTTTGGTCCCTCTTAGGGGGTCTGGGAATAATTTCCCATTTGATCCCTTATTCAGCTTTATTTATTTATTTTATTACAATTTATGCTCTTAATATCATTTAAATTTCGATTTATTCCTTTATTTATTTAATTTCAACCTTTTATTTATTACTTCTTTACATTTTTTTATATATTTAAAAATTTATATTGTTTATATTTCCTTTTATTTGTGCATTTTTTTACTTGTATTGTTATTATTATTAGTATTGTTATCGTTCATGTTACTAGATCGCTATGTAACTCGATATATCAAAGACGAAACATGAAGGATGAAATACAATGAAGGGATCGTTAATTTAAACTAAATTATCAACTTTCGACAAAAAGACCAAAAAGTAATCAACTCACGGCTTAACTCTCTTATTTTATCCCCAGTAGAGTCGCCAAGCTGTCAAAATCTATTTTTGAAAGCCGACTTCTATTTTAAAAAACAAAAATAAAGTCGCCACCAATCATTTTTATGATGTGTGATCGAATCACTTCGTAATTTAATCATTTTAATAAAAAGTTTGATTTACTAATATAATGATTTTTAATCTATAAAATACAAGAAATAGGTTCAGGAGTCGATTACGCATGAAAAAAGATTAGCACCCTCGTGACACCCAAAATTGATACCTAGTTGATTACTTGATGTCTTAGTGTAGAGAACTAAAAATTTGAAGAAAATTTAAAACACGATCCCTTTTTGTATTAAGACATTACTCAACTAAATTAAACTTAATAGAAAAAGCCTTATTTTGAGCAAATCGAGAAGAAGGATCATGCCCCGTGAGTTAAGACATGATGCCTCTAATTCTCGAAAACCAGAATAATCGTCGTTTGATCGTTACCTAATTTCTTTTTTTTTTGTTATTTTAAATAAGATATTCAATTACTTCGGTTTTAGGAAGATGCCATACTCCTTAAGTTAGAAGCACAACTCCTCGGATTCCAAAAATAATGAACATTGCCTCGATTTTAAGTATTTTCTATTCGTTAAATAAAACGAAGGTAAATTTTTAAATTATACATATTTAATTTATTTAGGCATGGTGTAAAAACAGATAAATAGATTTTAACATGATAGCATAGTGATTAGCAAAATAAGGTAAAATGGTAGTGTAAATAGAATGAAATGATAATATCAGAATGATAAAATAAATAAATAAACGGAATAAAAAAAATAACGAAGCCATGCTCGTGAATTATAATAAGCAACTATAACGATAATAAAAATACACCTATTTATAATAATAATAGCGGTAATCATGTAATGGTTATCGTCATAATATTAACATGAACGATAAAAAAAAAATTACTAATAACAATATGGGTAAATAATGCACAAATAAAAGGAAATATAAACAATATAAATTTTTAAATATATAAGAAAAGGTAAAGAAGTAATAAATAAATAACAAAAAACAGTTCATAAAAGGTTGAAATTAAATAAATAAAGGACTGAATCGAAATTTAAATGGAATCAAGAGCATAAATTGCAATAAAATAAATAAATAAACTAATAGAGCAGAATAATGGACTAAAACCGAACGCGCAAAAAGGAGTAGGGATCAAATGGGAAATTATTCCCAGACCCCCTAAACGCATCGTTCCAAGAGGGACCAAAACGAAAAAATCTAAAATCACATGGTATAAATTTTAAAAAAGAAAAAAAGAAACAGGAATGGATTGAAAAGTAATTAAAAAGGGGAAGGACTTGGGAAATAAATAAACCCCCATATAAAAACACGCGGATCCTATGCGATTCGGGTTTGGCAATTAGGTCCCGTTTCAAAACGATACCGTTTTGGGAGTTTTGAAGCCAAGCGAAAACGACGTCGTACCGAGGCCATATATAAGTTAAACATTTCAGAAAAAAAAATCATTTCAGCTGTGTTTTTAAAAAAAAAAATTCTTCTTTCCCATTTTCTTTTCTCTGAAGCATGCAAAGCCATCGAAAGCCCACCGTGACCACCGATCATCGACGACGGCAACTATCGCCTCCATAGCCTAAGTTACACAAAAACGAGCCTTTTCGGCCAGATCTGAAGGCAAAACCCTCCATTCACAAAAAAAAACAAAAAAAAAAGGAAACTTTCGGCCCTTTCACCTAACCGATGTGCCTTTCACACCTTATTCCGTCGAAGCCCAAGCCAAACCCTAAAAGGTTATGGGGTTTTTGATGCTGAAGAAGACCTCCCACAACGAAGAGAGGTGAAATAACTTAAGAAAAAAAAATGATTTTTTATCTTTTTATTTATTATTTTTTCGAAATAAAAAACAAAAATAAAATAATCACCTTTGTTTTTCTTTTTAATGTTTTTTTTTGTTCATATTTTCTATGTAAAGTTTACATGTCATTGTTATGACTTTTATAGCCATATATTACAAAATCCTTTATTTATTTTTTTTCTCTGCCATTTCTACTTTCTGCAGGTATTTGGGGGGTCAACGACGACGATGGGAGTCGCTCCTTAGCCATTTCGATGAAACAATGGCAGAACGGCATATCTCGGGGCGTGGGTGTCTTCGGACAAAGTGCCCGCTGACGTGGCAAGGAGCGGCGGCTCAAAGGGTCTAGGGTTTTTTTTAGTTTTCTGAAAGAGTTTAGGTTGTGGGCTTTGGGTTATTTGGGCCTTTAGGGTTTTGTTTATATTCGGGCTTGTAATTTGGGCTAGCATATTTTGTAAATGGACTTTTATTTATTTTATTTATTTTGGGTTTATGGGTGGGCCAGGCAAAATTAGGTTGAAACCTTCATGTTATTTAACTAAAAAAAATTACAATGCTTAATCTAAGTGCCATACAATTACAACAGTCAATCTCTGTTCAAAACTAATAGGCGGTGGTGACAGTGTAATAAGGTGAAGTAAAAACTGGGATTCACACTAAGGAATGAGATGGCTTACCAACAAGAAGTTTAATGCTTGGTGGAGTCACCCCAGCACAGATATCATGGGAAGAATTGGATTTGGACTTGGACTAAGTTTACAAGTTAAAAAATGGAAAAAGGAGTTGTGACGTACCTTAGCTGAGAAAGTACTGTCAACCACCACCAATTACAGGCACAGCTTC
This sequence comes from Gossypium australe, assembly GCA_005393395.2. NCBI lineage: Eukaryota > Viridiplantae > Streptophyta > Magnoliopsida > Malvales > Malvaceae > Gossypium > Gossypium australe. Next base: position 155,496,575 of record CM016626.1, read on the forward strand.
AGATTCCAAGGGTTCGATGAACATGGATGAATGGTGCTTAGTTAACATTTCCCTTGTCCTGAAAATCAGGACCCAAAATGAAGTAAATCCTCAAAGCAAGTATCCATCTTCGAGGCTTAAAAGACTCTTCGTCATCCTTGGGATAATAACTGAGCCATTCTTCTTGCAAGCCACTCCATAAATTGATTCTTCTTGCGTGTATCAGTACCACCTGAAAACCTTATAAGTGCTAACAAGGTCATTCCTGAGGAACCATGCTATGCCAAGTCATCTAATCTCGGAACTGTATGAAACCACAAAGCTATACACGAGACCATTAGCTCCCATCTGTCTCATCTACCCTGCACCTGTATCTGGTCTCCCTGCTGCAAATTACATCCGTTTCTTACAACACACAGATGCCTCTTGCCATCCCGATCTACAAGTGATTTAGCAAAACTTATCTGCATCACAGAATTGACAAAATGTAATGGAACCTAATGCCAAGAAATAAAAAGTGCCCTCCTTTGGCTAAATAAAGAAACATTCATGTCAACTATTATTTATTAAAACATTTAAGTAATGAGATGTGTCATGAAAATTAAATCAAGTTGAAGGGCGAACTACAACACGAACCTATTGTCTACATACCTGGTCGTTTCTTCAATTATTAGACGAAGGCCCTGGTTGGCAGAAAAAAAAATTATCTTCCGAATCACTTTGAAATATTGCCTTCCGCTTTCCCACTGCTGCCCCTAAATAGTTGCCTTCACTTTCTATAAACAGCTTTCAAGAAATTGGTTCAAAATGGCCATTAACAGTCCCCTCGAGGGAAAAACAGAACTCTTTACTCTTTTGTTGGAAAACCTCATTAACTTTGCCCCCATCACAAGGGCTACTTTGACCAACATCTCCGGTTTCAAATATTGAATCCTTTTCTACTTGTAAACAAGGGTCAGAAAATAGACCCAACCGTAAGGACAAATCACACTCCGCCAGAAATGATTTCTCATTAGTGCGCTTGATATCTTGCAGCCCGGCTCCTTTACCACCAATATCCGAAGAGGAAAAGAGATTCTGTGAGGAACCGTTTAGCCCCAGCTCAGCAAGTGATGTACCAATAGGGCTCCCAACAAATATGGTATCAGACATTATATTTTCGTGAACTGGAGAACCCGTCAGGGGCTGAGTGTTTTGATGGTGAATTCCATGATAAAGGGGATAAACTTGACCAATCGGAGAGGTCTTAGCTTCTATCCTGGTCGACCTGTCACAGTCGTATGGACAATTTTTGGAGAGAAAATGACTCCAACGATGGTTAGTTTGTGAAACCAAAATGTTGGAATTCACATCAGTGGCTATTCTTACAGATTGAACTGGCGGCAACCGAGGACAACTTTCCTCACTACCTTCATCGAAAATCCTAGGAGCCAAAGAAACATGTTCGGGAGCTCTCGGCGTAAGGTAAGTCATAGGATTACAATGCTGTTGGCTCCTCGAATATCTCACTGGATAGCACCCCAGATTAAGTGCAGCTAAAACAACATATATACACATTACAATCTCTCCGTCCAGATTGTTCTTGAAACTACTCTCGAATTGAAATTTTCATAAAGCTTTTAAGCTAGAGTGTATAAATGAGAAGAGAAAAAAAAACAATGTACCTTCAACACAAGGTGGCAAAAGCTCTCCTGTTTCAGTACTCTCATCTCTACGGATAATCGTGTCGATGGCATCATTAACTCGGTCCCATAACGTTTCAGGGTTCATATATTCATTCTAAAAAGCAATAATTTTATTTATTTTTTAAATCCAGAAAAGTAAATTCAAAATTAAGAACAGAAAATAACCTCAGAATTGGCTTTGGAATACATAATCTCCTCAGCTTTAACGATGACAATAAGTATTTTATCTCGCCATTCCTTGTTCTTTTTAGTAGCTGAGCTATGGGTTTGAATAGCTAGCCTAAAATCAAACACATGGAGTGCAAAGGAATTAAAAACCCAAAATAGATAAACACGAAAAGGTGCAGAAAATGAAAGGAAATTGATGAAAATGAAAGAAGAACACCCAGAAACCTTAAAATCTGCTGAACCATGGAACCTCTTATGAGTTGATATGTTTCGCTATGCCAAGCTCTTTTTACACACTCGTAAGGTCTAGGACCTGGCCTTGGCATCTTTTTCTGTACTTCTTTAATGGAGAAACACGAAGAAAAAAAAGTAGAGCTGTATGAATAGATAGAGAACCAGGGGAGGGGGAGATGTTCAAGGTTTTAACAGTGAGAGGGTACTCTGTTACATGAGGAGGTTGATTTATGATGTGATTTGTTCTTTTTCCCTTCTTTATCACTTATCACTTTGCAATCCAACCAGTTGGGTTTGTTGAATTGGTTCGGTTGGACTCGAATATATATATATATATCGATCTAAACATAAGAATTGAATTGACATTTTAAGTCAATTATTCGAAACCGGTAAAAAGTTGAAAATTGAAAAAAAAACTAGGCTTGTTTTATAATTTTATAATTATTTATTTAATTATTGTTAGATTTAAAACTAAAAGTCAGTTTTCATTTAAGCCATTGACTTATTACTATCGTTGTTGTATAGCCATTCCTATTCGCACCGGCTACACAGACCAAAAGCTCTAATTTCCTTTCTCATTTACAGTTTAATTTTTGTTTTCAGAAACAATTTTTAACGTTATGAATCTATTAACCAAAATCTAAACAACTTTCTTTTTTTATCTTCAACACATATTGTTCGACCAACTTGGATCTAATGTATATTTTCTACTCATCGATGGGTACTAATCCACTGTACTAATCATTGAATCGTCACTTGGAGTTCACTACAATAACTTAAATAAAGACTTTAGAATAGTTTAGTGACTTAAGTGAAAACTTTTAAATAGTTCAATAACCATTTTGTAACTTTTTGAAGAGTGACCAAAACGCAAACTTACTAGTAGTTTAGTGACCTTTTGTGTAGTTTACCCTTAAATCTATTAGGTCACATTTTGATTAATCACATGCCATGCATAAGTTGTAGATTGAGTCATTATTCTCCAATTTTTATCATTTTTAATTCTTTCACCTTTCGAATTTTGAAATTTTAGTTTTGGCCCATAAATCAAAACAATAATCGTTGAATCGTTAACTAAAATAAAATGATTTTCTTTAAGTACTACATGGAAGTACAAAGCTAATATGATATACAATCTGGTAATATATTTGTTGCATAATATTTTAGAAATAACATAATTTAACAAACTATTATCAGAAATTTCAAATTTTGAAAAGTAGAAAGAATAAAATGATCAAATTAAGGTATATGAACTTAATTCGCAACCTACTCATAGTACTTTGATTAATAGCATAATTTGACCAATAATTTATTTATTATCAACATTGGTGAGTCGAGTAGTGAGGAACTCAATACCCCTTAAGCAAAGTTTCGAATTCAAGTCTTGCTGATGAAGAATTTTGCCCTAATTTAAGAGTCGAGTGATGAAAAGTTAGATGCCCTTTAAATTTTACCATCATCTAAATAAAAATTATAAAAATAGTTAAAACATTATGAGAAGTTTATAAAAGTTTGAAAAAAATAATTAAAATATAAAATTAAAAGAGAGACATAATACCATTTTACGTTTTTATATTACATATACAAATAATATATTTATTGAATATAAAATAAATTAATATATTAATTTTTTAAATGTGTATAACTGAATCAAAATTAATGTTTCGTGTATACATTTGAATCATAATCAAAATTTCATGTATATAATTACACCAAATCAAAGTTTATGTATAGTTTTAATATTTATCCCTTTACATTAATATAAAACACACAAAAAAATTAAATTATTGGATTTTATGGTGCAAAAGACTAAATTAAAGTTTTTGTAGAATTTTTTACCGAAATAATATAAAAACAAAAAAAGAAGCAATTACCCATTTAAAGTTTGATGTCGCCACACTATCAGGTTGCACCTTAAAGGTTTTTTTTTTTAGCTGTCAATCAAAACGGGAAATTTATATATCAAGTCCCTGAATATTTTATGTCATCACATTTTATTCTGGTGCTGCCAATTTATCAGGCAACGTTGTTAGAACACTGTAACAAATACCTTTTTCGTAATTAATCTGTTTTCCATACCTTTTTCGTAATTAATTATTTTTTTATATTATTTGAGTAAAAAACCTTTAAAAAATCTACATAAATATTATAATTACTTTTTATTGTATAAGCATAAAAATTTGTCATTTTAAGTTATTATATATATAAAAAAGAGTTTGGGGGGTTGGTTGTGAAAAGGAAAAGTGTTGGGTTTTTTTTAAATAATATAAAAAGTAAAGTATTGAAATAATTGGCACATCAATTTTCCAAAGTCCTTTAAATAAATAAAATTGACTTTCTATCCTCCTCCTTTCATATTCAATCTTCTCTTCTGTTGCTTTAATAATATATTTGCTTGTTACAATTAAATTTGAAATCGAGTTGGGTTTAACGGGTAAAATCATATAAACACTTATTAATCTTTTAATTTCATTATCATAATAATCATATTTGCAACAAGACACTAGAAGACACTGACCTCCTATTTAGAACCTACTCATTCTTCAGGGCAATCTGGTTAGCCATTCCATGGGTCATACGGATGGACATGCAAGCTCTAACGGACATCCATGCACAGATAACCACCTGGATACAAGAGTACCCCCAACGCAGTGCCAGAACACAATCTAGCAATTCATGGCTGGATCCTCACTCTTTGGCAGATATGGAAACAAATGAATGCAATCTCTTTTTTGGTTCCAATCCGGAAACTAGAATCGAAATTTCAGTATCACTATTACTCAGAAACCCACAACACTCTCTGATCCAATGCTCGACCCTTCTCTACCCTAATAAATACACTGTTCACAATCATAATATCCCTAATATACAACTGTGACACATCAACGTACGGTGCAGTGATCACAATCGAGGAATACATAAATCTCCACAACAAATTGCTCTTAGCCAACTCGATCTTACGAAAACTACATCGGTTATGAATACAACACGGTTGCATTCTACACCACACCCAGAAATGGCAGCCAATCTTTGCGGGCCAAGTTCAGGTCCATTGGAAACTTCAGCCCATCCTCACAGACATCAAGGCGATACGTGCAACCACACATCTCACTCATGAGCAGAGACACCATCCACTCACCCATACAGTGCACAGACTAGCACGACGTGTGACAACATAGCAATTCTTCGAGGATTGGGCACCATAAGATTAAATCGATTGATCAAATTGAATGACTAAAAAATTTATATCGAAACAAAATAATTGAAACAAAATTTTTTATATATTTTTTAGTAATTTATTCATCGGGCATAACAAAGGAAGAATGGATATGAATATGATCTAACCGATTCACGGGAATCTAAAACTTTGGTACATCCATTGAGGTCCTCGAATAGCTAAGTGGATGTAAAACACGTGTCAAATTTCAATTCGTAATAACGGACTTGCGTAAAATTCTAAATGGTGGGTTCTCCAATGTCCAATCATCGGCGTTAACCCTCCACCCCCTTTTTCTTTTTCTAATTTAATTTTATTTTCTCGCCATTTTTGCCTGCTTTAGCCAAGAAAATCAAATTGTTCAATTTCCTGAAATGCTTCAAGAACACCACCACCACCACCATCAACTTCTTTCTATCCAATTTCGATCGATAGGGAGAAACAAAAAGAAATCTTAATCTTCTAAAATTATTTTCATTCCTTTTCTTTTTAAGATTCGAGATCGATCGATTGAATCGGAGTTCTTTTTAGTTTTTTTTTTTAGATTTGAATTTGTATATAAATTTAAAAGGTAGGAGGGGATTGGAGAGGGGAGAACAAAAATTAAAAAGAAGGGCCAAAAGAGCAGGCAATTTGGCTGAAACATGTCTGCAATAGTTTCAGGGAAGAGATCTTTCTTTGAGGAATTGAGTTCGACACCTCCTGCTTCTAAGAGAATCCGTTGCTCTTCTCGTTTTACTTCTTCTTTCTCTCCTTCTTCTTCGCCGCAGTCGCCTCCGTCGTTTTTGATCGATCACTTGATTTCTATTTTTCCTCACATGGATAAGCAGGTACTTTTGCCTTCCTTTTATATGCATATATCATGAAATGGAAAATTATGACAATTTTTATTTATTGGAGATTTCTTTTTTGTTTTTAATTTTCGTTAGTTTATTGTGATAAAACTTTGAAAGCAATAACTTATTTTACTTTTTTATGGTGAAAGAGTTTGGAGCTAGAATCGGAATCTAGTAAAATTTGCGATTTTTCTTGTGAATTTTCTTAATTAATTGATCCAATTCCAGGTTCTAAAATTAAATTTCATGTTATATTTATTTTAGGTAAATGATTTCAAAAAAATATCATAATCTTGTATGAATGAAAATTTTAATCCTATAATGGAAAATGAAACTGAGTTATGTTATGTTTGAGCAGATGAATTTGAAGATTTGGATTTCATTTATATATATATTGTGCGAAAAATATGCATAAATTATGTATAAGTCAGTTGAAATTCAATGATTATATATTTGAAAATTTTAGAAACATCGATTTCAAATTCACTACTAAATAAGCATTTGAGAAATAACTATATTTATATTGTTGTGTGATACTACTTACACTACTTTCTAAATCCACATCCAAGTTCCCAAATACTACTTTAAGAAACTGTATTGAAAACAGATGATTTGATGAAATAATCTATCAATTTATAGGTCCTTGAGAGAGCACTTGAAGAATGTGGAGATGATCTGGATTCAGCCATTAGAAGCTTGAATGAACTTTGTTTAGGATCTGCCGATAGAAATGCAGCTGCTGCTGATAAAACTGGTGTCGAGTTAGAAGGAAATGTTCAAATTCAAACCCGAGGTATGAATGGAAAACCCTTTTGATTCAATCTTTAGGCCCCTTTTTTGTGACTATGAAGCAAAGGAGGTTTAACAGCGTTTTAAATTTTTTGCCAATATATCTTCTTATACGATCATAAACATGTTTAATGTTCGGAACAAACTCATTTAACTAACTACGGAACTAATGGAGCATTGATGGTTGCTTGGCGAGAATAACATTGTTCTGTTTGTAGGTATAACAGCTAATGGAGATGTTCCAACTAAGGAACAAACATCTCCAGAAGCCTTCTCAATGGATGGTTCAGATTGGGTGGAGCTTTTTGTTAGAGAAATGTTGAATGCTTCCAACATCGATGATGCCAGAGCTCGTGCTTCTAGAGCACTGGAGGTTTTCGAGAAGTCCATCCATGCTCCTGCCGGAGCAGAGGTGGCCCAAAACCTTCACCAGGTTGGTGCTTATCATGGCTGTTACAGTTGCTATTAGTTATGTAATATAGGGATTAAATTGCACAAATTGCACAAATTGCTACTTTTGTTGTTTGTAGGAAAATATGATGCTGAAAGAACAACTGGAAACACTAATTCAGGAAAATACTATTCTCAAGCGAGCTGTTGCTGTTCAACATGAGCGCCAGAAAGAATATGAAAATCAAAGTCAAGAATTACAGCATCTGAAGCAAGTAATATCTCAATATCAGGAGCAGTTGAGAACCCTTGAGGTTTGGCTTCATACACCGGAAGCATATATGCATACTATGTTACTCAATTATCAGTTGGAGTGTTGGATACGGATATGTGTTAGATACAAGCATGCTTAATTTTTTGAGTCTTCGGAAGGTCATATCCTTAGGGTTAATGTATTATTTGGGGTTTGAACTTGCAAGTGTTCCCACAATGGGGTTTGAACCTTTTTTTAGTCTAAATTAGTCCTTGATTTTCCTTTAAAAAATAATTTAGTCTCCAATATGAGAACAATCGCCACGTTCAGGACTAATTCAGAGCAAAAAAAGTTCAAACCCTAATGTGGGAACAATTACCAAGTTTAGGCCAAAAAATGGATTAACCCCATATTCTTATAATCAATCTTCGCATATGCATCATATACACAAGTATCAGACACAAATACTTTAGATCTTTCGGTAATCTGATGAAAATTGTTTGATCATCCTCTCCTAACAGATAAACAACTATGCATTGACAGTGCACTTGAAGCAAGCACAGCAAAGTAGTAACATCCCAGGGCGTTTCAACCCTGATGTTTTCTAGTAAGTGTTTTTGCTGATAACTTTGTGTGAAATCTGTGCTTCAATCTTTAGCTATTTTAATTTTAAAGTTTGTATTGTTCTCTTTGCAGAATGGTATAGGCTGCAGTTAAAAGATATGCCTTCAATTTTTTTATAAACAAAAAAAAAAAAAATACATGAATGGTAGTTTGTTTTCCCAATTATATACTTGAAGTGGATATTTGATGGTAAAAAACATTTGTAGGCTTTATATCCATGGAGTTTAACCTTTATATGTGTTTTTTTTTTTGTCACAACCTTTTATTTGTGTTACACATACATTCAATGAATTAAAAATTAGATTCGATTCCATTTGGTTCTAAAAACTCGATCAATGATTATAGGTTCTGATCATATTTATTTTTTTTAACACAATGTCTAGAATTACTCATAGTTGCTTCCCAACCCATAAATAGGAGATAATGCGCTTTAATGCACTCAAGCTGACGTCCTCCTGCATTGGCGATAATGCTCATGTCAATCGAGTTAAGAATTAATCTGACGTAATGATACGGTGACTTATAAAATAATCTTAATAAAAAATTGAAATTAAATTTTTTTGAGTTTTATACTCTTTTTGTCACCATATTGATTGGTTTTCTATCTGTTCATTAGCTTTCACATCTTTTATATGTATCGAATCAGATAAAGTATTGATTTTCAGTTGAAAGAACTTGTTCAAGTGATCGGTTTAATCCAATTTTTTTATATATACAATGCAAATGTAAACCGGTAGGCATTTGCCCAAAAATAGAAAATTGCATTTCAATCCTTTTAAAAATCATTAAATTATAATTTTTTATATGATAAATTTGTACTTTGATCTCCAAAATAGAAGAAAAAATGTTTACCCTTTTTAAAAATGATGAAATCATAAATTAATACATAATAAAATTATATCTTTAACATTTCATAAATTTATAATTCAATTTCAATCTCGATTTTCTAAATTCGAACATGTGTATATATATGGTATAGAAGATATAACTTAAAGTTTGCATTTTGCGTTCATGATCATGCTATCAAGTTTAGGGTGATAATTGAGTTAAACTGAAGTGAACTTATCATGAAAATCATGCTTGAAACTAATTAAGCTCAACCTACATCAAATTTATTTTAAAATATTTTTAGTTCAAGATAATAATTTGTCCAAATAGGGTTTTTATCTATTGAAAAATTTTTATCTATTGAAAAATAAATTCCATCCTCAAACTCAGTTATATGTGATTAACCTCAAATTTAAATTTATATATTTTTTCAATATAGATTGTTAAAGGTATTGTGCTTCTAAATAAATAAATTAATATTTTGTATTTTTGATTTCCGATCCAAAACAATTGATCTAGACTCAAGCTCAAACAAACATAAATCATTCATCGAGCAAATCTAGGCCACAACAACTTACATACACAATGGGCAGACCATGGAGGCGTTTTAAGGAGTTTCCCTCGCAAGAGCACCTATGCTTTTTCTCTCAAAAGCATCCTCTTCTTTTACTGTGCTAAAAACTTTTATAACCTTTCTCTTTATCAAAGCTCAGAAAAACGAATGAGAGATCTAATAATTCTATGTATGTGGGAGAGCCAAACACCAAAATCATTAGATCTAGGCATCTACCCGATCAACCCGAGGCAAAGAATAAAAAGCCAGTAAATATGCACGATAATAGCAAATAGGGCCCTTTTGGACGAGTGTTTATTTTTAGTGTGATGTATTTTGTTTTCTTTTTATCTCACGTTACAGTATCATTATAGTATCTAATTTCACTGCCACTGTTATTTTTACACTAACCGTAAGTAAATACACTGTAACTGGTTTTGATAAGTGTTGTTGGCTGGTGGTAAACACTGGGTCGGGGTCGCAACGAAAGGGGAAAGGGAAGAGGAAAAGGGTTTTTCTTTGCTAGAATGTGAAGAGGAGAAAGATTAGAAAAGGTCTTGCCGAAAATATGAGGAAACAATGAAAATATTTTTCATTAAACCTTTAACAGATAAATAAACGGACCCTAAGTATTAAAAGGTGCTTCAGAGATTAAACTCCAATGCCCTTCTGTTTGCCAATCTACTTGCAAGTAATTTAGTTTGTGTTGTCAAAGAAGAATTTGTAATATTTAAATTTCTAATGAATTAAATTAATTTGATTTGATTTTTTTAATAAAATATAAATCTAAAAATCATAATAAAAACAATGGGAAGTTGAATGATTGTATAATCTTCTATTTCCACTTGCTTTCACTGTAAAAGAGTCACATGTTGCCATTTAATTGGGTAATGTGTCACGTCAATATTTTGTTAGTGTATAACGGAAGATTTTGATGGGAGTGACTAGTTTGAACAATTATTTTATTTAAAGTGATTAAATTGAAAAAAATTAAAGTGATCAAAATATCCTATTTTAGAGTAATCTTGGATGTAATTTACCATTAATATAAACATTTTAAAAATGTAGCAAAAAAAATAAACATTTTAAAAAACAAAAGGTATTGTCAATTGAGGTTTAGCTTGATTGGTATGGGCATTGTTGCCAATACAAAAGGATGTGGGTTCGAGTGTGCTGAAGTGCATTATTCTCTTATTTATCGGTTGGGGATGGGCTATGAGGATGTGGGTTCGAGGACGAATTTTTTTGAGGAAAGGAAGAATGATACATGCACGAATGGAGTAAAATTTATTAGATTATAATCATCAAAATTGTCAATTTTCAAGCTTGAGAAATCAACAAACTTGAGGCGACTTTTTGGATGAGATCCTGACATTTCTGGGTTGAGATGTCTTCATATGTCTTCATGGCGTTTGAAGAAAGTTTAGTTTAAAAACTACTTCTTGTTTAGATTAAATTAGAGTTCTAGTATACTTATTAGAGGTGTGCATGGGCCGGGCCGGGTTCGGGTCGGGCCCAACTAAAAATTTAGGCCCGTTCATTGGGCTCGGGCTGGGCCGGGCCCAAAAAATGGGCATAAAATTTTGCCCAAGCCCCGGCCCATATAAATATACTAAAACCTGAGCCCGGCCCGGCCCGCCCGCATTAATTTTTTATATTATTTTATATAATTTTTAAATATATATAATACATCAAAAATATTAAAAATATCAAAACAAATATTTTTCAACAAATTGAAAATAAATTTTAAAAAATATGTAGACTTAAATAACACTAAAATAGATGCAAATTAACAAGCAAATGCCTCTAAAATAATAACAAAATTAACAAATGTCTTTAAAATAATAACAAAATTAACAATAAAATAAGTTTTATATAATATCTAAACAATAACAACAAAATAATAGAAACATAATAGTAAAATGGTAGCAAAATAAAGAGAAAAACAATGAGAAAATAATATTTAAAAAATAATTTTTTTTTGCCTTTAATGAATTCGGGCCGGGTCCGGCTAGGCCCGGGCCATAAATGCCTTACCCGAGCCCGACCCATTTTTTAAACGGGCCTTATTTTTTTTTCCAAGCCCATTTTTCGGGCCTATATTTTTGCCCAAACCCTCCCACATTTCGGGCGGGCCTTCAGGTCGGGTCGGGCCGCCCAGCCCCATGCACACCTCTAATACTTATTAGAAGTTTTATAAATTTATTTAGCTAGCCTATATTTAGGCCTTTACATTGTACACAATACAGACAATTCATTATTATTCTATTTCTGTTTTGAGTTAATAAATTATCTTTAGGTTTTTCTTTTCAATAATTTCTCTTGAGTTTCTTTAGAAGAGTTTTAACAATCTTTTTAAATTGTGGGGATCATCTTCAAACTTTTTCTTGTTAAGGTTTCTATATTGGAGGGGAAATTAGAGCCACTTGATCGGGGTTGTAGATTCTTTGTGTTTCCAAGGCTTCTTAGGACTTTTACACGCCACGTTCTATCTTTCCATTTATCTTCTTTATTCGCTTCATTAATCTTTGATTTATTATTTTATTTTAGTTATTTATTTTAATTGTTTTATCAAACTTGGATTCAATTTCGTTTCAGGTTGTGTCAAAATCCAAGTTTCTTTCTGAACGTCTAAAGCCCTAAGTCAAATCCGCGACTTTGACAAACTTTATGATCCGTTTCCATATTCATCCATCTCATCCTTTATCATTTTGTGTATTTTTATACATGAAATTTTGATAGTGCATAGATAAATAATTATATTTACCCAATATAAACACAAATTGATGTATTTTTTCTTTAAATGTTTATGATTGAATCAAAAATAAAGTTTCATGTATACATTTGAACCACAATCAAAGTTCTTGTAAAATTTTGAGATTTATATCTAGATAAAATAATGGAGTCACCAACAACTGTTGGCTGTATTTTTTTTTTTTTTGTACAATGATGATTTGAACTTTAGTTATTCTTGGGGGAAGGTGAACATCCGACCAATAAGCTACAATTATTGGGTCTAACGGTAAGGCATGTTACACTTCTAAGAGAAGGAATTGAGTTCGAACATTGAAGACAACATTATTGAGAGAAGTAGCCACGAACCCTGAAAGGATTAGTTTCTATGGATCGTAAAACAAACATGAAAAATATCAAAATTGTCTGATTTTCAGGTACATTATAAATTGGGAGAGGGGATTACATCTATAGGGTTTGAACTTTGAACAATGATCATTCGATGCCAAACAAGGGAATTAACCACTAAACCTTAAACCCTGGTAATATTATGACTTAATTGTAAGATTGGATTCTTAAAGCCCGATAGTTTAATTTATGTGAGTTCTTTCCAGATTTGATTTCAGTTTAAATCTCATGCCTATTGTTGTGGGCTTTGTCTAAATATATTTCAATTTTTTCGGACCGTTTGTGCACTATAATAATTTAGACACGACGCTCTTGAAAAAAGCTTTGAGATCGGTTCCGGATTCCTAAAATCTGATAGTCTTTACCTCCAGTTGAAATGGAGGAGGAAACGGAACAGCAAACAGTACGAGAAGGCGGGTACCGCTCAAGAAACTGGTGTAGCGCCACCACACTTTCCTGGGCGCGCGTCGGTCCGACCGGTGGCCGACCAAGTAGGGATACTTGTAGCGCATGTCGGGTGAAGAAGATGGCTCCATACGGGATACAACAAATGATACGTTATAGAAAGTTAATCAAACATGCAAATCTTCCGTTGTTAATATTCTAAAATGGTTCATAGGTTTCAAAGTATTCTAACTAAGTTCTTAAAGTATTAAAATTGTATTAATTAAGTCATTCAATCAATCTAATCATTAACTTGAACGTTACGAACTAATTTTGATATGACATTAAACATATTTAAAACGCGTAAATTAATTTATAAGCATATATATATTTACCGCAAACCCCAAAATATAAAATCCAAACTATAGCTCCAATTTTTACATATATCTTTACAATTTCATTACTATATATATTTAGAAATTAACCCTAAAGTAAAATAATGGGACGAATTTTGGTTGAAACAATTTGGTAAGATTATAGTACGGCTAAACTGAGGTCCACGTGCATGTTCTGAACACCACGTACCAACTTGGTTATATATATATATATATATATATATATGGTATAATTGTTTATTTGATCCTTAAATTTTATAAAAAAATTATTTTAGTCATCTATTTGATTTTTCGTCTCTTTTAATTTTTAAAATTGTATTATTTACCAAATCACTCAAGATATATAAAAAAAATTAATATTTATTAACTTACTGACGTTGCATAAACATAGATCACCACGTTTTAATCACATTTTAATCATATTTCTCTAATTGCTTTTTTAATGCAAAATATATCTAAAAATTCAAAATCAAATCGAATTAAATTATAATAAATAATCTAAAAAATGGCACCAAACCGGATTATAGTGGTTGAAATGGATTGAAGTTCATAAAATTTATTTAAGCAGTACATTTGTCAGTGAATTCACGTGGTCGGCCGATTCCTTCCCTTCCATGCCATCTACTGCTGCTACAAATATGGTAAGTACCAACATTGGTGCAGCATTTTAAGTTTATCCTTTTAAGTTTTTATTTATTATTTTAAAAAATAAAAATACATTTGTATTTGTATTTGACTGTGGTAAATATTAATTTTATCTTTTGAATTTGGATTAAAATTGATATTCGAATTTAGTTTTCATCACATATTTTAGTATGTTTTTATAAATCTGTTAAAATCGAGATGGTACAAATCAATCATGTTTAGACACGTGATATACATACCACGTCATCACCTATGCACTTGCCATATATAACAACCTTATTTGTCCACGTTATTTAGCTGAATGGAGTTACAAACATGGGCTAATATGTGTGACCAAAACTAATTTAGGTATCAATTTGAAACAAAAAATTATAGGTACTAACTCGAACATTAAATCTATGTTTAAGTGCTAAAAAGTATATTTATCCTAAAAAAGAGATGAATCTTTAAAATATTAAATATAACTTTTTTTTTTTAACTGAATAAATATAAAAGAGTGAAATGTAATAAACTAAAATTAAAATCAAAGTTTGATATATACAATTGCACTAAAATTTAAATCAATATTTTTATATTATATTGGTAAATTTACTTTTTTAGTCCCTTTCAATTTTAATATTGAATAAATTTAGTCTTCATAAGTTACACATTCTATCAAATTGGTCTTAATTTAACAAGTTTAGTCCACAACATTTACACTTTTTTTGTCAATTCAGTCATTGGTTGAACAAATTTAACCCGCAAAATATTACACATTTGCATAATATATAAACATTAACATTGTGATTAATCACTTTTGAAATTGAAAAAGATTAAATTGTTTGAATTTTTTTATCAAAACTTGAGAAAGACTTGAAAATATATTATATTTTGCATAATTAATCAAATTTTAATGTATAGTTTTAAAATTTATCCTAAAAAAACTATAAATATAAAAAATAATTTAAATATGATTATAAGACGAGAAATTACAGAAATACGAAAATGACACTAATATAATATTTTGTCAGTTCTAATTTAAAAGCAGGCCCAGGAATCGGGTGGTTTCAGGATGGGCTAATACAATGGTGGCCATAGACGTTGACTCTGAATAAAATTAAATTCATATCAAAATAAAATAAATAAATAAACCTCATTCTATTTAAAAAAAAAACCCAAAAAACTTTTTTTTTGTAGTTTAGGGTTTATTTATTTATTTTAATTTTATAAAGATATAAAAATTTCAAAAGTGTATAATTTATTTCTCCATTAAAACAATCTTAAATAAGAAAAAAAATCTTAAAAAAAGAAACAAAGAAAAAAATATTTGAATTGATGAAGAGTACATTCATCCTTGAGGTTGGTGGGTTAAATGAAATTTACCATGCTTGGAAATTATGTACATCAATGATGATGTACAAGTGATAATAATAAAAGACATTTATTGGTGCCATAATTTGTCACTTTAGTTTTTATTGTATGCCAAACATTAACACAATACTTACATCACACGGAATTTATATGGTTGGGTGGGGTGGGTGAATTTTCTTTCCTCCGTTTTATATATGAATGGAATAATTTTATTATGGGCTTTGATTTTTTTTTTGACACAATGCTTAGAAAGATAATGCGTTTCAACACACTCAAACTCACAATCTCCTTATATTAGTAACAATGCTCACACTAATTGAACTAAGACTCTGTCGACTTTTATATATGTATATTTGAATATTGGTTTCTCATTATATTCTTTGGTTTCAAATATACGCTTGTAATTCTAAAGTTAATTGCACTAGACATCTTTAAATTATCGATATTATATTTAGATTCTTCGATTATTGAAATTGTTAATTTGACTGTCAAATGAAAAACCTTATCAAGTATCATTTAAAATGAATATTGTAAAAATATTTATTTCGAGGTTTTTGAATCTTTTGCAAAAGATTTATTTGTCACTCTCTCTTTTCGGTTTTACTTTATTTTTAGTTTTTACTTTAAAATTTTCATTTTAAATTATACCATATAAGTTTTGACATGTCATTTTATGGTTAAATTAACAGTTTTAATAATTAAAAGACTTGATCAATATAATATTGATAGTTTAAAGATAAAAATAAGAAAATTTAAAATAAAATTTATATTTCATCAAAATTTATTTTAATTATCAATTCAATTATACATGAGCATTACTCACATTATATTTACCTCTTAAAAAATTCTATAAATAAATTTACTTGTATTATTTTTATTTGCTGATATAATTTTTTGAGTTTGATATTACAAGATAATCACACATATTAATTTATTTGATAAAATTGTAAAAAAATAAAAATGTAAAATTATATAATTATAAGAATATTTATATTTATATTTTTTTACTATATTGAAAGTAAAAAAATAAATTTCAATTTAAAACTACTCATACATTTAACCAACAATAACTTATTCTTTTTAATAGTTTTTTTTTCAACTTTCATAATTTAATTTTTTTATTTTATTTTTTATTCCACTTTTCTAAGCTCAAGCTTTCATTTGGTTCATTTTTAAAAAAATATTATTATATATTTTAATTAATATTTAAATATAAAAAATAAATTAAATTGGAATAACAAGTTTTTTCAAACCTGATACGGGCCGAATCAAATGGGCCAAGTGTAGGGCCATCCCATCAACATCAAGCAACAGGTATGTGTGTGTATGTATAAACTCATCTTTGTTTTTGCTCTTATTTGTAATAACCAAATTTATTTATCTATTTATTTATTTATTTTTCTAGAACTATCTGGAAAAAATAAAAATAAAAATAAAGAAGAAATATTTTACATATTCATTATTGATGATCACCTCTATATTATATATGGGTTTGGGTTTAAAAAAACAAAACATCAAAGATTGGGGACCATAAACAACCCATACCTATAATTTCCAATAATTATAATCAAAATCACAACTCATGGTTGCATGTGATTCGAATGGGATTTTTTTTTTTAAGAATTAATTGCATCAAATGTTCTCAAGTTATGACTAAGTTTTAAATTGACCCCTAATTTCAAAATATTTTATTCGAGTCTTGAAAGTATCACTTTGGTGGCAATCAAGTTTTCCTATCAGCCTATAGTTGTTAGTTTAGCCGCTAAATGTCAATCCGGATATGATATAAAATAATATTTACCACACACAATGGGGATCTTAAGGGGGTAGCCAGGCCCAAAATTGAAAATCATGCAATTTGGTTCGTTTATGAATAATAAAATTTTAAGTTAATATATGGTAAATTTGTACTCTGCCCCCCCCCCCAAAATTTAAAAATATATGTTTAATCCAAGTTGCGTAATTACATATACTTCACATCATATCTAAGTTAGCATTTAATGACCAACCTAACAACATAATAATCTAATTGATATGATAATAATACTTTAAAGTGACTTGAGATCAATCTAAAATCTAGAAAAAAAAATAGTTTGAGGATGAAAATGCAATTAACCCAAAAGTTTTATCCCTTTAATTATGGGGGCCGGGTATCTTTTAAATTCTCTTTCATGTTTAAATTTGTCCTCTAAATTTTATTCAATGTTGAGCTTGAGTTTAATTTTGCTTTCCTTCACCTATCTGGCTGTATTATATATATACCCCACTGCGCACTCACTCACCAGTAAAGCAACCAATTTTCATATATATATATATATTGAAGTAAATTGTGATTGGTGAGTGAAAATAAACCCTACCAACCCCATTTTTTCCCTCTATAAAGCTGGTATACATATTATATATTGGTAGAGTGGTCCTTGAATGTTTCTGGAACACCCTTCTTCTTCTTCTTCTTCTTCTTCTTCTTCATCTTCATCACTATCTGTGTTTTTTTAGAGCTTTTGTGAGACCAAATTTAGTGATTTTTTCCCCTTCTTTTTTCTTCTTTTAAAGTTCTGATCATGCTTTTCCACAGCTTTCTTGAACTTTCTTTGTTTTCCATCATAAAAGAATTAGCTAATAGCTAGATATATGTATATATATGTGTATGTATATACCATGGAAGCTCAAGAAAGCTGTGGGAGAACATGATGACAATTCAGGACTTGCTTTTTTTCTGGTTTAAGTTAGATATATACACATTGATCAAGACGAACAAGGTAAGCTTTTTTAAGCTCTCAAAATTATTACCAGTTCTCTTCCTTTTTTTTTCTTATATAAATTATGATTCATAATTCTTGCAGCTTTTCTCAGAATAAAGGTTTCTGATGCTGAATTACAAGGTGGGTTTTCCATCTTTTTCATGAATATTATATATATATATATATATATATATATGTTTTTCATGATGATTTTATACATCTCTTTCCATGCATGAACATGGAGACAATAACTAGACTTTAATTTATGTGAAATTGAACTAAATCATCTTCTTATTTAAATTTTTTTTAACAATAATCTTTGTTATTTCCAGCATTTTAATTGATTCAAAAAATATGATTTTTTTTTCTCTTTTTGACAATCAACAAAGTTGATAGTTCTTACTGTTTGTCCTTTGCTCTTTCACTCTAATTACTATGTGGGAAAAATATAGTCAACCTTTGGCTTCACTCTCTTTCGATCGATATAAATATCGTGTTTATATTTTATATAATTTTCGCATTTTTAATAATTTATGTTCTTTTTTTATCTTCTCCTACAATGAGTTCCGTATGGAAGTAATTAATGTCCAATGTTGTAATAATTGGGGTTTTCTTGTTCTTTCGGATTATTTAACCTACATACCTTATATAGGATTAATATCCCTCTAAGACCCCCTTTTTTTTTTTATAACTATAAAACCATGCATTAATTGTTCATCGCATTAATTCATATCGAATTTTTCAATAAAAAGTTCTCATGTAATATGTTGATTGTATTTTATTAACATCATTACTATTGCAAAAATTTAAAAATTACGAGTTCAAACATGTTTAAACACATAATAACATTTAATGTTATCATTATGATATCATAATTTATCGTACATCCTTGAAATGGTGGCGGATTTTATTTTATTTTTTTAAATTTTTGAATACGCTATTTAAAGATTAATGAAAGATTAAGGTTCCGATTTTAAATTTATTGAATATTCATCCTAAAAAACAACCTTGGTGGACAAAAGAATAGGTAAGGGACATGCATAAAGTTTATCTACCTCTTCTTCCCAACTACTTTTTCTTCCCTTTGTTTTCATTTGTCTCTTTTTCTTTTTCATTTCATGTTTAGATTTCATCCAATTATATTCCAAGAAGTAGATCAATGGGTACCAACTATACTAAAACTTTTAATCAGAATCAATTATTATAAACAATAAAGTACTAAATATTATTTAGCCCAAAATAAAATTCGAGGAGAACCTAAAAAGATTAAATCGAACTATTAAATTTATCATTGTTAATTAGTAGTAGTACAATTTTTCTTCTTTACACTATTATATATCCTTTTAGGCCAAGGAAATTTAGTAAATAAAGCAGTGATCTACAATTAAAGAGAGGGGTGAGAAGAATCTAACAAGATATAGAAAACCCCAAAAAGAAAAGAAAAGGGGGGGGGGCTATAATTAAGGTGTAATCAAGATTGAACAAGGGACCATTTTGAAAAAAAATGATCATAATTGAGTATGATAAGGAATCTTTACCTAATTCAAAGAAAGCTTTGAAACATACATAATTTTGAAATGTTTAGCCACTCTTGTTAATCTATAAATTCGAAATTTTTCGAGCTAAAATCATATTGAGTCTTAAAAAAATTATGTTTAAATTTTATTTTATATTTATATAAAGAAGTAAGTGTAATTGGGAAGACAAAGGGTGATGGTGAGCACGGTAGGAAATAATTAACAAGAAAATAAAAACAATGGTATATGACTTTTATTTTATATAATATATAGTTTTGCTAATATTAGATATTATCTAGCTTTCATGAATTGCTGCAGTGCAGCTTTTATTTTTTTATTTTTAATTTTTTATTATTATTCAGAATGAATTCAATTATTGAGAAAGCATGGGGAAAAGGTGACAATAATTCATACACTTTTATGCATCTGCAATTTACCATTTCAAGCTGCTATATACTCACATTGTAGCTTTTTAGAATTAAATAAAATCATATGTTTGATTATTTTTTATTTTTTATTTTTATTTTTTAAAGTTGAGAGATCTCATGTGATCGGGGAGATTTTTAATGATTTCTCATCATGATGATTCTTATTGTACATTCCCTGGTTGAATGGTACAATTGCAACTTTAATCTCTTTCAATTTAATCCCTTTTAGACTCTTTATTGAATGCAAAATTTTCATTTTTAGCTCCTCTTAGGAGTCGAAAATTCAATTTAAACCTTTTTACTACATACATTTTAGCATATATATATAGTACTCCCAAACACTTGAAAGTGTTGTAAAGTATCTGAAATCCAAGAAATTAACAAAGAGTGTGGACGAAATTTCCCATCCATTTGAATACAAGTTGAATTTTCTTTTTTGGTTTCTTTTATAGAGGGGCAATGAAAAAAGACTAGTGGTGGCACATCAACACCCTCAAAAGAAAATCATACCCTTTTTCAAGTTAATTATTATTGTCATTAAAAGAAAGCAATACTGGAAAATTTTCTTTTCTTTTTATCCCTGTCAAACTATTCTATGTAAGCAAACAATGCAAGTACTAAATCCACAAGTGAGATTTTGTGGGGGAAGGATGAAGCGAGGGCAGCCGTTCATGTTTTTGTACACATTTGAATCCATATAGACATACATACATTCGTAGTAGTTTCACTTGGTGATTCACTAACAATTAGATCATGAATATGGCTTTTTGTTTTTTGTTGTATTCTTGCTGTTGAATTCGGTGTTGGTGGTCCAAATAAAATTTTGAAATTTTGAGAGTTAAATGTAAAGATTTTGTTTTGAAAAGTTTAAATTGAATATTTTATAATTCAAAGGGATTAAAATTGATATTTCTCCATTCAACAAAAGGGATTCAATGAAGGATCGAGTTTGGTTCGGTTCAATTGGGTTTTTTGAACCATTTATAATAATTTGATTCAGTTCGAACTTGAGTTTTTCGTTTTAATTTTGGGTTTTGAACTTATTTTGACAAAATTATGAGATTTATTTTAAGATCTTTGGACATTATTTGATAAAGTTTCTAAATCTTTTTCATAAGTATTTCTAAAAAAAATTATTTTTTCAAGTAAATAAAAATAATCAATAACTCTTATATGGATTTTTTTAATATTATATATTTTTTAAGGTATTTTAATTAGGATAATTATTTTTTAAGTGTTTTTTAATTATTGTTTTATTATACTCTAGAAACAAATGACATCAATCGTGACCCACTTGTGAAGTTCTTTTACTCCATTAGCCGTGTGTAGATAATTATCATTTTAACTATTTTAAATATAAAATATTTATTTTACAAAATAAAAATTAAATTAATTATAAATTAAATAAAAAATAGACTTCAGTTCGATTAAGATAACCATGATTTTTTAATTTGTATTTTATAAACCGTTCAAACACTTCATTTTAGATCAATTTTAATTTCTCGGTTTATTCAACCCTAAATTTCTACACCCTACTTACCCCTGACTACATCCCTACTCGAAAGAGTTTTACTTAAATATCACATTCAAAATTGTAATCTTTCTTTTTCAAAGAGGCATCCAACTTCTTACCATTCTGGGTTGAACAAACACCAGTAACTAAACAATTAATATTCCATACAACTGGCGCCTGTGAACAAACTGAAAGGGAAATGGCAAGGGCAAAGCAATAATGGCGCCCCCATGTGTCGTGGGGAAAAAAAATTTCAGTCACGTCGCTTTTAAGGCATAAACTCTTTTGTTCCAACCATCGGAGCATTAGGACAGCAAGTGAAACTGAGACAAAGCAGGGGCCTGCCCTTTTATCCGATGTGGGAAGTGCGCCCAACAATGACAAATTGCCCAACTTTGTGCTGACTACCAAGATGAAAAGTAATATGTAAATAATAGTTTTGAGTTTGAATTTTGTTGATAAAATATAAGTAATAAGGAAAGTTTTGTTTTTGTTCAAGTTTTATTTAGTAATTATATATAATTGGTTTTTACGAGTGAAAGAAAAACTAATATTAAGTTATTTTATTTAACTGATTTTCCTAATCGAATTAATATTGAGATGATTTATAACACTGACTCAATTAAGTTCATATATAGTATATAGATAAAAGATATTCAGACATAAACCTAATTTTGCCTACATACAAACAGCAAAACATGCAAGGAAGAAAAGCAGCAATGTGTGTTGTAGAAATTAATTAGTGTACCAGTTCTTTGCATATGTGTGAAAAATTAGGTACTGAGACACATGCACATGCAAAGGGAAATATCACATAAGATTTATGTTAGTTCAAATTAGCATTCTCAACGCTTGTGTAAGTTTCTTTAAAGAGAAAGTGATGGAAAATGAAATTTGAGATTAATATTATAATTATTACCATATTACAGGCAAATAATACAGACAATAAGACAAATGGCTGCAGTGTGTTTTAAGACCAAGATTATTCAACCAGACATTCACAAAACACAAGGCAATCACAGCTTTTTAGAAATAGCTAATAATAACAATCAATCATTATTATAATCATAATGATCATATCTTAAATCACTTCCTTCCCTTTTAACCTTATCAATGCAATATTCTTAAGTTCTAGCTAGGTTCTCCAATGATATATATGCTTGTAGTTATTTATTTATTTATTTATTTTATTATTTTATTATTATAAAGAATAAATAGGTAGATTTTAAAAGAATTATATGAAATCTTAAATGAAAATTTTCCATTTATTTTATTAAGGGATAAGATAAATTTATTTGTAAATTTATAAACATGGTTACTTTTATACTTAAATAAATGTGTTAATATTTGATATACCTATAATTTCAAAAAGCAAAATTTAAATATTGTTACATGTCTATTTCTTTATTACACCCTAAATAGAACATGTGTCATTCTTTTAATTTATTATAATAACCTTTTTAGTCCTCCAATTTTTATGTAAAAAAAAATTTTATTTAATTTTTCTATCTCTTTTAGGTTTTGAACTTACATTTTTTGTCAAATCACTTCAAAATGAAAGAAAAAGTTAATATTTGTTAATTTTTCTGACATGGCATATACGTGGATGACATGTTAGCATTTAATCAAACTTTATAATTTTCTGAATTTTTTAAATTTTAAAAATTAATTAAATGATGATGTGTCATCCATATGGCAATCCATGTGCATGCCACATCAACAAAATTAAAAAAAGTTAAATTTTTCATCTATTTTGGGATAATTTGATATATAAAAAAACACAAGTTTAAGGGCTAAAAAAGGTGAAAAATTAAATTGATGGCTAAAATGATATTTTTTTTTAAAGTTAGAAGGTAAAATAAGTCATTATGCCTTAATTTTACTAACTATATATATATCACTAAAAAGATTTAATTTTGAGATTAAATTGTAGTTAAAATTGAGATTCTTAATGTAATTTTAAACCCAATAATTATCTAATCAATAGAACCTTGAAAATGACATTATTAAAAAGGACAAACATGAACCTAAACATGTACCGTAAAATAAACATAGAATTATTAGAATAAGATATTCTTTCGAAGTTGCAATCTCTAAAATTTGATCAATATATAACATTGATGCACTCAATCCACATGTATATAAGTACTGGTATTAATAATTATAGATACATACATACATATATGTGAGCCAGGATTAGTTGCGGGCAATTAAGACATGCATGGATCACATAATTAAAGTAGTTAGATGGGATGATCTGTACAACAACGCCAACAAACGAACAAAACACTCAGCCTTTTTAACTGGATCATTAACATTTTCTCGTGAATATATATCAGAATACAGCTAATTTAATACATATATATATATAATTCAGATCATTGTACTTTCTTCTCATTGTTTAATGGCTGTCAAAATTAGTACAAAACATTATCCCTTCATTTAGAGTTTTTTTTTATTAAAAAAAAAACACTAATTTGTCTATGGTAGTAGCTAGATCCACTTAAAAGGAAGGCACCAACACTCAGATCTGGTTTTTATTTTTTATTTTTGCAAATATACCCTCACGACAAGACAGCATGTTTTAAAGATACTCTAGAACCCCTTGTTCTTACAGCTGAGTTGTCCTTTGTCATATATATATATATATATGAAGAAGAAAAAAAACCCTAATGTAAGCAAAATCAAAGTGGGTTTTTATAGTAATTAGTATTGGAAGAAATGATAAGACACGAGCAGATCGATGACATTGTATTCGAGAACTTAAATTCGAAATCTGAAAGATAAAATTGATGTATAACAGTTACAAACCCTAAAAATATTAATGGATTTAGGGTAAACTTTGATGAATTGGGTGGGGATTTTTCAAATCAGAAAAGCTAGGCCAAAGGCTAATGCAAGTGGTCCTTAAGGTAACATTCAATATAACAAGAACTTTAATGGCTCATTATTTGAGTCCTAGCAAACTCTATAATATGGTTAAAATAATTTTTTTTCCAACCATTCTAAACAGATTAATTTAAATGGCATTTATATATGATTGTAAAACTTATAAATGAATGGTATTCAATGTAAGATCAGATTGGTCCAAAACCAAAATTAAGACAGAACACAATTAAGATCCAAAAACGAACACAGCGAAGACAAGAATCTAGAGACCAAGTTCGAGTCTTAGGATTAACATGCTCTAAATTGTAACGTAAGCTTTAATTGTATATAAAAGAACACAGAGAAAAACATATTCAGATCATGTAAAGAAGAAATGAACATTAAATTTTTCAAATCACTGAGTTTTTTACTTTGACTTTGACCCTGTTTGTATCTTCCCACAGCTTTATTGAACCGCAACAACGTACTCGTATGTATGCAGCACCATCAACGACAAAGAATGAATGAATGATCTGATTACATGAAATTGCAGTTCAAGAAAGCTGTGGAAGAATACCAAGAGAGCCATGTATTTTGTTCTTTCTTTTCTTTTTCCTCTTATCGCTGCCAACTTTTTTCTGCAAAAAGAGAAAAGAAAGGGAAAACCCTAAAGCTTCATTGGCAGCCATGGCTGCAAAAACCAAAAGGAAAAAAGAGAGAGAAAGAAACGGGAAAAAGGGTGAGTTTTCGTTTCATAGGGTCGCGTAGGGAATGAAGGAAAGAAGGGTTTATTTATAGGGGAAACGAGTCAGTTTCGCTTTGGCCACCAATCCCGAGAAAGAATATTGGGAGAGAACGGGAGAGAAGGGGGGTACTCTTATTATTTTACTCAACCCTAGTTTTTTTTGGATAACTATTTATAGGGTTAAATCTATTTATTAAGGCATAAATTTGCCAATTATCTTCGGGATTTGAATAATTTTTTTTCTAAGTTAATTTTTGAATTTGGAATTTTTTTTATATTGAAATTTGATTTTTTTTTGTCTAAGTTAGTCCATGATATTTTTTTGAAAATCCTAAAATTCATGTCATAATATAGGAATAATTGTCAACTTCAGACCCAAATATGGGAATGGTTGCTAAGTTTAAGGGCTAATTTGAACAACAAAATTTAGATATCAATGTGAGAATCTGGAGTTTTTTAATTTTTGAAATTTCAATCTTCACTAAATGATAGTCATTAATTTTTTTTAAATTAATTTTTTTCTATTTTCAAAATCTTATAGCAGCAAATTTATAATCAAACGTGTAATAACATGTCAACATACTAGTTTCACATAATACTCTGCAAAAAATGTCATGTCATTTATTTAACAACTATTGTTCGAGTCAAAACTGAATTTTCAAAATTTGAAAAGTATAGGGTAAAAAATGATCAACTTAGAGTACAAAGGCTAAATCCACACTTTACGCATAGTACATGATTAACAGTACAATTTGATTTAACTACTATCGTTTTGTTCATAACTGAAATTTCAAAATTTGCAAAGTACATAGCCAAAAATTGATTATAGAAACTAAATCCATAGCTTACATATAATATAAGGACTAAAATCAAATTTTTACCTTTTTTAAATTCTAGATTTTGTGACTAGGTTTTTTTCACGTATAGTTTAAGTTTTATTTTTTATTTTTTATCAATTGGGTTGATGTGTGTTTTTTTATAGTATAGAATTTTAAAAAGGTATAATGATTTATTTGGCATATCAGTAAAATTAATAAACGACAGTTTATTTATTTATTTTAAAATGATTTGACAAAAAACGAAAGTTTAATGACTAAAAAGACAAAAAAATAAAAACTAAAATAACTTTTTATATAAAGTTGAAAAGTCAAGAAAATTATTATACCTTCTAAAAATAAAATATAAGGAAACGTGATAATTTCTTGTTAAATAAAAACACATTTTATCATCAATATACCAAATAGTCACATTTTAAAAAAATTAATAATAAAAAAAATTAAATAATATAGTACCAACCACTATTAAAATGAAAAAATTTTCTTTTAGACCCTTAGTAATTTATAAAATTTTAATTTAATATTTTAAAATTATAAAAATATAAACTATTAAAATAATTAATTTATATTTTAAATATCGTAAAAATATACGATACTCTTAAAAAAAATTAACTCCGCCGCTGAAAATAATTTGTAAACCTTTGTAAAGTTAGAAAGCTGAAAACGATTTGTTTGATTACGCTTTACCGTAACGTGGAGAATTATCTTAACGATTATTGTTGTGTATTTTTTTTTGTTAAATTAATGAGCGGCTGGGATGCATATTTCCGGATCTAACGGTGGATGCTACCCTAGTGGGGGCAAACACGTGGGCCCACTTTAGATCTGTCCACACATTTGGGACTAATTAATCACCCACGCGCTTTGACGGCTACTAAGGTTTCTATTTCGAAATCCGAATCCGGTAACAAAGTCCTCGGGATTTATTACAAAGGGTAAAGTATAAAAATGGTCACTTTATTATTGACTTCTTTTTATTTTGACCACTCAACTATTTTTTTAATTTAGTCATTAAACTTTTCGAAATTATATATTTTAGTTAATTCTCCCTTTAGTTGTTGTTAGTTGCGTGAAGGTAAGTTGACGTGGACTTTTTTATTGGTCTAATTAATAATAAATTTAACTCTCAATGTATACAAAATTTATCATTTTAGTTAAAATTTAAAAAAATTAATAATTTTAACCCTCGAAATTTACAAAATCACAAATAAGTTTAACATATATTGTTTTAAAATTGACATTTGCTATTTAATTCTTTCAAATTTACGTCACTGAGGCGTTATCGTTGTTGGCAAAATACGAAGCTTAAAGTCATCGAGTATCCAAGTTTAAGTCCCATTATACATAGTTGTCATGTGTGGATTTTTGTCCTTAATTATTCGTCCATTTGTGTTCTATATTAGTTTTGATTCAACTTTAGTTGCTTGGACATGTACTTGTGGTTATATCGTGTTTATACTTAGTAAACTCTCAAAAATATAATACAAGGACCAGGGCGAAGGCAGGGGGCTGGCATGGGCTCCGGCCCCCCCTAAAATGTAAAATTATTATTTAGGTCCTTAGAATTTTTTAAAAATTTTAAATAAGTAAATGTAAAATTACACTTTAGCCCCCTTAAAATTATAAAAATTCAATTTAATCCTTTACAAATTATAAAGATATAAACTATAAAAAATTAAAATTTTATCCGGCCCCCTAAAAAATTATTCTAGCTTCGCCCCTGATAAGGACTAAATAGATCAATAATACAAGAGACCTATCAAGTAATTTCACCGTTTTTATGATTAATTCCAAAAAAAAAAGGGGAGCGTGAGATGCACATAATGAAGCATGCAAAGTTGGGGGGTGGAATGAAAGATAAAGCAAGAATCAAATGAGAAATTAAAAATGAAATTAAGGGCGAAATGAGAAATAATTGAGGTTGATGAACAAAGAGGGAAAAAAGAAGGATCACATGGAGGCATGTGAGACCGACCCCACCGACCACCGTAGCAATTTTTGCAAAACGTTGGTGGTGGTGGTGGTGGTGGTGGTGGTAAATGACAATAGAGCCCGTTTTTCCTGGGGGGAGAGCTCACTTTGTCGGGTCCCCGACATTTTCTATTTGTAACCATTTGCCAACTTCCTGGAACATTCAATCTTTAGACAATTGTGGTTTTCGAGGCTTATGTTTAATGGCAAGATTCAACTTTCGAAACTTTGGAATTTCAGCTTTTTCAAGTTTCTTCTTTTGTAATGTAAGGGTGAAGTTTAGAGATTTTATAGTGGGATCGAAATTGAGTTCTCAACTTTTGGAGGGTTAAAATAGAAAATTTACCATTTTATGAAGGTTAAATTATGTAGAAGTATTTATGCTATTTATTGCTTTTTCAAATTTCAAAATTCAAGTCAAATTCTTAATATTATTCAAATTACTCTGTTAAATTCAAGTTTATTACAATGTCATTTTTTTATAGCTATGTGGCTACCATGTTAGTTTTTTATTTTTTTACTTCAACACTTCACATCAACAAATTTAACAAAAAAATAACGGTGTTAACAACAAAACTTGAATTTTGAAATCTGAAAAGTAAAATAGCTAAATTCCTGGAAATAAAAGTACAATGGCTAGATTTCAAATTTGTGAAGCGTACAGGGACTTATGACATATTTTAATCATTTATTAATTATAACATTGTAAAATTAAGGGTCTAAAAGGCAATAACATTAAATAAAAAGATCCAAAGCCATTCCCAACCCTCTTAGGGTGTTTTGGGTAAACATATTGGAGAATTTAAAAATTTGTGAGTAATTTTAAGAGAGAATTTTAATAACTCAATTTTTTTTTCCAAATTCCACTTCAATAGGAGGTCTTTCAAAATTCCTCGTAATTTTATTTGATTCAATACACATGGTCTCATTATAAGACAAAGAGTTTTAAATTTCAAAAATCATTTTTATTTAATTATAAATATATTTTATTTATTATAATTATTTATAAAATTTTACAAATATAATGATATTCATATTGAATTTTTTATATTGTTTATAATTAATATAATTATTTTTAATTTGTAAAATTTCAATAACCTAATTTTTTTTCTAAATTCATTATGTATTCAAACAAAGCAATTACAAATCTTATAATTTTGAATTGATGAATTCTGAAATACTAGTATTTTAAAAAACTTAAAACTTTTAAAATTATTCATCCAAACACACTCTTAATGCCACTAAACTTGATCATAGGCCGGGCCAATGCAAAATTTTAAGCCTATTTTCTAGGCCCAGGCCCGACGCAATCCAAAAATGGGCCTAAAGTCTATCCAAGCCTAAACTGAATTAAAATTGCTAAACCTGAGCTCGACATAGCCCGTCTATATTAAATTTTCTATATTATTTTTTATATAAAAATAAATTTTAAAATATAATACATCAAATACACTAAAAATATTAAAATAAATGTTCCCCAACAATTTGAAAACACATTAAAAAATCTTTATACTTAAATAACACTAAGATAGTTGCAACTTAGTAAGCAAATACCTCTAAAATAGTAGTAAAATTAACAATAAAACAAGAGTTATAAAATATCTAAACAATAACAATAAAATAGTAACAATATAATAGCAAAACAACAGCAAAAAGCAACAAACAACAGTTTAGGTTGATTAGGGTCGGGCCGAGGCCAAAAAAAGCCTACCCGAGGCCCGACTAGTTTAGAAAACGAGTCTTTTTTTTTTGTCAAAATCCATTTTTCGGGCCTATATTTTGCCCAAATCCTCCCACTTTTCAAGCGAGCATGATCAGGTCTAAGTGCCACCATTGTGTGGATTTTTGGTCTAAATTTATTACCGTTTAAATATTGTTATGTATGGATTTTGTTCAGATTACTTTTAATATAAGTTTAAATATATTCTGATTATTAATCTAATCATACTTTTTAATTAGTGTCAATTCTGATTATAATTATTCAAATATATTAATTGTAATTGTAATCTCTTAAAAATATATATATAAATAATTGATGGATTTGGTTGAAAAATCAAAAAACAATTTAAATGATATCAACAAAAGATTTAATCCCTTTGCAAGGGTGGTTAGTATGAGATAAATTACTTTTTGAGTTAATTATTTAATTCACGGATAGATTTTATTAAAATTATTATGATTTTTAAATAATTTTAGTAAATTAAATAAATACATTTCATAAAATATAGTTTTATACAATATAAATGAATTTGTACAAACACCAATCAAGCATATTCATGTTGCCATGTTTAGGGATTTGAGTGTAAATATCAATGTTTGCAAATATTTTCAAAGTTTGATAACAAGAAAATGGCAGCAACGGTTGAAATGGATTTTGATTCGTAACTTGAAAACTTGAATTCGACACAATCATAAAAGTTAATAAACTAAATCCAAAAAATCAACCGAACAAGAAATTATTTAAATTTAAACTTGGAACAATCTAAATTCAAAATAATCAAAACCCTTAATGACTTATATACTCGTACTTAAAATGAGTTTAACAGAGATAACTCAACTCATAAACTTAATTAAATTGAAAAAGAATTGTTAAATGTAATGACTAATGGTCCTTTTGGATGGGTGGTATGTTTATTTACGGTTAGTGTAAAAACATCAATGACAGTAAAATTAAATACTGTCACGATACTGTAACATAAAAAAAAAACTAAACGCGTCGAACTAAAAATTGAAATGAGGGGTAAATGTTGATTTATAAAAAGAGAAGGGAGGTGATATAGATTAACATTTCTCAACTCACATATGCATTGGTGAGTAGACGTGGGTACATGTTTGAATTAGCTGGCAAACTCCAAGTAAACAAATGTAGGCCTCATCTATTTTCAATTAAACATATGCTTTTCATTTCAATTTTTGTTTGTGATTTGATATTTGACCAATATAATCACTTGCTTTTTTAATTGCTTGTTTGACACCCGTATAACTAATGTTGTGGAAGAGAGGATATGCAGCTTTCGGTGACTAAGTGGGATTGGTTACTATAAAAGAATGAAAAAGATGGTCCTTAAAGTTAGTGGCAAAAATAGTATGTATATATATATATATATGATAGTAGTTATTATTATTATTTTAATAATTTTATTATCAATTTTGATTATATATGTTATTTTTATATAATATTTAAAATATTCATAACTCTTTCTCAACACATAAATAGAAGAAGGATAATGCGTTTCAGCGCATTTGAACCCACGTTTTCTTACATTGATAGTAATACTCATGTCAATCAAACTAAGACTCGTTTAACTATAAATTAATTATTTATATTATTGGAGAATTGGGTTTTTTATTTCTCAAACTTGCTAACAATCACACAATTCCTTATCCATAAAAGATGATGATTGAGTCCAAAACACTTTTTTACTAAATGTTGTATACATAAAATCAAGGAATTGACACCACCCAAAATTCCTCCACGTTAATGTCGGCAATATGACTTCATGCATTTCGAAAATATTGGGTCATGCTTTGGTTAAAATGGAATTATTCAATCAAATTCAATTAGTTGGATTGATTATTGAAGTTAGTTGAATTTAAATGATTTTTTCGAGAGCAGTTATTAATAATATATATTAGGAATGAATATCAAATTTATATATGAATTTCGGTGCAATTATATACATGAAGCTTAAAGGAATAATGTATGATTTGGCCTCTCAATTTTTCCATTTGTACATAGTCGATCCCTAAACTTTTTCTTTGGACTTAGTTGGTCCCTGAATTTGTATTCCATCAACTATGTCGGTATCTTTGCACTAACTACGTTAGTTTGTGCTGATGAGGCACTGTTAGCCAATCTGATGATGCCTTATATGGCAGCCTTTTAGAATGCCACATGAAAAACATAAATATAATTTTTAATTTTTTAATTTGTGTTTGCCACGTGGTACCACAAGATTGGCTAATAGTGCAATTTCAGTACAAACTAATGGTGTTAGGGCGAAGGTACCAATTTGGTTGACGGAATACAAATTCAAGGGCTAACTAAGTACAAATGCACAAATTCAAGGGCCAAATTATATATTATCCCATACTTAAATTATGGTTCATATGTATATATGAAACTTTGATTTTGATTCAACCGTACACATTTAAAGAAATGAATACATAAATTTATTTTCATATTGAATTAATATAATCGTAGTGTACGCAATATATCAACATAAAATGGTGCTAATTTGATAATGTTGTTTGTAGTTTATGAAAATTGAATCAAATCAATGTTTCATGTATAAAATTGTACAAAATCAAAATTCACTTATAGTTTTGATATTCATCCCTAAATATTAAATGGTTAACATATGCTCCAATCCTTGAACTATTCGTCCATTTAGAATTTAGTCCCTCGACTTTTATTTCCAGGAATTTAGTGATTCTACTTTTCAGACTTCAAATTTCAATCAGATTGTTAACATCATTAAAATCCTTCTATTAATTTTGTTGTGTGACATTTTGAAATTAAACAAATACTTACCTAGTAATTAACTATGCAACAGAAAAAGAATGGTATTTTAATGAATTTGAATTTAACAGAAGAATTTAAACTGTGTCAACAATTAGACTTACATTTTTAATTCTAAAAAATAGAGAGAGTAATTTCATTAAAATAAAAGTAAACAAACTAAATTTTAAATATACACAAAGTACGAAGACGTAAAGTGTATTTTAACCATATTAAATATATAAGCTCAATGGACCCATAAAATTTTAATCCAATTTGAATATGATAGTGAGCCTAAAAAAACATATAAAAATTTAAATAAAATATAAATTATCTAAGAATAGATTTGAATTATAGTTAAATATCGTAAAATTTTGATTAATTTAAAAAATAATTATTAAATTTAGTTAATACTCAAATCGAATTACTTATTTCAACCCATACAAAAGATAATATAAAGTGGTAGCTTTATTTCAAAGCTATTGAAATTTGATTTTATAGAGCCTCATCATTTGGCATGTATTAGTACATGAAATATTTGTCACTATTTTGCATGATTGGTGTGAAAGTGATAAATTAGGGTTCATACATTTTGAATGACTTTGTTTTTCATTATCTTCCAGTTGTAGAAAATGATAAAATTATTGGTGAGCCCCATATTGGTCCCACTTTTTTGGGGCTTCACTTAGCATAGTAGTAATATGAAACTTGGTTAATTTTTGAAATGTTTTCAATTTAGGGTCTGGTTAAAGAAAAAATTATAGTATTTGAAAATTAATATTTTTAATAATTTAAATTTTTAAACGCGTTTGATAATTAAAAATAAAATTTATTTGCAAGGATTTTCAATAAAAAGTATTAAAAATAATAAGTATATAAAAGTTACTTATCAATTACTAAACAACACATTAGTTAATTTTTTCTAAGGGATAAATATCAAAATAATATATGAACTTTGGTTTAATGTGTAATTTGATATATGAACTTCAATTTGGTACAATCATACATATGAAACTTTGATTACGATTCAAATGTATGCATAAAACTCTAATTTTGATTCAATTATACACATTTAAAGAAATAAATACATTATTATTATTTTATATTGGATAAGTATAACTATTCAAGTATGTAATATACAGATATGATAGCGGGTTAGCCATTTGTGAAAATTGAATAAAATCAATGTCTCATGTATAAAATTATATAAAATCAAATTTAACGTGTAACATTACATATTGGTCCAAAATTCATATATAATTTTGAACTTTATCCCTTTCAATAATAATTTTAAAAGATAATATTTATTAAATTCAAGTTTCAAATATATATAAATACTATTTTTTTTATCCGTGCGAAGCATGAGCTTACTATTTACATAAATTATTTAGAATATAATATATTTGAAATATTTTAAACATATTACATGCATAAGTTTTGCAAGAAAAATATTAAAATTTAAATAGTATTAAAAATAATTTTTATATTTAAAATATGTTTTTATAATAATTTGTTTTTTTAAATTATGTTGTTATACCTTATTGTTGCGTACATTTATATTGTTTTTTTAATTTATGTTAGAGATTTTAATTTTAAATTTTAATTATGATTTAATGCATGAGGTTTAAATTTGTTTATTATTTAAAATATTATTATTTTTTATAAAAATTATATTTTAAAAAAATAGACTCACTTTAAATATAATTAGAAAAATTATTTTTTGAAATTTAAAGAATTAACATATAACTCGACCTTCTTTTATATTATATATAATTTGAAATTCATTCTCCTATTTTATATGATCATAATTTAACCTTTGATGTTCTTTTTTTAATGAAAAATTGATCACCTTTAGAAGTTATACCATAGCAAAGATAGGCGGACCAACGTCCAACGAGGAAAAGGCAAGGTTGGTTCACACGTGTAAGAGGATGGGGACAATTGCATGGAAAAAGTATGTACTGAGTTGTCAGTATAACACTGACGCTATGTAATTGTTCTTAACACATAAATCAAGAAAACAATCCCGACACGATTGAAGTTCCGTTGTCCATTTGATTTAACCCACAACTTTGTCTTTTCCCCTTTTCCCAATTTCTTGTCCTTTTCTCTATCCTCGTTCTTTTTTTTTTTAATATATATATTTTTTTACATTTAACTTTTTATCTTTTAGAAATAATAAGATCATAAGATACAAAATACAAATATAATGTAAAAAATAATTAAAATACCAAAAATCATTAAAGTATTTAGTTGACATAAATATCAAGTTCGATGTTTTAAAAATTTTTATTTTTACACATATAATTTTGAGTTAAATATAAAAAAAAATTGAGACATATAATTTGGATTTGATGGTTTTTGAGAATTACTTCAAAGTTACCGAAACTTTACATTGAAATCATGTTTGGAGACAGTTTGGATCTAAAGGTCTACCGAGACTTAATTATGAATAGTAAACTTTATCTCATTTGTGTTGACGCATTTGACTTGAGATAGAGCTTGATCCAAAGGTCTCTTAGACTTGATATCAAATGGATGATTTTACTTAGCCTTTCAAACTTTATGTTAAAAAGGGTTTGGCCTCTCTTTTTTTTTTCGATTTAATAAGATTGGAGAGTAATTTTTCTTCAAAACTGATCTGAGCAAATTTATTCAAATTTGATCTAACATTATTTTGTATTTTTTCGTGTTCTCCAATTTTTTCAAAGAATTGAAAAGAGCTTATGGTTTTCAATATCTTCTTTTCATGTTTAGATACTTAAACTTGTGATGTTGTGAGCTTTTGAAGTTGTGTTAAATGATTTGGAGGTGATCTCGTTTTATAGTAACATATAATCAAGTGAACGAGAGATGGTACAATGTACCCTTTTTATTTTAGTGATTTACAAGGACTAAACTATTTTGTTTAGAGATAAAATAATCATTAATGAATATGATTTTTATATAACGGAGTTCTAAAATAATTTAATTTATTGTATTTCCACCTAATTTAATTTGATTCAATTATAGATAAACGATAATGGTACATCATGAATTCTGATTGGTCCAATTTTTTTCCTTCTACAAATGCCCCTTCAAGACTTAATTGCGTACATGACTTTTGTTGAGTGTAAAATTTTTTATCAATTCTTGAAATTTTTTTGCTTCTAATGTCGAAATTCATCTTTGAAACTGTTTTGACCAAATTTAGAAGCTTCAAATGATGCCATTAAGAATTTTCTTTCTTCATTTGGACTAAACTTGGCGATAAAATCATGTTACCTACTTACTCTTATATTTTGAAGGATTAAGTCATAAAGTAGTTCAAAATCCCTTTCGATGTGTAGTTTAATCACTTGTTCAGAAGAATTATTTATTGAATAAACCGTTTAAGTTCATGCTTAGAAGCATATCAATTTAAGCTCATACTTAGAAGCATCATGTTTCAGATAAATAGTTTAAGTGCTTATAAGGATCAACATTTTTTAATCAACAGTCTAAGCTCGTATTTAGGAATACCATCATTTTTTGGTGAAGAATTTATACTCGTGTTTAGGAGCAACGTGATAGTCTAAATTCACGCATGAGAGCATTGCTTTTCATTGGCCTCATTGACACGTTTAGGAGCCTTTGTATAACATCAACACTATTCATATTTTCTCAAGCTCAGCCCACCCTTGAATATAGACCTTAAAATTTACCCATATCTACCAACAAGTTTGGCCGAACCCTATTTAGCCTTGTCCATTTCATTTTTTTAAGTGATATTTTTTATATTTGGTAATTTTATACATATATATATTATTTCATTAAAAATTTTAAAAATAAATAACTGAACATGATTTTTAATATTTATATTGCAAAATTATATAATTTACTTTTCTTAAGATATAAAATAAATAACATATATAAAAAAATTCAATATAAATTAAAAGAAAAATAATTTAAATAGTATTTTTATTTTAAATGTTCGAGCCTAAACTTGACACAATTTCTAAACATACATAATATTTTTTTTCAAACCCTCTCAAATCCCGTAAGCCTATACACTTCGGCAAATAGTCCAGCTCTTAAGCATATTTGATTATAATATACCAATTATAAATAAATAAATTAGAAAAGTCTGATGATAAGAATTTGCTGTCTACAGCTTACAATTGAAATGGTTTAATTCTAGATTTCATCTCTTCACTTTAAGAAAATCAAGAAATCAGTCTATTCATTTTAATTTGTTAGAATTTGATCCTCATATTTTTATAAAAATCGTAAAGTTAATTTAATTAGGTAACATTAAAACCTTGCTATAAAATTGATGACTTGAAATAAACAAATCAACTTTTTATTTACTAGGAAGTGGAAAAAAAAAGTAATTCAACAATTTATATACATCAAATTATCAAAATTCAATAGTTTAGTCCATGCATTTACTAACAATTGGACTGATTTATCAGTTTTGTAAAATATAAGGACCTAATTATGACAAATTAAATATTGAGACTAAATTTTTAATATTGGTATAGTAAAAGGATAAAATTCAAAATTGGACCAATTGAAATTCGCATCCCAAGAAGTCCATTGCCTGTCGCGCGAACACAGTACCACCATTTGGCGCGAAAATTGAAGTGAGTGTAAAAATCCCCAAATACTAACCTTTTAGGGTTTAATTTTACTTTTCTCACCTCCTTCGATTTCACAATCGACAATCGTTTTGACAATGTCGTGTACCATCAGCA
Organism: Gossypium australe; assembly: GCA_005393395.2. Classification (NCBI taxonomy): domain Eukaryota; kingdom Viridiplantae; phylum Streptophyta; class Magnoliopsida; order Malvales; family Malvaceae; genus Gossypium; species Gossypium australe. The sequence goes on from CM016626.1 coordinate 155,533,881, forward strand.
GTCAGATGGAAGAAATCAAAATTCTTATATCATCTAATTCAAAAACAGACCAATCGTTAGGTTATTCAACTCTTTTACACTTCCAAGAACAGTCCAGTGACAGTCCTCCTTCAATCCAAGCCCTAATTCAAAGTTCTCGATGTCTTATTAATTCAATCGTCTCCGATATCCACAATGAAGATGAAGAAATGTAAAACTCAATCACAGTCCTCCCCCCCCCCCCCAAATTGAACTTTTAAAAAAAAAATATTATACTATTTTTTATATTGATTGCAGAGCTGCTCAAGCTTTGAAGTGCTTGGGATTTATGATCTATCACCCTTCTCTCGTTGCTACAATTCCTGGTAATTATTTTTATTTTTAAATATTTTTGAAGTTTTAGTTTATTATTGATTTATTTGGTTCCTTTTGTTTTTGATGTTGTTTATGTTATAGCTGAAGACGGTAAACGAGTTTTAGAGTCATTGGCTAAACTCATCACGTTTACAAAAATGAAGGTAAATGATTTATCATTAGAACAATGGTATTGGTATTTGGTAGGGCTCCAAATTTTTTGTTTTATTAAACTCTTTTGTCACTTTTTTTAAGTAACTTTTTAGTTGTTTATCTCTTAATTTCAGTCAGTTTGCAATTTAGGCGTGTGGTGTATATCGATGCAACAATTCGATGCGACACTTTTAGCTGCCTGCTTTGATACATTGTTGCAGGCGGTTGTTCATGCCCTTGACAATCCTATTGGTTCGTTGTCAACAACGTTCGAGGCCATGCAGGTATTGTTATTTCTTTGGTGGTTTGATGATTCATCAAGGCAGGTTTTTCGTATTACATTGATTTATTAGCAGAGTTAGTCAAGATACTCATTTACTTATTTATTGTTTTGGTAACATCCTGGATTTGTAGGTAAATTGTCCTTCATAGAATGTATCAGAATGATCTATGATATCTGTTGTGGGAAACAGCATGGCATTAATGCTACTTTAGTTCAAACTTGAAAGCATGATGGCTAATTTTTGGTCTACTTTAGCTGAGTTTGTCGTATGTACTAACTCATCAATGTTACCTGTATTAGGCTGTGGCAAAGTTAGCAGCCCAAATGAGTGAAATGATGCGAGAATCATCGCACTTATGGGCTCCTCCTATATATAGAAGACTTCTCAGCATTGATAAGAGAGAGCGGGATATGACTGAGAGGTGTCTTTTGAAAATTAGGTCTACAATACTTCCTCCTCCAATAAGTCTTTCCAAGGTACATCTAACTGGCATTGTGTTCTACTGCTCTTGTCATTTTTACTGTACATTTTTTTTTTCTAATGTTGCCCTATTTATTCAAAGAGTGCATATGACAAGGTTAACAGTATTTGTGCTTTTGCCCTTTAGACCAATTTTTTGCATTGTATTCTTTACTATGGTCCATTAACTATTTTCTGAAGTGAATATGTGGAGTGTGCTTTTATGATAAAAGCTGCATTTTAGTTTGCACTTGAACTGCATTTTACAAGAGTAAACACAAATTTTAATTCATTCCATTATTCTTTTACAAAAACATTTATGTTATGCTTTAAATTCGTTTAATTTAAAAAAACTGACAACATGTTTAGGTCAAATATCATCAGTTCACTTTCCTGCAGTTTCAAGATATAATATCATAAAACTTGTTTCAATGTGTTTTGCAACATTGCATGATTATTATTCTATTATGTTAGATCACTCTGCTTCGTCTTTCTCAAGCAGGCTATTATTGAAGACATGAGGAAAAAATTGCTGACAGGGATGAAGGACTGGTTAGACAAGGGTATGAAGGTTCAAACTGTCCAGGCGTGGGGGTGGTTCATCTGCTTCCTAGGATCTGGTGCCTTGAAGAACAGACATCTGGTGAACGATATGTTGAAAGTTCTTGAGCAAACATTTTCAGATCACAACCCACAAGTCCAGATTGCTTCTCTGGTATTACTGATACAAGTTTACTTTAAAATGCTTTCTTTGAAAGGCTAATAATATTTTATTCAGTAAACTGGGGAGTACAGACGCAGGACAAGGAACACTATTCAGCTATGTGACTTATGACATATTTAAACTATCCTGTCTATTTGACAATCTTTTTCAGAATGCCATATAACTCAAATAAGAACGTGTTCCTTCTCTCGATTTGTTGGTTCACAGTTCACTTGTGATTGCATGTGATATAGACAGATTTCCCCCCTTTGACTCTTTCGTCTTAAGAATACTGGTTTTAAGAATGAGTGATTGCCCTTCTTTTATTCTTTGTGGATGCTTAATATGAGAAATCTTGGACTGAATTCTTCTAGAGATCAGGAAGGTCTAACTCTAGGGTTGAACAACTAAACAATACATGTGCAGATAATTGTTCAGCCCAATTCCTATATGCTGGCTCTTTTGTGACCGGGCCAAGTCCAAGTTTTGAGATGTTCAATGTTTGAAGGGGATTGAATTGTATAATATTAATGTGCGATGTGTCCTTAAGCATGATTTGGGGTATTTCAGGATCAAGCAACTGTGTTTATTGCCTTTTTACTGATGGCTTTAAAATAAATTCTTTTTGGAAGTATTTGTGGCTTGTTGAACATCATTGCAATGATTGTGTCTTAATTTTGCAGGTTGCTTGGCAAGGTCTTATTGATGCCCTGGTTCATCCTCAAATACTGTCTTGCAAGAAGAACGGAATTCAACAGTTGCAAACGTCACTAGGAAAAAGTAGTGAATTGATGTTAAAAGGATTTTCAAAAAGCTTAAAGCTCGCTATGGCACCTCTAGTAGGAATCATTTCAAGTAAATGTGACGTTTCTGTTCTCTTGTCCTGCCTAAACACATGGAGTTACCTTCTACATAAACTTGATACCTTCGTCAACTCTCCGTCAGTAATTAACGTGGTACTGGATCCTATGTTTCAAGCAATTTTTAAGATAGGACCAGATAGTAAAAGTATTCGGTTATGGAATTTGTGCCTTGATTTGCTTGAAGATTGTATATCAACAAAGTGTTCAGATTTGAACTCTGATCCAAAGGACCAGTTAAACCTTCATCTTTCTGCTAGAACCTTCATTCCTGGGTCTGGCAGGTATTCATGGAATCAATATCCTATTAAATGGTTGCCTTGGGATCTTAGTCAGTTGGATTTCTACTTAAAGATGATTAGTATTATCATTACTCATGTGGCAACAGCAACAACTGCCCCTGAAAGTAAAAAATCAGTGTGTGATGCAGCTGTCAGGATATTTAGATCTGTTTTAAAGGGTGTGCAAATGGAGTTTAGAAATCCATCAAATAATTATGATAACATTATGTTCTGTTTGAACGCAATATTAAGTTTCATGAAGAAAATAGGCGAAGATGCTAGTTCAGATGGTGGTGGTGACTTATTTAATACTTCCCTTTATTTAATAGAGGCCACTGTGGAGGAGTTAGAACCGTCTATTATGGAATCCCCTCTTTACAAGGTGGCTTTAGACATCAGTTATGTTGGCAGTCTGGATTCAGTTAAACATTCAAAAATACCGCATCGATGTTCTTTTATGGATATGTTTTCACCTATGGTCTATCTAACTGTACTCTACCTTGGTTTGGTGGTTCAATTAACTGTAAATACACCTGAGATGGAATTGATTTTACAGAGGCTTCAAAAATTTTATAAATTTGTACTGTCTTCTGATGATCCCCTGGAAAGTTTTCTTGCTTCTGTTGGTTTTTTGTATGCGCACATGGGTTTTAAGTACATGGAGATATGGATGGTGATGGTGACATGTCTGAATGGCTATATTGATGGTATGAAGGATCTCTCTCTATTCAAAACAGATTCTGACAATTCGTTTTATAGGGCCATATGCCATCTCTTATCATATCCATTCATTTTGTTCTCTTGTGCTAAGAAAGATATAACCCTGTCGAAAGCTAGCAATTCCCTGAAAAAATCGTTTGCTTTATCAGAGAGAAAACTTGTACAGGCTATTGAGGTTTGGAAGTCCTTATATGGTTCTGTTTGTGTTGCATGCTTGAAGTCTTCTGCTACAAACACTTTCAGTCATGATCTGTGTGCAATGTTAAATTCATGTTTCGATGAAAACGGTAGCATGTTTGAGTATAATAGTGAGCTTGGTTACAAGGATCTGGAGCTTGCTTGCCTTTCTTTCTCTGGCAAGGTTTTGGTATGTATTTTGGAACAGAAACTGACTTCAGATACGAACGGCAGAGAATGTGTTGGCGTCTGCAATGAATCCAGTGGCATTAATAATATTTTCGAATTTGCTTCCAGGTAAATTAGAACATTTAAAGCTGTTGATGTTCCTAAAGCCTTCGTTAACCTGCACTAACTTCACAATCTAACTTCTTTTGTAGTTGAATTTCTCAGCAATTTTGCTGGATCTTCAGATAGCTCTTTTGGGAGATTTTGTCTCATGTTTTCCATCCCGATTTTCCTTTTCAAATTAAAAGTACATCATTTTTATGGATGAAATGTTCGAATCTGAAATGGCTACACTAGAATAATCCAACCGGACTATGATCTACACTAGAATTTAGCCAAGTTGTTTATCCAATTTTTGTGACAAAAAATCAGAATTGTGCTTGTTGCTTATTCTATTATCAAAGATGCACATTTTTTCCCCCTGAACTATTACTGACTAGGGTGCTTTCCCTCGTTGCTTAATATGTTGCAGAGTCATGAAATTCATGTACGTAAACATGGGAAGGGAACCAGCCTCTGGTCTTGTGAGTTCAAGGTGGATCATTCCTCTTGCCTATTTATTCTTCTTATCGGGATTTTTCTTTTGTAAATCATTTCCATGTTTATATTTCTCTTATGGGAGTGGGTTTTTCAGGGTATTCTCTACGTTGACACGCTTCATTAGTTGCCTTCACTCGAAGCAAGATATTCTTTCATTGTTTGAGGTTTGTATTTTTGCTTTATGTTTATCATTTGACCACTAGCATGCTGAGGAAAACTTCTTTTATGTTCTCAATATATTGATAAATTATAAAGACCCAACATAATGCACAAACACATTACTTAAATCGATGTAAGCCTTTTAATTCTGATGTTGAGCAGGTATTATTTTCATTTTCTTTTAACAAATTCTGATGGAATACATGAATGAGAGAAGTACGTGCGCTTCAACTATATTGCTTTGCCTTTTCATTTTTCTTTGAGTATTAGTGTTTGACACTCATGGTTGACACATATTTGGACATGGAGATAAGAATATGATCCTCCAAGGGTCCTCGAAATACATGGAAAGCTTAGAACAATGAACATGCTCGTGTTAGACATATACTCAGATTTGACACTCGCCCAAATCTGAGCAACATAATGATTCAGAATGAAAAATGATGGTTTGAAGTCCTAGTTTAACATCGAATCTCTTTTTATTGGAAGGAAATTTTGCTTTTCCTGGCTGTCTTCCCCTCCTCAGCTTGACTTCTATTTCTTGAACTGTTTTATCTCATGGAATTGACATTTAGTTGTTTTAATATTGGCTGATACTTATACTGCAGATAATATCCGGTCCGCTGCTTCAATGGTTATCACATCAAGAGATAAAGGATGAAAATGCCAAAGATCAACTCGGAATCCTATGGGCTGAGAGCCTCAATTGTTTACAGAGGAGTCAGCCACTGCTAACTTTCGATTCTTCTTTCCTCAAACTTCAAGCATCCCTCCTCGAGAAAACACTGGATCATCCGAATACCTCCGTTTCTGATCCGACCATAATCTTTTGGAACTCCACATATGGCAAGCAAATCAGCATGGAATACCCCCAAAATCTACTTCATGTTCTACACAAGTTGTCAAGAAATGGAAGAATAAGCCTCTACAATAGAAGCAAATCATTTGTGGCAAGATGCTCTACGCTAGAAAATGACACCGTCACCACCCCATGGTGTTGCAAGATCACCCCAACACAGAAGAGCTCTAAACGAGTCGAGTTAACAGAGGAGGGTATGATTCCCGGATCTAACCAAAACAATAAGCCACCATCGAATTCAAAACGAAAGAGAGTGGAACTAACAGAGCATCAAAAGGAAGTAAGACGAGCGCAGCAAGGAAGGGAGAGGGACTGCAATGGGCACGGTCCTGGGGTCCAAACTTATACGAGTCTCGACTTTTCGCAGGGAAACCAAGAGTCGCAAGACAGTCAGGACATTCGAGATTCGGAAGCCATGTTGGAGATGTTGAGAAGAGTTGGATGACTGTTTTCTATTAAGTGATGTTGTATGATAGTTTCACATATTAATTCCCTCCTTGGTATATGTAAATATTAATATAAAATAATATATTTTAATAATCATTATTTTTGAATAGTGATATGAGTTTTTTGGGCAGCTTAAGCTTGGACCTAGGCTCAATTTTTCTAGAATCGAGTTTCGGCTCGACTCATGGAGATTTCTAATCGAATAGATTAAAGGTTAAATTTTTGATTAATGGTTAAATTATCGATTCAATAATAATTAAATAAAAATAAATAAGAACTACTAAAAATTGATAACCGGTTGAACTATCAATTTGAGTTATTGATTTTCGATTCAATTTATGTAATTAAACTTCCCACTTATGTAGGATCCAATGTGATGATTGACTCTTGAATTATATTGTACCAAAAGAATATTATTATAATATAAAATCATAAAATGCAACTTCATCATCTTTTATACTCCTCCAGACCACCCTATCACTGCCCACTTCGTCAGTTTAATCATTTTTAGAATCAAAAAAGAAAGGGAAAAAACCCTCCTTCCCCAATTCGGTCGCCTAGGTTTTAATTTTTTTTTCTTTTCGTTTCCATTTTTTTTCTCATTTCTGCATATAACGTTCGTCGATTGTACCCTTTCGCAATTTCTCCGATTTTTTTGACGATTTTTTACGAAAAAGTTTCTCCCAAATGAGATTTTATTGAAAGCATACGACATTTTCTTGTCACAAGAAACTAGTTTTTTTTTTTTTTAAAATACTCGAAGTCAGATTTCTCTTGTTAATTTTCAATTTTATTTGTCAGTCCGATTGGTCTGATCTGGTCATGGATTCGCGAGATTCGTCATCGTCGTCGTTTCCGAATCGAGATGGCACTGCAGGCGATGACGACGGAGTCATCTCCGTCACTGCTGCACTCGCTAAAGATGCGGCTCTTTACTTCCAGTCTAGAAAGTTCGCCGAGTGTGTTGATGTCTTGACTCAGCTTAAGACGAAGAAAGAAGGTGATCCCAAGGTGAGTTAATTTCAAATTTGTTTCGTTAGTGGATGCAATTGCCTCCATTCATTCCTTAGCTCTTTTCTGTTTCATTTATTTGTTTATTTTAAGTTGGAATTTGAAGTTTGTTTTCTAGTGTTTTGTTCTGTATTTTCTGGCTCACCACTACTTGATTTTTTGATCGTGTAATTCCATAAAACAATTAACTTAATAATCCAATGTTGACTCCATAACTATTAATTATTATTATCTTGCAATTTCACTATTCAAGTTAATAGTTCTATTTTTGATACGTTGTAATCAGTTAACTTGCTTGTGGTGTTTCTGAACTGCACTATCTGGTGTATAGTATATAGGATAATTATCTTATAGTTAATCACCGTGTAGCAACTGTATAGAAGTCACTTGTGGAGTTTTTAGCTGCATCGTTGGTGTCTCGTGTAATCGTTTTGGTAGCATACAAATATAATTGCTATAGTGCAAATTGGTACTTTTAGCATTCAGTAGTAGAGTGCAGCATTTAATTTATCATAATGCATTTTTTAGCTTTATCAAGTAGTACATAAATTGTGTCGCTATTAATAAGTTTAGCTGCTGCAGGGTTTTTAGATTGAACCTCTGGTAACATCAATTTTCTTTTTGATGAAAACTTTATTTTGGTTGAAACTTTAGGCCTTATGGACACCTAATTAGAGGTTATATGAATTATATATGCCTGGTGAAATTAGAACTGATTTGAATCTCATGAGGCCGATTGTGATTGTACTTTCTTAATCAAATGCTGTTTATTAAAGGTTGTAGTTATGTTCTGAATTTTGTATATGGTTGATATTCTTATGGACCTGTTTGTAGGAGTTCTAATTCTTTCATTAAGTACAAAATGTGCTAGTTACCAATAGCTTCACTGCAGTGGCTTTGACGTCTATTATGATCTTATCCATTCTGTTGGTGCAGTCTTAAGATATTTTTGGACCAATTGATGATTCAACAGGTTCTTCATAATATTGCAATAGCAGAGTTTCTTCGGGATGGTTGCTCTGATCCAAAGAAGATGCTTGAAGTCCTTAACAATATCAAGGTACAATGTTCTCTCTCTTCCTCCTCCTCTGGTTTTAAATGGCTGTGCACACCCGCCAAATTTCTCAATATTAATCTTATACCTTCTGAAAAGAAAGATATTCCTGATCTGTTCATCACTTTTAATAACTTTGAGGTGTTGTTTCTCCCAGTGTTGTCTAAGTGTGTGCCTAGGCACACCTGTGCCTTAGTGGTAGACAACAAAAGCACCTCAAACCCCTTTTGAGCAAGAGGCATTTGATCAGGTGCACTCCTGGTGCGTCTAGGTGTGCTTTTTTGCAGGGCAATAGGCCTAAAAAGGCCCACCTGATTGAAGTTCACTTTAATTTCTATAATTTTTAACTTTTTTCATTAGATGTATTTTACTTGCAACATAATGACCATTCAACAATAGACAATGACCATAAGGAAATTATGCATACAGGCAACACAAATTGCATGTTTTGTAGATAAACTTGACCACTCTTTAGAGTTTTGTATATACAATACATACACAAATATAAAAAGCGCACAGCTCGATATTGCACTTGTGTGGGTGCTTTTTTTGCACCTTGCACCTTAGGCACTATAAGGATTATAGCATCTTACACCCTTGACAATACTGGATTTCCCCTGATTGGATTGTGTGTGGAGGGGTGAACTACTACATATATTATGGGAAACCTTTAAAAAGATAGGGAAAAACAAAAATATTATCTTATAGTACTAGAATGAAATGTTTTTGCTGAAACAAATCTGCTCTGCTTAAATCAAAAGTCATTTGTGTCTGTTTGTTTTTTGCGATCAACTGATGTCATTTATGGTAGTAATTTGGTGATTTGAACAATGATTAACCTTAGTATGAAATCACTTTTAATTATGCTATGTACCATGGTAAATATAGTGGGGAAATTTATTTATGTATCTGACCCCATTTAATTTGGTCCAGAGACTTTTTGAGCCTCACTTTTGTTTTGTGTATTTGTATTTCACATCTAGTATCAGGTTCCTGTCATTAATTTGTTTTCTTTCTTCCAGTTACTCTAACTTGGAAAAAAATAACTTTGAGGAGCTTGATTGCTGTCTGAACTCTGGAGATAAAAGTTTTGTTGTATTGATTTACACAGTATGATATGTTTTATTTGTATGCGTTGATTCAGAAGAGGAGTGAGGAGCTTGCTCTTGCATCTGAGGAACAGGTGGAGTCTGGTAGCGATGTTGGAAATAAAGTTACTTCAGGTTCAAAAGAAAGCAGTTCAACTACACATCAAGTTTCTGCTTCATATAGTGCCAGTACTATTTATACCGCTGAATTTGATACCTCTGTCATTTCTCTAAACATAGTATGCCTCTTTCTGTACTCTCCATAGTTCAAAAGCAATAATCTTTTCATTGATGGCTTGGAGTAACATATTTCTTCTGAATTGATCTATAGGCAGTTATTTGGTTCCACCTTCATGAATATGCAAAGGCATTATCAGTTCTTGAACCTCTATATAAAAATATTGAACCAATAGATGAGGTATCTTATCTTTATATTTCTTTTTCGTTAAATTTTTTTTTTAATTATTGTTGGATTGTATTAATGTTCCCTTTTTTATTTATTTACAGACAACAGCTCTTCATATCTGCCTCTTGTTGCTGGATGTTGTGCTAGCTAGCTGTGATGCTTCAAAATCTGCAGTAAGTTCTAAATATTTGTGCTGTAATTACATAGAATTGTTTCCAAACTGAAAAACTCCTTGCTAATTTTCCTTGCAATTACTGTAGAGATCACTGTAAGAATAAAATTATAAAAGCTAGCTTCTGTCTTGTGTCTGCACAATTCTTTTAAGCAAGCACCGTTGCTAGAGGATATCAAAGTGCTTGCCAGTTAAGAACATATAGATAAGGGGAACTAATTTATTTAAAGGTTCTTTTGTTCCATTGGGCACATCCATCAAAAAGTTAACCATCTTCGTTTTGTTCAGGCGTGATTGGATGAATTGAAATGTTTTATTGGGATTGAAAAAAAACCATAAAAATATGTTCTCCTCGTGATATTTTTATAATTTGGTTGAAATTGTGCCTTTGCTACTATAATTGTTATTAAATATACCATACGAAGATTCTATGTCTAAACTTTGCTGCAATTCAGATACAAATTCTTCTATAATTGCAGCATTATAAGGAACATGTTCATTTAAACACTTGTTCTTACCATGCTCTTCTCCTTTGTTTCCATCCATCTTGCAGCACTTAAAACCTTTTCAGCATTTTCTGGCTGAATATCCAGAAAATGTCTGCAAATTCCTCTTTAGTTATTAGTGTTTCAAAGTGCTTGGTGCTGAGGCAAGCATAAAATATGTCACAATTCATTGGACAAAAGAAACAGCTGGTGACCTTTGTCTTAAATGATATGCGAATGCTCTTATTTTATGACATTTTTTTTTCTACTTTTAACCTCACATTCCAAACAATCATATTTATATCTAAACTTGGCAAAAAACTGTTTATGCTTACTTTGTCTTTTTTTCCCATCCCTGCTTAAAATGTCCGTAAAAGTAATGGATAATTCTTTTTGTTTTGAATGTTAGTCCCAGCCTCTATCACGGAACTTTCAGTGTATCATTTTTATGCCAGCCACTGTTGGCGTACATGTTTTTAGTGGCAGGTTTCACCATATTTTGTTTTATTTACAATTATTGTTTGTATCTTTTAATATGCTAAAACAACTTTAATTATGCTCAGGATGTGTTAAATTATTTGGAAAAAGCATTTGGTGTTGGCAATGTGAGCCAAGGGGACAATGGTAACATTCTGTTACAACAATCCACAAATCTAGTTGGAAAATTATCCTCAGTTCCGAGCAGCTCATTGGTCTCAGATGCTTCTACTCCGGACTTAGCTGCTAGTGTGAATGCTTCCGAGAATCCACTATCCAGAACTCTATCAGAGGACCCACTGGATGAAATGTTTTCAACACTGGATATTGCTGGACAGAACTTATCACGGTCTGCTGATCTTACATCTCCAAAAGAACTTCCTAGGACCACAGTTGATAGATCTATCTTTGGTGTTGATTTGAAGCTTAAGCTGCAACTTTACAAGGTCCGATTTCTGCTTCTAACTCGAAATATAAAGCTAGCAAAGCGTGAAGTCAAGCATGCTACAAATATTGCTCGAGGGAGAGAGTCATCTACGGCTCTCCTCTTGAAAGCCCAGCTTGAGTTTGCTCGTGGAAACCACAGAAAAGCCATCAAGTTGTTGATGGCATCAACTAACCGGACAGATGCAGCAATTTCGAGCATGTTTAACAATAATCTTGGCTGCATTTACTACAAACTCGGAAAGTATCATACGTCCGCAGTGCTCTTTTCCAAGGCGCTTAGTAATTGTTCATCTCTTCAGAAGGAGAAACCTCTAAAGCTATTTACATTCTCACAGGATAAATCTCTCCACATAACATATAATTGCGGATTGCAATATTTGGCCTGTGGGAAACCAATAATTGCCGCACGCTGTTTCCAGAAGGCAAGTTTGATTTTCTACAAAAGACCTCTCTTGTGGCTTCGGCTTGCTGAATGCTGTCTAATGGCTGTAGAGAAAGGACTTGTAGAAGGAAGTCGGCCTCCATCAAACAGATCAGAAATTAGGGTCGATGTTATTGGAAAGGGTAGGTGGAGGAAACTTCTAATTGAGGACGGAATATCCCGAAGTGGAGTTGTAGATTCTGTTGGAAAGGATCATTGGGCTTTAGGTGGTGATCAGGAGCCTAAGCTTTCCTTACCCCTTGCTCGGCAGTGTCTCTATAATGCATTGCACTTGTTGAATTGTTCTGATTCCGGCCATTTAAAGTCTCTTCTACCTTCCAATTCATCCTTGGAGGAAAATGAATCTAGTGATGGGGCGTCTTCCAAGAACCCAAACCATAAGAGCTTAGTTGGCATAGATTCCAAACCTTCAACTCTGTCAATAGGTCTGGTTAACTCGAATGGGGATTTGAAAGAGCCAAAGGCAGGAACTAATCAGGAGATGATTCATAATTCCGTTGCCTATTTTGCAGATATTTGCAGAAAAGAAAATCAGATGATGAAGCAAGCTCTTCTAGCTAACCTGGCATACGTAGAATTAGAACTGGAGAATCCATTGAAGGCTCTTTCAGCGGCACGATCTCTCTTAGAACTACCTGGTTGTTCGAGAATCTACATCTTTCTAGGTCATGTCTATGCAGCAGAGGCCCTCTGCTTACTTAACAAGCCTAAGGAAGCCGCGGAGCATTTGTCCATTTATTTGTCCGGCCCAAATAAGGTTGAATTACCATTCAGTCAAGAAGACTGTGAGCAGTGGCTAGCAGAAAAACCCATCGATTGTGAAGAACCAAACGGAGGAGGAGGAGGAGGAGGAGGAGGAGCAACAGCTGCCAAGAACCCTTCCCCTGAGGGCATGCAGGAATTCATGTTTCTTAAGCCAGAAGAAGCATGTGGAACACTTTATGCAAATCTTGCCGCCTTGTACGCAACACAAGGCGAACTAGATCGTGCCCACCAATTCACAACACAAGCATTATCCCTACTACCTAACAGTACTGAGGCCACCATGACCGCAATTTACATTGATCTTGTGCTCGGTAAGTCACAAGAAGCTCTTTCCAAGTTAAAACATTGTAGTCATGTTAGGTTCCTTTCAAGCAATCTACAGTCAAATAAATCCTCCTAATGTTTGTTTTTTTGTGTGGGTGGGTTCTAATTCAAGAAAAAAGAACCCAAAATGGCCGCCATCATTCAGTTGCTAGTTAGCAGGGTAGATCAACAATCCTTTTAGAGGATTTGTATCATATGATATAGTTCAATTCACATAATAAGTGTTTTTTTCTTAACTTTTTAAATTCATTTTTCCAAATATCTAGGGTTCATATTTCATTGGTGAGGCTGATTGTTTTGGTAAAAGTGCTGAAGCCCACCTTTGAAATTGAGATTGTAGTTCTCATTCAGGGTTTTACTGTGTTTAGGGTTTACTCTTGACATTGACATTGAAAAATGGAATAGATTTTTCGTTCATTTTGGATTTTGACTCCCAAATCATTTCTCATCATTGGGTTGTTTTTTAACCTTGCTTTTGAACTTTCATTTTTGTTCATTTACGTCCCTTGAAATTACTCGCATACTCTAATTGTTGAGGCGAACTCGAAAATGTTTATGTACAAAAAAAAAATAAAATCAAAACATGTTATAATCTCTGTATCATGATTAAAATTTCACACTATTTGTAATTTTTGTTGTCAACCAAACTCGCAGTTTCTAAAAATGGTATAATCTTTTAATCCTCAACATTTATATATTGTTTGCTTTGGTTCTTTTTGCAATTTTATTTTTCTTTGTGATCCTTCCACTTTTATCAACTAAATTTGATTGAAAATATACAAAAATAAAAATGAAAATAGAAACATAAAAAAACTCTTAAGTAACTTTTATTTTTCTCAATCTTTTAAAATTAACCCAAAGATACAAAAAATTAGTTGAAGGAAAAAAGGTTTGGGTATCAATTTGAGACAAAAAAAAAGTTATAAGTACTAATCTGGGAGAAGTGGACAAGTTCAAGTATTAATTTTATATTTAGTCATTTTTACTTATTTAAAAACTTAAAAGAAATATTTGTTAGAAAGAGTTTGTCTCAAAGTCTTAAAATAAAATTTTTATTAAAATAAATTCAAAAATCCAAAATACATATAGAAAATTGGAAAATAAAACGAATTATCATGAAAATCCAAAAAGTAAGACTGAAACATTTTTCTTTTAGTTACCCATTTTGAAAAGATCAACAGTGTAAGAAAAGAAAAATTGAAAGTGGAAAATTTTTTTTCACTATTAAATAAAAATTGTATGGCAGTCTCTTTGGTTAGCATTGGAACGAATTATCAAAGTTTTTTTTTTAATTTGTTAATTCAAAATAAAAATGGATTAAATTAATCACTTTACTATTAAATGGTAAATATAAAATTGACAACAAAGGCGAAGCAAAAAGTTTTTTTGGGTCGGAATTAAATTATATATTTTTATAATAATAAAATGTAATTTTACATTTTTAATAATCTATATCTTTATAGTTTTTAAAGGACTAATTTAAATTTTTTTCATTTTGGGACCAAAGTAAAATTTTATAATTACTAATTTAAACGGGAAATTTTACATTTTAGGAAGGATCGAGACCCTTGCCAGCCCTCTGACTCTGAGCCCCTGATTAATGGTGCATTTCAATGTTAGTCACTTTAAAATTAGGGTAAACAATTTGCCAGTCGCTTTAAATAGGGATCGTTCATATTTTAATCACCCTAATTTTTTTGCTTACACATGTCCCGTTAATCTTTCGTTACCAAAATAAGTTTGTTTGTTTATGAATTGATTGCTTTGTTTATTATATGATCTATCATATATTAAAAGTATAATGATAAATTTAACCCTCAACATTTATTTCTTTTGTCAATTTGACTCTTATTTTTTTAATGCTAAATTTAGTCATTAACCTTTAAAAAAGTAGTCCAATCATTTTTCTAACTGAAATATTAATTAAAACATTAATTTTTTAATGATGTTGGCGGAGTATCAGTGTGGTAATCCACGTATGTTTCATGCTAACATGATACTATTTGTCTTATATGTCACGTTAACAATAATTTAATAATTATAAAAATATTTAAAAAATGAAATGATTCAAAATTTAAAAAATTCATAAAAATTAAAAAAATTAACATTTTATTCACTATTTCGATTAAAAATAACAATTTGACAATTTTAGAATGGATGGTCAAATTCGACCCTTTTTTAAAACTTCAGGTTAAGTTTAACTAAAAAACCTTAAATGAAAAATTAAACCTAAACTATAGAACTTTTTCCATTTAAGTACCTAAACTGTTTTTCCTTATCAAAAGTATTACCTAAACTTTGATTCCATCGTCACTTTGATTCAATCGCTTGCTCCACTAAAAAGAAGAAGTTATGTTTAGTTATTTTTATTTTATTCACTGTGTTTTCTTTCTTTCATCCACTCTTCTTCTTCTTCACAACCCTACAAGTTTTCAACAACAACAACAACAAAAAACCATTTATGTCACATGTCACTGTGGGAAGATAAAGATCTTGAATTGCAGGCTAAAATGGATGGATTTGGGGAGGATGGACCTTTTGACGATAAAGTTGAGTCTTTTTCATCCCATGATGATACTGATCCTATAGATGCTGTTGGCCGATGTATGGATGTAACTAAAGGTGTATAAATATTACTTGTATGGTTATTATGATTTGATGAAGTCTACTGTTGTATTGTAGCTTATCTTTTTCAAACATTGTAGTTTCACTCTATTGGCTTTTTGACTTCAGGTTTCACATTTATGGAAGTAAATTCTGTTCGAGCAAGCAGAAACAAAGTTATTTGCTGTGATTTCTCGTCAGACGGAAAGTTGCTAGCCACTGGTGGCATGATAAATGTTGGATCAATGGCAGCAACTTAACATGCACCATGCATGTAATGAGGCTATGATTTTATGTGGACAAACTAAAGAAGAGAATGATACCAAAAACCTAAGCAAAAAGAAACTTGAATACAAAGGTTAATGGCTTTTTTTCATAACCATTTCATTGATAACATGAATATATACAAAAGAAATACAAGAGTTGAATAGTCAAAGAAAATTACCTAATGAGTTACCAACTCCCTATAGACTTGATTAATACATATTTAGCTTGTACATAAAATAATAGCTAAAATGCTAGACATTACATCAAATTAATGTAGTCATTTTCCTATGAGCTTAGCCATCATAATACTAAGCATTAGACTTGAACACAAAATCAACAAAAGAAGATATGCTCCCTCGAACCATGCTTGCTCCAAGCTGAGCTGCTGCATCTGCTGCTACTGGTTCCATGTTGCATTGCAGGCCAATTCTTGACACTCCTCCTTGGTCTGTATGCAACAAACACCAATGTTGCTTCTCAAATGCTCAAATCTTGATGTACCAAGTGGCTTAGTTAAAATGTCAGCCAATTGGTCTTGTGAACTACAGTGCACGAGACTGACTTCCTTGGATTGTTCAGCTTTTCGAACAAAATGCAATTTAATCTTAAAATGCTTAGTTTTCCCATGGAAAATTGGATTCTTGGCTATGGCAACTGCTGACTGGTTGTCAATAAGAATTTTAGTAGGTTCAAGTTGCTCTTCATTAAGATCTTTCAGCAACTTTCTAAGCCAAATGGCTTGGTTTACTGCTGCTGCTACTGCAATATACTCAGCTTCAGCTGTGGACTGGGCAACAGTTGGTTGCTTCTTCGAGCACCAACAAAACATACTCGAACCAAGGCTAAAGAAGTAGCCTGAGGTGCTTTTCATGTCTTCAACAGATCCAGCCCAGTCACTATCTGAGAATCCAACCAATTTAAGCTCATTTTCATTCTTGAACTTAACTCCATAGCTCAATGTCCCCTTGATGTATCGAAGCACTCTCTTGGCAGCTTTGAAATGCATTACATTGCTGCAATGCATAAACCTTGAAAGCAAACTTACTGCATGCATAAGATCTGGTCTAGTTGCTGTTAAGTAAAGCAAGCAACCAACTAAACTTCTGTACTGCCTTTCATCAACTCTTTCATAGTCACCAACACTTGTTAGCTTCTCTCATTGAGCCATAGGAGTGCTTACTGACTTGCAATTTTCCATGCTAAACCTGTTAAGTATTTTCAAAGCAAAAGCATGTTGGTTAATGAAAATGCTTTGATTAGCTTGATTTACTTCCATTCCAAGAAAGTAAGTCATGATTCCCAAGTCAGTCAAGTCAAACACATGTTGCATTTGTGTTTTGAACTCATGAATCAAGTCCTCCTTGCTTCCAGTCACCAGCAAGTCATCCACATAGATTGAAACAATCAGCAAGGTTTCTTTGTTGGACTTTTTCACATAAAGTGTTGGCTCACTCAAGCTCTTTTCAAATCCAAGCTTGGACAGGTAGGAGTCAATCCTGTCATACCAGGCTCGAGGAGCCTGTTTCAGGCCATAAAGAGCCTTCCTCAGTTTGTAAAATTTGTCCTCACTTTCTTGAACCTTGAAACCATCAGGCTGCTCGATGTAGATCTCCTCCTTAAGGTAGCCATTCAAGAAGGCTGACTTGACATCCAGATGGTGAATCTTCCACTGTTTTTGAGCAGCCAAGGCAAACAACAGTTTGATGGTATCCAATCTTGCTACAGGAGCAAAAGTCTCCATGAAATCAATGCCATACTGCTGGCTGTACCCTTTTACCACAAGCCTAGCCTTATGCTTGTTCAATGAGCCATCAGCATTGAATTTGGCTCGAAACACCCACTTGACACCAATGACCTTCTTCTGGATAGGTCTGTCTACCAAGTCCCAAGTTTGATTCTTGTGAATCATGTCAAGCTCAGCTTCCATAGCTTTCCTCCATTGCTTGTCTTTGACAGCTTCTTCAAAGCTTGAAGGCTCCACTATAGCCACATTGCATCTTTGGTAAATGTCAGCAATGGTTCTGGTGCCCCTCACAGGTAAGTCATCCATATTTGCATTGCTAGGCTCATGTTTAGCTGGTTCTAAACTGCCATCAATCAAGTCTTTATCAAGCTGCATTGCATTCGAGCCATCTGTAATAGCCCGATTTAGACCTTAGTCGGAACGGTGGTTTCGGGACCACGAATCCGAATTAGAAAAAAATATTTTTATTATTAATTTGATGTCTATGTTATGTGGTTAAGTATGTGTTAAAATATTATTTATTAATTTGTGCATTTGGGTGACTAATTTAAGTGAAAGGACTAAATAGTTAAAGTAGTAAAAGTAGTATTTATTTTAGTTGAAGGGCTTAATTGAATTATTTCTTGAATAAGTGGTTTTGCATGTCAAATTGCCCTAAAAACATGGTGGTGGACGGCATGGTGATTAATTCATATATTAAATTCATTTGTTTGAGTAGTGGTATTATATTAGTATTATAATTTGATTAAAATAAGAAAACATATGTTTGTTTCATCTCTTTCTTCTCCATCTTTTTGACCGAAATAACAAGGAAGGAGGAAACTTAAACTTCCATTTTTGATTCGATTTTGCATGTCTTAGTAAGGTAAGCATCCAAGCTTGATTTCCATGAATTTTTGCATTTTTAAACAAGTCATCTTAAACACTATCAAAACCAGGTTGAAATTTTAGAGTTTGAAGCATGTGATAGATTCGGCCATGGATGAATCTTTTTGCTTTGTTATGTTTGATGGAAGAAGGTTGAGCATATGTTTGAAATCAACTTGTTTAGAGTAGGAAATTTAGATGAAATGAAGCATGATGACTTAAATTGTGAAAATAAATAGTTGAGGGTCTAAAATTGCAAAATAAATGGGTTGTATAAACTTGTGTAAGGATGAAGGAAATTCGGCCTTTAAGAGGTTAATCCAAATTCCATGTATTTTGTGTTTTATGCTTTGGGGTTTTAATTGAAAAAGTTGTAAATTATAGGGGTAAAATAGTAAAGTATATAATTATGAGTTTTGGATTAAATTGAATAAAAATGAATTTGAATAAGCTTTACTTGGCATTGTTTAGATCAAGAAAAAAGGGAAAAGGAGTTGGATCGGGGAAAAGTTAAGTTAAACGAATAGCCGAGAAACTCAAATTCATCGACTTTCAAGGTAAGTTTTAAGCAATCAGATTAATTTGAATTATCTCTATATTAAAATGTACATGTTCGAGTGACATAATAAATTTTATTTTCAAATTGCCGAATAAGGCATAGGAATTGTTATATGTGATAGCTGAATGTGGATTAGTAAATACATGTGTATATGTATAACCATTGAATAATTGAGTTGGCCAAATATATGCACTTGTGATAAGGGATATATATATATATATATATATATATATATATGGAAATGGAATATTCGGATATGGTGACTTTAAATGTGTTTGCCGAATGTGATAGTATCATGAACATGTATTTATTTATATAAATACCTTGGATGGTTGAAATATGTATAAAGGTATATAAATTTTACCAATGTGATAGAGTATAAGATTAAATATTTGTATTGGCCGAATGTATGTTTGACCTATGTATAAAATTTTGATACGTTTGGATTGGATAAATATTTATGGGTTGAGTAGTAGTTAATTGTGGACCATGAAATAGGTGATGGTGGTGATTGAATAAATAACTATGTGTTTAATTGAGTGTGGCCGAATGTGATGGTAAATTATAGGAAGAAAGATTTGGTTTGAATATGCGTATTTAGGTATGTTCATATTTAAAATATGTGAATATATATGTTATGTTTAATAGGAGAAAATCATGTAACAAGCACTGTGTGTGCAGATAAAATAGTAATGGCACTATGTGTGCGATACATTACTAATAAATGGCACTGTGTGTGCGGATAAAATAGTAATGGCACTATGTGTGCGATACATTACTAATGAACGGCACTGTGTGTGCTCTTTTACAAGTAACGGCATTAAGTGTGCGATACGTTACGGAATCTTGGCACTAAGTATGCGAAATTGGTTACAAGGCACTATGTGTGCGAATTTTCAAAGTAACGGCACTAAGTGTGCGATACGTTACTAAATTCTTGTAACAGATATATAGGTTTGATGCTTTTTAATAGACTCGTATTATTAATGTTGATAAGGATAATAAAATGTTCGAGTATACAATCATATGTTATGCTCGGGTGGTTAAGGTTGGAGAGGTAAATGACCCAAAAGGTATGTATTAATTATAACAAATTGTGATTGATGGTGGCTTGAAATGTAAGTAGGAATTTGGTAAGTAAAAGAGGCATATGCTGTTATTTTATCATGTGAAGGTGATGTACGGATATATACATATTTATACATGCATATAATGTTGTTATGAAATCTATTTAGTATGTTTGACTATTCGGCAAAGAAGTTGTAAATGAAATAATTTATTAAATCATGCTAAAGCGTATATGTGAGTTAAAATGCTTAAAACTTGTAAATGAAATCTATTAAATCATACTTTGTTTTTCCTTGTCGGTTTTTTGTTTTATAGATTTTAGATTCGTTACGAGCTCGGGGATCGTCAGCAGGACTATCACACTATTGACAGCTTATTTTGGTATTTTGGTTATGTTAATTACGAATATATGGCATGTATAGATTAGAAAAAAAAAGGGTAGATATGAATTGAGTATCTTTGTATATAAGTAATAGCCATGCGAAAATGGCTTGTCCATCTTGTAAATCTTGAAATTTATATTTTGGCTTGATGATTATGTTTGATTTGGTTTTGGTATATATATAAGTTTGGTTAGATTTTAAATGAAATGGAGTAAAGATGTTATAAATTAGTTAACCATATTTTGCAATGAAATAGTTTTTAGTTAGTAGCAGTGACGTGATTTTGAAAAATCACCAAAAATAAGAGAAATGGAATTAGAAGGTGAATAAGATATAGAATTAAAGATCATTGTGTCTATTTTTATATGAAAGAAACAGAGTAGGCAAAGGAATTTTATATTATGAGATATTTAAGTTTTAGTGAGACTGGTTCTGAATGACTTCGTGATCCCCTATTCCGTATTGGAAAAATTATTAAAAATTGTACAAAAATAATCATGGAGCATAGTTTATATTCTTAGAATCCTTAATGAGTCTATTTTTTATTGGAATAAATGAGAACATTATTTGAATTTTGTACAATTAGATAATTGAGTTTTTGTAAAGATAGGTCAGAACCATTAAACAGTGAAATAGGAGAAACTTTAATGAATAAAAGTAATGCCTTACGCTCGACTCCGGTAACGGTATCGGATAAGGGGTGTTACATTTGGTTGGTATCAGAGCTACGGTTTAGTCGGTTCTCGGACTAACATAGCGCGTGTGAGTCTAGCTATACATGCCATATTTAACTTGCGATAGTGTGATATCTCCCGACTCTGACGAAAATTGTTTAAATTAGACAGATATGCTTTCCAACCGAGCTAAATTCCTATAGTGTGGAATGGGTACTCAAATGTTTGAGTAAAGAAAAAAAAAATTTTGGTGATGAGTTGACACTCGTAAAGGTATGAATCAAAATGTATGACATTTTTGTTATTGATAAATGTTATAATTATATGAGCATATGAGTTATGACAATTGAGTTATGATGCTATATATGAGAATTTCGATTGTGAATTAGTGATTTGAGTTGGCTTATGAACTATGTGTTAAGAATAAAAATGATTATAAGCAAATGCTTATTAAATGTGAAATTAGAAATGAACTAGCTATTTGTGATAGTATATGTTACATGTATGTATGTGTAAGTTAAATTTGAGGCTTTACTAACCTCACCCCCTTATCAGTGAAATGTTAAAATGAAATTTATAAGAATTTGGGATGAAAAAGCTCATGGGTGTGGAGTTATAGAAGTTCGTGCTTGAAAGATTAGTAATGTGGTCAGAAAAGAGAATGAATCAGCAAGTGAAGACAGTACTGAAAGAGATATTGGATAGTTCTGAAGATTATTCAGATTATGCAGAGCCACTGGTGAATAAGAAGTTAATTCCGACTAAATGACGTATTCTGGTATATTATCTAAAGAAAGTATTAACTGGAAGCTTTTCTGATATTTACTTTTGTTAGCAACGGGTGTAACAGTCTGAATTTGACCCTAATCGGAACGGTGGTTTCGAGACCACGAATCTGAGTCTGTGAAATTTTTAAATATTATATTCCGTGTTTATTATGTGTGTATTAATATGTGTGAGAGTTTCGTAGAAAAATTTTATCGTTTGGATGTTTAATTTGATAAAAAGGATTAAATCGCGTAAAGTAGAAAAATGGCATACTATAGTGAAAAGTGCTAATGTGTTAGTGGCTTCTTAATGTGAGGTACTAAAAGGGCAAATAGCCCATTATTAGTGGTAGTGGATGGTATAGGACAAAAATGCCCTCGTTTTATAAGTTAGTTTATTTTATAAAGTAAGGTTAATTTAGATATTAAACAAATACATAATATATATACTAATTAAAACATAAAATAAGCATGTTTTGTTCATCTTCTTTGACCGAATTGCATGTAAGAAAGAAAAAGAGAATAGGCAAGCATATTTCGGCATTTATTTTGCAAAATTAAGGTATGTAACTAGTTCGGTTTTTGTTAATTTCTACGTTTTTGAGATCATTGCTTCGAACCGTAGCTAACCCATGTTATAATTTTTAAAAATAAGCATGCTTGATATTCGACCATTGTAGTGTTCATATGATTTTTGGTGTTTGATGATTTTAAATTAAAGATATGAAAAAGATTAGCATGTTTTGTATTGAAAGTTTTGATGAAATTGAGTAATTAGGGCTAATTTGTAAGAATAAAATTTTAGAGGGGCTTATTTGCAAAATAAATGAAATGTATGCCTTGGTATGAATGTTTAGAAGATTCGGCCCTAAAGCATTATGTGCAAATTATGTGTATTTTGTGTTTTATGCAAATAGGACTAAATTGTAAAAATGTGAAACATTAGGGGTAAAATGGTAATTTGCCCATTTATGTGTTTTGGGACTAAATTGAAATGAAATGTACTTGAATGAGATTATTTTTGATATGATTAGATCAAGAACAAAGAAAATCGGATTTGAATCGGGGAAAGACGGAAGTTGCGGGATAGCCGGTTTAAGTCGTCCTTTGTTAATCGAGGTAAGTTCTTAAGCGAACTTATGTTAAAAGATTATTTACAAATCTAATGAATGATAAAATTAGTATATTTATAGTGTAAAACCATGAGTTGGCCGAATGTGATGATGATAAATTGGATTGATTGTAATTGTATTTAATGTGATGTGAATAAGTGCTTTTGGTTTGATATATGACTGTGAAATGTGAAATGCAAGAATAACTATATTGATATTCGGGCTTCGAGCCTAGCAGGCCTCGTGCCGGTGATCAGTATCAGGCTTTGTGCCTAGCAGGCCTCGTGCCGGTGACATAATCGGGCTTTATGCCTAGCAGGCCTAATGCAGGTGACACATTCAGGCTTATTGCCTAGCAGGCTAAATGCCGGTGTTTTGGACTACGGACTTTGAGTTCAGCAGGCTCAGTGCATTTGTATGAAATCCAAGGTAACATTTAGCAGGTTCGAACTAGTGAATTGCTACTCTAAGATTTAATTGGTGTTAACGGATTTATGAAATGAATTAAGAGTGCCAAATTATGCAAAGGTGAGATTGTTATTTCGGTTACAAGGTAAGTAATATTCTTACTCAAGTGTTATATGAAAATATATATATGTATGTTTATGATGTTTTCGAACAATGAAATGATGAGAGTAATTTGACATGTAAGTGATAGCCGAAAGAAAATTCTATTAGATTGTGCTATAAGCAAATTTGGTTTTATACAAATGTAAGTAGTCGAAAGTATTTGTAAAAGTACATAGATGTGTACAAGTTGGTATTGGAAATGTGAATGTTGTATATATATATATATGCTTTCAGTTCTAATGTATATTATGGATTAAGCTATAATTATGTAATGTTATGAGATGAGTGTCTTAATTAATTGTATGTGATTATGTTCTGCTTAAGACTTACTGAGCAAGCATGCTTACTTGTGCATTATGTCTCATCTGTTTTATAGATTCTGGTTAGTCTACGAGCTCAACGGAATCGTCAAGACAGTCACTCACACGATCATCTCTTTTGGTACTCATACTCTAGCTTTCATTCGAAAGGCATGTATAAGCTAGGTTTTGATGTAAGAAATGGTACTTAATTTAGTGTATAAATATAGCCTTACGAAAAAGGCTTAGTTCCTTTGGGTAAATTATCGTTCTTTATGATAATGGCTTGCATGATTTTGTTTATGGTTTTTGTTCATGTTTGAAAGAAAATCGAATGGCCTTTGTGTGTCCATATGTATAGTACGGTTAATGCCAATGTTTAAGTTAGGAACTTTGGTTATGTACCTATAGTAAAGTCATGTGATTATGGCTAATTTTTTTTAATAACTTGAGTTTCCAATAATTTATGTTTAATTATGATTTGCTTGGTTATAACGAATTCATGAATATGAAAGCTTGGTTGTTACACAAGTATTAGTATATTTTATGTGAATATGAATACATGAATGGTGGTATATTGGATAAGTTAAATTAGTAGTATTAGTTTAATATGCTTTTGCTTTATGCTTGTTTTAGTAAAGAAAATTAGGTTTGGATTCAAGCTAATATAAAGCATGTTTGTATATTCGGTTAAGGTTAGTTTCTTATTAATATCCATGCACTATATATACAGGATGTCTTTTGTTAAGTATGTTATGAACATAAGTCTTACGAATGTTTTGGTATGATCTTAAGAAGACTGATTTTTGCATGAATATTGTTTAAAGAACCAAAGATGTAATTGTTCTTTTAATAGGTATAGGCCATGCGCATATATGTATATATTGATACGATCATTTGTGGCTTAAATTTTTGATGAGTTGGAAATGGTAAAAACACTATAAGTTAAGCATGACTAGGTAAAGTAATGATGTCTCGTAATTATCATGATGAGTTGGTTACATTGTTGGCCAAATGTATGGAGTACCTTTTTAACGGGTAATTAAACGATGGTATATGAGGTATTAAAAGCGGTTAGGTTGTTGTGCATATGATTATGACGTGTTTGAATAGAGATGATCATAGATAGGGCTACGTTAACGACTAAGCCCAAAACTTTGTAATATTATAACTTTAGTAAAGATTTCTTTGCGTATACTGAATTTAGTAGAATGCATGATTGGACTTGAATTTAGTTTGTAATATCTCGTAACCCTAATCCAGTGACGGATGTGGGATATGGGTGTTACATTTTATTGGTATCAGAGTTTATGGTTTAGTCGATTCTAGGACTACCGTAACACGTGTGAGTCTAGTTATACATGCCTTTCTTTGTACATTTGATCGTGTGGTGACTTCTGACATTTTAAACTGTGTTTTATATAGTAAATGGATTCCGATCCGGATAGAGCCGTAGCAGATGATGTTGAGAGTGTCGCGCCTGATCGCGCACGCGGATCAGCGCCGATAGACTCTAGGCCAGTCTCGGGTGGCCATGAGGGGGAGGCTAAACAAGCCTTCTACCAGATGATGAATGAATGGGTTACCCAATTTGTTCAGAATAACCCGGCTGTACAACAACCTCCACCCCCGAATAATTCAACTCCAGTACCCTTAGCACCTCCGATGATAGATCCGATGAGATCTAGCAGGCCTCCTGTTGATAAAATTAGAAAATATGGGGCTGAAGAATTTAAAGCTAATGATGATGATGACGCAAAGAGAGCTGAGATGTGGCTTGAGAACACTATTCGGGTACTTGATGAATTATCTTGTATTCCCGACGAATGCTTGAAATGTGCTATATCGTTACTTCGGGACACTGCATATCACTGGTGGAATACACTAGTATCAGTAGTTCCAAAAGAAAAAGTGACTTGGGAATTCTTCCAAAACGAGTTCCGTAAGAAATATGTCAGTAAGAGATTTATCGATCAAAAGCGTAAAGAATTTCTGGAATTAAAACAGGGCCGTATGACTGTAACTGAATACGAACGAAAGTTTGTCAGATTGAGCCGATATGCTCGAGAGTGTGTATCAACTGAAGCCATCATGTGTAAAAGATTTGAAGACGGCCTGAATGAGGATATAAAATTACTTGTGGGTATCCTAGAGATCAAAGAGTTTGTGGTTCTAGTAGAGCGAGCTTGCAAAGCTGAAGAACTCGGGAAAGAGAAAAGAAAGGCTGAAATAGAAGCTAGAGACACTCGTAAGAGATCATCAAATAAGACTTTCCATTCAGCGCCTAAGAAGTTTAGAGATGATTACAGCCGACATAAAGCTACTTCAGATCTGTCTAGACGAGATCGACCCCCTATGAGTTCTCGAGCCACTTCAATGGCTAGTGGTGGCAATGTACAGCAGGAACGGGCTGAGTGTAAGCATTGTGGGAAATGGCATTCTGGGAGCTGTAGATTCCGCGATCGGTCCTGTTTTAAATGTGGATCGTCAGACCATTTTATTCGGGAGTGTCCGTTGTTAGCCGAACAGAATATGATTCAGAATACTAAACCGAGCAACACGACAGCACGAGGCAAACCACCCAGACATTCCGGGAATGTAGGTGGCAGTCAGAGAGGAACGAAGAACACTGCAGTACGATCAGAGGCTTGAGCACCAGCTAGAGCTTATGCTATGCGTGCTAGAGAGGATGCTTCTTCCCCAGATGTTATTACTGGTACTTTCACACTTTATGATACTACTGTAATTGCATTGATTGATCCTGGTTCGACTCTTTCATATGTGTGTGAAGCTTTGGTACCCAGTATGACTCTACCTGTTGAGTCTACTGAGTTTGTGATTTGTGTGTCTAACCCTTTGGGTAGATGTGTACTTGTTGATAAAGTGTGTAAAGGTTGCCCATTGATGATTCGGGACTCTTGCCTTCCGGCCGATTTAATGTTGTTGCCTTTCGATGAGTTCGACATAATTCTGGGGATGGACTGGTTAACTTTGCATGAGGCAGTGGTGAATTGCAAAAGAAAGATTATCGATTTGAGATGTCAGAACGGTGAGACCATCCGAGTTGGATCCAGTGATGTAAATGGGTTACCTACTGTAATATCAACGATGTTAGCCCGTAATTATGTGAGAAAAGGGTGCGAAGCATATCTGGCTTATGTGTTAGATAATAAGATGTCTGAAAAGCAGATTGAGTCTGTACCAGTTGTGTGTGAATACCCTGGGGTGTTCCCTGATGAATTGCCGGGGTTACCACCGATCCGAGAGATTGAGTTTGGCATTGACTTAGTACCGGGACGACTCCAATTTCGATAGCTCCGTATCGGATGGCACCTACTGAATTGAAAGAGTTGAAAGCACAGTTGCAAGAGTTGACGGATAGGGGCTTTGCACGCCCGAGTTTTTCTCCTTGGGGTGCGCCAGTTCTGTTTGAGAAAAAGAAAGATGGAACTATGCGAATGTGTATCGATTATCGATAGTTGAATAAGGTGACTATAAAGAATAAATACCTGTTACCTCGGATTGATGATTTATTTGATCAGTTGAAAGGGGCTTCAGTGTTTTCAAAGATAGATTTGAGATCGGGTTACTATCAGTTGCGAGTTAGAGATTCTGATGTGCCAAAGACTGCATTTCGGACGAGGTACGGCCACTTTGAGTTTCTGGTTATGTCTTTTGGACTTACTAATGCACCTGCTATCTTTATGGATTTGACGAATCGAATTTTCAGACAATATCTGGACTGATTTCTAGTAGTGTTTATTGATGATATATTGATCTACTCTAAAGATGAAACTGAACATGCTGAGTAATTGAGATTAGTGCTACAGACTTTGCGAGATCAGCAGTTGTACGCAAAGTTCAGTAAGTGTGAGTTCTGGATGAAGGAAGTCAGCTTTTTGGGTCATGTTATTTCAGCATCGGGTATTCGAGTCGATCCGAACAAAATATCAGCTATACTTGATTGGAAGCCACCAAAGAATGTTTCAGAGATTTGAAGTTTTCTGGGACTTGTGGGATACTACAGACGATTCGTCAAAGGTTTTTCTGTGATAGCTACACCTTTGACAAAGCTATTTCAGAAAGATACCAAGTTTGAGTGGTCAGAAAAGTGTCAGAAAAGTTTCGATCAGTTGAAAGCCCTTTTAACCGAAGCTCCAGTGTTAGCCCAACTTGAATCGGGTAAAGAATTTATTGTTTTCAGTGATGCTTCATTGAATGGGTTGGGTTGTGTTTTGATGCAGGAAGGCAAAGTCATAGCCTATGCTTCGAGACAATTGAAGCCTCATGAAAGAAACTATCCGACTCATGATTTGGAACTTGCAGCTATTGTTTTTGCTTTGAAAATATGGCGTCATTACTTGTTCGACGAAAGATGTCATGTTTACTCAGATCACAAAAGCCTGAAGTACTTAATGACTCAGAAAGATTTGAACTTGAGACAACGCCGATGGTTAGAGTAGCTTAGTGATTGATTACCATCCCGGGAAAGCTAACGTTGTCGCAGATGCATTAAGTCGAAAATCATTGTTTGCTCTTCGTGCGTTGAACGCACATATGGCTATGTCTGGTGATGGTTTGATATTAGCCGAGCTTAAAGCGAGACCGATGTTTATTCAACAAATTTGGGATGCACAAAGAATTGATAAAGATTTAATGGCTAAACGAGCTCAGCGTGAAAATGATGCAGAGTCAGAGTTCCAAATTGATTCAAATGATTGTTTAAACTTCAAAGGGCGGTTATGTGTTCCAAAGAATGTGGACTTGATTCAGATGATTTTAAGCGAGGCTCATGATAGTCGATTATCAATACATCCAGGTAGCACAAAAATGTACAATGATTTGAAACAGTTTTATTGGTGGCCTGGCATGAAACGGGATATATCTGAATTTGTCTCGAAGTGCTTAGTTTGTCAGCAAGTAAAAGCAGAACATCAAGTGCCTTCAGGGTTACTTCAGCCGATCATGATACCTGAATGGCAATGGGATAGAATCACTATGGATTTTGTATCCGGATTGCCTACGACACCGAGCAAGAAAGATGCAGTTTGGGTTATAGTGGATAGACTGACCAAATCAACTCATTTTGTGCCAGTTTGTACAGACTATTCGCTTGATAAACTTGCTGAGTTGTATGTATCACAGGTTGTGAGATTGCATGGTGTGCCGAGTTCCATTGTTTCAGATAGAGATCCGAGGTTCACATCGCGGTTTTGGAAGAAACTGCAAGATGCTTTAGGTACTAAACTTCACTTTAGCACAGCCTTCCATCCGCAGACAGACGGTCAGTCTGAGCGAACTGTTCAGATACTTGAGGACATGTTGAGATGTTGCGTCCTCGAGTTTGAAGGTACGTGGGAAAGATACTTACCTTTGATTGAATTTGCTTATAATAACAGTTTTCAATCAAGTATTAAAATGGCACCTTACGAAGCTCTATATGGCCGCAAGTGCCGTACACCGTTGTACTGGACAGAGCTTAGTGAAAATAAGATACACGGGATTGATCTGGTTAAAGAAACAGAGCAAAAAGTGGTCACAATCAAAGATAGTTTGAAAGCCGCCTTGTAATGGCCTAAATTCAAGGTTATCGGAATAATGGTTTCGCAACCATAAATCCGATTTAAATAGAAATTTATTTCAATATATTTGCATGAATATTTATATGATAGGAAATATTTTTATAAATATTTATAAAATGTTAGTAATGTGGTATTAAATTTTCGTTAGAAAATTTTATCGTTTGGGTAGGAAATTAAATGAAAAGGACTAGATTGAAATGAAAGTAAAAGTTAAATTATAGATTAAAAGAAATTATGAAGGACCAAAATGGCAATTATGCCATTTTGTAAAGTTGAGGCGGTGTATTGATGAAAATCTGAGATTTTTTTTTAAGTATATTATTATATTATATATTATATTATTATTATTATATTATATAAAGGAAGGAGAAAAGAAACAAAAAAACAAAAACAAAAAAGAAGAACAGAGAGCAAACGTGAAGGGAAGAAAGAAAAAGAGAAAAGAAAGAAGAAAGGGGATAATAGAGTTTTTAAAGCTTGGAGTTTAATTTGGTAAGTTAATTTAGTCCTTTTCTTTTAATTTTGATACTTTATAAGTTTTAGAAAAAAGTTTTGATGAATTTAAGTTGAAGTTTTTGAAGTTTTAGAGTTTTTGAATACAGCATATGATGAATAAAATGATGAATTAGTGGTTTAATTGAAAGAATTTGAAGTTAGAATTGGATAAAGGACTTAATTGTAAAACAAGCTATAAGAAAACAGTTTTGGGGCAGCAGCAGTAGAGTAAGTTTGAAAATTCACCAAAAATTGTAGAAGTGGAATTAGAAGTTGAGTGAGATATGAAATTAAATCTTATTGAGTCTATTTTCATATGAAAGAAACAAGGAAAGAAAAGAAGTTCTGTATTTTGAGATATTTAGATTTTTGTAAGACTGGTTCAGAATGAATTCGGGTTCCCCTGTTTTGACTTTAGAAAATCATCAAAAATTGAAGAAAAATAATTAGGGGCTTAAATTTATATGTTTAGAATCCTGAACGAGTCTATTTTCTATAGAAATAAACGGGAACACCATCTAATTTCTGTATGAAGAGATAATTAATTTTTAGTAAAGAAGAGTCAGAATTGCCAGACAGCAGAACAGGGGTAACTTTGATGAATAAACTGTACTAATTGGCTAGGCTAAAAATTCTGGAAATTTTATGGTATAAAGAAATGTGAGTTTAGTTTCAGGAAAAATTAACGGTTCTTCATTTGGAGCTCTATAGCTCGAGAAATAAATAATTTAGTGACTGTGACTCAAGTAGACAGCTTTGAATAAACTAAAAATAATAATAGAATTATAGAAAATGCTACATGTGAACATGAAATGTTTTAAATTGATGATTGAATTTATTTATTTAGATCCGGAAAACTCAAATACGAAGCTAGATCGAGGAAAGGAAAAAGTCCCGGATTAGTAGATTTTGTAAACGAACTAGTATCGAGGTAAGTTCGTGTAACTTGAATTATATTCTTAAATGCTTGAAATGTATGTTATTGATGTGAATATAATTTGAACGTTCATTGTATGAAGATTGATGAAACATTGATATATTTGATAAAAAGGGGAAGAAATCTCGGTTGAATGAAAGGAAAATTCGATAGATCTCTGAAAAGGAATTGACGGTAAAAAGGATCTAGCCCGGACGGGTGATCCTATCCTGATATAGCCCTCCCGAAGAATATGTGGAAAATGGATTTAGCCTGGACTGGTAATCCCGACAATACTCTATGAGTTTATATTACAGGGGATTTAGCTTGGACTGGTAATCCCGCTGTAAAGATGAGGTTCGCGGGAGTGTACTCTCTGAAATGAAAATGTGCGCACATGAATATGAATTGACGGACCCGGATTTGTACACAAAAGTGTATCTCTGAAAATCCATCGAAATTTCGAGTAATTCAATGGGATAAATATGGAAAAATAACAAGGAAATGGAAATCATGATATTGATGAGCTCATCAATCATAGTATATATATATTATTGATACATGGAAATTATTGAACTAACTTGAATGTTGAGTTTGTAAATGTTAGGGTAATAATGCATTGAATGAGTATATGAATGTTTATCGCTTGTGTTGAAAATACTAGGTAAGTATAATTCTTGTTACATGGGCTTACTAAGCACAAAATGCTTACCCTATTTCCTTTTTCCCTGTTTTGTAGTGTTAAGAGGTCGGAGGTCGGATCGGTGGGAGACTCATCACACTATCAACCCCAATATTTCGGTATTCAAAGAAACTTTAGTTTGGAAATGAATAGCATGTATAAGCTAATAAAATAAATGTTAATATGAAAGGAATGTAAGGTCAGCCATTGGTATGGCTTATGTGTTTAAGTTATCTTATAAATATGCATGAATTATTTTGAAAATATGTTGAATTAGAATGGTCTCGGTTTTAAAAAAAAAATTCGTAAATTCTGGTAATGCCTCGTACCTTATTCTGACAACGAATACGGGTAGGGGGTGTTACACGCTTCGGATCGACAGAAGTCTTACGCCGATTTCAAATGTAAAGATGTTGAATATCAAGTCGGAGATCGGGTGTTTTTGAAAGTGTCCCCGTGGAAGAAAGTACTCCGTTTTGGACGGAAAGGCAAACTGAGTCCGAGATTCATCGGACCGTATAAAATTATCGAACGAATTGGACTTGTTGCTTATAGATTGAAGTTGCCCGCGGAATTAGAAAAGATACATGACGTATTTCACGTTTCAATGCTACGTAAGTACAGATCAGCTCCATCACATGTAATCACTCCGTCGGAGGTTGAGATCCGATCCGATATGACGTTCGAAGAAGAACCAATTCGTATCTTAGCTCGGGAAATGAAAGAATTGAGAAACAAAAGAATTCCATTAGTGAAAGTATTATGGAATCGACACGGAGTTGAAGAGGCTACTTGGGAGCCTGAGGATTCAATGAGGCAACAATATCCAACCTTGTTTAACGGTAAGATTTTCGGGGACGAAAATCCCTAAGGGGGGAGAGTTGTAACAGTCCGAATTTGACCCTAATCGGAACGGTGGTTTCGGGACCACGAATCCGAGTCTGTGAAATTTTTAAATATTATATTCCGTGTTTATTATGTGTGTATTAATATATGTGAGAGTTTCGTAGAAAAATTTTATCGTTTGAGTGTTTAATTTAATAAAAAGGATTAAATCGCGTAAAGTAGAAAAATGGCATACTATAGTGAAAAGTGCTAATGTGTTAGTGGCTTCTTAATGTGAGGTACTAAAAGGGAAAATAGCCCATTATTAGTGGTAGTGGACGGTATAGGACAAAAATGCCCTTGTTTTATAAGTTAGTTTATTTTATAAAGTAAGGTTAATTTAGATATTAAACAAATACATAATATATATACTAATTAAAACATAAAATAAGCATGTTTTGTTCATTCTTCTTTGACCGAATTGCATGTAAGAAAGAAAAAGAGAATAGCCAAGCATATTTCGGCATTTATTTTGCAAAATTAAGGTATGTAACTAGCTCGGTTTTTGTTAATTTCTACGTTTTTGAGATCGTTGCTTCGAACCGTAGCTAACCCATGTTATAATTTTTAAAAATAAGCATGCTTGATATTCGACCATTGTAGTGTTCATATGATTTTTGGTGTTTGATGATTTTAAATTAAAGATATGAAAAAGATTAGCATGTTTTGTATTGAAAGTTTTGATGAAATTGAGTAATTAGTGCTAATTTGTAAAAATAAAATTTTAGAGGGGCTTATTTGCAAAATAAATGAAATGTATGCCTTGGTATGGATGTTTAGAAGATTCGGCCCTAAAGCATTATGTGCAAATTATGTGTATTTTGTGTTTTATGCAAATAGGACTAAATTGTAAAAATGTGAAACATTAGGGGTAAATGGTAATTTGCCCATTTATGTGTTTTGGGACTAAATTGAAATGAAATGTACTTGAATGAGATTATTTTTGATATGATTAGATCAAGAACAAAGAAAATCGGATTTGAATCGGGGAAAGACGAAAGTTGCGGAATAGCCGGTTTAAGTCGTCCTTTGTTAATCGAGGTAAGTTCTTAAGTGAACTTATGTTAAAAGATTATTTACAAATCTAATGAATGATAAAATTAGTATATTTATAGTGTAAAACCATGAGTTGGCCGAATGTGATGATGATAAATTGGATTGATTGTAATTGTATTTAATGTGATGTGAATAAGTGCTTTTGGTTTGATATATGACTGTGAAATGTGAAATGCAAGAATAACTATATTGATATTTGGGCTTCGAGCCTAGCAGGCCTCGTGCCGGTGATCAGTATCAGGCTTTGTGCCTAGCAGGCCTCGTGCCGGTGACATAATCGGGCTTTATGCCTAGCAGGCCTAATGCCGGTGACACATTCAGGCTTATTGCCTAGCAGGCTAAATGCCAGTGTTTTGGACTACGGACTTTGAGTTCAGCAGGCTTAGTGCCGGTGTATGAAATCCAAGGTAACATTTAGCAGGTTCGAACTAGTGAATTGCTACTCTAAGATTTAATTGGTGTTAACGGATTTATGAAATGAATTAAGAGTGCCAAATTATGCAAAGGTGAGATTGTTATTTCGGTTACAAGGTAAGTAATATTCTTACTCAAGTGTTATATGAAAATATATATATGTATGTTTATGATGTTTTCGAACAATGAAATGATGAGAGTAATTTGACATGCAAGTGATAGCCGAAAGAAAATTCTATTAGATTGTGCTATAAGCAAATTTGGTTTTATACAAATGTAAGTAGTCGAAAGTATTTGTAAAAGTACATAGATGTGTACAAGTTGGTATTGGAAATGTGAATGTTGTATATATATATATATGCTTTCAGTTCTAATGTATATTATGGATTAAGCTATAATTATGTAATGTTATGAGATGAGTGTCTTAATTAATTGTATGTGATTATGTTCTGCTTAAGACTTACTGAGCTAGCATGCTTACTTGTGCATTATGTCTCCTCTGTTTTATAGATTCTGGTTAGTCTATGAGCTCAATGGAATCGTCAAGACAGTCACTCACACGATCATCTCTTTTGGTACTCATACTCTAGCTTTGATTCGAAAGGCATGTATAAGCTAGGTTTTGATGTAAGAAATGGTACTTAATTTAGTGTACAAATATAGCCTTGCGAAAAAGGCCTAGTTCCTTTGGGTAAATTATCGTTCTTTATGATAATGGCTTGCATGATTTTGTTTGTGGTTTTTGTTCATGTTTGAAAGAAAATCGAATGGCCTTTGTGTGTCCATATGTATAGTACAGTTAATGCCAATGTTTAAGTTAGGAACTTTGGTTATGTACCTATAGTAAAGTCATGTGATTATGGCTAATTTTTTTTTAATAACTTGAGTTTCCAATGTTTTATGTTTAATTATGATTTGCTTGGTTATAACGAATTCATGAATATGAAAGCTTGGTTGTTACACAAGTATTAGTATATTTTATGTGAATATGAATACATGAATGGTGGTATATTGGATAAGTTAAATTAGTAGTATTAGTTTAATATGCTTTTGCTTTATGCTTGTTTTAGTAAAGAAAATTAGGTTTGGATTCAAGCTAATATAAAGTATGTTTGTATATTCGGTTAAGGTTAGTTTCTTATTAATATCCATGCACTATATATACAGGATGTCTTTCGTTAAGTATGTTATGAACATAAGTCTTACAAATGTTTTGGTATGATCTTAAGAAGACTGATTTTTGCATGAATATTGTTTAAAGAACCAAAGATGTAATTGTTCTTTTAATAGGTATAGGCCATGCGCATATATGTATATATTGATACGATCATTTGTGGCTTAAATTTTTGATGAGTTGGAAATGGTAAAAACACTATAAGTTAAGCATGACTAGGTAAAGTAATGATGTCTCGTAATTATCATGATGAGTTGGTTACATTGTTGGCCGAATGTATGGAGTACCTTTTTAACGGGTAATTAAACGATGGTATATGAGGTATTAAAAGCGGTTAGGTTGTTGTGCATATGATTATGAAGTGTTTGAATAGAGATGATCATAGATAGGGCTACGTTAACGACTAAGCCCAAAACTTTGTAATATTATAACTTTAGTAAAGATTTCTTTGCGTATACTGAATTTAGTAGAATGCATGATTGGACTTGAATTTAGTTTGTAATATCTCGTAACCCTAATCCGGTGACGGATGTGGGATATGGGTGTTACAACAGGATAATGTGAAAATTTTTGATGACAGAGTTATACAGTTGAATAATGTTTATATTGTATTGGTGACCGAGTGTAATGGTTATAGTCGGGTAATTACTATGATTCCTTTTGGGCATTTTATGTGTACATTTATTCTCAGAAGCATAAGCGACTGCTTAATTCTGGAAAGAAGATTCTTATCGTGTGAGAATGCTAGCTAAATGTACTGATAGACGGAAGCGTGGTTGATCTATTTGGGTTACATTTGATATTGCTATGTCTTTCTCTGGTATTTATTCCCTTGTGTGGATATGAAAATCGATGGTAAAATCTGAATGATACTAATACTCTGTATGTAAAGATAATATTACTTATGTTACTGTGGATTTCAATATTTATAAGTGACATTGTTCTTTCTGGACATTTTCTGGGATATTATCGGAATTGATATCATTCTATCTGGGTTGTAATTTTCGGATATCCTGAGTTTGAAATTTCGCTATTCTGGTTTTCTTGTGAATCTATGTGATTATTTGTAAGAGATATCTATTTGACAAAAAAAAGGCTATATCGTTTATAATTATAATTTCTGGCCTGAAATGTGAGAGTATAGTGGTACCGTTCTCAGAGTTATAGAAGTTGTGTTTATGCAGAGGTTACTGATAAAATCACATTTGATTCTTCTCTGTGTTCAAATGCTTCATTAACAGTGGGGATAATATTTACTTATAGGGTTGAGACATCGTTCTTATTAAGGCCCAATGGTTTCTAACTGATAAAGGTGACTACAATATAAACTCTTTTCTAGTTCTCGTGAAAGTTCGACATTGATAAAAGTAAAAATGATTGAGGATCGAGATCAATTTGTGAAACGATATGTTTGGGTTATCCTTTTTAACGAGAAGAAAAAAGTTCTTCGAAAAGACTGATTCAGTGGTTTAGTCTAATTTGAATTATTTGATTGAAAAGATAATTGGGTTATATGTGTCTGGATCTATCCACCTGACTGGAAATAAACTTTGAATGTATATGTGTGAATGGAAGGATAGTACGGAAGAAGAATTTGTATTCTTGAAGATTTAATACAAAATTTTATCTATTGGAACAATTCTATCTGAGAAATGTTGTGATAAATTAAAGTTAGTTCGAATGTTGAAGTTTTCTTTTGCACGAAGGCATTATCAACCGAAATGTCAGTTCTAGTTCCGTCTGAGTTGAATAAAGAGTTTATGATCCTCAGTCATATGTTAATGAACGGTTTGAAGTGTATTCTAATGAAAAAGTGTACAAAGATATCTTGTGATTGCATATAGTTAAAGATACATGAAAAGAGTTATGTGATATATATGATGACTATAAGAGTGTAAAATGTTTAATGTCAGATAAAGATCCGAACTTGGCACAGAAAAGTTAACTCGAATCTCGAAAAACATGTGAGTCTGTAAGTGATTCTTATCTGAGGAAATGATTATAGTTTCGGATGTTTTGAATGGAGAACTTTTGTGTGCTTTTTTGAGCGATGAATATGTGATTGATCTTATTAGGTAATGAATAGTTGTTAGCTGAATTAGAGGCTAAATAAATGTTTATTTAGTAAAGTTGTGAAATTCAAAAATGTGTCAGTGAATTATAAGTTAAAAAGGGGTTCAGCATAAATTGATTTCTGATTCAGAACTTCAGATGTGGAATCGATGATTATTTGTTGCTTTGAGATAAAGTGCCTATACCGAGAAGCTCTAAGACTGTATAACATTGTTATAAGTGGCCCACAGTGTCAATTAGTCTAATCGTACGAGAGTAACATGATGCACGATATTTCGAGATATGATATTGATGAATGAATGTGAACTGTGATATTACTGACTTTGTTGATTATAAAAGTAAAGTGTTGATGAATTTTGTATCGAGATTATCCTTATTATTGAAAAGTGATAGAGTTATCTGTTCTTGAGATGATAAGTCTACACATGGAACTAACCATCATTGTTTCGGATTGAGATCTGAAACTCATATTGTGATTCTGAGGGAAATTACAGTAATCTGTGAGTACGAGATTGCATTGAAATCGGAAAACGCAATTCAAATTCTCGAAATATTTATTAGTCACTATGTTTTAGAGTTTCAAAGCAACTAAGAAAGACCGTTGCTGTTATAAGCAATTACCGAACCTTGTTATTTTAGGATCGAGCTTTGTGAGAAAATGATCCACGGGATTAATATCGTCAAAGAAATTGAGCAAAAAAAAAATGAAAACAATTTAATACAGTCATAAGCAATCTCAGCTAGAGATGATGTACAGCGAAAGTCAGATCAGAATTTCAATTGTGAGATTAAAGAGATTTGAAATCTGAAGCTATGTAGGAATTTGAAATGTATTGTGCGGAAGCAAATCCTTAATCTACTTTCTAGTAAGATTTTCGAGGACGAAAATCTCTAAGGGGGGAGAGTTGTAACAGCCCGATTTAGACCTTAGTCGGAACGGTGGTTTCGGGACCACGAATCCGAATTAGAAAAAAAATATTTTTATTATTAATTTGATGTCTATGTTATGTGGTTAAGTATGTGTTAAAATATTATTTATTAATTTATGCGTTTGGGTGACTAATTTAAGTGAAAGGACTAAATAGTTAAAGTAGTAAAAGTAGTATTTATTTTAGTTGAAGGGCTTAATTGAATTATTTCTTGAATAAATGGTTTTGCATGTCAAATTGCCCTAAAAACATGGTGGTGGACGGCATGGTGATTAATTCATATATTAAATTCATTTGTTTGGGTAGTGGTATTATATTAGTATTATAATTTGATTAAAATAAGAAAACATATGTTTGTTTCATCTCTTTCTTCTCCATCTTTTTGACCAAAATAACAAGGAAGGAGGAAGCTTAAACTTCCATTTTTGATTCGGTTTTGCATGTCTTAGTAAGGTAAGCATTCAAGCTTGATTTCCATGAATTTTTGCATTTTTAAACAAGTCATCTTAAACACTATCAAAACCAGGTTGAAATTTTAGAGTTTGAAGCATGTGATAGATTCGGCCATGGATGAATCTTTTTGCTTTGTTATGTTTGATGGAAGAAGGTTGAGCATATGTTTGAAATCAACTTGTTTAGAGTAGGAAATTTAGATGAAATGAAGCATGATGACTTAAATTGTGAAAATAAATAGTTGAGGGTCTAAAATTGCAAAATAAATGGGTTGTATAAACTTGTGTAAAGATGAAGGAAATTCGGCCCTTAAGAGGTTAATCCAAATTCCATGTATTTTGTGTTTTATGCTTTGGGGACTTAATTGAAAAAGTTGTAAATTATAGGGGTAAAATAGTAAAGTATATAATTATGAGTTTTGGATTAAATTGAATAAAAATGAATTTGAATAAGCTTTACTTGGCATTATTTAGATCAAGAAAAAAGGGAAAAGGAGTTGGTTCGGCGAAAAGTTAAGTTAAACGAATAGCCGAGAAACTCAAATTCATCGACTTTCAAGGTAAGTATTAAGCAATCAGATTAATTTGAATTATCTCTATATTAAAATGTACATGTTCGAGTGACATAATAAATTTTATTTTCAAATTGTCGAATAAGGCATAGGAATTGTTATATGTGATAGCTGAATGTGGATTAGTAAATACATGTGTATATGTATAACCATTGAATAATTGAGTTGGCCAAATATATGCACTTGTGATAAGGGATATATATATATATATAT
Organism: Gossypium australe; assembly: GCA_005393395.2. Lineage (NCBI taxonomy): Eukaryota > Viridiplantae > Streptophyta > Magnoliopsida > Malvales > Malvaceae > Gossypium > Gossypium australe. Next base: position 155,573,112 of record CM016626.1, read on the forward strand.
ATATATATATGGAAATGGAATATTTGAATATGGTGACTTTAAATGTGTTTGCCGAATGTGATAGTATCATGAACATGTATTTATTTATATAAATACCTTGGATGGTTGAAATATGTATAAAGGTATATAAATTTTACCAATGTGATAGAGTATAAGATTAAATATTTGTATTGGCCGAATGTATGTTTGACCTATGTATAAAATTTTGATATGTTTGGATTGAATAAATATTTATGGGTTGAGTAGTAGTTAATTGTGGACCATGAAATAGGTGATGGTGGTGATTGAATAAATAACTATGTGTTTAATTGAGTGTGGCCGAATGTGATGGTAAATTATAGGAAGAAAGATTTGGTTTGAATATGCGTATTTAGGTATGTTCATATTTAAAATATGTGAATATATATGTTATGTTTAATAGGAGAAAATCATGTAACAAGCACTAATGGCACTATGTGTGCGATACATTACTAATGAACGGCACTGTGTGTGCTCTTTTACAAGTAACGACACTAAGTGTGTGATACGTTACGGAATCTTGGCACTAAGTGTGCGAAATTGGTTACAAGGCACTATGTGTGCGAATTTTCAAAGTAACGGCACTAAGTGTGCGATACGTTACTAAATTCTTGTAACAAATATATAGGTTTGATGCTTTTTAATAGACTCGTATTATTAATGTTGATATGGATAATAAAATGTTCGAGTATACAATCATATGTTATGCTCGGGTGGTTAAGGTTGGAGAGGTAAATGACCCAAAAGGTATGTATTAATTATAACAAATTGTGATTGATGGTGGCTTGAAATGTAAGTAGGAATTTGGTAAGTAAAAGAGGCATATGCTGTTATTTTATCATGTGAAGGTGATGTACGGATATATACATATTTATACATGCATATAATGTTGTTATGAAATCTATTTAGTATGTTTGACTATTCGGGAAGGAAGTTGTAAATGAAATAATTTATTAAATCATGCTAAAGCGTATATGTGAGTTAAAATGCTTAAAACTTGCTAAGCTTAAATAGCTTACTTTGTGTTTCTTTGTTGGTTTTCTGCTTTATTGATTTTAGATTCGTTACGAGCTCGGGGATCGTCAGCAGGACTATCACACTATTGACAGCTTATTTTGGCATTTTGGTTATGTTAATTACGAATATATGGCATGTATAGATTAGAAAAAAAAAAAAAGGGGTAGATATGAATTGAGTATCTATGTATATAAGTAATAGCCATGCAAAAATGGCTTGTCCATCTTGTAAATCTTGAAATTTATATTTTGGCTTGATGATTATGTTTGATTTGGTTTTGGTATATATATAAGTTTGGTTAGAGTTTAAATGAAATGGAGTAAAGATGTTATAAATTAGTTAACCATATTTTGCAATGAAACAGTTTTTAGTTAGTAGTAGTGACGTGATTTTGAAAAATTACCAAAAATAGGAGAAATGGAATTAGAAGGTGAATAAGATATAGAATTAAATATCATTGTGTCTATTTTTACATGAAAGAAACAGAGTAGGCAAAGGAATTTTATATTATGAGATATTTAAGTTTTAGTGAGACTGGTTCTGAATGACTTCGTGATCCCCTATTCTGTATTGGAAAACTTATTAAAAATTGTACAAAAATAATCATGGAGCATAGTTTATATGCTTAGAATCCTTAATGAGTCTATTTTTGATTGGAAGAAATGAGAACATTATTTGAATTTTGTACAATGAGATAATTGAGTTTTTGTAAAGATAGGTCAGAACCATTGAACAGTGAAATAGGGGAAACTTGAATGAATAAACTGTACTAATTGGCTACATGAAAAATTCTGGAAAAACTATAGTAAGAATATATATGAGTCTAGTTTCAAGGAAAATTTACAGATCTAAATTTTGAGTTTTGTAACTCGAGTTATAGTCAATTTAGTCAACATGATGCAGATGGACAGTTTAAATTTTTATGCCCCGAATTAGTAGTTAAGTCTAGTAATGCCTTACGCTCGACTCCGGTAACGGTATCGGGTAAGGGGTGTTACACCATCCCAGTTCCAAGTCCTTGCTTCATCGAACTTGACATCCCTACTTACCAAAATCCTTTTGGTTGAGGGATCATAGAGCCTATAGCCCTTATTGTTGCTGCTGTAGCCCACAAATATAGCTGGAGCTGACCTCTTCTCGAGCTTGGTCCTTCTTTCAGCAGGTACATGCACATAGCACACGCATCCAAACACTCTCAATTAGGAAACTGATGGCTTGTGTCCATGCCAGGTCTCAAATGGAGTCATATCCTTCACAGCATGTGTTGGAAGTCTGTTGAGCAAGTACACTGAGGTGTTGACAGCCTCAGCCCAGAAAGTGCTTGGTAACTTGCTTTAAAACAACAAACATCTGGCCATGTTCATTACAGTTCTGTTCTTCCTTTCACACACTCCATTTTGTTGAGGAGTGTATATTGTGGTTAGCTGATGATGGATCCCAGCCTGCTCACACAACTTTTGAAACCTCTTTGACAAGTATTCAGCTCCATTGTCTGTCCTTAATGCCTTGATCTTGCAATCTGCCTGATTTTCTGCCTGAGCCTTGAATTTGGTAAAGGCCTCGAACACATCAGACTTCTGCTTCAAGAAGTAGACCCAACAGCATCTGGTTAAGTCATCAATAAACAGCACAAAGTATTTGCTGCCATTGAGTGAAGGAGTCTTCATTGGACCACAGATGTCAAAATGCACTAGCTCAAGCCTCTCTCGAGCTCTCCATGCCTTGTTGACTGGAAAAGGCAACCTGGCTTGTTTACCAAGTTGGCAAGCCTCACAAACAGCATTTGTTGACTCAACTTTGGTCATGTCTTCAGCTAGATTTTGGTTGTGCATTAGATCAAGTGACCTGAAGTTGACATGGCCTAATCTTCTATGCCATAGGCCAGCACTGTCATCTAGGGTTGTGTAAGCCTTGTTTTCAAGCTGACTTACATCAAACATGAAACATTTGTCTGCCATAGGAACTGTGACAATTTCCTAGGCATGACAATCTTGAATGATGCATGAATCATTCTTGAAGACTTGTGAATAACCCTTCTGGACCAACTGACCAACACTTAACAGATTTTGATCTATATCAGGCACATAAAGCACATCTGAAATTAGCTTGTTACCTGAGCCTGTGTTGATCACAACATCACCTCTGCCTTTGGCTTCAATCAAGCTTCCATTGCCAATCTTGATCCTTGAAGTGAAGCTCCTGTCAAGCTGCTTAAACAAGCCCTCATCAGCTGCCATGTGATGTGAGCAGCCACTATCCACTAGCCAGCTACACTTAGCTTTGCTTTTGGTTGCAAAGCTTGAGGCAGTGAAGACATGCTCCTCCTGAGCTAGAAAGTCTTTAGCAGTCTTGGCTTGAACTTGCTGTTCAGCTTGTGGCTTGTCCTTGTTTCTACAAACCTTTTCATGGTGGCCAAGCTTCTTGCAACCCTTGCACTGAATGTCTGGCCTGTTCCAGCAGTTCTTGTCCAAGTGATTAGTCTTCTTGCAGTATTTGCAAGGTGGAAGTCTCCTTCTCTCTGTATCTTTCCTGAATCTTCCTCTTCTGTCAGTCCAAGGCTTCTTTGGTCTCTGACTTGAGCTCGAGCCATCTTTGGCTTTTGATTGGAAAGCTCCCTCAGGATGTTCTTCCTGTCTAGTGGCCCTTCTTTGCTCGAGTGCATAGAGGGAATTCACCAACTCAGACAAGGTAATGGTTGTGAGGTCCCTCGAGTCTTCCAATGAGGAAATCTTTGACTCAAACCTCTCAGGGAGAGTGGTAATGACCTTCTCCACAACTCTACTGTCAGTGAAGTCTTCACCTAGAAGCCTTATGTTATTCACAGTTGCCACTATTCTATCAGAGTACTGCTTGATGGTCTCTGATTCCTTCATCTTCAAGTTCTCAAACTCCCTTCTAAGGTTGATCACCTGTTGCTGCCTTGTCTTGTCCGAACCCATAAACTCTTCCTTCAGCCTTTCCCATGCTTGTTTAGGTGAATCACAGGCCATGATTCGAGTGAAGATGACATCTGACACTCCATTCTGCAGGCAGGCCATATCCTTGTGCTTCTTGGCTCGATCCTCACTATGCTGACTGATCTGAGCAATAGTGGGATTGGCTCTCAATGGAGGTGGCTCAGCATCACTCTCGACTGCACTCCATAGGTCTTGTACTAGAAGATGAGTTTTCATCTTCACAGACCAAATGTGATAGTTCTCACCAGTAAACACAGGTGGTGGAGGTGGTGTATAGCTCATTTTTCAGCAACAATGCAATGGATCAACAGCAAGGAGGTTTCTTCCTTCTTAAGTTTTTTTTCCATCGAGAAACACCAACAAGTAAGGTCCTCAAAGAAGGCTGGCTCTGATTACCAATTGTTGGATCAATGGCAGCAACTTAACATGCACCATGCATGTAATGAGGCTATGATTTTATGTGGACAAACTAAAGAAGAGAATGATACCAAAAACTTAAGCAAAAAGAAACTTGAATACAAAGGTTAATGGCTTTTTTTCATAACCATTTCATTGATAACATGAATATATACACAAAGAAATACAAGAGTTGAATAGTCAAAGACAATTACCTAATGAGTTACCAACTCCCTATAGACTTGACTAATACATATTTAGCTTGTACATAAAATAATAGCTAAAATGCTAGACATTACATCAAATTAATGTAGTCATTTTCCTATAAGCTTAGCCATCATAATACTAAGCATTAGACTTGAACACAAAATCAACAAAAGAAGATATGCTCCCTCGAACCATTCTTGCTCCAAGCTGAGCTGCTGCATCTGCTGCTACTGGTTCCTTGTTGCATTGCAGGCCAATTCTTGACAATAAAAAGGTGAGTTATAAGAGGGGAGCCGAAAAATTTCATTCTTTTGAAATTTTAGATAAGAGTGCAATCATGTGCACAATTTTTTTTTTTTGCATTGCAGGCTGTATTATGGTATACGGACACTTTGAAGCCGAAGTCTGCGCTTGAAGAACATTCAGGTTTGATTATTGATGTTCGTTTCAGTCCAAGCATGTCACGCCTTGCAACATCTTCATTTGACAAAATCGTCAGAGTCTGGGATGCTGACAGTGTTAGTGGACATTTCCTTTCAATTTTAGTCCTGGTTATTTTCATAATATTTGTCATTTAATCTGCATTGAAATATGCTATTGTCATCAAAATACAATTAGACATTATGTTGAAATCTGTTGAATTATGAACTCCATGCAGCCCATGCAACATCCATATGCCACACAACCTTTGATGCTATGCTGCCACTATTATTTTATGCAAACCAAGTTCTTTAACTTGCTGTTTTGAATCCAATGTCAATGTAACTTAGTTTGGTTTATTTTGAACAATGTTAGGTTGATATTTCATGTCATTTTGATGGTGACTAGGCTGATCAAATCAGCAAGATTAAGCTTGCAAGTTTTGTATTTCAAGTTTCCATAAGTTTAGGTGGGATTAGGTATGTTTAGGTAATGACTTGTTGTAATTCACATTGACCATGACTTATATATATAATGGCAATGTATCTTTGGTATTTTGAGTAATGAAAAAGTTGGATGCAATTTATTTTCACACTTAAGCTCCATTTTTCCTTAGCTTTCTTTTCTCTCAAAAAAATTCTGTCAACTTTCTTTCCTTCTTCAACCTTCTGTCATTTTTTTTTGCCTCAAGCCACACTTACTGTTAGCTGCTAGAAACTCCAACAATTGGTATCAGAGCTTCATTCTTTGAGGATCTGTTGCTGTTAAAGTTAATTTGGAATGGCTTCATCAAGCTTCTCACCTGCTGTGCCCTCGATCTTCAATGGAGAAGGTTTTCATATATGGCAAGTTAAAATGAAGACCTATCTTCAAGCTCTTGATCTATGGGAGGTAGTGAACACTGATGTTGAACCAGAACCTCTTCGAGCCAACCCAACTGTGGCTCAAATTCGACAGCATGCTGAGGAGAAGACCAAGAAACATAAAGCCTTATCATGCATCCAAAACTGTGTCTCGGACATCATTTTTACAAGAATTATGGCCTGTGAGACTCCTAAACAGGCATGGGACAAACTTAAGGAGGAGTTTCAAGGTACAGAAAGGACCAGGCAGCAGCAGCTTCTGAATTTGAGGAGAGACTTCGAAAACTTAAAGATGAAAGAAGAAGAGACTGTAAAACAGTACTCAGACAGGATTATGGCTGTTGTAAACAGCATAAGACTCCTTGGTGAGCAGTTTAGTGAAGCAAGGATTGTGGAGAAGGTGCTTTCAACCTTACCTGAAAGGTATGAAGCAAAAATATCTTCCCTCGAGGACTCCAAGGACCTCTCAAGCATCACCTTGACCGAATTAATCAATGCCTTTTATGCTCAAGAGCAAAGAAGGGCAAGCAGGAACGAGGAACACCAAGAAGGTGCTTTCCAAGCTAAAGCTAGGACTTCTTCAAGCAATGCTGCCTACAAAGGCAAGAAAACATGGAAAAACAGGCCTAAGCCTGATGCTGCAAGGACCAATGATCGCCTTTGCAGATTTTGCAAAAAGCCAGGCCATCTTGAAGATAAATGTTGGTTTCGGCCTGATGCAGTATGTCAACACTGCAAGAAGAAGGGACATGTCGAGAGAGTTTGCAAGGCAAAAGGCAAACCGAAGCTAGCTCAACAACAATCTAAGACCGAGGCTCGAGTGGCTGAAGGTGGAAGCGATCAAGAAGAAGAAGTCTTTGCTGTGTCATGCTCAAGTGACCAGAAGACAGACTCCAAAGCTTGGCTCTTAGACAGTGGATGTACAAACCACATGTCTCCTAATCCAGCCATTTTCAAAACCTTGGACAGGAGTGTACAAACCAAGGTTAAAGTGGCAAATGGTCAGTTCATCAATGCTGTGGGCAAAGGTGATGTTTTGATATCAACTCCAAAGGGTAACAAGGTAATTTCCAATGTGTTACTTGTGCCCGATATTGACAAAAACTTGTTGAGTATATCTCAACTCCTTGACAAGGGATACTCTCTTGTGTTCAAAGACAAGGTATGTCGAATAACAGATCCATGTGGATCATGTTTCATGACAGTCACTCAGACTGATAAATCCTTTGAGATTAATTGGTTAGAAGCCCCTAAAGCAGCTTATACTGCCTCTCACAATGACTCAAAAATATGGCACAAAAGACTTGGTCATGCAAACTTTAAAGCAATGGCCAGGATGATCCATGAAGATCTGGTAGAAAACTTCACAAACTCAGCATGCAACAATGAAGTGTGTGAAGTGTGTCAACTTGGAAAGCAAGCTAGGCAGCCCTTTCCTTCAAATCAAGCTTGGAGAGCAGCTGAGAAGCTTCAACTTGTTCATACAGATGTCTGTGGTCCCATGAAGACAGAATCAGTTAGTGGAAACAGGTATTTTATTCTCTTCATTGATGATTATTCAAGATTCTGTTGGATTTATTTTCTAAAACACAAGTCTGAAGTTCCACAAGTGTTCATGAAGTTCAAAGCTCATGTAGAAACTGAGACAGGTTGCAAGTTGAAGACCATCAGGTCAGATAATGGGGCTGAATATATTTCAGCTCAATTCCAGGCGATTTGTGAAGAAGCTGGCATTAAACACCAGCTAACCAATGTGTACACACCTCAGCAAAATGGGGTGAGTGAAAGAAAAAATCGAAGCATCATGGACATGGCAAGATGTCTGCTGTTCGAAAAGAAAATGCCAAAGTTCATGTGGGCAGAAGCTGTCAATATAGCAGTCTATCTTCAAAATAGACTACCAACAAAGGCCCTGACTCGAATGACACCTTTTGAAGCTTGGTATGGCTTCAAACCCTCTCTTGCTCATCTAAAACTCTTTGGATGTCTATGTTATGTGCAGATTCCATCTGTAAAGAGGGATAAACTTTCAAGGAGAGCTACTCCAGGTGTTCTAGTAGGATATAGCTCAGTTAAAAAGGGCTATAGGATCATTGATCCAACAACAAAGAAGGTTCAAGTCAGTAGGGATGTTGTCTTTGATGAAAATGCCTACTGGAACTGGGACAACAATCAACCAATGGAGACTTTTGAAGAACTTGAAGTGGGGAAAATAGAACCCGAGCAAACTGGTCAAGAAATGGATGTTGATGATGTTCCTGTTAGAGGGACCAGGCCATTAACAAATGTTTACGAAAGAGCTGATGTTGCCATCATGGAACCTACAAGTTTCGAAGAAGCTGAAGCTCACAAAGGTTGGAAGGCTGCAATGATAGAAGAAATGAAGATGATTGAGAAAAACCAAACCTGGGATTTGGTTGATAGGCCACAAGACAGGAAGGTCATAGGTGTTAAATGGGTGTATCGTGCTAAGCAAAATGCAGATGGGAGCTTAAATAAGCTCAAGGCAAGGCTGGTCGTCAAAGGATTTAGTCAGAAATATGGCCTGGACTACATGGAAACCTTTGCTCCAGTAGCCAGACTCGACACCATCAGAATGTTGATTGCTTTAGCAGCACAAAAGCAATGGTCCATACACCAACTGGATGTCAAGTCAGCATTCCTAAATAGACTGCTTGAAGAGGAGATATACATCGACCAACCTCAAGGCTTTGAAGTACCAGGCAAAGAACATATGGTCTACAAGTTAAAGAAGGCGCTATACGGGCTGAAGCAAGCACCCCGAGCTTGGTATGCTCGAATCGATAGCTATCTCATCAGTTTGGGATTTCAAAGGAGCATCAGTGAGCCCACACTGTATGTTAAGAAGAATGAAGCTGAAACTCAGCTTATTGTGTCTCTCTATGTCGATGACTTGCTGGTTACAGGAGGAGACAACATTGTCTTGAAGGACTTCAAGAGCAAAATGAAGAAGATGTTCGAAATGTCAGACCTCGGGCATATGACTTACTTCCTTGGAATGGAAGTGATACAAGCTAAAGGAGAAATTTTCCTAAGCCAACAAGCATTTGCCAAGAAAATTTTGAACAAGTTTTCCATGGAAAACAGCAAACCAATGAACACACCTATGGCTGCTGAGTTAAAGTTGACAAGCCAAGGTAATTTTGATGCAGTCGATGAGTCCATCTACAGAAGCTTAGTGGGATGCCTTCTTTATTTAACAGCTACAAGACCGGATATAATGTTTGCTGTGAGCATGCTATCCAGATTCATGCATTGTTGCAACATGCAGCACTTTCAAGCAGCAAAAAGGGTGCTTAGGTACATTAAAGGTACCTTAAGCTTTGGATTGAAGTTCAGCAAGGTCCATGAGTTAAAAATGATAGGGTATACTGATAGTGATTGGGCAAGATCGAGGGATGATTTGAAAAGCACTTCAGGCTATTGTTTCTCCCTTGGTTCAGCAATGTTCTGCTGGTGTTCGAAAAAGCAAAACCTGGTGGCCCAATCAACAGCAGAAGCCGAATATGTAGCTACTGCAGCTGCTGTGAATCAAGCTATATGGCTTAGGAAACTGCTTGCTGACCTAAACTTACAGCAAGAGGGAGCAACAGAGATACTTTGTGACAACAAATCGGCTGTTACAATTGCAAAAAACCCTGTGTTTCACGGTCGAACCAAACACTTTAACATAAAGCTTCATGTGGTGAGAGAGATGGAACAGGCTGGTGAAATTAAACTGGTTTATTGCAATTCAGAAAATCAGCTTGCTGATATTTTTACTAAAGCCCTCAAAACAACAAGGTTCATGGAATTAAGAAAGAAACTAGGTGTATGCTGCAAAGAGTTCAAGGAGGAGTGTTGAATTATGAACTCCATGCAGCCCATGCAACATCCATATGCCACACAACCTTTGATGCTATGCTGCCACTATTATTTTATGCAAACCAAGTTCTTTAACTTGCTGTTTTGAATCCAATGTCAATGTAACTTAGTTTGGTTTATTTTGAACAATGTTAGGTTGATATTTCATGTCATTTTGATGGTGACTAGGCTGATCAAATCAGCAAGATTAAGCTTGCAAGTTTTGTATTTCAAGTTTCCATAAGTTTAGGTGGGATTAGGTATGTTTAGGTAATGACTTGTTGTAATTCATATTGACCATGACTTATATATATAATGGCAATGTATCTTTGGTATTTTGAGTAATGAAAAAGTTGGATGCAATTTATTTTCACACTTAAGCTCCATTTTTCCTTAGCTTTCTTTTCTCTCAAAAAAATTCTGTCAACTTTCTTTCCTTCTTCAACCTTCTGTCATTTTTTTTTTTTTTTGCCTCAAGCCACACTTGCTGTTAGCTGCTAGAAACTCCAACAAAATCCTTATGCATGTACTGTACTGTATTAGCATTTTCATATCGATGATGTATACTATGTTCCAAAACAGTGATCGAAAGGGTACTGGTTTGGTTTCTGCTTTTTTCTTTGTCATGCTTGCTTCTAAAGTCTTTCTATACTGTTTGATGGATCTGTCTTTCAATTTTACTGCAGCCTGGTTATTCGATTCGTACATATATTGAACATTCTGGTAACGTTATGTCACTTGACTTCCATCCAACTAAGGATGGTCTTATCTGCTCTTGTGATGATGATGATGAAATACGATACTGGAGTATCAACAACAGGAGCTGTACAAGAGCTTTCAAGGTATGACCTTGCTTCGAATTTCATTGCAATGCAAATCTATATCGAACTCAGGCATCTCTCTTTGAGGTTGATGCACAGCTATTGATATTGTTTCCATTGTGTGAATCAGGGTGGTATGGCCCCTGATACACCCCATTTGAGATTTCAACCTCGCCTCGGAAAATATCTTGCAGCAGCTGCTGAGAATGTTGTATCTATACTGGACACCGAGACTCAAACTTGCCGGCACTCATTACAGGTCAATTAGTCTACGTGGATTATAAATTATATAAAAGAAATCCTAAGGAACTAGCTGACTCAAACGTGCATTCCAATGGTTACTACAAAAATATTTTTGGACTAGCCAATTATAGCCATGGTTATTCGGACTGTAGTGTTCGGTTTGGTTTTAACTCAGGTTTTATTATATTACAACTAGATCGGCGTAGTTTGAAAACCTTTTATTAAGATAACCAAATAAGGCTAGCCGAGCCGTTGTTTGTTTTCTGGTGACTTGAGTAGTCGAGTGAAAAGATCCAGCAATAGTGATCTCATTTATATGTATTTTAAGCATTTTCCCCTTTGTAACATGACTGACTTATGTTTTGTCTTCCGATTTGTAAAAGCAGGGACATACTAAACCGATCCATTTTGTATGCTGGGACCCTTCAGGTGAGCTTCTAGCACCCGTACTAGTGAGGACTCTGTCCGAGTTTGGTCCTTTGCGTCAGGCAGTGAAGGGGAATGTGTTTACGAATTGAGCTGTAATGGCAACAAGTTCCTCTATTGTGTTTTCCATCCTTCGTTTCAATCATGGCTCGTTATTGGCTGTTACCAGGCAAGTAATTTTTTACTTCTAGTCTTGTATTTGCTGTTATATATACTACCTTGTCAATGACATGCTCCCTTTCCATGTCGGATTCAGTCTTTGGAGCTATGGACTATGTCGGAGAATAAGACCATGACATTATCGGCTCATGAAGGATTCATCGCTGCATTGGCTGTATCACCGGTGACAAGGTTGGTTTCTTCCGCAAGTCATGACAAGTTCGTTAAACTGTGGAAGTGATTCAATCGCTTAGCTCGTGGCTGTTGTGGTTGCTCGATATGTCCGTTTTATGTGGTTTGTCTCGGCTCCCTGAGTAACCCTAGTAAAAAACTAACCTTGCTGTCGTTGCATGCATGTTTATGTAACCCTTGTATCTTTATCTCGGACATTCTTGCTGTTCATTCACCTTGTGTTTTTTATGTTTTGTTGGTTCTTCTGTTTTGTTTTGCTTTTTTCGAAGTCATAGATGACTGTTCATGGATTCGATAAGGTGCATATTCATTGAAATTGAAGATTTGAAGCCATGGATGGTAACATCTTTGATAGTTTTTGCGGAATTTTTGTTAATGAAATCAATGCATGCATGCTTGTTCGAATTTGAGAGCTAATTAGTAGCTCTAAACTACACTGATTTATCTCAATGAAATGGAAGAATATATAAATATATATATATACACACACATATGTGATATAAGAGCAAATTATAACAATAAAGTGTTTAGCCTTCTAAGCCATATTGAATGAAGCACCATATGAAGAATATCAAAAGGTTTAGCCGGTCTATTCAACTCAAAATGCCGTCTCAATTTCACCACCCTCTTCTGCATTTTCCGGTACTCCTTTTCCGGTATCCCTTTCAGTATCCTCTTAATCTCCGTCATCTTCTCTGGCGCTATCTTAACTGAGAATTCTCTCCAATCAAGCACATCACTAAACGGCAGCACGTAACTATCCGAAATGATCACCGGCACGCATCCGGCGTAAAACGACTCCACCACTCTAGGACTCGCCACTTCGAACCCACTCGGGCACAAGCAATACTTGCTCTTCCCCATCAATTCATTGTAATCTTGGCCGTCAGGAAGGTACTTGTGGACTTGGACTTCCTCATCTTTGTCCTTCCAATGGTGAAGCAAGATTTTACGGATGTTTCCGTGGCCACCGCCGGCGAAGAAGGCCAGGATGGTTCGGTTTTCGGGCGGTTGGATGAACCGCCGTTCACCACTGAACCCTTGAGGAGGCACCTTTATTTCCGGCAATGTAACGTCTCTGTTGGGATGGAATCCTTCGGAGCTATTGGCATTGCATAGGACCTTTATTAAATTCTTGTAAAGTTGAGGGTCCTTCATAGAGATATCCGGTGCCTACAATGTTGCCACTCAAACAAAGTTATATATATATATATATATATATATATATGATAGGTCGGAATTCAAGTATTGAAACTTTAAACTTGATTATTATATATGAATTCAGATTTAATTTAAGTAGTATAACATACTTGATATCAAATATATATCTATATCTGATATAGATTTAAGATTTAAAGTGATATGTAAGTTATAATTTAAGTCTAAAGAAACATCAAAAACATTAATTGTCCTCGTTTCTAAATAAAATATTCATACCCAATTTAAGTATCATATTCAAATATGAATGCGAAATTATAAATCTTTAAACAGATAAAAGAACAATACCAATATTAGATATATACTCATACCCGACATTGATTTCGGGTAATCTAATATGTATATACTATAACAATTTGAGGTTATAATAACAGGAAACAATTCCTATGTGGCACACCTAAAAATTTACCATTTGGTATACTAATTATTTGTCAATGTGTTTTTATTGATTAAAGTTTAAAATTAATATTATTTCAATTTAATTTCCTTGTAAAAATCTATCAACATTGAATACCAATTCATATAACAAGGATTATATATGTCAATAATCTTTGTTATAACTGATTAATCATAGATTACGAAAAAATATAAATATGTAAACCAGTAGTTCAATTTTAATTTATTCTTAATATTAAGTCTTTATATATGATTTTTAATATCCAATATATATAGGAAAACAGAAATATGTACTTCAAGTCTCTAAAATCTAAATTTTACTCATATTTTTAATTATTAAAAATTAATTTTCATATATAATATATAAAATATTTCTTTCTATTAAGATATTAAATATGTTATTGAAATCGTAGGGATTAATTTATTAATTTAGTTATCAATTGTGTATTTTTTTTCTATACATCTTTTCATTATGTAATTTTTTAATAACTTAATTTATATATATATTTAATATTTAAATTATATTTTAAATCAATTTTTAAGATTAAAGCAATAATCATAAAATATAAATCATTCAAATTTATTTTAGATATTAAAAAAAAATTAGTCTTTAGTATATATATAAATTGATTAAGTCAATTAAGTCTTAGCTCGATTGGCATGAGCATTATTAGGACGTGAATTCGAGTATACTGAAACAAATTATACTCCTAGCCTATTTATAAATTGAGAAAGGGATATGAGTAATTTTAGGCATTATATCAAAAAGAGCAGATATGATCAGAACCTATAACGAGATTATTTAATATATATATATATAATGATTAACATACGTACCCAATCATGGCAAGAGAGCATGAAATGATCAGCACCATTGGTCCTATTCCAAAATGGGTATTTGTGGGACACGACTTTGATGTAATCAGTGAAGATCCTCACCAAACGATCACGATCATATGTAGTGATTGGCATATAAATGTATTTCACAATGTGCCCTACGCTGATCGGCAAGAACAATACATGGGCCTCATTGGGATCTTGGGCCTTAAATGGGCTTTTTCGACTCTCTATTTCGTCTATGAATTGGCCCTCGATTGCATATATGTTTTTCATTGGCCCATTGTGGACTAAGGGCCTTTCTCCTTCTTTATAGGTCCATATCTTGAATCTCTTCACCATTTCTATGTGACTTCTAAATACGTATGTGAACACAAAAAAAATAAGGACCAAAATGATAAAATGAGTAGACATTGGGGACTAAATTTATCTTTATGCCAAAATAAAAGTTTGAAGTTTTTTTTTCTTAACTGATGGAAACCGTACGGATTCCGATAAACGGAGCCTCTGGGGACGAAGGTTTCCTCTCTGTCCGACGTATAACTCTTTGTTCGTATCGCTTCTCTTATTGCCGCTCGTGCTTTGGCCAAACCTGCTTCAACATTACTCACCCTCTATTCTCCCATCAAAAAACCAAATGACTTAGTGTCAAATAATCCACGTACATACATACATACATACATATGAAGCTTACTTTGACATGGCTGACAACATCACGATCACTTGTTGCAGAAAGCAAGGAAGGCTGTTTGGTGGGAAACGAAGAGAGAAAACTAGTGGATGATAAGTTTTTAGGGTTCATTGAGGAAAATAAACATAAACATAACACAATAACCAAAACAAGGAATGTTGGAACAAGAACAAGTGTTGATGATCTTCTAAACCCTTCCATGGCTGCTTCACTTGTTTCACTTCTTTTATTTGATGCTTAATATACCCATCTTTTTCAGGTTAAATGTAATTTTAATATATTAATTAATGAGGAAAAAAAAGGGTTTTATTTTTATTTTCTTTTTTTGGTATGTAAGAAGTTGGCCACTAAGCTTTCCCCAACTCTTTAATGGCATCATTTTGTTTTTGGTAAGAAAAGATTTATTAATTTAAGATTCCAAAGGTTTTTTTTTACACGATTGATACATTTCGATAAGATAAGATTTTTTTTTTTAAATCTTTACATTTATGATTGATGATGAATGTATATCAAAGTATGATTTGCTTAGTAACCAAAAATAAATAAAAGTAAGTTGTAATTAGAGGTGCTCAGCCGCCCGGCCCCGAAGGCCTGACCGAAATTTGGGAGAGTTTGGGAAGAAATATAAGCCCGAAAAATTGGTTTGGACAAAAAATAAGGCCCGTTTAAAAATGGGTCGGGCCTCGGGTAAGGTATTTTTGGCCCTGGCCCGGCCCGAATTCACTAAATGACAAAAAAAAACTGTTATTTTTTTTGAATGTTATTTTCCTGTTGTTTTCTCCTTATTTTGCTATTATATTACTATTATGTTGCTACTATTTTGTTGTTATTGATTGAATATTGTATAAAACTTATTTTATTGTTAATTTTGTTATTATTTTAAAGGCATTTGTTAATTTTATTATTATTTTAGAGGTATTTGCTTGTTAAGTTACATCTATCTTAGTGTTATTTAAGTCTACATATTTTTTTTAAAATTTATTTTTAATTTGTTGGGAAATATTTATTTTGATTTTTTTAGTATTTTTGATGTATTATATATATTTAAAAATTATATAAAATAATATAAAAATTTAATACGGGCGGGCCAGGCCGAGCCCGGATTTTATTATTTTTATATGGGCCAGGCTTGGAAAAAATTTAGGCCCATTTTTTGGGCCAGGCCCGAACCCGGCCCATGAACACCTCTAGTTGTAATATTAAATTAAAAATTTAAAAATAGTAAACATCTAATAATGTTGAGTCTTAACTCGATTAATATTTATATATTTTTTAGAATATTAAAAAAATATTATTATATAATTCGAATATTAACTAGATTAATAATTAATTTTAATATTTTATATGACCATAATGACTGAATTAATTATTGTCATCATTAACCTTCCTTTTTTTTCTTTTCTATTTTTGGATTATTATATGATGATTTTTGAACTTTTCATATGCATATATAGAAATAGAAATAGATAGACTAGAACCTACATCTCTTATGTCATGTCAATAACAATATAAAAATAGAATTAGGATCTGAATGAAATATAATGAAATAGAACCACTTTGGACATTGTTGTCAATGTAAGAAAACGTGAGTTTGAATGTGCTAAAGTAAATTATCCTTCTATTTATGGGTTAAGGTGAAGTTATGAATAGCTTTAGGCATTGTCTCAAAAAGATAAGATACGATTAGAACCGAAAAATAATACTAATGATTTATGACAAATACAAAATCATTTACACTAAATTAATGATCACATTTTTAAGTTGAACAAAATTAATAATAAACACATTTAATATGAGATAAATCTCAAAATTGTACATTAAAGATTTATGTATATATTTGAATTACAATCAAAGTTACACATGTATAATTATACCAAATCAAAATTTATGTAATTGTTACTACTTACCAAAAAAAAAAAGCAACTGTTACTAACAAGTGTTTCTTCATCCATTTGACATCCAAAAGGTAAATTTCTTTCTTGATAAAGCCTTCGATCCTACATCCTTCTCCAACCTTATATATTGATGACTAATATCTCTAGGAAAAGTAGTTGAGCGGGACAGGAGCAAATATTATTAAATCTATCATTGCTTCATAGTTGTCATAGTTTGCTTCACCATCTATTTTTCTCCACTATGAATGAATAATTTTGAAAAACATTATCGCCTCCATGGATGTTGAATGCATTCATTCCCACCCCATCCCACTCCGCTTCGCTTCAATTTAAAATTTTGCTACTTATCTTAAATATTTCCAATCTTTTTAAAATCAAGTAAATATTTAAATATAATTATTCAAAAAGCATTTAAATATAAAATAAATTGAATTTTTTCTATATTATTTTATTACATTTTTACCCTTTTAATAATTTATATATAAGAATAAAATGATAATTTCATATAATGGAGCGGGTCGGGGTGGGACAAAATTATCATAACCACTATCAAAAAGAAAAAATTCACCACTCCGCACTCACTTTTCAAAAGAAAAAATCCACTCCATTCAAAATATACCAATGTGAAATCCATCGAGCAGTTGAGATTTTATCATCCCTAAATAGCTCAACTCATGTTGTTCATCCCAAATGCTCATATGCCTGATTCTTATGCTTTTTATAAATGGGATCCAAATTGTTTCCACGCCCGACAATTGAAATCAAATATATACTATAGTAATATAAAATTATAATTAAAGAAAATATTTTAACGTGACGCAATTAAGAATCTGTCTTTTGTTACACTAATTATTTAACTTTAAATATAATTAAATATTAAATATAATTATTATAAATAAATATTAATAATTCTCGAATTGAGAATGTTGGGTTTAAAGGTTTAAAGTCTAAGTTATTAAGTTTTGGGTATAAGATTTAGGGTCTTGAATTTAAAATTTTAACATTTATTTATAATTAATTATTATTTAATTATATTTAAATAAAATTATTAGTATTTATTTCTAAGTTCATTATTTTTTTGTTTTATTTAATGATGAAATGTTATTATGCACTGTTAGTGCATGAGACTTATGCATCGATAGTGTATCAAATATTCTCCTAAACATTAATGCATACCCAAATTAATATAACATTGGTAAAAATATCATGGAGGCTCTTGTACTGGGAGTCAGATTACATTTTGCTCCCTCTATTTAAAAATATTGACAAATTAGTCTTTGAATATTAGATCAAAAAGTAAATTGATCATTTTTATTAAAAAATATCAATTTGTACTATTAAAAGTTGGTGACGAAATAATCAAATAATGATATATGACGTGCCACGTGTAACTAATATACAAATATCAGTTTTAATAATAGAAACGAAAAGATGTTTTAGCAAATTGAATATTCAACGAATTAAATTCCAGTTCTATTTTTTGGTTTTTCAAAACAAACAAAAATATAAATATCTCACAGCATCTTATCAATATAGCACCAAAAAGGTGGTGCCAAAAAGTCAATTCTTTTTTGACCAAGTCTTCCATGACCCATATGCAGTAGAGTAGATTAATGATGATGACAGATGATACAAGCAGTAGAGTAGTAACTTGAATAAACAGATGCAGATAAATTAGGAAAAATGGGAGTTTGAAAATTCAAATGTAACAGTGATACTCTTCTCTGTACTGCATGTCCACTTGAGTATTCATTTTCAAGCTTTGTTCATCTCTTATCCTTTTCTCCATATGCAATTCTCTATGGTTCTCTGTCTTTCCCTTGCAATGGAGATTCCAAGCAAAACAACTTTTTCCGTTCAAAACCTCTTATTTCACTCCTTTCTCCGTCTCTTCTTCTTCATTCAATACCTTGTGGTTCCTGTTACAGCAGATTTCAATGTTACCCCTTACAACCCCATAGAAAACATCGCAATTGACTGTGGTTCTTCCATGGGTGGCAAATCTTTGGATGACCGTCCTTGGGTCGGAGATGGCAATGGAAATTTCAGCCTCATAGAGCAGCGAAACAATAACAACAAAACTTCAGTTCGTAAAGCTGCACCTCAACTGTCCTTATCAGTTGATCCGTTCCCCTACTCCACAGCTCGTCTTTCTTACTCACAGTTCACCTATTCAATTCCGCTCACTGATGGCCAAAAGTTCATTCGCTTGCACTTCTATCCAACTTCATATCCAGACTTTGGCGACCCTTCTAAGAAAGCTTTCTTCTCTGTTAAAGCTGGCGCTTTTACCCTTCTCAGCAATTTCAGCGCTTCACTTCACGCTCATGGTGAAGTTCCATTTTTCAAAGAATTTTGTGTGAACCTTGATGAAGGTCAAAGGTTAAACTTAGCTTTCATTCCAAGTCCTTATATCACTGACTCTTATGCTTTCATCAACGGAATCGAAGTTGTTTCCATGCCGACCAATCTATATTATACACCAGCGAGTAATGAAGGGGTACCAAATTTTGTAGGCCAGGCCCAAGGACAGACTTACCCCCTAGGAAACAACATTTCCCTTGAGAACATGTATCGAATCAAAGTAGGTGGTGGGAAGGGAATCTCGCCGAAAGATGACAGTGGGATGTTCCGGACCTGGTTTAGTGATGATTACCAATATTTGACACAAGCCAATCCAAGTGCTCTTAATGTTAATACCACTATTGATCTCAACTTCAGTACTATACCATCCTACGCTGCTCCGAAGGATGTTTATACAACTGCCAGGACCATGGGGACGAACAAGACCAAGAATGAGAACTACCAGCTGACATGGGAGTTTCCTGTTGATTCTGGGTTCAATTACTTCGTAAGATTACATTTTTGTGAGTTCCAGATTGAGATAACCAAAGCAGGTGATAGAGTGTTTGAGATCCTCTTGGCTAATGCAAGTGCGGAAAATCAAGCAGATGTTATATTCTGGAGTGGTGGAAATGGGATTCCAGTATATCGGGATTATGTCGTCGCAATGGGAAAAAAAGGAAAGGAAAAGCAGCAAAATCTCTCCATTGCTATGCATCCTTCGCCAGAGTGGAAAACTAAATATTCTGATTCAATCTTGAATGGGCTAGAAATCTTCAAATTGAGCAACTATTTTGATCTTTCCGGACCAAATCCTGATCCAGACACGACAAATCAACAAGGATACTCACCACCAACCTCAAACAACCCCAACAACAACAAAGTAGTATTCGGCATTGTGGGAGGCGTAATTTCGGGCTTTGTTGTTCTTTCTCTTCTTTGTTTCTTCGTTCATCGTCGAAAGAGGAGAGTCAAAGATACTGATTCCAGTAAAGGAGTTCCAGTAATGGAGTTAACCAAGTGTGGTAGCTCATCTCTGCCTTCCGAACTTTGTCGCTACTTTTCACTGGCTGAGATCAAACGAGCAACCAACAACTTTGACAATGTTTTCATTATTGGTGTTGGTGGTTTCGGCAACGTCTACAAAGGATTCATCGATGGTGGGGCTACCCAAGTTGCTATCAAACGGTTGAACCCTGAGTCTCAGCAAGGTGCTCACGAATTCAGGACCGAGATCGAGATGCTCTCCCAGCTACGCCACCTCCATTTGGTCTCATTGATAGGCTATTGCAACGATGGCGGAGAGATGATTCTTATATATGATTACATGGCCAATGGAACACTTCGTGATCATCTTTACAACTCCAAAAACCCTCCTCTTCCATGGAAACAACGGATAGAGATTTGTCTTGGTGCTGCGCAAGGGTTGCAGTATCTTCACTCAGGTGCAAAACACACCATCATTCATCGAGACGTAAAGACAACAAATATCTTGTTGGATGAGAAATGGGTGGCTAAGGTTTCAGACTTTGGGTTGTCTAGAATCGGTCCCACGAACATGTCCCAAACCCATGTTAGCACGGTAGTGAAAGGCAGCTTCGGGTACTTGGATCCAGAATATTCCCGTCGTGGACAACTGACTGAGAAATCCGATGTATATTCATTCGGAGTGGTCCTTTGTGAAATATTATGCGCTAGGCCAGCAATTCATCGCTCGGCAGAGAAGGCTCTGGTAAATTTAGCAGCACAGGCACAAGATTGCCATCGAATTGGAACACTTCATAATATGATTGATCCATTTTTGAAAGGTAAGATTGCGGTGGAGTGTTTGAAAAAATTCACTGAAGTGGTAATGAGTTGCTTGCATGATGACGGAATGGAAAGGCCATCGATGGATGCTGTGGTGTGGGGCTTACAGTTCGCACTGCAATTGCAAGAAACTGCAGAGGAGGAGGGGCTTAAGCCTAATGCCATTGCTGGCATTGAGGAAGATATCGATGAGAAGAGCCCCATCATAGCCTATGCAATGGAAGATGAGAGTGGGGAAGTGTTCAGTAGCATCGGCGACCATGTCATGAATTCCAGGAGCACTACTTCGTTCAGTTTAACAAGTGATGAACAAAGTTTTATTGGAAAGGGTTCTGATAAACACTTGTCAAAGGCAGTGTTTTCCGAGATTAGAGATCCACAAGGACGATGATGGAAACACGAAGCTCGTTGTTTGGGGAATCTTGAGAGTAATGACCGGTAGCTCATTTTAGAATGATCCAACAGTATTATTAGATAATTCAAAAACAAATTGTAACTTAATATTAGATATATTTCAAGGTAGTTTCATGTACCTCTTAAGTTGAATGTTTACGACCCAGTTGTGACGGAACCAAAAACACCACAACAGGCAAGCAGACGGTGACTAACCGTACCATGCCTCCTCTCAGAACAATCTTCAATGAAGCTCGCAATCGATATATTATCGTCTGTAACACTCAAGATAATTCCGCACCTCCCGAGCCTTGAAACAGTGAGGTAAAGCATGATCTATTTGTTTCAATCTCACCACCCCGCGCTGCTAATACAACCTTACATGGGATGAAATTTCGCAGCACTCTACAACAAAAATCCTTCACCTTTGGAGGTAGCTCATTATTCCAAACCAAAAGCCAACACCCCACCATTGTTAAATTAGCAATATTTGTAAATATCTCGATAGCAACTCGATACCCTGGTTTAACCGTGTAGGTACCATTCTTTTCATAACGCCATATCCATTTGTCAGGCGGCTTACTCACGCCGATAAGGATGCGTAAAATATTCCGAACATCAGTCGGCGCCAACAAATCCCCAATCAGATCAACATCCTAATCCTCCCCTTAGTCATTTAAAAGAGAATTAGTGGTGAGGTTTTGCGATTGTGTCCAGATAAAATCATTATCATCACAAAGCCAAGGGTCCAAAAGTAAAATATTTTCGAATATGTGTCCAGTTAAAAACTTTACAGAGATTGAGTCGACTAGCATCGACATTGTTGTTAATGCAGGAGGACGTGAATTCGACTGTGTTCACGTCATCCTACATTGACAACTGTATTATCTTTTTCTATTAAGGATTAGGAGGGAATATAAATAATTCTAGGTATTATATAAAAAGAAATAGATATAATAAAACCTATAATAAAATTAATGATATTTAAAATACACACCAACTACATTTGAGGACCTACAAATTTAGGCTAATATGATATATTTTTAATAGTGAAAATTATTTTTTAAAAATATAATAATACTAACAAATGAAAATAAAAAACCATTTTATTCAACCCATGATCTTTAATTCAACTCTAAAATTCCCAAATTTCTCAAAGCCCTATCAGAAAATCCCACAAATTTTACATTCTCAAACATTATTAATTCTAAAATCACATCATTCTGTCCCCATTGCTGACAGTGATCTTTACTTCTTTATTTGCAAGAGTAGCCAATATTTTTAGAATTGTACAAGTAATTGAGTACATCAAATCATTGATTTGTTAGTTTGTACGGTTCAATTAGTTAGACCGATTCAATTAAAAAATCATTAAAATTAAAAATACTAAAATCCAGATCAACTTATTCGTATAAATTAGTGATTTAACCAATTCTATATTATTCTGTTGATCAATACCTAATCGATTCATGATTTGCCTAATCGATTCAAACTTCATTGATCTTAGCTAACTAAGAAATCAGGCTTTATCTTGAATCCATCAACATTTTTTTTTTCCCCGAAAGCAAACTCCATCAAGATTAGCTAGGTAATTATGGGGGATAATTTTGGAGCAAAAATATACAAGCAAATGCAAAGTTTGGATTTAACAAATATTAATAAAGAAAAAGATAAAAACACTGGTGCTTGGTTTAAATAATTTCACATTTTCAGGATATAAGATTTCAAAAATCTTTTTTATTATTATTTGGATTTCAAAGATTATTTAAAGTTGCTAATCTTACATTTCCAATAATACCAAGATTCTGTAATATAGGAAGGAGATAATTTCAATACTGAATCTTCTTTATGTAATCCTACGTTCCCACGATAATGTGATATTTTTGACATTTTTACCTTATTTTAAATGAATTTTATTCATTTTACTTGGATAATTTTGATTCATTATTTTAAATGAAATAACAATAATAACTAATGAATTAAAATTATCCAAGTCTTTGATATATATTTTCAAGTAATATTTCAAAAATATTTATTATTATAAGTTAACAAAATTAAGGCTTTGTTTAGTTTCTGAAAATATTTTTAATTTTTATTTTTTTTCATTTTCAAAAAATAGTTTTTATTTTTTATTTTCAGAAACAAAAAAGGGATTATCAGGAGAGGTTTTTCTAAAGATACTGACTGTTGTTCTGTGGTTCTGGTCAAATTTTGGGGTGCGCTTGAGGGACTCCAACTAGCATGGGATCTAGGTTTAAAGAAGGTGATACTTGAAATATATAGTATTGAAGTTATCGAAGTGATCCAAGCAAATGAAGTTGAACAAATTTATTCAACTGTGGGGCGTGCCATCAAGGACCTTCTCAAATGTATCTAGATGGTTCACATGAGACGTGTTTAGAGAAGGGAAAAAGGTTGCGGATGGCTTGGCAAAAATGACGTTTTCGAGACCTTTAGAGAGACATATTTACATGCAACAACATGTGTTTAGAGAGGAGAATAAGGTTGATGAAGTGTTTCAATTATTGCACGATAAGTAAGATGAAGGGCATTGTCTTATCTAATTTATCTTCGATTTATACTTCTTTTGTAACGAAAAAAAAATGTAAACTGTCACTATACAAAATATTAACTCATAAATTAAAGGGTTTTTATTTGATATATTGTGATAGAAGTTTTTTAGACTCTACATGCGGGTTAAGGTTGTAAGCGTTACATTTATTTATATAATTAATTTTCTTATACTACATCTTATAATATACTTGTTAAACACTCAACCCACTTGTGAATTCTTAAAAACTATGTAGATAGTGTATCAAATAATTCTTCATAATTGCAAGTGGATAAAATAAAATGTTAAAAAAATGAAATATATTAAAAAAATTATAACTTATAAAATTTAAAAAAATAAATTATTAATTTATCAAATACTAGCACATATTATATTTTAACAATTCGTTAATGATAGGCTTCAAAAACTTTTTTTTAAATTGTGATCATGCATGAAGCAATTAACAGCTTTGGTGATTACGCCAGTCCAGGAATACAAGAGAAGCACCATAATGAGCCAATGCACCCATGACCACCATGACGTGAAATATTTGATGACTATGGCCGGCTAAGTCGAACCACCCGGGCTTGAACCGCTCCGGGACTCTGCTCACGTAGAACACGACCCCGGTTATGTAGAATATAGATGTGGCGAATTCGTAGGCGAGGGCGATGTTGCGGCGCGGATTAGACCAGTTGGCAATCGCGGCGTGAGTTCCGGGGACGATGCCGAAGAGCCCCATAGAAGCGAAGAGTAACGCTCGAAAGGGTCGGAATTTGTTGGTCGACATGGCTGGTGATAGCAGTGTCACAATGGTGAACAAGCCTAGAACCGTGATCCCACCAAGGTAGATGAACTGCCATTGCGGATCACATGGAAAACTGTAATAGACCGGTGGGAAAAACGTCGCGATGATCATGATGGCGATCCCGGTGTAGTCCATTCGCATCAACATGATGTTTAGACGGTGCGAGTGGCAAGAAAAGAGATGGCAAATACTGCTCGATAGAAGACAGAACATGGAGCCGGCTAACAATACGTAGAACGGCCACCGTGTTACTGGCGTCACCGTGAGGGTAATGTCTGATTCCGAAGCAGTTATTGGCTTCAAATCGATGAGATTCGATGCCGTTCCCTGCAATTCTCCGAAATCAGGGCCATGGCATAATCAAAATTGAGCTTCTTACAATGATCAATGTGATTACTCTATGAATAAATGCCACTCACCAGAACAAGGTCTTGAGAAACATTGATGTTGCCACTAACAGGAAATGATCTGCATTAATATTGTAAACATAAATTCTTGATTTAAGTCCATACATACATACATACATACATACATACATACATACATACATACATACATACATACATACATACATAAACAATATGACTTTTCTATCTTTGCAACATTTTGAATTCCCTTTTTTTTCTGACTTTTCTATCTTCGAGTACATAGAATTTATTTATTTTTCTTAAACAAGTTAATACAGAAAAAAAAGGGAATTCAAAATTATGCAAAGATATAAAGAACTATCACTTCTGCTTGCCAAAATATTAACAAATTAATCCCCCCAAAAAAAAAAACAGTGATTAATTACTATCAGTATTTGTAATATTGCAGTAGACATCCTTAAAGCTATAGTCAAATTTTAAATTAGTTTATTTTTAATTGTATTTATTAATAATTAAAAAGAAACGAAATAAAAGAGCAATAAAAAATAAAGTATAAAAATATATATGTCATAATTAGATGGTGACACATGTCACCGATAGACCTGTAGTAGAAAAATTGATCGAATAATATAATAGTTTAGAAATTTAATGATATAATATTTGATATAGTGCCAGTGAAATTTTTAGACTCCATGAGAAGTATTAGAGTATTGGCAAATGTTCTTCAAGTATAGTATAATATTAAAATATATATTTAAAAAATAATAATTTTCTTCTTTTTATTACACAATGTCTAGAATTATTTATAGTCTCTCCCCAACCCAGGAGAATAATACGTTTTAGCTACTCAAGTCCATGTTCTCTTGCATGACAACAATGCTATGCCAATCGAGCTAAAACTCAATTGACAACACATAACAATTTTCTAAAATTATTTGTGAAATAAAAAATACACTGCTAATATTTTAAATACCAACCCAAATTTAATTAGAATGTCTAGAGACCAATTTAAAATTTCTCCCATATTTACAGCAATTAACTCACAAGTATTACTGAAAAAAAGGTAAAATTCGTTAAAATTAAGGACCAAGACCTGTAAACGAACCTGGTTATGAATGCAATGAGATCCAATACCTGTGGGACTTCAATCAAATTCGCCATTGTTAATCCCAAAAATAGTACAAACCCAAATAAATGCCTACACAATTCATCATAAGAAAAATCAAAACTAAATTTCAGAAAAATCATAAACCAAGAAAAGATAGACCCTTTCAAAAAAAATTACTAAGTATTCTGGGATATTGTTTTTTTTTTGAGAATTTCGTTTTCTAATTTTGTGAGAGTTTGAGTGCTTGAAGTAACAAATTCAAAATAGGAACACCTTGTTGGGTGCAACCAGACCATGCTGATGCTCATGATCATCCACCATAAAAATCATAATTTTACATTAAAAATCAACATTTATATTTGGTCAGATTTGAACCAATACCTTATAATATCTAAAATATTTTTTAATAAAATTTTCTGACAATACTTTGCAATTTTTGAAATAGAAAATCCCTAAAAAAAACAAAAGATTATTAAAAATAATTAACAAAACAGGGTTTTTGTTTTTCTTCAACATACGTCCAAACATTAAGTGTTTCGTTATGCCAACGAAAGATGCTAAAGAGAGCTTCTTTGAGAGGCCAGTTAGCCCTATAATAATTCACAATAAACTCATTGTCCTTCATATACTCCGGCAACTCCTTGTACGACACCAAACCATATGACGATGATGGCAGCAGCAGCGACGGCGACCGTACTCTTTTCTTCAATTTTCCCGCCTCGACAGGTTTAGCAACGAGCTTAGAATCGAGGGTCGAATCCATAATTAACAATGAATGTAATGACCCTTGGAGAAAGTTGAGACATTTATATTGCAAGAGAATAGGGATTTGAATGCGGGAATAATGGATGAAATTGAAAGCAATAAGAGAATTCGTTTTGGCATTCCTTTGTTGACTGAAAGCAGTTACTGAGGTTCGTAGTTCGGAGGATGGCAGATGGCTTAATTACACCAACGGGAATATTTATGGATGGGAGAGAAAAACTAAAGGTCTAATTTTGGTTTTAGTCACTTTATTATACTAATTTTTACGATTTAATCCCTTTATTATCTTAATCTATACTATGTTTGATCGAGTCGGCCTCACCCATCAACTAAGTTCTAACTTAGTTGTAAAATAACTTTATTCGTGGTGTGTTGTAATCTAGTTTAACATAATTAGTATAAACAAATTGATAACACTAGTAATTTAGACATTAGGGTATTGATATGGATTTGTACCATAACATGAATATTGTATAAAAATATAGGGATGAAATTGTAGAGTACAAAATTATTAATTTGTTTACGGTTAGAATTCGATATGCATCAACTTTCTATATAACAATTTCATTTGTCTATTAAAATTTTAGATGTTATAGAGAAATGCACTTATACACTTATAGCAACATTTGATATTCAAATATTATATATATATATATTTAAAATTTTAAACTAGAAACCATAATATGTTAATAATATTATGAATTAGTGAGCTTTAGATTTTATCTTGAGTTATAAATATATTTCTCTTTATTAAAGATTATTTTATTTAATAAAATATGAATTATATTTTAACTCTCGAAATTTATAATCTAAATCGTGACATGGAAAATGTGTGGGAGTGCATTTAATATTTGCACGTAAAAGCAAAACCAAAGCGTGCGAGGAAAGGATTGTTGTTAGGTAATCATAAATATGGCACTACACAAGTCAGAATAAATGGGAATTTTCAACGTTTTAAGTGAGAATTTTCAAAATAAATGGGAATTTTCAACGTTTTAAGTGAGAATTTTCAACTTTTGAACCAGCACAAATAAATATATAAATAATTGAAAATTTGACCCTTAAATTATGATATTTTTTCATTTAGATACTTAAAGTTTAATATTTTTCTTCTTTCTCTCTTCTCTCCTCTTAGTTTTTTTCTTTCATCATCATCCTCATCTTCTTCCTCTTCCTCCTCCTCTCTCTCTTCCGTTAAACACACATACACTCTCTCTCCTCAGTATCTTCTATACTTTCCCTCTCGGTATCCTCAAGAGCAATTTATAGAAGTTTTAACCTTGAGTAAAAGATATATACTAAGTGTTTTCATCTTCTATTGTATAAAAAATTGGTTGGATCCGAAATTAATACTTTGTAAAGGTAATTCAAGAAATTATCTTAAAAATAGTTATTTCTCTTTCGTGTGCAAAACAATCAAGAAATACTATTCTCAGGATAAATGTCTTTACTCGAATGAAATAATTTGTACTGCGCTACGAATTGTTTTAAACCAGAATAAAATCCAGAGACACAGAAGAAAGAATATAATTTTAATGGGATCTTTCGCTCATAACTCAATTCCGCATATGTCAATTCTTATTTTTGGTGTCTATATATAGAGTACTAAGAGGAACCTACATGTCTCTTTGAAAGGACACAACTTTCCTTTAGAAAGATTTATGAATAGTTATGTTTGTTTATATAGAAGCACCTCTCTTCAATTACTTTCTTTCTTTCTCTTCCATTATATAAATGGATATATATGATTGCTGTAATATTATAAATAATATATATTATATTATATACAACATCTTTTATAGCAAAAATCAAGGTTGTTTGAATCGAATCGGATAGAAAATCGTTAGGATACCGATTTAGAGAGGGGCATCGAATCGGTTGACTAGGGAACCAATACAACCCTTGACAAAAAGTATCAGTGAAAAATCTTTCAAAATAATAAATTATATATTATCATTAGAAAATTAATATTTATTAATTAAAATAAATAATTCAACAAATAATACTAAAAATTATTTAATTTAAATTATTATTAAAATTATTTTTTGACATGAATATATATGTAGGAACGGAGGGTACTTGTGCAAAACAAAAATTGTGGCTAAAATAGTATTTGGAACTTTAACCACAATTTTAACCACGAAACTTAAAAGTGCGCAAAAGATAAAGATAAACATTGAGATTGCTTACGCAATTCGACTTCAATCTACATCTGCGAGGCTTTGCCTAAAGCAATAATCGACTATCTTTCTCATAGTACAATCAATGATTTAAGTCATAAAACTGGCCTAACACTCACCAATTTAGCGACCTCGTCGTTGTATAAAGATCATATCACTCTTTCACTAAGCTTCCCCCTCAAAAGCTTAGCTTTGTGCTCCATCAAACTCTCAATCTTTTGGTTACTCTCAGTCTTTTTTAACTTAGGTGAAACTTAAGTTTATATAGTACTTAAGTTTTGTTTACATATAAGTTATAATCTGATCACTTTTTGTAAAGTTAAAAATCAGCATAAGATAATACTTCTATAAGGGTCTTGATGTAATTTAATGTCTTCGACCATAGCAAGTGACTTGTTTCGCAAGTAGCCTGATTTAATCTGCAAAAAACCACACTTCAAGTCTTCAATTTCAACTCAATTGGGCCTCATGTTTAAGGCTTTATTCGTCCAAATATCTTCAAAAACAAATAATCCAACACTTTTGTTCTAAATTTTATTAACTCTCCAAATAGGTAAGCAAGGTAATGACACAATGTCTAAAGTTGTGGCCACTGTTTCAGCCACATAAATAACCACTAAATAAACTTTGCATTCAAATGTGCCAATAATATATATTTTAATAAATTTTTATTATTTATAAAGTTTATAAAATAAAATAAATTAAAATTTTCTTTGTGCATATATACATTTTAGTCATTTCTCGTTAGAATCCATCGCGATCGTTGCCATTGACAGACTCGTTGTTTCCATCCTTGCTTTACCTTCTCGCAAGAATACATCAGCTCCAAAGTAATTATTGAAAAAAACTCTCCTTCAATATCCAAGCCAGGGAGATTAATTAATCACATCGATAGTTGTATAATAAAGTAATCGGTAAAGCCCATTTGTGATGGATCTATGTTTCATGTTTGTACTCTACTCACTTTCGTTCATCAATTAAACTCATCTTTTGCGTTTAAACACAAATTCGTGCTTGTCCAGATAATTAGCCGTTGTCTCAATCGACAAAGATGGAAGCCTTCGATCTTAAGCATTTAAGTTCGATCTTGAAATTTTACTATGTGCAGCAGTCATATATAAGTGTAGTTCAATTTATTAATTTTAGTTTAGACTATATCAGTTTTTTTTATTGAAACACGATCGCACTATTTTTTTTATTTAAACTATAAATAAATAAATAAAAACTTTTGTTTGAGTATGTATTTATGTTCCCTTTCAAGCACTGATTTTTGTAAAAAAAAAAAAAAAGCATTAATTTAAGTAGTAACTTGTTATACATGTGGATGGATTTGTTGGTTGTAGAATCTCTTACCCTAAATAAACAAAAGAATAAACTACATTTAAGACATGTTTTAAAGACATAATTATAATTACGTAATTACTTGTAATAACAATAATTAAAATTAATTATTTCATCAAAATTATAATTAGTATCTATACATCTTTATAATTATAGTTAGAATTATACTATTACAAAGAATAAACGAAGTGGTAATTAAAATTTACCCCGACTAAAACTCATACATTATGGAACTTGATGATTGCAATTGGTAGATCTCAACCCGTAAACACTACCCCCCACAAATTTTCACATATAAAGTTAATGAATGCCCTCGTCTATGTCTTCCTGTTGGTGTAATTGGAGCCATTAAGCATGAAGGGTCTAGAGATAAATAGCAAAACCTTCACCAAATTTCTATGTTGAGTTATTGATTTAGTTGTATTATGAGTTGCAATTGAAAAAACTATTGAAATTAAAATGTACATACGTCTCGACGAGTAGTGCACTTAGAAATTCTGAGCCTGAAAATTATTTAACAAGATGAAAGAAAGTTATTTTCATATGTTCAAAATGTCAACGAAATAAATGAGTGACAACTAATTTAATTGCGAAATGAGTTGTGTGCATTAATAAATTAGTTGACTCGAATTAATGTTTTGTTAGATAAGATGTACACCATGAAATCGAAACACTTTGGATAATTTAATATTTTGTTTGAGTATAAAATTACATTTTACTCCCTTTAAAAATATATAATTCAATTATAATATTCGTAGACAATAAATATGATTAACACGAATAAATTACAAGTTTACAATGAAACAACAAATAAAAAAATAATACAAATCCAAATACCTCCAATTTTACAAATAATCGATGAAACCAAAAGCTACAAATAAATGAATATTACTCACAGTTACAATGTTAAAGAATTATATGATGGTGCATGAAGGGATTAACAGCCATGGTGGTCGCGCCAGTCCAGGAATACAAGTGAAGCACCATAATGAGCCAATGCACCCATCACTACCAAGACGTGAAATATTTGATGACTATGGCCGGTTAAGTCGAACCATCCGGGCTTGAACCGTTCCGGGACTCGGCTAACGTAGAACAGGGTCCCTGTCAAGTAGAATATAGCCATAGCAGACTCGTACGCGAGGGTGATGTTGCGGCGCGGGTTAGACCAGTTGACAATCATGGCGTGGACACCGGGGATGATGCCGAAGAGTCCCATGGAAGAAAAGAGCATGGCTCGGAACGCGCGGAATTTGTTGGTCGATAAGGCCGGTGATAGAAGTGTCACTATGGTGAACAAGCCTAGGACCGTGATCCCACCGAGGTAGATGAAGTGCCATTGTGGATCACACTGGAAAATGTAATAAATCGGTGGGAAAAACGATGTGATGATCATGGTAGTGATCCCGGCATAATCGAGCCGCAACAACGAGAGGTTCAGATGGTGCGAGTGGCACGAAAAGAGGTGGCAAATGCTACTTGATAGGAGGCAGAACATGGAACCGGCTAAGAATACGTAGAACGGCCACCGCGTTACCGGCGAAACGTCGGGTTCCGAAGCCGTTATTTGCTTTAAATCGACGAGATTCGTCGTTGTTCCCTGCAATTCTTCCAAATCAACTCCATGGCATAACCAAAAC
The DNA here is from genome assembly GCA_005393395.2 of Gossypium australe. NCBI lineage: Eukaryota > Viridiplantae > Streptophyta > Magnoliopsida > Malvales > Malvaceae > Gossypium > Gossypium australe. The sequence continues at coordinate 155,605,038 of CM016626.1, forward strand.
TAAACTTATAGCAACAGTGATCAATGTAATTATCTATGAATAAATGCCATACTCACCAGCAAGGGATCTTGAGAAACATTGCTGTCGCCACTAATAGGAAAAGAACTGCATCAATTAAGTAACATAAATACATATATAGATAGATACATACATATATGCATACATTCATTCATATAAACCAGCTCTTGTTTTAGTTCATAGTAAGTAATCTAAGATTAATCACTAACAAATTAAGAAAAAGGTAGTTATTAATTATTAGCAATTACTGAAAAGGATTATAAAATTCGTTAAATTTAAGTACTAAAACCTGTAAACGAACCTGGTTAAGAAGGCAATGAGATCCGATACTTGTGGGACTTCAATCAAATTCGCCATTGTTAATCCCAAAAATAGAACAAACCCAAGTAAATGCCTACACAGTTCATCACAAAAAACCAAAACCAAATTAGAAAAAAAGAAAAACCCAGAAATCAAAAACAAAAACCATCAAAAATAATAAATGAAAATGGGCTTTTGGTTTATCTTCTTCAACATACGTCCAAACATTAAGTGTTTCATTATGCCAGCGAAAGATGCTAAAGAGAGCTTCCTTGAGAGGCCAATTAGCTCTATAATAATTCAGAATGAACTCGTTGTCCTTCATGAACTCCGGCAACTCCTTGAACGACACCAAACCATACGACGGCGACGGCGGTTGAGACTGTACTCTTTTCTTGCATTTCTCCTCCTCAACAGGTTCAGAAACAAGCTTGGAATCGAGGGTCGGATCCATATTTCTGGGTTTTTCTTTTTCTTATTCTTTTTTCTTCAAAACAACAACAGCTTGATGATGATGATGATCTAGAAGAACAACGCTAATGACGAAAAACACTTAGAGAAAGAGAGATATTTATATTGCAACCGAGAGATTGAATGATGGAATGATGGATAAAAAAGAAAGCAACAAGAGATTTCGTTTTGGAGTTTCGTTGATTGATTGAAAAAGGGTTTATTTTAGGTGTAGTTCGGAGGAAGGCAGATAGCTTAACTACACCAACTGCATACATTTATGGAAGGTAGAGAAAATAATAATGGTTGAAGGTTTATTTATGGTTTTAGTCCCTTTATTGTTCTAAAATTTACAATTATTACACTAAAATTACAATTAATCCCATTTCATTTATAATGTTATGTGCAACTTGATAGCAATATTAATTGCTATTGATGATATAGATTTTCATTATAAAGTATTTATATGGGTTATTTATATTATCAATTTTGTGGTGTAACGATAATTCGAATTCCTAAGAATAGGCTAATAATTTATAATTTGGGATTTTCGATGTTAAAATTAATTACATCACATAAAAATATTACTTTTTAAGATTAATATTTCACACATTATTAATAAAATCTTTTGTCAAATAATTTTCTATTTATTTATTATGACCAATGGCAACATTAGGGGCATAGGGGCCTCCCGGAAACAAATGGGAAATTATTCTTTTAAACCTTTTAAAAATTGCAAATTTTTAATTATTTGACGGTAAATTTTCATTTTAGCCCCCTCTAAGATTTAAATTTTTATTTTTTTTTGTTTCTCAAAGCGTCGGCCATATTGTGGGTGAAAGAAGTGTGAGGTGTATTTTATTTGCATGTAAAAGCAAAAGCGAAGTGTGTGGATATTAAAAAGAAAACCAATGTGAAGGGAAAACAGTTGTTGGTAGGTAAACATAAATATTGCATTAATGGTGACGTTTTTGCATATGGGAATAATAAATGGGGAATTTGGGATATACCACCCTTTTAATTTAAGTGAGGATTTTTCATCTTTTTAACATTAAATAAATAATTTTTTTCCTTTGATTGTGGGCCCTTTCAAGCATTAATTTGAGTAGTAACTTTTTAGGATTTATTGATACTAGAATTTCTTAGGATTAAAATGTAAATTTAGTAAATATCAAAATACGATATTGTATTTTGAGAATATGATTAAATTTTTTTCATTAATTTTGATTTTTAATTAAAATTTAATATTTAATATTGATTTTAATTATTCAATAACAAAATTAAAAAGTCTCGGTCAGATTTAATCAAGAGAGGTGAATTGACACTTAATTTTTTTTCTAAGGTTGAAAGGATAGAAAACAACCGAGCTATAAAGGTTCAACATCAATTGTCAAGGACTTTCTCTATTCATAAACTTTGAATTATTACCTTTTAAGGACAATGTATAATTTTTACAACTCCCTATTTTTTAAGACTGAGATAGAAATCTCACTGACAATCTTTTACGATGGTTACGATAGAACCATTCTAGCTTTCAAGGATCAACTAGAAAGAAACATGCTCTTTTTACTGAGGTGAATTTAAGTAAGAAATACCTCTCTATAGATACGTGCGTTTTGCTTCTTAGAGTGATTTTGAAGTATATTTATACTACGGAATTTATTTATAACCATTTAGACTCGTTAAGGATGAAATCGTTGGAAATACAAAAATTGTATTTTATAGCAGCGTAGAAAAACTACTCGTTAAGTAGGGGGCATGAAGCCCTTACCCCTCTAAATAAGCACGTGATTATTGACTTGAGGGAGGATCGATACTACCCTAGAGGTATCGATCTTATGCTCAGAAACCGGTTGAAAAATGCTTAAAAAAACACTTAAATAAAATTTGAAATTATAGAAGTATATTAAGTAACAAAATATGCTTTAATGTCCTTAAATTGTATAAATTATATGTAGAACGAACTATCAAAATATACATCACTTCATGTTAGAATTTTTGAGGACCTTAGTGTACTAGTTTCAAATCTCACTATGTAGGTTTTTTTCTAGTTAATTTTTTTTTTTGGATTTAAATGATTTTTTTATAGATTTTGAATAATAATATTAAAAAGAAAAATAATTTTATAATAATATTTGTTATTTTTTAAAAAAATTAAATATTTTTTAAATTAAATTATTATTCGATTAACCCATAACATCAGTCCAATCAATAATTTAATAATAATATAGATTAATGTAAAAAATTATCAAATAATTAAAAAAAACAATACTTATTGTATGGAACCATGACTGCTATTTAGTAAATAAAACTCAAATTTGTTTTCAAAAAAATCAATTAAGCTCTTACAATATTTTTGTACCCAATTGACCCCTAAACTAATAAAAATAGTCAAATAGACCCTTTGACTAACTCTGTTCATTACAGCGCTAATGTGATCATTAATGATGTTAATGTGGTGCTCCATGACAACAACAGTTGCTGATATGGTAGCGCCATGTCAACTGCCACGTCAGCAAAAAATAAAATAAAAAACATTTTTAAAAAAATAAAAAATTTAAAGGAATATTTTTTATCGAAATGAATTTGGACATATTGTTGTCCAAGTTCATTCATTTCAAAGCTTAATTTCTTTTAAAAATTTAATTTTTAAAAATTATAAATTTGTAAAACGTCATTAAAATTTATAAAAATATTAAATAAAGTTAAAAAAATAAAAACAAAAATGATTTAAAAGTTAAGTTCATAATGAATCTAGACAAATAATTGTCCAGATTCAATGTGAACTTGAATAACCATATGTTCAGATTCATTCAAGACTATTTTTCTAAATTATATCGATTTTAAATATATTAAAAATTATTTTTCTTTAAAAAAATTGATATGCGTATCAATGTTTTAATTCTATTGATACCTTTTAGGATGCATAAAAAATAAAATAAATAAATAAAAATAATTTTAATTTTATTAATCTTGTGTAAAGTTTTTTTAACGTATGAATATATTCAATTATTGAAAAATGTTAGGCTATAAAATAATTTATACACCTTTTAGGGTACACATGTAATAAAATAATTGATACACCTTTTTAAATGGATTATCCATACGATTAATTTATTTTATTTTTTATACATCCTAAAAGGTACCAATAAAATTAAAACATCAATACACATATCAATTTTTTAAAGAAAATTAATTTTCAATATTTTTTTAAATTTTATATAATTTTAAAAAATCATCTTAAATGAATTTGGACATATGGTTGTGGAAATTGACCTTCTAAACTTAACTTTTAAATGGTTTTTATTTTTAATTTTTTAACTTTATTTAATATTTTTATAAATTTCAATAATGTTTTACAAATTTATAAAAGTATTTTCAAAAATAGTTTTTAAATTTTTTTAAAAGAAATTAAGCTTTGAAAATCAACCTGGACAATGGTTCTCTAGGTTCATTCCAATAAAAAATTAAACATTCCTTTTAATTTTTTAATTTTATCTTTTTAAATTTTTTATTTTTTGCTGACATGGCATTGCCATTTTAGCACTATTAATGACCACATTAGTATTGTAATGGTCAATGTTAGTCAAATGGCTTATTTAGTCTTAGGGTCTCAATTGGATGCAAAAAGATCACAAGGACTTGATTAATTTTTTTGAAAACATTCCCAGACCTTTTAAACCATTAATCCTAAATAAAAAGGTACGGCACCTTTTTTGGGGTTCAAATGACACCTCATGTCTTAATTGAAAGGAATACCTTTTAAGTAATATTCTTTTAGTAATTGTAGACGTAATTTTTAGAATTTTTATATAACAAACATATAATTATAGATATATTAGATTATGATACTGATTATGTGGATAAATATATATATAATTAATTTTTAAATAAATTAAATTAAAATTAAATGTTGCTTTAATTGAACTGGAAAAATCTAAGGGAATGAAAATTTTGAAATCATAGATATCAACAATCTCTTCCTAACCTACAAATAGGAGGACAATGTGTTTTAACGCACTCAAACCCACGTCCTCCTACATTAGCAACAATGCTTATACTAATCAAGTCAATACTCAATCAGCACGTATATTTTTCTAAATGGTACGTGAAAAAGGTGAAAATATTTCAACCAATGAAACTAAAATTTATCATTAATAGTATATCACTTAAAAGAATGAAATTCACAGAGAAGGATTAGAAGACAATCATACGTTTATTTTGTTAACTTACGTGTTTTAAAAACTTATTGAAAAGGAATAAAATAATTTCTTATAGAAATTCAGAATTTTGAATACCCATTTGCAAGAAGTGTACATAGTATTGAGTCAATTTTATGCATCTTCTTAAGAAGAAAAAATATCCTTCCTAAATATGCTAAGCTATACTTAAAACTAATTTCTTGCTCTGACTCATAAAAACTTGCCACTTTCCTTGCGGAACTTATATATATATACATATATAGATTATAAAGGAAGTGATTTACAATAATGTAAAATTAAAGTAGTTTTATCGGAATAGGAGTGAAATTATGAATTTGGTAAATGATAGCATGACTTTTTTATATTTCTTTTTCGTTGGTGCACGACGTATGTGATTTATGCCATTATCAATGTTTGTATTGTTCATATTTATAGAGAAATTAATCAAACAGCTGATAAAATTGTTAAGTCGATTATGCGCATGATTACATGTTTGATACCTATTTGAAGAATTTGTTCTTGCAGGGTGAAATCAAAAAATTATTTTAATGATAGAAATGTATAAACAATTGAGGGGTCAAAATATAATTTTACTATTATACTAATGATTTTTTAAAAGTTAAAGGACTATATAGAAAATTTTCTATTTTTGGGTAGGGCACATGGCCCTGCCTGCCCTTTCTCTTCTCCTAAAGATTAGGTAACTTTTTTTATTATGCTTAATCGTTTTAGAAAGGCTAAATGCTCAATTAGGATTTAATCTTTTAAGGGTTGTTATATAAACTTTTCAAAATGGTTAAATAAGAGCCAAACTTTTTTCAAAAGTACTTAAATAAGGGCTTTTCAAATGTCGTATATCAAGTTTTAAGCATTTAGCCTTTTAGGAAGGAAAATAGATAATATCATTTTGATTTTTTACATATATTGGTTGAATAATTTTATTATAGGTTCTGATCATATCTGCTATTTTCTGACGCAATGTTTAGAACTACCCATAGCCTCTCCCCAACCCATAAATAAAAAAATAATGCGCTTCAGGACACTCGAACTCCCGTCCTTCTACATTGACAACAATAATATTCATGTCAATCCAACTAAAACCCAATCAACAATATTTGAATGTATTAATTGAATCTATTATACTACGACCCATTATCTACCTTTTTATTTTAATTTTTTAATTAACCCAATTGTAATCTTAACAAATTCATATTTAAATCATATTCGAATATAATAATTATAAAACGAAATCAATTTTCAAAACAATTTGGGATTTGGGTTTTATAAAAGTTGTAGATATTTCACCAATAGCCATCCATACATAATTTATGCATTCATGATAAGTTTTGTATATTATGAAATTAATCAAATATAAACTTAATTGATGTTTGATTAAGTTAATATTATGAATTAATCAAACATAAACTCAATTAAAAAATAATCAAGAAAGAACTTTGGTCAATGCCAAAGACAAAAATTAAGAATTAATTTTTGGTGAAATTATTGTTTTAATCCTTCTACTTTGCTTAAAATCGAGAATCAATCTTTATATTTTGATTTGACATCATTTGGTACCTCTAATTTTATAATGCCATTAATCAATTCAAATAATCAACACCTTTAAATATTCTTATTAAAATACTACCATTGATTTTGGACCAAAACCATAATTTAACCTTAAAATTTCTCATTTTTTTTTCTTAAGCAAATAATAAACATGTTAGTCTAAAAAATAATCAAGGGATTAAAAAAGCAAGATTTTTTTTTTCGAAATAAAAAAGAAGGACTTAAAATTAAGAAATTGAAGTTTTATAGATATCAAAATATATAAGTTTAGGCAATAGATGGCTTGGTTTAACCCGCAAGAAAGAGGTTTCCCAGTTTTAAAGTTTTAACTTCCAAGTTTTATTGAGTATGGAGTTTGCTTAATTTAATTTTACGTTAAATTTGGTCAATTTGTTGGTTGATTTATTTGTTTGATTAAAAGGGTAATTATTTTATTTTCATATTCTATTAATAACATATTTGAATGAGTTAATTGCGTCAAACATCTTAAAATTATGACTTTCATTCTAACTTATTAGTCCTCAAACTTTAAAGCATTCTAACTACATCCTCAAACTATCCATGTTATATCAATAATGTCCTTCTATTATTAAAATGTTATAAAACATAATTTTTAAAGAAAAATGAATATTGTAAAAATCTTGATTTTGAAATTTTCGAAGATTTTAAAGAAACTATCGTTCACTCTCTCTCTTTTTGTTTTTACTCTTTTTTAAATTTTCATTTTAAATATGTCACGTTAGATTTTACGTGTCGTTTTATGGTTAAGTTAATGGTTCCAATAAGGAAAGGACTTGATTGATGTAATATTGATAGTTTAGGGATGTAATTAGAACATTTTAAAGTTTAGAGACCGATTTAAAATGAAGGTCATAGTTTGAGAATGTCTGGTACAATTAACTCTATTTGAATTGTTATTTAAGATTTCTTAATTTACTCATTATATCAAATACAAATTTATACTACCAGGAATAAAATATGTTTGAGGATCGAATCGAAAGAAAATATAATTTTAGACCTTTATTAAGTAAAACTCTTAATTGGTATTACGCTTTGTGTTTTTTTGTTTTTTTTCCCTCATATATTAAATATTTGTGCTAATTAATTAAATAATAAATTAATTATGGGGTTTCATGTGGTATAATAATAAATTTAGTCTATAATATTTACTCTTTTTATCACTTTGATCCTAATTTTTTTTTATCACTTTGGCATCCAATCTTTAAAATTTAGCCATTTTACTTTTTTAAATGGAAAAGTAATTTGATCGTTAAAATTTTAAAACTATTGACATGGTTGTTCGCACGAAAGCCCACACCAAGTATATAGTCACCGCACTTGTAAAGTCTAGACTATTTCTTTATCAACACATATCTCTTGTATGCAGGGGTGAAGTCAAAAACTATTTTCTAGGGAGTAAATTTAAATTAAAAATTTTATGAGAATTAAAATGTAATTTTATCATTATATTAACTTATAATTTTATTATTTTTACTAAGGATTAAATCAAAAAATTATTATTTTTGAGAGACAGTGTATATTTTATTATATATTAACTTAACATTTACGAGTTCTGAAAAATCACTTACACGTGTTAGAGTAGAGACCTACTTCCTCTCAATAAAACACCTTTATTAGAAGACTCACTCAAATATTCTGAAAAATATTGGACATACAATTAAGAAACTAACAGCATTCTACCTACTTCCTTATCCACCCAATTCAAGGCTTCACTATCCATTTGGCCTATACCTACGTGCCTAAAAGGTTTCCGCAACACAACTATATCCTCCCAATTTGCTGGAAATTCCAACTCAGTGTCCACCTCTTTACCTTGAAGAGTTGTTGTTAAGAATTTAGCTTTGGTTCAGAAGTTTGCGGACAATAAAATAAGCAATTAGCAATTTACTTGTGAATTGTGATTTCATGCATTTGATCGAAGTATTCCTCAATTACTTCCGTTATCTTAAACTCAGATGTTTTGAGTTGAATAATCACACTAATTTTTGAGGTACAGAAAATGATTTTAAATTAACCAAACACGACTTGAGCAAAATATAGGTTCTGAAAAATTAGAATTAGAAGCTCTAAAAGTCGAGTTTTTTAATGGACAAATCTATTTAAATAGAGAAAAAAATAAATTCGTGTATTTATTAATAAATGAATTAAAATTTTAATTTTTCATAAAGTATAATGATTAAATTAAAATAAATACATCAATTTCTTAATTTTCAAAAAATAGAACTAGAACGAAAAAGCATTTACTATTTGACAATTAAATATTAATTAGTTCAGAACCCAATAATATTCATTTACATGTGTTGTAGATTAAAGTGTTTTGATCATATTTGTATTTAAAATATTATATATCTATATTATTATTTAAACTCCTGATTGGGTTAGTGTCACAAGTCAACCAGATGCCAACTTAGTTATAAAATTACAAGAATGTCCTTTCGTAATTAAAATAAGTAATATTAGTTGAGGGTATTTCAATCTTTTCATTTAAAAAAACTAATAAAACTATCCATATAGTAAAATTTGAACTCACGCCAATTGCATTAATAAAACATTTAATTTACCACCAAACTAAAATTTTATTTTGATAGTTTTATACATTTTAATTTACCTCCGTAAGTTGAATATCTTAATATTGTATTTGATTAAATTGGTATCAAAAGTTAACTTGATACCGACTCAAGATTGATGATGATAAAAAATTTTAATCTAATTTTATCATTTTAATAATGTACATATTTCATATGTTATTATTAGGTAATTTCAAATCATACATTTCATCATTTATTGTGTTTATTTTTAAACATACATTTGTACTTTAAATAAGGGATATTCAAATTTCAGTTAAAACTGAATTAACCGACCGAACAGATCTAGTTCGATTAATCGGTCGATTAATCGATCTAATTCGGTCGGAGGCCGGTTAATGATGTTTTGAAAGTTCGGTTATCGGTTAATTTGGTTCAAAATTGGGTAATTAACCGAACTTAATAATTAATATTACAATTTATATGTTGTTTTAATTCGGATAATTCTATCAAATGAACATTATCAATTTATTTATTTTGATATGGTTTATACTTTTTTTAACTAAAAAAATAAAAACATATAAATTTCGGTTAATTCGATTAACTTACCGAATTAACCGAAACATTTCGGTTCAATTAATTTCTTTGAAAAAAATCGGTTTGGTTAACAATTAAAGGATTAAAAAGTTCGGTTAATTCAGTTAATACTAGTTCGGTTCAGTTAACTATTTGAACACTCTTACACTAAATTTGTAATTTTTACACATACGGATAAAATAAGATTTCTAATTTATATAAATGCTTTTTCTTATTATAATATATTTTTAGATGTTGCATCATGTTTTATGTCATATTCTATTTAAAATTTTTAGCTCAACAATTTTTTTTTTTCTTTTAGAATTTTAGCTCAACAAATTTGAATGTGTGACTTTGAGAATTTAATAATGCATGATTAAAAACTAAAAAGTAATGGGCCGACAGTAAACTATCCAAAATCGACCTGTCAATTGGACCACCTCACCAAGTTGCAGTCTCCACTTGCCCAGTCAACATTGTGTCGACCATTTAAAGTAAAAAAAATATGTCAAGAACACCAATATATTTATGAATTTATTTTTCGATTCAATTCTACTCGAATTTTATATAAATTAGTATAATTTTCTTAAGTTTCACACTGGTTTTTTTTTAGTTAAATTATAAAGTAGAATTTTAAAAATTACAATATGCTCCAAGTTATTGTACTTTTTATATATTTAGAATTTAATAATCTATTTTTATTTTCAAGAATTTAACATCTCTACTTTCTAAATTTAAAAAATCGGGTCTAATTGTTACTGTAAAAATTCTTCTATTGAATTCACTGATTGACATTTTGAAATTTAAAAAAAAAAAAACTCGCTTGGTATCCGTGTGACAAAAAAATTATATTTGTAATGGACTTAAATTTAACAAAGAAATTTAACAATGGTAAAAATTATTAAAATTCACATAAGCATTTTAATTAGAATAAAATATTTAGGCTAACTAATAACATTGTAAAAGTTAATGCATCAAATTATGTAAAAAAATTGAAGTATAGAGATTAAATCTCAAATTTGAGCGTAATATAAGGATCAAAACTAAAATTTGACCATTGTTATATAATCTTTTAAAAAATAGAGGGATAAGAATTGAAATTTAACCATTGTGTTATAATGTAAGAGAGAGAGATGGACGTGTCATGTAAAGAATGTCTTAAATTATAAAAGTTGATGTATTAAATTATATAAAAAGTTAAAGTATAGAGATTAACTTTTAAACGTAATATAGGGATCAAAATTACAATTTGACCATTGTTATATAACTTGACTTGTCATATCGAGATAGATTTTTGTATTAGAAAAACGATAGATTTTTGTATTAGAAAAAAGTTTTTAAGAACAATTTATATTTGCATTTTAACCGAAATATTGGAGGATAATAACTATTGGAATTAACTAATGTCACTTTAAAAAGTAGAGATCCAAATTATTATGTTAAATTAAAAATTAAAATATAAAGATTAAATCTTAAATTTGATTATAGTAAAGGGATGAAAACATGAAATTTACCATTTTATCTCTTCACTTTAATTTGATTATTTTTAGTCCTCACCAAACAATAACAGTTAAATTCATTAAGTTTTGCTGTTTTCAAAATCTGATGCGACAAACATATTATCATATTCAATACAAAAACTTTTTGTTATTTCCACTTATCACTCACTAAAATTACAATTAATAGATTAGCTGTTGTCATTTGCACCGAGACTAAAATTTTAAATTTTAAAAAATATAGGATCCTAGAATGGTCCAATTGGAAAATATAGACCAAATTTACATCTGTACGTATAGTACAAGATTAGTAATTGAATTTAACTAAACAGATTTAACTGTTAATGTTTGGGTTAGGGCTAAAATTTTAAAATTTAAAAAGTATAAGGATTAAAATTGACCAAATTGAAAAGTCCAGGGACTAAATAGTATCCACATTGGTATTAGATTATTATGATAAGAACAAAGCCAAATACAGGCTTGAAGGTAGTCCAATTCCACGCATTTTTAATGATACAACAGCCATATATAAATTCAAGTTCAACAGCTGGTATTCAAACTTTATTTGCTGCAAAACCAAACAGAAAAAGGACAGTTTTGAAGGAATGTACAAATATCAGGGATATATATTTAGATTATTTTTTTATGTTTCAGGGTAATAAAGAAAAGGGAAAAGCTATCAGCCTTGTGAAGTCCATGGCTTAAAGGTATGTTTTACTAGTCCCGAGCAGGCGGAGTTTGCTGAGCATCTTGAATGAAGGCCTGGCCTTAATTTTCTTAGCTTTTGAGTAAACTCTCCAAGGATTCTCGAACGTCCGTGCTCGTGCAATCTTGAGATGTCTGAAGAATGTTGGGACTGTCGACGGGTATGACATCAGAGAGCGGATAATTTCTGTTGGCGAGCAGTTGATTGCTTGTGTTGCAGCAAATTCCTTTCAATATTATGCTTTTATGCACCCCACCAAGCAAACCTTCATAATCTGTGTCCCCGGAATCTCCAACAAAAACCACCATTTTCGACAGGTCGATGCCCCACCGAACGTATAAATACCTGAAATGTGTGTTTGGGGTGTCATTGGATTGATATATAGTTAAATAGGATAAGTTTAAGAACAATTAAAAGAAAAAATCCCAATGAGCAAACATGAAAACAACCATTTAAAGATAAAAAGCAACTGACGGCCTGAGGAAGATCGGAGAAGAGAAAGAAGTTCAAGCATTAACATTTCAAAGCTGTTTTTGTTGACTAAATAGAACCCGTAAAAATTCCCCATGAAGAAAAGGGACGGAGAAAGAATAGGAGAAAATTGCATTGCTTTGTTGACTACACATTGAGAAAATATTGATCGAAACAAACTCAGACTCGGGTGTGACTGAGAGTATAAGGCATGGATAAATGGCCTTAATGGGTTGTTCAACTTTTTCTATATATTTGGGGAGTCTTTGAGGGTCATACCCCCTACCCATATCTGAATATGTTTCGGACACATGTCAAACATGGATATTCAAGCAACATGGTCCGCTGGTAGAGTTTCGGACTCTTAGTTCCGGGGATCAAACCCCAGCAGCATTAATTAAGCTTATAATAAAAGAAACATAAAAACTCTACCTGAGGGCTTGAGAACGAGATGCCAAAACCGGAATAACATTTATCCTTGTTCCATTTCGACAATAAATAACATTACAACGGAGAGCTTGAATTCTCAGCAACTTTCGGAGCTCTTTAACAGGGGGAACCTGAGAAGAACATAAACATAAAAATAGATGTTTCCCATGATATCATAAAGAAAATCATAAACATATGTGAACATATGATCACATGCTAGACAAGTTAGAAATGTAAAGTCGAATTCATCCTTAATGAAAGAAAACTTACCCTTCCTGCATTTTTCACTTCAAAAGTGTAGCAGTAATTGGTCGAAAGGTGTTCAGCTACAGTGACAATATGTTCCTCATTCCCTTCCATCTTATCAGTAACCGATCCAGCCCAACGGACCAAAGTCTTTCTCAATCCTTCCCCACCCCAACGATACTCGATGTGTGAGTGGTAATAGAAGTCAATTACAAAGGGACCATCTTCAGGGTTAATAGTTGAATAGAAGAGATCACTACCGCTATTGCAGATGAAAGCATCAAAATCATTAGCGTTCAAGCCTCCAGAGACTAGAAAAGACTGTATCTCAGATATTGTCATGTATGTTGACAATATAAAACCTATAGAGCCTTCAATCCTTTCTTTTTCGACAGCCTCAAAAACCTTTCTGATAGCATCAAGAAGGTCTTCATTGGAGTCGGAGTCCACAGCAATGACAAAAATATGTTTCCTCCTCCTTAATGCTGGAAACTTACCTGTGCTGGAACCATGGTCAATTCTGTCTCCGGATCCAGCTTTCCTTTGATCTTTTAAAACACCTTTTGACCATGATAAAACGGCATTCTCCAACTTACTCTTTCGGTCATTCCCTTCGGAATCTAAAGAATTATCATTTCCACTAGCTCCACTCCTATCTCCATCCATTGAAAACTTTAGGTTCAAAGAAATATCGTGTATATCTCTCAATGAATCACTCGGTGAATCTGTTTCTGAACTTTCACCTCCATCATCACTCCTTTGCCACTGTGGATGCCTTGGTTTGCAACTGGCAATTCGAGATAAGTAAGTTTTACAGTGCTCTGGCCATGAAAATAGGTGAATGTTCTTCAAACCATTTTGACGGCATCTTGCCCAGAGATGCTTGTCTGCAACAAGCTTCAGAAGAGCATCAGCAATAGACTGCTGGTCATGAGGATCGACAAGAAGACCATTGTCAAGCACCTGCGAAACATCTCATATTGATTATCACCGCTGTGATTCAAACTTCAGATTCTTGCAAATGCTTGTGATTCTCTGATGTCAAGTAAAAAACTAAATATTTGATGAGTAATACCCGATGTATGTCAACAGGACCTCCATTTTTGGTGGCAACAATAGGCAAACCATGAGCTGCAGCCTGCAACAAAAAAGACAAAGTCATAAATGGTTCGGAAATAAGATGAAATAAACACTATTTATAACTTATTTTGCAGAACACCTCGATCAAAGTAAGCCCAAACGGTTCGATAAAAGCTGGATTGATGAAAACACCCTGCACAAGAAGATTGGATAAGAAAAAGAGGTAGGCAAATACTATTCAGAGAGAATTATGAGAGCTTATAACAACTTTATAAGATATTGAGGCCAAAGAATCAACAAGAATACTAAGATACCCAAACCAAGTGTCTTAGTGATAGAATAACAAAACAATCCAAGTCACATCCCTTCTCAACAAAAGACAGAAATTCCACAATCTAAATATCAATTCTCTAAATAATATATATAAATTGGCATGGATAACAACTGCAATGACATAGTCCTTTCACAAATAAGATAATGCAAGTAGAATGCAGTTATTACAACAATCTGGCACTGGGAACCAGATAAGAGTTTTGTAACAAGAGACCAAATAGAAAAGGTAAGTTCAAAGCATGCACACTGCAAAAGAAGTAACCCAGAATATCAAGCCATCTACGAGTTGAAAGAAATAAAATATTACCTTTGTCTTTGCTGCTAGTCGGTAGATGTCAGGAACCTCAAACTGTTTATGGTGTTTAGGATATGCCACTTGTCCGTAAAGATCATATTTGTCAATAAGCTTAAGCACTGAGAGAAGAACAGAAGCATTTGTGCTTGACATTTCATCAATTCCATCTCGGTTTCCCATGATTAGCGTCTATAGAGCACCAAAGAAAGAAAAAAGTAGAATTAAATGAAAGCAGCAATAAAAGTGCTTCAGCTTTCCAAAAACTGTCAGTAAGAGGAAGGCTCATTAGTTATTCAAACATACAAGGTTTGCAAGCTCCCGTAGTGGACGACATTCACCGAAAGCTTTGACCAACGTAGTGATGTTCTTTTTGGGATCTGGTCTAGCAAGGGCAAGTATCATAGGCTTCCGAGGATTGCTGAAGAAGCGCATTATCTACAAAATACCAAGTTCAAAACTAGTATCAATTTGACGGTAGCAAGAGATATAGTAGTATATCTTTGGGTTTGGGCACATTAAAACAAAGCACTTCGTAATAAATGCATAAGGAATGATTAGAACCTCGGACCAGATAGGCGGATCAGGGGAAGATGGATGTTCTTCGTTTCCTTCTACCTCACCATCCATATCACCATCTTGTGGGACAATATGATGGAATTCCATTCCAGGAGGAATTATCTGAACAGAAAGACAGATACATAATCAACATCCTCTGAAATAGCAAGAGAAAAATCATGTTTGTATATTTATCAGAGTGAACAATGTGCCTGGCCCAGCCAAGCTCAAAGAAATAACATACTACACGTAATACTGTCCATAAGCCAAGCTCAAAGCTGAGCGGCAGTCTTTGACATTTAAGAAATCACCTTGCAAAGTTTTAATGTTTCGGAACTTACAACCATGCGAGGCATGAACCTTCCATAGCAGCTGACATTACGTCTGATCCTTGCACGCAGTTTACGTTCCAGGACTGGATCAAAACCATCATATAAACGCCATTGTTCATCTATTTCCTGTCTAGTACTGGTTATGACTATTTCAGAGGCATCAAGAGATAATTCTTCAGCCTCTATTCGACGCATAATTTTGTATGTTGTATTTATTTCATCCTTTGATAAGCGGCCCTGCTTTAAAAGTTGTTCCAACTTATCTCGTCCAAGTGAGTGGCCAGTAAAAAGCATTGGTACATTTAAAGCACCAGATAGAAGAGCAGCAGAGTCGCCTGCATCTGCATAATGTCCATGGATGGCAACAGGCCAGACTGGTTTCCCACTACCAATTTGCTCACCAAGAACATGAGACATCTGTATTATGTGGCTAAGTGCACCATCAACAAATTCAGGGATGTGAGGCCACAGAAGTTCTTTGGGAATATATTTATCCTTTGGACCAAATGGTATTCGTACAATATACGCACCGCTGCTCTCTCCCATCTCATCCATAATATCTTCTGAATTTCTTGGTGTCAGCATCTCTGTGGGTTCACCATAGCTCCAATCTACATCCGGTGTCGCAACTTGCCTAGTAAGCAAATCAACCCGATAAACTCCTGGCATTGAACCCAATGCCCTTGCAAGTTCCACAACATACTTAACCTATAGACAACAAAAGTTTCATCACTTATCAGCATATGCGATAGGATGAGTTTTCTATGACCGGAATTAGAGAGAAAAGTTTCGACAACCTAATTACCTGACCACCGGTATCAGAATCCCGACCAAGCTCCATATTTTCACCTCGAATTAGACCATGAAGGCTGCATGGAAACTAGTAGTTAAGAACATTGAATATCATCAAGACTGTATGAACTGTCAAAATTGGTTTCCCCCCCCCACCCCACCCCCACCTCCCTTCCTTTACTAGATTTCCTTTCAGAAGCTAACTGATTGCTTTTATGCTAAATTATACCGGAATTTATGTTAAAAAACTAAAGTTAACAAAATGCTATAAATATTGGAACACAAAGCTACATCCACGTTAAAAAACTAAACCACTAGAGTTCTGTTCATGCCTTATTAGTACAATGTATAGCTTTTTCCCCTTCTGTTGACTAGCCCAAGTCTCCATTGCATCAACAGAATTGATTCTAGGCAATCTGCCTTTGTTGGTCTCTCCATGAGCCGATACATCACTAACAATATCTCCTTTCTCCCCTTCAGATAAGTCTTCAGACATATCAGCAGTTGCTTCTCTGCGGCCTCTTTCACGTTCAAGACGGCGTTTAGCCTTTCTTTGGGCCAACTGAGACTCAAGCTACAAAAGAAAGAAATATCAAAAAGCTTAGCACTTAATCACAAAGACCAAAAAATCTTTTACTATATTAAGATGGTGAAAAATCAAATTTTCAAGTTTACCAATTATTATTAATCATGTCAACCACAACCCTGTGAAGGGAAAAATTATACATTTAACTCTGAAGTCAAACGAAGTCTCGTTAAAAATTTCTTCATTAGTTAAGCAATGGACAGGAAACTCTCATTTTGTTAAAAAAGTCAAAACAACTCCAACTCAGCAACTTAATTTTGAAGAAAGAAAAACAAATTAGACAGCATATCAACACTGCACATGAAGAACACTGAAAAATTTTTTTATGGATAAAGCCAAAGAGCTTTTTGTTTTCTCCGAAACGTGTTAAGTTGAATGAAATTAGCATTTTGTTTTCTCCGAAACATGTTAAGTTGAATTAAATTAGCATTTTGTTTTCTCCGAAACATGTTAAGATGAATTCAAAGAAAAAGCCATTTATGTTTAATGATTAAGCATTGAGGAAGGATCAAGCTTAGGTTGCCAAAACACCAGCTTAAGCCTGCTAATTCAACCACAGTAAAGCTAGATAAAAAAAGGCTCTGTTTGCTTGTGGCTGTACAACTTAAAACATTACTATTTTTTCGTGCAAACACACTTTTTTTGCCTTTCGCTTGTGGAAGCAAAAGGCAAACAAACAAATGATGCAAACAAAATCTTCTTAACAAGGTTATATTGACTGAGTATCAATTGTTAGAGAATTGAAAAATCCTCTATAAACCCATTAAATAACATTCCATCAAGGCATCAACCCCTTCAACAAATCAGCTAGACTCACCATTTTTATCTCACATTTTTCACTAACTTTATAAGTAGACCAATTCAACCCAAAATATCAAAAATAAATAAATATAAACAAAATAAACCCCCCGATCATATTATGCTTCACATTCCATTCCAGCCACAATCCATGATCACTCCACATTTGAACATCTTAAATCACAATCCAAACATGGTGAATAAAAACAAAAAGCCATCCAAAAAGAAAGAAATAAACCAAAGAACCTGCTTCTTCTGCCGAGCCAAATTCCAAATCCTCCAACACATATTCTCCAATCTAGTGTTTCTCTCTTGAGGACTCCTCGTTGCTTGAGCCTATAGCAACCATTTTAAAAAATCAGCCAAAAACCAAAAAAAAGAAAAAAACATAACACAATCCACCAAACATAACAAATCAAAGAGCACCTTAACCCAAGAACGATGTAGATCAGTTTCATCGAATCCAGTAATGACCTCCTCCACGAAATAACGGGTGGGGCTGAACCTACCTCGTTCCCGGAGCAACAACGACGATTTAGCATCGTCTAAGTTAGGACCCACATCCAAAATCGCCTCCAAGTAACTATTTATCCAATCGTTACCCGCCATTTCCTTGAAGGGAAGAAGAACGGTGATAGATTGAATGAAAGAGAAGCTGAAACAAGGTGATGGGTATTTCTTTTTGTGTTTGTGTGTGTTACAGGAAATTGAAGATGATGATGGGCTAGTTAATGGAATTTGTTTCTTGCTTACACGATAAGAACACTGTTGCAAAAAAAGCTGAAATAGTAATGCTATGCACAATCTCCAGAGTGAATCTAGGACTAGGAGCAAAGGAATATTACGTTTTTTTCTTTCATTTTTACGGTTTAAACGCAGTCTTTGTCATATATTGAAATTTTAATTTGATTATATAAATATATTATTGTCAATTTTGTATATAGAGATTTTCATAAGAAAAAAAATGAAATTTAATTTTACTAAATAATATTTTATTAAAAACTCCTCGCAGGACGAACTCAGGAAAATTTTTTATTCTTCTAAAGAATTAAAAGTAAAATTTTATATTTTAGAGAGACCGAACCTTTACAACCTAATTACGCGCGAAAAATTTAAAAAATGTAGTATTTAATAATTTTTAAATCTCACTGAGTTAAAAATATATTAAATGATAATATTATGGGTTTAAAAAAAGGGAAAAAAGATAATGTAGTTTTAGGGATAGATTTTTATAGCATTTATGACAAATTTTTCCTTTTTTAACTTTACCCAAAATTTTTAAAAGTAAATAAAAGAGACCACACTTTTTAAAAAGAAAGTGAAAAAAATCATTACCAAATAGTTCAATTAAAAGGTTGAAAACTTCAAATGCAAACATTCACTTTTTTTTTTAATTACAATAACAAGACAAAACTCGAATAACCAACGCAATTAACATGACTTAAGTCCAAGTTACACTTAGGATAACGAACACTATTGATCATCAAGCCATCACATAGGGTTTAATTTATATTATAAACTTAAAATTAATTCAATTCATAATTTTTTTAAAATTGATAAAATTATATTCGAGTCTCATCATATCATATATTATATATAACAAGGTTCTATATAAAAAAAATAGATAATCATATTTATTTACATTTTTTAAAGTGTAAGACTTTTCATTTGAAATTCTTATTTTCAATTTAGATAAATTACTCTTTTACTCCTTACCTTTTAATTTTCTAAATTAAATTTATTTTCTTTAATTTTTTTATATTTTAAATATAAATTTTATTTTTAATTAAAATATTAAAATGGGTGAATATTAAATTATTAAGCTTTAATATAGTTTTTTATTAAAAATATTAATAATTATTATTAAATTAAATCTATAGTTTACAAATAAAATAAGAGATAATTACATTTATTGATTAAGAAGAGTAAAGATAAATATTAAATTATATAAAAAAATCGAATATTATTAATTTTAACATTAAAATAGATTAATTTTAAAATGTATATAAAAATAACATATAAAAATTTATTAATAATATTTTTAAATTACTAAAATGAATATTAATATTTTAAATCATTGTAGTTTTTTTATATTGTTTTAATTTCTAAATTATTTAAATATTTTTGAAACATTTTGTAATTACTTTACTTATTCAATTTTAATGATTTTAAACAAAAATTAATCTCTATTTAGTAAAATATTTTTAAACTATAAAAATTAAATTTTAAATTTATAAAATAATGGAATCATATATAGCATATTCCAACATTTTTTATATATATTTTTAAAGTTTATATCATTAATCATATTAATTAATTTCTAATTTATTACTAATAAAATTTTCTTTTTCTTTTTTTGACAAAGGAGAAAATTTCTGCTGTCAAATCAAATAATAGAAGGTGTTTTGTTTCCTAGAAAAGTCCAGACCAACTGGCCTAATCATATGATATAATGCATGTGTATCCAATTAAAATAACAATATTTATGGTATGATGATTATTATTATATTTGTTTCAATATGGAACGTTAACATATGTACGTGTCAGATTATTAGTGAAATCACTTAAGCTTTACGATGGTCCAATTAAATTAATTATTTATAAAATAAAGTTTATTTTGTCAGTAATGTTATCATAATATGCTTTATTTTATTTTAATATTGTTTCAATGAAACCTTAATTATATGGTTGACGATGACGAATCATTGAATCTGTTCACAATAAATTTATGTATAATTATTTAAATCTGAGTTTTTAAATTTTATTTAAATTTATAGATTTAATTTTTTTAAATAAATATTTTTATTATAGGTTCTGATTTTTTTTTATTGAAATAATACTTAGAATTAACCATAATTCCTTCTCAACTCATAAATAGAAGAATAATGCATATCGACGTATTCAAATCTACGTCCTCAATTGACTAATCTAATTTAGATTTAATCCAATTTGAGATGTATTCTTTTATAATTCGAAACCAACAAATTTAAATTTTAATGACTATTTAATCAATAAAATTGATTTCACGAGAATTTAATTATAGATTGAATCAACATTAATTTTGAGTCGTATCTCTTATTAAACCTACAATACTTGATTGAAAATATTTAATCGAAATTATTTTAGTATTTGAGTTTGGTTTCAATGTTTAATTCGGTACATGAATTTGACTTCGATGTTCAATTTGATATCTAGATTAAACGGTATTATGTGGCCCAATGAATATTTGACATATGTGCTATAGTAAAAAAAAAAAAAACATAAGCACTTAATTAGGAGAAAAAAATCAGGGATCAAATTGAACATCACAACCAAACTCAGATGCTTAATTGAGAAAGAAAAATATGAGTATCAATTTGAAAATCCTTGAGATGCTGAAGCCAAGCTCCAGTATCAAATTGAGAAAAAAAAATTAACTCTAATACTAAATTGAACATTGAAACTAAATTTAGGTACTAAATAATAAATATAGTATTTTTTTACTTCGATTTTATTTAAAAAATATCATTTTCAATATTGAAAACTTCAGTTTTTTTTAATAAAAGAAACAATCAATTTTAATAGTATTGAAAAAAAAAAGTCATATTGAATTGCTTGATTAGATTAATCAATAATCACAAATCCTTACAATTTCATCCTTATCTTATCAAACAAAAAAGATATTGATGGCCAGAAAAAAATTAAACCAATAAAAAATGAGTGAAAGCATTATTTCATACTATGATTATTCAGATAATTAAGAGTTATTTGAATTTTGTCAAATAACTTCATCCATAATTTGATATGTGCTGCCAAATTAAGTATTATTTGAATATGGTCAATTAGATTAGATAATGTTGGAGAAACTATCTTATGGACCTTTCCCACTACATTATTTACGGTCTTTTTCTAATTATTAAATGACATTTCAATCAATTTTTTCATATTATTGATACATATTTTTGTTATTTTTTTACCTTAAATCCTAAACCCTAAATCCCGAACCCAAAACCTTGATCCCTGAATTAGAGTTTAGGATTTGAGGTTCGAGGTTTGGGGTCAAGGTTTTGAATTTAAAGTAAAAATTTAATTCAGGGTTTGAACTTCAAGGTTCAAGATTTCGGGTGCAGGGTAAAAGAATTATCAAAATTATGTATCAATTATATGGAAAAAAAATTACTAAAATATCATTAAATAATTAAAAAAGGGCATGGATGATGTGGTGGGAAGAGTCCATAAAATAATTTATCGATAACATTGAGTAGAATATGAATATTTGTAAAAAGATACACAATTACAGGCTGAATATAACGAAATTTAAGATTATCTAAAAGAAAATTTTACTAAATTATCCTTGAAATAAATTTTTTGTTTTTTTAAGTTTAATTATTTTATTATATGTCGATTTTATCATGTAAATTCAATTGAACAACTATTGAACCTAATTACGATAGTTTATTTATATTGTTTATAATTATTTATTTTAGAAAATTTAGTTTACTTTTAATATGAAAAGAGAAGCAAAATTGATAATATAAACCTCCAAGTTTTATGTTCTATTTAATACGATTTGGGGAATTTCAATAAGTTATTAAGATTGATTTTTTTTTTTTGAAACAGACAAAATTGTTAATATTTATAGTAATATCGATTTTGTCGGGTAATTTAAGATTTTATTTCAAAAAAATAAAACCATCGATGCAATTTATTGGATTACTCAACTAGCCCAACATCAAAATTCAAAATACATCGATGCAACTTTTTGGATTACCTAACTACCCGATATAAATGAAAGGAACCTCAACACCCATACATATCCAGTTCCTTCAATAAATTATCCATTCCTTTTATTTTTAACACAAAATCTTAAATCATAAATTATTTCTTTGAATTTAGTTTTATTTTTATTTGCAGTAGAGTTAAAAATATAATTATTTTAACCAAAAAAATATACTAAAATAATTAAAATTATCTAAATAAATATTAATTTATATAATTGAGGACTATACAAAAATACCCTTAACCCTAAGTAACACTAACTCCAATAACAAAACTAAAAAATAGATGAATTATAATGGCAATCCACCCTGATTACTGAACAATGATAATTTTATTAATCACTTCAAGATATTGCATTTCCAAGCAATGAAACTTCATCTCTTGCAAACAAGGTGTAGGATATATATATAATTATATATATATGACATCAAAAAGATGATTGCAAGAGAAGCCAAACAAGGTGTAGGATATATATATATATATATATATTCTTATTCTTATTATTGTTGGTATTTTCATCTCTTGCAATGAAACTTAATCAAGCACTACCAGAGATGATATATCTTCATATTATCTTTTCATTAAGAAGCAATCATCCTCATCCCATTCAAATAATGCCTCTTCAGTTTCCTTTCTCGCACGTTACTTGACCTGCAAGGAACCAAGTCTCGACTATATTATCCGGACTTTTTTAGAAAAATATTCGGCTCCAATACCTATGTTTACGCACCAGTACTGATTGTTCAATACAAATGAGTCAATTGCCACTTTTTTCCCATCATCATTTCGGTTCCAGTGATAGAGTGCATGTGTTCTGTTCATGATCTCTAGTGTCGAATGGCCGTAACTGGCTTCCCGGAATGCTGAATAATCCGGCTGGGGATCTCTAAACCTACACCATCGATATAACATTTGTTAAAAACAATAAGAAAATGCCGTTTCTTATAGATTGATTGTTATACTGGTATGTATCAAAGACGGATTTAGGACTTTGTACTTACTTTCCTGCTAAACCTTCTTGATTTCCACCATCTCCAACAGTGATGTAAACAGGAGCTGATTCGTCCGGTACAGGGAAACGTTCACCACTTGATACATTGTACCTTATATTTGAGATTCGATACTGAAAGTTCATAGGGAAAACATTTGAGTGTTTATCTCGGAAAAGATGCCAACAATCATAACGACATAGACCCAAATCTTGTGAAAACATAGTGTTCATAAGACCTGAGCTTACTATTAGTATTCGTGTAAGGGTTCTATGAAGGGTTGTAGATATTCGAATTCAAGCTTTGAGCTCTCAAGTATGGCAGCATGAAAAAGATTTAAGGGAAAGAAACATACGGATCTTTCGTAAGCATGGACATGACCAGCAAAGATTACATCAACTTTGTGATGGATGAACCATTCTTCGAACACT
Organism: Gossypium australe; assembly: GCA_005393395.2. NCBI lineage: Eukaryota > Viridiplantae > Streptophyta > Magnoliopsida > Malvales > Malvaceae > Gossypium > Gossypium australe. The sequence goes on from CM016626.1 coordinate 155,628,993, forward strand.
GCTCGCATACTTTCACCTTCCATGAAATGTGCTTCGTTACTGTTGTAGATCGGAACATGCACAAGAACAATGAGCCATGGGGTCTTCTTCCTGTCAACCCTGTTTAATTCTTCCTCAAGCCATTTCCATTGAGGTGTATATTTCACTATTACAGCAACAAGAAACAACTATGTTACTCAAACTCGGGTATTCAACTTCTTTTTCGTATATGCATCAGACATGGATGTCGAACACGAGTAACATACCAAACGGAGAGTAGCTTGATAGCACGATTATATGAGCAGATGCACGCCTAATAGCATACCACATAGGACTACTGCTTTTAGAAGCCAAATAAGGCGTAGGATATCGATGTAGATATGATTTGAATGGAGTAACTTCATTCTGCATATGTTTTTTCTTGAAGTTAAAAACAATAAAAACAAAAATGATTCTACAATATGATTTAGTAATTACCATATAAGGCATGTATTCTATTTCATGATTCCCAGCAGACCATATCCATGGCTGATAAGCAGTACTTTTCTCCACGAATCTACCCCATGAATCCCACCGTATACCAACATCATTGTACTTGTATCTATCGGCATAAGAAAGATCTCCCACAAACAACACACTCTGTGCTCCACTCTCCATGTAATGCTCAAGTGTGGACAGCGAGTTATACGTCTGTCCCAAATCACCTGCAACGTATACATGTTATTCGAACTTGAATGCTTGTAAATGTTCAACACGGTACTCACAAACACTCACCGATGATTCCAAATTTGTAAGGAACATCTGGACCGATCATCGGAGGTGTTTGAAACCAAAACTCTCGTGCGGAATCACCATCCCCAATCTTGTAACAGTACTTGGTATCATACTGAGAAACAATAAACAAATGATTAAGCAACCAATATCTTCATATCATATAAAATTTATGCCATTAGTGTACCTCAAGGCCATCGACGAGAACATGATGAATATAGCCAGAATTGTATTTATAAAAGGTGTAGTTTGTCATTTTCCCTTCCGCACTGAATTCATAGTTCTTATCAGATTTACCATATTGAACTTTTCTGGACCCTGGTTCATCAAATGTAACCCATGAGATTATTACAGCATTTCCGTCATAGTTCCCTTGTGTTATATGCACCTATAGTCGAAAAAACATGCATGTTAGGAATATCATAGTCCCCTATGTTGCTCGGAATCGTGTGTGAGTGTTCTGTTTTCAATGTTTTTCACGATTTTCGTGTATTTTAGAGGGTTTTTGGAGGTCATATTCCCATATCCATACCGAGATTTCATTCTCTAGTAACCAGAAAACTACTCAATACTGTATCAGACACTCAAACTCGAATCTCAGTGCAGGAAGCTTTGTACATTTACTGCTAAAAAGGGGGAAAATCTCACTTGTTGAGGTGCATTGTATCCTTTGGGAACTGCAAATACTTCATGATCAAGAGGGATATCAACCGATGGCCACTCCTCTCGAACGAATCTACTCGTGATACCGGCATTCACATTGTTGACAAAGTTCAAGATAACAAATGGTACCAGTATGAATTGAAACAGCAAAGACTTCATCTTAATGACCCTTAGATGATTCTTGATCAATCAATCAAGAACCATGCAGTTCCTGCATTTAGGATAAAAATAACACCAAATTGTCACAAATTCATGAAACAATTTACAAAAAAAGAGTAAAACATTATTACATTAAAATCATGACAATTTCCAATATGTATATATATGTTCCACTCAAGTTTACCATTAAGCTAAAGCTTTACATGAAACACAAAATGGAACCAGGAACCATAAGTGTATCTGCTAACTACATAGTCCCCTAATCCTTAACAACTGTCTTCCTAACTATGTATTGTCCAAAATCCATTGTCTCTATTTTACCATCGCTCAAACAGCTACAAATTACTCAAAAAGATAAGTTTTTACGGACCTTTTGCAAAGAATTATCGCAGTAATATATACTTGAAAAACAACCCATTAATGAATGTTGGAAACTATATGGATACCATCAATCTGAATAAAATTTAATGCAAAAAAAAAAGCCCAAGATTCAGCTCATCTATTTAAACTGAAAAAGAATTTATTTGAAGTTTTAACCAAATCCCAGAATGGAAAACATCATCACCAATGAAAATGGTAATTTTTTTTTATGAAATAAAACAAAAAATAAGGGAGAATGAAAAAGGAAGTACCTTTTGGAAAATAACTAACTTTGAGAGGCAATGAATGGGATTGCATTGTCTTTCATCTTAAATAATGGGTTATGGACATGGGGGAAGGCGTAAGTTAGTGGGGATAGTAATGGGTCGGGATAGCGTACGTTAGTGGAGGGGAGTATATCTGTCGTTTTGGTCGTAGTTTGCGTTGTCTTAACAAAACATTGTTCTTCTTGTCTAAAAACATTGTTCTGGTTGGCTAAGATTGTATACGTGGCGAAACTTTATTGGTTGATTTGACGGTTGTTGATCTTGATTAAGACATGTCTGTTAATTGATTGTTTTATTGTCGTTTTTTTGGTTTAGAATATATATATTTGGAATTACTTTTTATAGCATTGTTAGAATGATTTTTACTATTTACCGTTGGATTAATAATTAATTTTTTAATAATTTTATTAATTGAATTTTAGTTTAGTTAATACCATTGTTGAATAACAATCATGGGAATATGAGTTTGAGTACTATTAATGCATTTTTTTTTAATTTAAATATTTTTTATTAATTTTCTGATTGGACTATTATTTAGTTTCAACAAAATACAACATGGGCCAGGAGGAGAGGGCCCGATAGACAACCTAGCCCCCAAATTTTTGTAGAAATCAGCCCTGCAACAGTTTCAAGTCCCTAGAGAAAACAAAGGCATAGATTCCCTACAGACCCGATATTCAAAGAAATTAAAAATGTTCAAAAACAGAAACACTTTGCAACCAAATTAAATGTTGCCTCTTGGATTGCCCAATCACAAATTGGTCACCGTCAAACTCCCATCCGCATATTCCTTTTCCAATGTAATTTCGGTTCCCCATAAGGCTGTTTGCCTGTTGTTTTGATAGTCCCGAATTTTCACCCTTGCAATTTGCTATGCATTTTTCCATTTTCAAAATCTGCAGCTTTTAACTCCCCCTTCCCTTCCATGTTCCCCTTTCTCTTTCAATTTCCTTTATCTATAGTTTATTGCTTTCTTCTCATTTTTGCCTTTTCCAGTGCTATTCCCGCCCCTTACAAATCTGTCTTTCAGTCTTTTATCATATTTATATCTGCTCTTTCCGATTCCATTTATAACCATTTCGTCTGACGTTCGTTTGTCGTTCATTTGTGTCGTTCGTCTCTTGCTCGTTTGTGTCAAGTAAGTTTCCACCGAACCTTTCTCGTCCCCTATTTGAACTATCACCTCCTCCCGTTCCCTGTCGTTTTCTTCTTTCATACCTTCTAATTATTTTGCTAGGAGATATCTTCCGCTTGGCGAACACGATCATGGGGGCCTCCCACCCGGTAATAACTCTCGTTTCTTCTTAATGCATCTTTGGCGATGTTGTGAGCGTGACTGTTATCCGATTTTGGGATAAAAATAAAGTCAATCTCTTGATATCTGCTGGAGTGGCTGTGAATGTCTCTGATGATGGCACCGATGACCGATTTATCTATATTTTTGCTCTGACATTTCTTGATAACTGTTTTGGAGTCTCCCATAATTGACACCCTGTTTAAATTCATCATGACCCCTAACTTTATTGCTTGTAATCCCGCATATGCCTCCGTCGTGAAAGGTGACGCAATATTGGAATGGATGACTGCCTTTGAAGCCACGATCTTCCCTTTCTCATCTCGGACCAGTAGGCCAGTAGCCGATTTGTGTGCCTGTTTGTCAAAAGCCGCATCAAACTGAATCATTGGTCTACTCCTTCGGTGAATTTGGAGAGGGTTTTCAGCTAACCGTGGTATTCCATTTTCTACCCTTAATGCCTCTATTTCCGAAACGTATCTAGTAATCTTCCTTGCTGTTTCTGTACCTGTTAAGAGCTTCTTATCATATATTAATGAATTTCTGCTGAACCAGATGAACCATAGTCCGCAACAGAATAACCGAATCTGCTCTTTGCATCCTTTTTCGAAGATCCATGTAAGCCAGTCCCACGTACATAGATCGTTTTGAATTAGTATCCAGCTTAATTGTAGTTGATTCCAAATTTCGATTGATACAGGGCATTGTTGAAAAATGTGGCGTCCGTCCTCCTCTGCTTGGCGACATCTGGGGCAAAGTGTATCTGTGGCCACCCTCTTTGTCTTGAGGTTCATCAAAGACGGGAGAAGATTCCATTTTCCAAATTGTAATCTGAATTTTTTTTAGAATATCCAGGTTCCAAAGTTTCCTGTAGAAATTTTTAGTCACCTTTTGTGTATTAATACCACTAGGGTCTTGACTAGAATCTTGTAATAGTTTGTATGCACTCCTAACGGAGAATTCCCCTGTCGGTTCCCCACGCCAAACTTTCAGATCTTTATGAGTTAACTCCGCGAGTGGGATCTGCAAAATTTTTTCCGCTATATCACCTACAAAGGTATTTCTAATCAACTCTGTTTTCCATCTTCTACTATTGGCATCAATTAGATCCGATACTAACTTAATGTTTACGTTTCTGTCTTGATTCGGAATTCTATCTGCCTCCTTTCTTGAAATCCATAGATCATCCCAGATGGAAATGTTATCCCCCTTTCCTACTCTCCAGCACATTCCTTTGTCAAGAAGCCCTCTCGCAGTCCAGACACTTCTCCAGGTAAGTGAAGGTAAATTTCCTAACCGGGCTTCAAAAAATTCGAATTTGGGTAATACTTTGCTTTTAACACTCGCGCTAATAACGAATCTAGATAATTAATGAGACGCCAACCCTGTTTTGCAAGTAATGCAACATTAAAATTTGCAAAGTTTTGAAAACCAATGCCACCATCTTCCTTTAAGAGACATAAGTCTTTCCATGCGCACCAATGAATACTTTTTTTATTTCGATTTTTTTGCCACCAGAACATTGCTATTATTCCCTCCAAATCAGTGCAAAGAGCTTTTGGGAGTAAAAGACATGCCATCGAGAAAATGGGGATAGCTTGAAGAACAGCTTTAAAAGACTTCTTTTCCCCCTTGTGATAAAAAACGAATGCTCCAGTTTTCTATCTTTTGTTTAAAGCGATCTTTCAAATTTTGAAAAGATAATCACTTTTTCCTTCACACCATATTGGGGAGCCCAAGGTACCTTTCTATTTCATTTGATCTCCGGACAGTCAGAACATGTGAGACTGCCATCCTTTTCCTTTCTTGAATGTTGGTACTATAGAAAATAGTCGATTTTTCGTAATTGACACATTGTCCCGAATTTTTCTCGTACTCCTTCAGAATTTGCTTTAAGGAAATTGCACCTCTTTTTGTAGCTTCTGCGAACAGAATACAATCATCCGCAAACAATAAATGAGAAATTGTTGGCCCACTTTGACTAGCTTTGACCCCTTTAACGCTGTTTCCTGCTTTTGCCAACCTCATCAAACTCGAAAGTCCTTCCTCACAAAATATGAATAAGAACGGGCTTAGTGGATCCCCTTGTCTAAGACCTCTATGTGGTAGGAAACTTTCACTAGCAAATCCATTGAGAATCACAGAATACGAAACTGTTGATACGCACTTCAAGATCATGTCGATCCATTTCCTGTCAAAGCCCATCTTTTCCATTACCTTCTCCAAAAAAATCCATTCAACCCTATCATAAGCCTTGCTCATATCTAGCTTCACTGCCATAAGCCCTTTTTTCCCAGTCTTCTTGTTTTTTAAAGTATGCAGTATTTCATAAGCAAACAACACATCATCGGTGATCAATCTCCCTGGGGCAAAGGCGCTTTGCGCTGGATCTATGCATTTATGAATCACACCTCGAAGTCGATTGGATAAGACTTTAGCTATTAATTTATAAATCATATTGCAAAGACTAATAGGTCTGAACTGAGAAATATTGGAAGGGTTTGAAACTTTCGGTATTAGCACAATATTTGTTTTGTTTATCGAGCTTATGTCCATACCATTTTCCAAATGTTGAAGGCAATAGTTTGAGACATCTTCCCCAATGATTGGCCAACATTTCTGGTAAAATATGGCTGGTAATCCATCCACCCCCGGGGCTTTTGTCGGTCCCATTTCTGTTAATGTTGTCCATATCTTTTGTAAAACTGGCTTTTAACTTGGCATTGTCTTCTTCTGAAACGCATGATGTAATTCTTGAAAAAATTCTATCAGTGCTGGATTGATTTTCGATAGAAAATAACTTTACGAAGTAAGATAGAGCAATTTCCTTCATTTCCTCGCTCTCCATTGTCTCTCTTCCATCGTCAAATTGCAGTTTTTGGATTGAATTCCTCTTTTTTCTAAGGGTCACTTGTTTGTGGAAAAAAGAGGTGTTCTTATTGCCAAGTTTCAACCAATTTATTCTAGCTCTCTGCTCCCAGTAGCTTCCATCCTTGTCAATCTCCATATTCAGATGGATCTCTGTCCGTTGCCTTTTAACGTTATAATCTGTGTTTATGAGAATTGGACAGTGATCTGAAAAGGAGTGCGGGAGGTGATGAATTATGAAATTTGGGAATAGTGATCTCCACTTCTCATTGCCAACTCATCTATCAAGCCTTTCTTTAATGTTTGTTTCCGGTAGGTTCCCTCTCTCCCATGTAAAACGGTTTCCCGAGTATCCCAAATCTGCCAACTGACAATCTTCTAATACTTGACGAAATTCTTCCATTCTCTAGTTAAGCCTCCCTTCTTCTCAAAACTGTAAAGTATTTCATTAACATCACCACAGACCACCCATGGGTACTCGCCCTGATTATGTAGTCTTCTTAGCAAATTTCAGGCTTCTTTTTTATCGTTCATGTATGGTGATCCATAAAAACCTGTTAATCTCCACTTTTTCCCTCCTTCTTCTTTGACAATTACATCGATATGACGATGAGAGAAGCTTTGCAGAACTATGTTAACATCCCACCACCACGTTAAGCTAAGATCGCCTCTTGATCCCATAGACTCAACATCAATGCCTGACTGATACCCATATCTTTGTCTAACTTTTTCCATTTTTAATCTGTTGATTTTTGTCTCCGTAAAGAAGGCTATTTGGGGGTTGTGTAACTTCAGCGTGTGCCGAAGTCTTCGGACTGCCCGAGGATTCCCCAGACCTCGGACATTCCAACTCAATATTTTCATTGCGATCGGTCGGCTTGCCTTTTGGCAGCCGCCGATAGTTGGTAATTTTCAGTTTCCCATATTCTATTTCTACCATCCACATTGATACTCTCTTCAATGTCTCCTCTAACCCCTTTTTTTTTCCCTCTTCCCCTAATACCACTTCATTCTCCAAATCGTGGTCCATTGCCGTTTGGCTTTTATCCTTCATCATTCTTTCTTTTTCTAACCTTAAATGAGTGATTCTGCCTTCTGGATTGAATCCTAAGACGGGATTAATAATTCCATGTCTTCCAACTCTATCTCATCTTTCAGGCCTTTTAGGAATATCAGCTGCATTGGTAATCCCTATAGCTTCACCATCAGTCCTTAGCCAAACGATATTCATCGCCTGAGCTCTTCTTGATTGTGCACGTAGTGATAAATCCCAACCCATCTCTCTGACTTCCACCCCTAACTCCATTATTGAAACACAAAAAGAGTCGCTATGCCCTAGATTGCCACAAAAGAAGCAAAACAATGTTAGTCTTTCATATTTAAAATTGACGTACGAGCACACATTGTTGAACATTAATCGTTTCTTCCTTTTGAGGGGCTGTCGAATATCCAATTGGACTCGTACTCTTATAAAGTTCCTGATTCTTTTCCCTAGAATTGAGCCATCGTATTCCATAAACCTTCCTATGAAATTTCCCAGTTGCACCGCCAGATTTTCAGAAAAATAACCAGAAGGAACATCGTGAATTTGGACCCAAAAAGGAGAGTATATTAAGGGATTTTTTAAAGGATCTTCACCTCTTTGTAGTCTGTGAAGTAACAGCAAATGATTGTTAAAAGTCCAGGGTGACCCCTTTTGAAACACCCCAAACCTGGCCCACGAGCCTCTACCAGATTTGGTATGTTCCTTAAGAAAAACCGGTTCAAATTCGTTGGTTCTTTGAAAATCTTTAAGTGATTTTGGAAAACCTTTTGGGTTGGGCTCAAGTTGGAATCCCGTTTATTTTTAAAATATAAGTTTTTATAAAATTTCATTCTTAGTTTCAAAACTTTAAGTTAAAAGACATGCCGAATTTATTTTAAGTTTCATTAGAAATCATTTATTCTTAGGTGTCAAAACGTTTAGGGTTTATTTTTAAATAATATACTTATACTTTAACTTGATAAAATTTTGTAACATAATAAAATACTTTAACGTGCATGCATAAGATAAAATTCATACTAAGGCCTTATTACATCAAAACAAACCCAAAATAAATCAAAGTGCTTAAATAAAAAATAAAATATCTAAATAATTAATTTCCTTGCTGAGCATGGCCAGCACTAAGCTCCTGCCGACCCGGTCCATTACTGATCATCACCTGAAAAAAATGTTCCCACAACGGGGTGAGTCAACAGACTCAATGTATACACAAACACTAAGTCTAAATAGATTCAGGCATATCAAGTCATACACATTCGTATCAAAATATACAGTTCATGATGCATTCCCAAGCCCAAGCCTAGTTACCAACCGCTACACATCACCCGTACCAACCTGCACACCGTGGGGACTACTAAGTCAACCCTCCATCCGCTACACACCATCGAAGGCAGTCGCTGCAGTCGACGTGCTCATCGCCTTTATAAATTTCGTGGCATAGCCAACAAATAATATTTCGTGTCATGAGACACCACATTCAGATAATGTGACATGAGTCACCACATTCACTTCCCCTTTTCATAATTCCCATATGCCCATGTCATACTTATCATGCAATGTAATGCCTTATTTCACATTCATATCATATTCACATATATGGCATATTAAATCATAATCCTAGTAGGAGTAGGAAAACGTACCTGAGTACTTTGTACCATTATATGGTACCTTAGCCATATTTTTCACATTCTTAATATCACATACATATAAAACATAGCCATAAATCTTATTAAGAAATATTGTGGGGTACACACCTGATTCACTTAGCAAGTCTACTACAAATCCCGAAAATCCAATCTACTGCTTTAGATCTTTAATGCCTATATTCGGCCAACCCCAATCATATTAGTAAAAAGCCATTCGGCTATAAAACCAAATCCCATTAGGATTATTGTAACCCAAAACTTACGTTAATGCCGATTTGATTTTTAAACAAATCCCGAAACTTTATGATGCTTCTTTATTGCAACCGGCTATACCCTTAACCATTGAACTAGTTAGTTTCGGCTTTTTATAAAATAAAGAATAGATCTGGGTTGCTAAATAGGCCTTGGCTGAAAGTCAGATTCACTTACCTTGTGAATCTTAATTCCCGAAAACACCATTTGATTATGGAGATGACGACAGCCCTATACACATATGTTAGATTTAATCTAACACTAAAACATAGTAGAATGCCTATGGCCGAATATCACTTGTGGCTTACCTTGGATTCTTAAAATCCCGAAGACCTCCTATTGTAGTCGACTTAGCAGAAAACCCGAAAATCCTCCTTCAAGGTTTAGCCAAAGATCATTAAGGAATTAGTCTTGAACTTTCGGCTAAATGAAAAATAAAAAGATGACAAGAGAATCCTTACCCTCAATAATAAAATCGGCAATCCTTTTCCTTGAATCCACACGCTATTCGGCTATGGCCTAAATTGATTTCGGCTCTTGGATGAACACTTTAGAGAATTTCGGTTTTACAATGAAAGAAAAGGAAGATATAAAACTTAGAGAAATTCAGCAAGACTAGAGGATTCTGTTTTCGGCTTTGTGGAGAATTGAAAAAAAAAAAAGAATAATGGAAGAGAGAATTCGGCGGAGGCTTTCAAGAAAAAGAAAATAATGCAGAATGGCCTCTCTTTTCCTCCTATTGCCGAAATTACTAGGCCAGGACTCCCTTACTTGGCCATCACTCTCATATCCTTATCACTTCGTTTAAAATTAATAGAAATAATCCTTCAATTATCTATCATTTATCCTTTATCTCCATTTATTCAAAATAAATAAAATAATTCCATATTTATCTATCTATTTAGCCGAATTTTAAAGGGAATTAAATTCCTTCCTTCAGTGCCTTAATGTTGTCCATCACTATCTCTCCTTGCAGCAAAATAAAAAGCTTCCTCCTGCTTCCTTTGCAACTCGAACTCCAGACCTGCAACAAGCTTATGGCGTCAATCCCAGGCCTTAAGTGGTGCCTTGCAGCCACTTTACCAGGCGGGTTCTTATGCCATCACTCCACCACTTATTCTTTTAAGGCCTCTTCCCTAGCTCCCCCTTGTCTTAACGCCAAAAGCAAAATAAAACACGCCTACTGCTGTCAACAAGGCTCGAACCTGAGCCCTCTTTGCTGCAAGCTACGGATAACGCCCCAAGCCACTTTGCTGCTGGCTCCTTTGTGACATAAACTCCCCACAATTCCTTTTAAGACCTCTTAGCCCAGTTCCTCTTTTTGGCGCAAAAATAAAAGTCTCCAATGCTTCCTACGTTGCTCGAACCCTGGCCCAATTGCACATGTATGTGTCGTCACATGCTAGGCCCTTAAGTGGCGCCTTGTAGCCACTTTTCCAAGCCTATTTGTATGTCATATTTCTTCCATTAATTTTCTTAAGGCCACCTTGCTTAACTACCTATTTTAGACTTAAAATCCAAAAATTTTCTAAGGCATTTCCTATTATTCTAAAGTTCACAAACATTCATAAATACACATTCACAACATACTCAAGCATGCTATTTCATACATTTAATACTCTTTCCATATCCATAGCATAGAAAATTTGAAATAAAAATCTTTTCTCTCTCAAATCACAGACTTGCACTCCTTTTACTGGATGCCACAAATTTGCCATAGTACTTTTCATTGCTGGAAAACTTCTTCTTCATTAAGAGTGAGATCTGCAAATTCGGCTTCCATGGATACTAAAGAAGAGGCTTTTTTGCAAAGAAAATGACTTTGGGATTTTTTTTTTTGGAAAAGGTTCCACTAGGGGGCGGCTGAGCCAAGAAAAATATTTTTGAGACAAAGACCTAATCTCTTGCTTAGAAAGCTGTCAGCGGCATGCTAGGGTACCATGGAAAAGACTTTGAGACTTATGGTGAAAGTTCTACAAGGTGGCGGCTAGACCAAACAAAGATAGACTTGATACAGAAAAACCTAAAACTCTTGCTAGGAGAGCAGACAGAGGCGTGCTAGGGTAGCAGACTTTTAATTTAAATTTAAAATCATGCGGTTTTGCAAATTACTCACTTGCTACTGTTAAATATCTTTATAATCGACTCGTCTTGTCTCACTCTCATTTGATAAATATTAGTTATTTTGAATAATTTTAATGTGCATTTTTCATATAGGCATTAACGAATAATTTATGAATACACTAAAAATATTAGAATAAAATTTTCCCAACAAATTGAAAATATTTTTTTAAGTATTTATACTTAAATAACACTAAGATATGTGCAAGGTAACAAGCAAATACCTTTAAAATAGTGGCAAAAATAACAATAAAATAAGAGTTATATAATACCCAAACAATAATAACAAAATAGTAACAACATATAGTGAAATGGCAGCAAAACAATAAAAAAAAGCAGCAAGAAAGCAACAATTTTTTTCCCTTTTTGCAAATTCAAACCGGACCGGGCCTGGGTCAAAAAAGCTTTACTCGAGGCTTGACTTGTTTTCTAAATTGGCTTTATTTTTTGCCCAAACCCTTTCACTTTTCAAACGAATCTTCAAGCTCCACCAATGGACAAGTATAGTATAATATTCAAACATTCTGAGACATAAAATATTATTTTTCTATTTCTACATTCAACATTTGCCTAGAGAAGAGGACTCAACAGATAGTTTGGCTAAGTCAATTTGCACTAGAAGCCTCGGTTTAAAATTGTTTGAGTATCCTCCTTTGTTTATCTAGTTTAATTACTTTGTAATTTTAATTTGTCACCAAAATAAATTATATAATTTAACAAATTGAATAGTCTCTTATTAATTTAATTTCCATATATATTTTTATATTGTTTATAGATTTTAATTCAATTTATAAATTTTAATATGTGCTTCTATAGAAAATTTAAATTAATAGTTGATAATAACTAAATTATTTATTAAATTTTTTTTGATCAATATTTCTTATATGGTATGATTAATAGAATAGTTGATAATGACTAAATTCTTTATTTAATGAATTTATTTAATATTTAGTATATGATCTGGTTTAATTTAACATTTTAAATAAATCAGAAATAAAATCTCTTTTTTGAGATTATCCACATTGAATACTAAATTGTAGGATATAATAAAATTTTACTTCTTAAATATACATATATTAAAATTAGGATATTGGAAACATCGTGATAGTATAATAGTTAAAGGTGTTCCTCATTTTAAGTATGTCCTGAATTTAAATTACGTTAGTCGCGTTGGATTACGAAATTTTAGGAATTTGCTCATCTTATATATACATATATTAAAACCAAAAACTAAAATTTTGGCACATTTATTTCTCCAACTTTCCCCATCTTTCATTTCATGTATTTAATATTTTGATTTTATTTTTATTTTAAAATTCTAAATATCATATATATAATAGATTATATATATTACTTTTTAATACATTTTATCAATACAACTTACATTATAAAAAAAATAACAATAAAAGTATCAAAAATATCAAATTCAAATATCAAATAACATATCAATATATTGTACATTATATCCCAATAAATATATTTTTACATCTTAATGCAATTAAATTAAAATTTTAAGTCCCTAATAAACTTTCTTTTCTTTCGTTCTTTTTTTTAACAATTAAATTAAGTTTCATAAATCTAAATTAAATAACTTATTTTGGATTTTTGTAGAATATTTACATTAATCATATCATTTGAATTATGAGAATTCACTTAAATCTATATTATGCAAGAATGAAAATAATTTTATTGTGAATATATAAAAATTAAGGTAAACTATATAAATGGTCACTCAATTATACTTGTATTTCTATTTTGATTACTTAATCTTAAAATTTTTTAATTTAAGCACTAAACTTTTTATTTTTGATCATTTACCATTAAATTGATAACGGAAATAATTATGTGACCCTTTTTAAGGGGTATAATAACACATTTTTCTGTAATGCTTACATATTCCATCAATTTAATCTTAATTTTAAATAATTTAATAAATTTAACCTTCATATTAACAAATTCTATCAATTTAACCCTTAAACTTTCTAACCATAACTTTCAACTATTAAAATAAAAACATTCAACGTCCATAAATTTGTGAAACCCAAAAAAAAAAATTTATTTCATCGCATATACGGATAGTGAAATTAAAGACTTAATTTCTTTTAAGTGAGGTTTTAAAAAATATCACATGTTTAATTTACTTTTTAAAATTTTTTATTAAATGTATTTATATAATTATCTTTTTTTATCTCGTGAAAATACTAAATTCGTACTTTTATTTTATTATTGTTTTTAAATTTTAATAATTTTTTCATTGAATTTAATTGAATCAATCAAACCGATGATATGACAATTTTATAAAAAAAAACATTGGATTGAAATAGTTTGTTTTTTTTAACAGTGATAATGACAAAAACTCACCCAAAATGGATATGAAATTATAGTTTTAATACCTGATTCAATCAAAATATAATTTAGGTACCTAACTCAAAAAAAAAAAAAAACAATATGGTTTAAGGACTGCATATTGAATTAAACCTTAAAACAAATTATCTCTTTTTTTAGAAAAAATTTAAAACTAATTATTTCTTAATTTTTAAAGAGAGGAATGAAAGCTTGGACTTGTTATTTGAGTTGCCACTTTCCTCGTGCAAATTGCGTTGTTGAATGAGGGAAATATCAGACAGACAACAGAGAAGAGACCAGAATAGATATAGTTCATGTATCTATGTCGTGTTCGTGTTCTGGCAAATTTTGTTTATCTTGTCGGTTTCATGTATATGATTATTGCCTGATATTACCCGGGAATGCCACACACACATATATATACACACACACATGTATATACATATATGTTCCCTTGTTATGATTATGCCCCCAATATTCTTTCAACTCATGCATAGACAGGATTTGAAAGACCAAAAGGAAAAAGAAATCAATTGGCCAACACTCATTCAGAAATCATATTTAAGGAATCCATACCTTATAAAATTTTGATTTCCCGGAATATTGGAGTGCCTCAAAAATTTAGGCTCACTTAACTCTCTGACCCGATCGAGTATTAAGCGCTCGGAAAGAACAAGCAGCCCCCAGTCTTTTTTACCGACGAGCAGAGCAGCTTGATGAAACTTGTTTTCATCGTATACAAAATTAGCCATGACATCTGATGTGTATCTCCACGGTAACCTTAACTTTAATTGATGTAGCAGCTCTCCTTCTGAGCTCTACTTGATTTTGATTCGAAAAAACACCCAAATACTTACTTCCGAACATCACACCACGAAGCAGCTTGCTTTTCACTTGCTTTGTAATATAGCATCTTCTGTACGTAAAACATCATGTATCCTTGTGCAGCAAGTACGATGCTCTCATTAACTCGAGTAATCCATGCATCATCGCACTTGTACCAGTGGTTACTTAATCGCAAATACGTCACGTAATGGCCGGCATCTAATTTACCTGTGTGTGTGACAACAGCAAACAACTCGAATTCGGATGATACTTCATTGCATGCATCTTGTTCATCTCCATCGAAAGGGAAGATCCTGTTTCCAAATCGACTCCTCAAAATGGAAGATGAGAGATAAGGAGCCATGTCTAACGAAAATGGGAACTGCAGATACCGGTCAACCTTCCTCGACATCCTTCGTATTGAAGAATGCTCGAATCTTTTGATGTGAAAGCACGAAACCAATGGAAGCTTTCTTATGGACATCTGCTTAAGGGATTCTTGTCTCACCTGACACTTTTGGCAGAAAAATTTCTGATCAGAACCCAACTTCTCAGCTCTAGTAAATCTTTCTAAGCAACCCTTTAAAGTAGATATCCCGCAATTTTGACTTGAACCCATGCAATCTGCCTCAACATTGCAAGAATTGTTGCTTTTTGCCAATGAAGATTTCCCGGAAACCCCTTGGTTTGGCTCCAAGTCCAGAGAAATGTCTAGACACGGGTCATATGTCGTGGATGTGAAACCACAAGCCATACACATGACATCAGATCGCAGAATACCAGAAAATACTCTATGTGCAATGCAACAATCTCCAGTGCCTGCATCATCAAGTAATGGGGTTAAGAAAATATCCGGTATAGGAGATACATAGTCATTAAAAAATTATCCATTTATGAAGAATGGCATCACAAGCATCTAAAACTAGCTCTACGTTTCAGATAAACAACTAGTTATTCAGACATGCCTTCAAATTTCAATACCTCAAGCTGATTAGCTCCTAGTGAGTGTCAAAAACAAAGAGAAACATGCTTCTACAAAAATTAAAAAAGCCTAAATTTCGATTGAAAGCAACTGCAACTCAGATGCTAACTTTCCACTAGAGTTATAGCAAAGAAAAAAAACCCTTTTGGTCTTCATTTACCAGAACTAGGACAGAGAAGCTAGTTCCACACTTGCATTGACCAGAGAAAGGCGGTGATATAAAAAGTTCAAATGCAAAATCATTGCAGCTCAACTATCGCTCAATGACAACTTATTGTTAGAGTTTGTCTGTTTATATTTAACTTCGAGTTTCCAGGCAGGAGATCGCTTCTCAACACACATGAAGACATTTTAGGCTTTATAAACACTACCAGAAAATAGCGAGAAAGAAAAGGAGGAGTAAGAGACAACTTAATCAAGTTCAAAAGAACCCGGGGTTCTTCCCATCCAAGGCGATTGAAGGAAGTTTATTTAGAAACAAGATGATCCAAAAAACAAAAATGCCTTTGATGCACGTCGTAAAACTAAAGCAACTCTCTCCTTTTTCTGAGACAAGGATCAACTTTGTCCACCGAAGAAATCCTATACATGGTTAAGGGGGAGTAAAGTGAGAATTAGGTGAGGTGAGAAATTCCTATGATCAAATCAAGTGGGCTAAGGAAGGTTGACTTACTGGAGTAAAGTAGTTGACATCATCAAGCCTGCAGTACTAAATCTGAGAGCACTTGTCAACAACTAGGGCAAGAAAGAAGGGACCTAAACTCACACCCTGCAGTTAAATATCGGAGTTACTTCTTAATCTTTAGCAAAATCTTCGATGATGTCGATTAAAAATATAAATGCTAAAAACAGTAAAGTGAGGGATAGACCGACAGTAGATGCTCATTTGCCCTACATGATTTCTTCATTCAACTCACTTCTTATAGTGATCTATTCTAGTTAGTTAACTAAATTGTTCTCATCTGGATTCGATCAGCCTCTTGGTAACTATAAATTTTGGCCACTAAAACAAATAGGAGCAGACAACCCCATTGTTTGCACAGAGTTAATGAAGATTGCTAACCAAATCCATCAATCTAAAACCGATTATAGACAAAATGGATACCAGGGCATGTCAGCATGAATACATTATTACTACACAATCAAAGTCAATATTTGATGTACTACACTTCCAAACATTCATATTATTTGATCAAATGCAAAAGATAACAGTACCCTTCTAGAAGAAACACCCTTTGAAGAAACTGACAAACATGTACCTAACACATAGATCAGCAATTACAGAACAAATGTAGATGTGGACCCAGAAACAAATTCCTTAGATTTAGGAGATTCTTCAATCTAAAGATTTACTTTATATGGGAAATCCAAGCATAGGACATATTCAAATTACTAAGCATTTAAATATATTCTACAAATGTAACTCGAAGTCACTACAACAATCTAACACGGTAAGAGAGCTAGTCACCTGGACTGTGGGTCTTCCTTTTTTCCTTAGCCACCTTTTCATGGATTCCATCAAGCATGGAAATGAAGAATTCATGTGCGTCCTGCTGCTCGTAACTCGCCAAATTTGCTGCATGTTGCCACCAACTGCAAAAACCTCATCAAATTAGCCCCACACCTTTCTTTTTACCTCAAAAGCAAATATTAACAGCTTACACAACATCAATATAGTGAAGAAAAGAAGGGGGGAAATCAACTTTTTGATTGAAAATTAACCTGTGCAAGAACTTAGCTGGACTATAAGGAGTACGATCCCCCGAGAAAACAGCCGAAAACATGGCGTCCATGTCGCAAGCCAAACAGAATCTTGAATTTTTGGAACCATTGAGGGTGGCGCCATTTTTTTGCTGACAATAATATCTATTATGCCGATCGCTCAAGAAATAGTTTCGCAATGGTGGCGTATGGAGCAATGCTTGTAAAACCGAATTCATAAAGCACGTATTCCCCAAATTATTCAATCCGCGTAATCCCCAGGGTAATTCTGTCGATGAAATCAATGAACCATTGGTGGCGTCGTGGAGAGGAATCGAATGGTTTTCGATTATGGCGTTTTCTCTTGAATTTGGAGCCCACAAGCTATAATCTACTCGACGGCGCTTTCGGAGGTTATCCGGTTGAGATCCCGTGGCTTTGCATTGAGTTACGGTGGATCCAGAAGTGGAGGTGGTGGAGGTGATGGTTTGAGCGAGGACTACAGCGGCATCAAAGTCGCGATCGTAGACCTGGTCACGGCACGCGCAGCAAAACAGCTCAGCTCGGTCGACATCAACAGCGATCTCGTGGCCGGGGACGGAAAGCGCGTGAGCCGACGCGTGAGAATGAAGTGGAGGCGCGTGACAGAACACGGCGGCGCAGGCGACGCAAGCGTAGAGCCTTGGACGGGAGGATTCGTCGCAAGTGCCGCACCGTGGCACCTCGAAGGGTTCCCTCCGTATGGCGGCGCGACCACCGGGCGGCTTGACACGGATACAGTCCTGGAGGGCGCGAAACGGCTTGGAGCCGTTGCGGGAGCAGAAGTCGAGGAGGTGGGGACACGGCTGAGGCGAAACCCGGCCGCTGATCTTGGAGGACATTGTGGTGGCGGTAGATGGAGATCGTGTTGGTAAGGGAAACCCTAGATATGAAGGACATAAGGGTCATGGATCTAGAAAGAGAAGTTCAACGGCTGAGATTGACTGAATGAGAATGAGGGAACATGGAGGTTGATGAAGACGAATGCCACCTTTATTCAAGTTTTCCTCGGATTTTTTTAATACTCCATTTTTTTATATTTCTTAATTTCTTTCAAATATTAAATTAATTAAATTGTAAAATATCTATATTAAACTTTTAAATTATTGTAATAAAAATAATACCAGTCAAATCTTAACTTAATTAGCATCGATATTGTTGTTGATGCAAAAGAACGTAAATTTAAATATATTGAAACGTATTATCCGAAAACAATTATATGTAGTTGTAAACATTATATAAAAAAATATATTATAATAAAAGTAAATTTTCTGTGTTTTGTGTTTTTGAGTATATTTTTATTTCAATACCAAAAAAAAAAATATTAAAAATGATTCTTCAAAAATTTCTATTAATGTTTTTTAGTCTTTATTAAGGTTGGCATTTTGTAAACCGTTAGATTGAAAATCTAATGTGTGGAAGATTAATTGCTTGGCCCACTAATATTGGTTTCTTTCTCTGTTTTTTTCCTCTTTTTTCGATTAAAGTAATTAAATATAATATAATATTATTAAAATATTAATATAATTAAAAAATCAAGTTAATCACTTTATTTAAATTATAGACCAATGCCAATACTTTGTTGCACTTAAATCATTTTTTAATCTTTTAGTTTTACTAAAATATACTCTTAAACCATTGAATTATAGGAAAAAAATTGCAAAATTTTTAAAGAACTTGTTAATTAGCAAAAGTGTGATGGGCCATGTTCACGGGCTTGACTAAATTTGTTTTCTTGGTTTGGCCCATGGGCTCAAATAAATACTTATTAAATAATTAAAAAAATTATATTTATCTATTTTATAGTAATTAAATAAATTTATTTTAAATTATTTCATAATAAATCAGGTCCATCTAACCTAGATTTCAAAAAAAAAATATATCCGAAATTTCATCAAATAGACGAAAAATGCAATTTTAGATTAACTCAAAAACTTCATATTACCATTTAAAAAATAATAATATATATAAATTTTATCTTAATATCTATAAATTTTTATAATTAAATTTAATAATAATAAATTTTTAAAAAACATTTATTTAAATTTAGGTTAAAACGACTCGAAGACAAAAAAAAATTGTTCAAATCTGACCTAAATCGGATTAGTCGACTTAAATCTTGGTATGTTGGTTATGGTTAATTGAAGTCTTTTAATTTATTTTAATTGAATAAAAAAATTATATTTTTGGCCTTCTTAAAATTTTAATAATTTAAATTAAATTTTTTAACACAAATTTATTAGTTTGGTATCTCAAAATTTTATAAGAAATTAAAATCAAATTTTATAAATAAAGAAAATATTTATAGAAGAGATTTGGTTTCGTTTAAAATTTTTACCTAATTTTAACTATTAAATACCAAAAACTGTGTATGTCAAGGAAAATCATTGCTGGAGTAATAAATAAATGAAAAAGAAACATTGTACTAGTAGGAATTTAGAGTTGTACATTGTGGGGTTAGGATTAGACCGAATTCTAATAAAATTTTAGTTTTGATTTATAGTTTCGAGTTCGGTTTAAAAAATAAGTTTAAATTTTTACTTAAATTTGATTCAGGTTATAGATGTTTAATTTGGGTCTGACTCAAATCGTGTTATATTTTTAATTATTTTTAATATATAAAATAAATTTAAAAATATAATATATCAAATACACTAAAAATATTAAAATAAATGTTTTTCAATAACTTTTAAAAATACATGTATTCGAGTTGGACCAAACCTGAACCGTGGCCAAAAAAAGTTTACTCAAAACTCAACCCATTTAGAACCTGATCAGATAACTCTAATATTAGATGGTGATACAAAAACATTCATTAATCTTGATCTTTCCGTTAAAGGAAAGGATAAAGGGTACATTGTTATTGACCCACCATCAAAGTATCAACTAGTACCACGTCATTATCTTACATTATTAGTTTAAAACTAAAATATAAAAAAATTATTTTTATTGGTTTAGTAATTTTCTTTAATCAATCTTAATCGTATTAGTTTAATTATTCAATTTAATCCATCCAAGTGACTCGTGATAAACTTATGTAGGTTTAAATTTAATTCACATAAAGTTCAATATTTAATCTTTATGTTTATAATTTTTTTTCCGTTAGAATGTAATTGCCTGCTTGCATAAAAGAAATAGATAAAAATCATATTTATTTATTTTAGTGATCCAATGCACAATTTTATCGAGCCTCAACTTTTAGTTTAACAGCACTTAGTGATCATCTCAAATAATCAGTAAAATTTATATATGATAAGACTCAAATTTAAGTACTGTTCTGAAAGCAAGCAGAACAAATTTCATTCCCAACAGATCACAAATTTGAGCAGAGAATGCCATTTTCATGTTGAAACGAAAAAAAAAAATATGTGACATTGCAACATCACAGCTTACAACAATTCAACTTTGACATTAACCTAACATTAACAAACCCCCAGCGTTTGTTTTTTGAAAACTTTGCAGCTCTTTCATGGTGACAAACCTGAGGCCAAAGAATGATGCTATAACAGTACAGCTTAGCTAAACAGATCTTGGTCGAATATATTTAGATGTTCTATACATATAAGTATTAAATAAGGCTTGTGAATGATGATGTCAAGACATAAGGAACATTGGCAAGAGGCCCTCTTTGCAAGGCTAGCTCATGGATGTCCTTTACAATATCAAATACAGCCTCTGGTTGTGCTAGTTTTAGAGCATTCTCCGACATCCTCTTCAGCTCATCTGTCTTTGTACTGAACCATTCGGCCACGATTCTAGCTGTTTCCGACGAACTTCGGGTGAAAACCCCAGCTCCGTTGTCGACTACATATGGTACATTCCCCTTTTCCTGCAATCACCAAAAACAAGAAGCCATTGAAGCTCATGAATAATGCAGTGTTATTAGTAGAAAAGATTTGTGTCATTTAAACCTGTCCTGGAATGTAGTCATTTAGAACAATAGGCAGCCCTCTAATCAAAGCCTCTGCAATGGTGCCGGGACCAGCCTGTAATTTACATAGATAAGATCAATCTATGTATATAAATATAGACAGAGTTTTATATTGAAATTTCATCAACTTACTTTTGTGATTATGCAGTCACAAGCTCCCATCCATTTCTCCATTTGTGTCTCAAACCCTCTTACCTACAATAAGATTATGTTACTCGATCTCGGGTATGTATCTGTCATAAGTACTTCGAAATAACAAAATGAAACTTACCTTCACGGGGATCTTCCATTCCTTTGATTCCAATGTCGAGGCAAGGCCTTTGTTCCGGCCGCATATGACGATCAATTGTCCTATCGGTTTCTCTTGATCTTTATCATACAATGATTCACCAAGAGCCTTTGCTGTTTCCTTAACAGGTCCCATTCCTTCACCTCCTCCCATTAGTAGAACAGCAGGCAAACCAGGATCCATTTCAAGCTCTTTTCTCAAGTCATCCTACAAAAAAAGAAACCAGAAAACCCCATTAATGTAATCATATAGATGACATAACCAAGTTTTTTTTTTTTTATGCCAAAGATCACTCACCTTGGAGAGAACTGCTCGTGCGAAAGAAGGCCGAATCGGCAAGCCGAAAACCCGAACCCGTGACTCTTCAAGACCATCATATAATGCTCTCTTGGCTACCTCATTTGAAGGGCAATAACATCTATTAACTCCTGGATGGAACCTGAACCAGTGCTTCCAATTCGTTAAAACATTAAAGAACTTAAAAAAGGTCTTTGTTTTGTCAAAAACTCACCATGTAGGGTGACAAGAGTTCAGGTCTGTAATAACAGTGACAAAAACTACTTTCTTTTGAAGGCCTTGCCATTTAAGAACCCACAGTGGAATGTGTTGCATTAATGGATGAACACTAATGATAATGTCTGGTTTGTACTCCATTAGGCCTGCCTCTACCTCCCTGCAAATGACCAATAATTGAGTTAATAAAATCCCATCAAAATGTTTAAAATCATGGTACTAAAGCATCATCACTTATGTGGACCTGTTCAGCAAATGAAAAGTGATATAAAGAAGATGAAGGTACTTGGCATAATAAGCAGCAATGGCAGCAAGGTAGCAGCTATGTATCCATCTAGGAGAGGTACTATGAAAGGCAACTTTCCAGAGCTGTACATGTTTCACCATGAACTTGTAGGACCTCTCCATGTCATTCAATGGCCACCCAGTATATTCTTTCCATACATCTTTCACAATTATCTGAAAAACCAAAAATATTTCATCCATAGATTAAAAACAATGGATTTAATATAAACTCAAGTTAATTTCACTAGACATCCTCAAATTATATATGGTCAAAGATAATGAATTGCTCTCAAATTTCAAATCGGGTTCTTTTGGTAGCCTATTATCTTGAGAGTTAAATGTTAACTCAAATCTAATCAAGGGCGAAGTTAAAAAAAATTTCTTGGACAACCGAAACTAAATTATATATTTTTATAAGAGCTAAGATGCAGTTTTATCAATTTATTATCTTATAGCGTTATAATTTTCAAAGGATCAAATAAAAAAACTATTTTTAATTTTATCATATATTAACTTATAATTTTATAAAATTTAAAGGGTCAAATATGTAATTTTTCATTTTAAACATTATCAAATTGTAAACATAAATAACTGCTTTAGTACCTTAAATTTTAAATATGTCGTTTTAAAGAAAATGCTTTTACACTTCTTTTAAATTAAGTGAGATTCAAGTTGTTCATGCAATACAGGTATTTATAATTTCAACACAGGCTTTAATATGCTACATGTCATATTACTTTAATGATGGAATCTAAGGACCAATTTAAAATTTAAACAAATTTGAGGACTTTCAATGCAATTAATCCAAAGTAATGAAATTTGACTTTGCAGGCAAGGATATTTGCCATAAGATACCATAATATTATAAAAAAGATTTTTAAAAAACATAGAAAAAGCTATTAGAAAATGAAGGAAATTGTACCCTATATTCATCACCAAATTCAATACTGAAGGCGTCCCTGATAGCCTCAGCCGAAGCCCGATGACCACCGCCGGTATCACTCATCAGAATCAGCACATTCTTGGTTCTTTCAGCTCCCATCTGCACCAACTGTACGGTCCCAACACCATCATAATCCTCGTACTCATCATCATCGCTCTCGTAAGAACGCCTCCTCTGATGGTTGCCGCCGCCGCCGCCGCTGCTCGAAGAAGAATTCCCGTAAACACTCTGCCATACTCTCTCCGTTATCCAAGCAACTTTCTTCGGTGACACTAAATTCGTCGCCATGGTCGCAATAGATACCGAGAAACTACAAAGAAGACCCTTTTTTTCAATGGCTTTTTAAGCACTGTCTGAACTACCCCTTTTTCCCGCCACCGAAAAATGAGGGATCAATGGAAGTTTTTTTCGACAGAGAAAATTTGGTGACAGCTGAAGGAGCTTTTAATGGCGGAGTTTATAAGTTGGCAAAAATATTTGAAGGTTTTATTAAGGTTTTGTTTGTTGGAAGGAAGTTATGAATTATTATTATTGCTTAAATTTTTTACGGTTGTTCTTTTGATGCGTGGGGTTTTAAATCAATTCCTAACCGTCAGATTCGCATTTTGCATTCGAATGTTCGGTGTGATTATTCGAATCTTCGATATACTCAAATGTTTTATTTTTTCCATTTAATGGTAATGTGCAATTTTTGGAATATTTTTATTTATATTTAAATTTTTATATACAAGTAGGGTAAAATCAGAAATTTTGTTTAAGAACGATAATAAAAATATAATTTTATTATTATAATAATTTATATTTATAATTTTTTAAAAATTTAAATCAATTTTTTATTTTTTTACGGGGAGTCAAAATTATTTTACATTTACTAATTTAAAATTTTTAAAAAAAATTCAACCTTATTTTTGTAATAATTAATTTTGATTATAAATATTTTGATGTATATCATTTATATTTGTAATTATGATTTTTTTATTTTAATTAATCTAAATAGTTAAATTCTTTTTCGAAAACAATCATTTCATTTGAGATAAAAAAAGTATGTTAACGTAATGATATAGAATTTTTAAAGGATTAAATTAAGAAATTAAAATATTTAAATTAAATATTAAATTTAATATTATAAGACCATTAAAACCATATTTTAAATGTTATGGCTATCTTTACTCTTTAGTCTATGTTTTTTTAAACCATTTTATTTTATTTAATAAAAATAATAAATTCAATATTGAATATTAATTTTTTTTGTATTTTTTAAATTCTAATATAATTATTTAAGTTTTTAAGCTTTAAATATATTAAAATTATTATAATGTTTTGAAATTTAAATTTTAATTCCTATAATTTAATTTTGAGACATGTCGTTGTATTTTTTTTATTTAAAAATCTCAATCCTTCTATCTAAGTTTGCCATTAAAGTTAACGGTGTCAAAGGTGAAATAATTTTTTTAGCCCTTAATATTTACAATTTTTTTTGTCAATTTGATCATTACCTTTTAGAAGTACATAAAAATTCTTTAAAAAATTTTAAATTTTTTTTCATATTTTAAATTAAAAATATAATGATTTAAAAAAACAAAAAAAATTATGAAAAATTTTAAAACTATTTAAAATTCAAAGAATAAAAAATAAAATGACTTTAAAATATAAAAAAAAATTCTAAAATTCAATGTTATCTATATTGGATTGGACCAACTAGTCGGACTGGAGATAAAAATCAGTTAACTCGCGAACCAATATAAACTAATTAAACTGAGCTAAAAATCAATTAAATTGATAATTAAAACCATTTTTTATAATTTTTTAATATATATGAAAATAAAATTTCATTTTTTAAAAAGTATACATATATGAAAATTTTAATACGTAATGGTTCGAGTTTATTCTCAATTTAGCATGTGTGTCAATTACTTCAGATTGGATAAGATATTTTTATACAATAAACTGGCATATTTTATTATTACGAAAACAGTGATATAAATTTAACGTAAAATTCAAAACGCAACTTGAATCTATGTCATACCTAAGGCCAGAGACAAAGTTAGAAGGTTTTCTTTAGTAGGGGCTGAAATTAAATTATAATTTTTATAATAATAAAAATATAATTTTTAAAAAATAAATTAATTTTTTATCATTTTTAGGAGGTCAAAGTATAATTTTACTTTTATTAATTTAGGATTTTAAAAATATTAAAAGACCTAATTGAAAAAAATTTTCATTTTAAGAGGCCGGGGCCCCTGCCAATCCTTCTCTAGATACACTTCTACCTAAGGCGAAGAACACCCTGACCATAAGCATCATATATTATTATTATTTTAATATTGTGATACGTTTATTTATGATTACAAGGTTATTAAAAAATACACCATGTAAGATATTTATACATAAATTATTTAATTATAAAAAAAATATATTTGATTATCCCACACTAAAAACTTTATTTATAAATAATTTATATGGTTCTCATTTAGGTTTAAGTTATTGAGTTCACGCCTTGTTAATTCCTCAACTCAAAAAATGACTTTATATTAGTGTTAAATTATGTCTCATAGATAATAAGGATAAAAAGGTTACTAAAATATATTTTTATTAAAAATTTAAAATAATTAAATAAAATTGTGGTTGAAATGATAAGATTAAAAATTAAAAAATGTTATACTACCGCATCTAAGTTATATATATATATAAATATGAAAGGATAAAAAATATTATAATAATAATATAATTTAAATTGCTAATAACCTCTTGATCTAATAGCAAGTAGAGGTGTTCATGGGCTGGGTCGGGTTGGGCTCAACTAAAAATTTAAGCTCATTCATCGGGCTAGGGTCGGGCCCAAAAAATGGGCCTAAAATTTTTCCCAATGCCGACCCATATAAAAATGCTAAAATCCGGGCCGGCCTAGCCAGCCCGTATTAATTTTTATATGATTTTATATAATTTTTAAATATATATAATACATCAAAAAATACTAAAAAAATCAAAATAAATATTTTCCAACAAATTGAAAATAAATTTTAAAAAAATACATGTAGACTTAAATAACACTAAGATAGATATAACTTAACAATCAAATACCTCTAAAATAATAATAAAATTAGAAATGCCTTTAAAATAATAACAAAATTAACAATAAAATAAGTTTTATACAATATTCAATCAATAACAACAAAATAGTAGCAACATAATAGTAATATGGTATCAAAATAGGGAGAAAACAACAAGAAAATAACATTAAAAAAATAGCAAATTTTTTTGTCATTTAGTGAATTCGGGCCGGGCCAGGCTCAGGGCAAAAATACCTTACCTGAGACCCAGCCCATTTTTTAAATGGGCCTTATTTTTTGTCCAAGCCCATTTTTCGGGCTTATATTTTTGCCCAAACCCTCCCAAATTTCGGTCGGGCCTTCGGGCCGGGCGGCCCATGAACACCTCTAGTGGCAAGTAGACTTGTCACTTGCCCATGGGTCAGCTCACATGGTCAAGCTCAAAGGCCCGTCTGAAAAATAGAAGGATTTGGGTAAATATATATGTTCAGAAAATGAGTTTGGGTAAAAAAATAATGTCTATTTAGAAAATGGGTCGGGCCTCGTTAAGGTTTTTTGGCTCGGGCCCGGTGAGAATTTGTAAAAAAAAATTTGTTATTTTTGCTGCTGTTTTCTCATTGTTTTGTTGTCTATGTTGCTATTATTTTGTTGTTATTATTTGGATATTGTATAATTCTTGTTATATTGTTAATTTTACTACTATTTTAGAAGCGTTAACTTGTTAAGATGCACTTACGTTAATGTTATTTAAGTATAAATATTTTTTTTAAAAATTTATTTTCAATTGATTGGGAAACATTTATTTTAATGTTTTTGACGTAATATATATTTTAAATTTTTTATATAAAAAATATTCTAATACGGGTGGACCGAGCCTATCTGGGCAAAGTTTAAGTTTATTTTTCAGGTCGACCCAAGTCTATCAATCGAGCCTAAAAATTTATTAGGGCTCAGCCCGAACTCAATTCGACCCATGAACAATTTTAGTGGCAAGATTATGTTATAAGAATTGGAGTTTGAGCACCTCATTCCACACCCCAATTATATAAAAAGAATAATATAATTTAAATTGTAAAAAAAATATTATTTAAATTATTTCTAATAAAATACAAAATAATATACTCTAATCGATAAATCACATTGCATTATAAAAAAATATAAATTAAAAATTTAGAAATAAAATTATTATTGAAAGACAATAGCGAACTGTAAATACGGACACCCCATGAAACAATAGAATTGTCGGGTTGGATTTATTTTTTAAAGGAAAAAATATGATCCCGGTCCAGGTCCACAATTATGGTCTTGTAGCCTACAAAATATCAGTAAATTTTTTCGACTAATAAAAAAGACCGACCACAGTGGGAGTCGAACCCACGACCTTTTGATCCGAAGTCAAACGCGCTAATCCACTGCGCTATGCGGTCATTTGATATGTTCTTACCAATATTTTAGCCAAGACTAGTGTTTAAAGCTTGTATTCTATGATAATAAAGCAGGTGGTATGAAAAGTTATAAAATTGAGTAAATTTTTTTTTTTGTCATCCAACTATGAAAAGTTTTAAAATGATCACTCAAATATTCAATTTTGTCTTTGTTTGATCACTAACAGGCTAATTTAAAAATGAAAACATTAAAAAAGTCCAAGATAAGTTTAGCGACCCAAAAAAAGAAATTTGAATGGTTAAGTAACCATTTTTGTAACTTTTCATGGTTAAGTGACCAAAAATTAAATTTACTAATAACTGAGCAACCATTTTGTAACTTTTTAAAGTTAAATGACTACTTTAACCTAATAAAATTGACGAGATTAGGATTTATTTTATAAATGCAAATAAAACATATTTATATTACATAATATACCAAAATTTTAAAATAGTTGGAATTAATTAAACCGGCTTAAATCAATTTCAGTGTTTGTTTTTTGTTTTTTGTTAATCAAGTTAATTTGGCCAGTTTAATCAATTTAGAGTTCAAGGCAAAATTCTGCCTAAAAAAAAGAATAGCTAAAGCAAAAGGCCTATTAAGAAAAACTATACCGCTGTTTCTTGCAAGAACAGTGAAAAGGTTTTTTAAGGTACAAAATGAGCATTTTTCAAGCATTAATGGCTGCCACGTAGAACATTAGCAATACAATTGCATGGTTAAGATCCTAATCTGTAAAACTACAGCTTAGATCATAAACAAACATCCTATATTTATGTCCTAATTAACTTGTCTCCTATAGTTCTCGAAAATTAGTACGATAAAACATGAAGATATATGTACAATCACTTCTTTCCACTAGAAGAATCAAATTTGTGACAGTGAACTGGAACATAACGGACACCGCGGGTCACGCCTCTCTTCGAAACTCGTTCTCTTTTCCAAACAATCCGCATGGTATACGTGGCCACAAACTAGAACTGCCACAACGGAGAATTCACCAGAAGCCAGGGTGTTCCCGAGAATATAAGGTTTCCGTCTCAAATGCTTTTGACATAAGCCACAAACCGCATTCACCTGGTCCGGCAATACTGCATCCATCACCAATGAAGTGGACCTAATTCTTTCCGGTCTGCCGAATGCTTTTTCCCTACCATCTGCAAAAGTTTGTAAACTGAAGTTAATGGCAGAGACTGTAAGTGAAAACGAGCAACATGAGTTTCTAAAATTTGCCGAGAGTTTCCTGATGTTAATATGCTATAGAATATATTCTAGGGATGAGACACTACAACCTCCACCTCGTCCAGGCTCGGGTTTATATTGAGCAAACTTGAAAGATAATCTCTCATCATGTAAAGGACTAATCAGGCCACAAGAAGTTGTTGGATTTGAAAGGCTGCCGGAGTTTCGGCGGGAGTAGTGATGACCATAGTAATGGCGTGATCTTTTTAAGAATATCGAACGCCCAAGATTGTAATGGTGATGAGCAACAGAAGAGTTGGAATTAAGTAGCTTCATTGAACTATTTCCAACATCAATGCCAGCATCCAAATTCGAAGAATGCTAACAAAAGCATAAAAAGATATCAAAGGACTATAGGTTAAAAAAATAACGAAAAAACCAATGGAGAAGGAACGATTTTCGAAAATGAATGAGGAAAAGAACAAAACCTCTTTTGATAATAACGCTGTCCCCGATGAGCACGGCATGTTCTCTGCAATACGCAACAAAAGGCACAATGGTTATTCACATTTAAATAGGGGAGACTTCTTAACTATTTCACAATATCAGATTATTAGCTGAAAATAGGCCAAATCTTCCATTGCATGAATATATTTCATGTACTAAGGCAAAGATAATCCCCGAAATCTCATCTAATCTATATTGCCGCAACTTTTCAATTTTCTTAAAGTACCGATATCCGAAACATGGGCATGACCCTTTAAGTACCCTTCAAATATATGAAAAAAACTTAGAAAAAACCAAGCATACCCATGCCAGACACAAACCCTACACTCACAACTGAGTCCGAGTAACATAGCATCTAACCAAATCAAGGAAGAAGAACTAAGTTAAACCGAAAATAAGGATAAGAATGCAGAAGAAAATGTAGCAAAGTATAAAAGAGTGATACAAACAAATGGTACATTTTTGTTTATACAAGCGTTCAACTCTAGACAATATTTCATCTACTGAGACCAAGATAGATAATCACCAAAACCTCATCTAACTTAATGTTGCTGCGACTTTACAATTTTCTTAAAGTACCTGTATTCATCTCAGACATGGGGATTACCGTCTAAGTACATTCGGAATAAGATATAGAACTCGAAATTGAAAAGCATACATGAGGTCCTAGATTTTTCCATTCAAATAAGTCAGGCCACAAAATTTACAAAAATAATGTATACATAATGTATAGACTATATCGAAGACGATAATAAGAATAAGATAGACGACAAAAACATTTAAGCCATTGCGAGTTGGCAACCTATATAATTCTATTAATCAACCTTGCAGGTAAATGTGAAGATTTGTTATTCATAGCTATAATAACAAGCAAATTATGCAATGTTTATCAAGAGGATCATCTAAGTTTCATAATGGCGAGCAGGCCGATACAGATACAATCAAACTACTATATAATGTGGCAAAGAAGCAAAACTAAGCATTGCGCTTAAAATCATTCTAGGGCAAAGTATCATACACTTGAAAGATTATTAGATATTTTTCCCCTTTTTCAATTCAATCTTTAATAGCTAAATCATATGATTTTGCAGCCTATGTACTAGCAAAATAAACCTTTCTTTCCTCATCAAATTTCATAATGCACAAAAATCCCACAATTTTACTAAATAATTCATACAAAATATTGTGAAGAAAAACATCAACTACAAAGCATCCTCATTGTCAAATGAACAAAAAAAGAATAGCTTCAACTAGCAATTTCAAGAAATTAAAACCCCACAAGAAGCAGAACTTTTTAATGTACTCCCCCACTAATTAACAAAGTAACCCAGATTCAATACAGATGAAAAAAATAAATTTGCAACAAACCTGAAAACCCCATTCCATTTTTCTTAAAAAGAAAGGGTAAACAAAATTTTAAAAGGATTATAGCACCGATTTCTTACAAAATTGGGCAACATTTCTCATGAATCAACTCTTTTACAAAAATAAAATTGGGTTGAAAAAAGAGAAGGGAATGGAAACGTACCAGAAGGAGAAGGGAGGTCGAGATTACGATGAAGTTGGGAACTTTTCTTTTTCTTTCCCATTATAATGAAATTTGAAACGAAAAAAGAAAGAACCAAAATATAGTAAACTATCCAAAATTAAAAGACAAAAGAGTTTTTTTTGGGAGAGTGACGTTCTACGACCGATAATACAAATAACCCCATTTTTTTTTCCTTTTTGTGTGTGGTTTTTTCAGAAAATAATAATAAAGGGACTTCCTTTTTTCTGGAAATTTTGGGGGTTTGGGAAGTGTGAGGTGAGTTTCAGGGTTTTTTTTTTTTTTTTTTTTACTCGGAGGTGAAATAATAGTATAATTTCCCCAGCTTCGCCCGATAAATCTATTTATAATTTCTTCCTTTAGGTTAAAAGGGTAAATCGTAAAAATAATTACTTTTATTTATCTTATATTATATTTTAGTCACTTATGTTATATTTTTGTTACAAAATTGTTACTCTGCCGTTAAGCTCCGTTGCCTCCCTAACAACAATCCTATATGATAGACAGTCTAAATGGGTTTTAAATAACAACTTCGATGTCTAACTGGGACGAGAATAAGTTTTTTAATTAAATAAATTTAAGTTATTAAAAATTTTAAATTAATTACACCTTGAACTGGAAAATAAAAATTGGTCGTCTCCTTTTTCTTTTAGTTTTTTTTTCCATTTTGACTAAAAAAATTATTCTCATCCCGATTGGACATCTAAATTGGCATTTAAAACACATTTGGACTATCACGTAGGATTGCCGTTAGGGAGATAACGGAGCTTAATAGCGAAGTGACTACTTCATAACAAAACAATAACGTAAGTAACTAAAACATAATATTTCAAACATAAGTGACTAAAATGTATTTTGAGGCAAACAAAAGTGACTATTCTTATAGTTTACCCTAGGATAAATATATCATAAGTTTTTATACTTTTTATAAATTAAAATTTAGTCCTTATATTTTTATTTTTAAGAATTTATTTCCTTCGCTTTTCAGATTTTAAAATTTAAGTCAAACTCTTAACATTATGAAAATTATTTTGTTAAATTCAAATTTAATACAGAGCTATTTCTTTTAATTACATTACTACCAAGTTTTTTTTTTTTAGAATTTCACATCAACAAATTTAACAAAAAAACAAATTTAATAATTGAACCTGAATTTTAAAATCTAAAAAATAAAAAGACTAAATTTCAATTTTATGAAAAATACATAAGAACTATGACATATTTTAACCAAAATTTTATAAATGATAAATGTTGTAAATGAAATATGAATATTGAGGTCATTTTTTTTCTTAAAAGTATCCATCCCAAACTTCATGTAAGAATATATAGGGGTGTTTAAATTTCGATTAAAACCGAATTAACCGATCGAATTGATCTAATTCGATTAATCAGTCGGTTAACTAATCTAATTCGGTCGGAGGTCGGTTAATAATTTTTTGAAAGTTTAGTTATCGGTTAATTCGGTTCAAAATCGAGTAATTAACCGAATTAACCGAACTTAATAATTAATAATACAAACTATATGTAGTTTTAATTAGGATAATTCGGTCAAATGAACATTATCAAATTTTTATTTATATGTTTTATACTTTTTTTAACCGAAAAAATAAAAACATATAAATTCCAGTTAATTTGGTTAGCAAACCAAATTAACCGAAATATTTCGGTTCGGTTAATTTTGTTTGAAAAAAATTTGATTCGGTTAACGGTTAAAGGTTTAAAAAGTTCTGTTAATTCAATTAACACTAGTTCGGTTCGGTTAACTGTTTGAACACCCCTAAAAATATATATATATATATATATATATTGAGTTTAAAATGTGTTTTTAAGAGAAATTCACGTAATTATTTTAATCGATATAACTAAGGATATTAATTATTTG
Organism: Gossypium australe; assembly: GCA_005393395.2. Taxonomy (NCBI): domain Eukaryota; kingdom Viridiplantae; phylum Streptophyta; class Magnoliopsida; order Malvales; family Malvaceae; genus Gossypium; species Gossypium australe. The sequence continues at coordinate 155,661,881 of CM016626.1, forward strand.
GGACAACCAATGGCATTATAAAGTAGATGATAAAATTGCGTTAAATTGAAATATAAAGACTAAATCTCAAATATGAGCATAACAGAGAGGTTGAAACTACAAATTAGCACCCTTGATATTTTTAGTAGTTGGTATGAATTTTTTTAATAATACTTATTCCAATTCATTACACCAAAATAATATTTTTTGATTGAATAGTAGTTTAAAAAATAGACTGAAAAAATTAATCGAAATAGTTAAATATGTTAATTATTTGGACTACCCAATACCATTGTAAAATTAGAGAACCAAATTATGTCAAACAAAAATAAAAAGATTAAATCTTAATTCTGAGCTTAATAGAGGGACCAAAACTGCAAGTTTACCACTATAATTGAAATCGCAAACAAAAGCTGAGGTAAAAATTTAAAGATTAAATCTTAAATTTGAGTTTAACAAAGGGACCAAAAATGAAATTTTACCATTATAATTTAAATGGCAAAAAGAGTGGCCATAAAAATATGAAGATTATATCTTAAATTTAAGTTTAATAGAGGGACCAAAAATGAAATTTTAACATTATAATTAAAAGGAAAAAAGAAAGAGTGGACCTTGGGTATAGATTTGAAACTTGAAAGTAGCTTATTTGGGTGGACCGAAATGAATTCGAATGGTCTTTGAGATCAAATAATTTTAAAAAATATGATCTCATGGTTAGTAATTATATATTTTAATTAAAATTATAATTACAATCAACTTTAAATTTTTTTAGATGTATTTGGTTAATTCAATATAATTACATCGTAATTTTTTAATTTATGTTTAATAAAATAAATGGTAATTACAAAATTATATAATTTAATTTTTTTAAAATCAACATCGGTTTTTATAAAAATATATAAAAATATAATTTAATTATTAATTTAGAAGGTTAATTTTAGAAGTTACAAATATAAATATAATGTAATCATGGTACAATCACAAATAAATGTTCTACGAAGTAAAATTAAACAAATGTAAAGTACAAATGGACTAAAAACCAAAATAATTCAAACTAAAATCGATCTATTGGACTAAAACTCACATGTGTCGGTTATGTATGATGAGACTTGAATTTAGGTACACAAAAATCCAATGCCTCAAACTTTTTTAATAATGCTAAGGTCTCAATGTTTACATCTTTTGTCATTTTGGCCATTATTTATTTGTTAAGCTAAATTTCGCTGTTAACATTTCAAAAAGAGTGGATTCACTTTTTTTTAATGAAAATGTTGACTAAAATATTTTTTTTAACAATGTTGGTATGACAACTCGTGTGATAGTCCATTTGTACTTTATCTTAATATGTCACTATTTGCTTTATATGTCAAGTCAATAAATAATTTAAAAATTATAAAATATTCAAAAAATAATAAAAAAATTTAGTATAAAATACACATGAATTGTCATGTCAACTATCATGTTCAGATATTTAATGTTTTAGTTAGTATTTTCATAATTAAAAAAACAAATTGACTATTTTTGAAAGATTGATTGTCAATTTTGACTCTTTTTAAAATGTTAAAGGGGTAAATTTAGCTAAAAAAAGGAATAAGAATTAAATTGATAAAAGCTGTAAACATTGATGGCTAAATTTATCTTTATGCATTTTTTTTCCTAATATACAAAGGAAGTGGGGAGAGATGAGATTATCATCCGTACAAACGACGTCGTATTCGTTGGAGGCCTAAAAGCTATGGCCCAAAAGCAACTTCTCTCTAGCCCCTATCCAATTGGAATTTTCCTACTACAATGCATCAACACCTTTATCTTAATTACTTTATAAAGTTTTTATTAATTGCCCATATTTAGCGGATTTGAATTTTGAAAAATCTCTTCAATACGTTGACAATAATATCCATAACAATCGAACTAAAATTCAATCAAAATTTTTTTTTAAATAATCTATTAGCATATATTAAGATGTTTTCAAGTGTTATGCCTACTTTGATGGCTTTATCTCTTAGCATTACAAAATTGGAAGCATATGATTCAAAGTTGAGGTAAGTTGTAAAGGATGGCATAACTTAAAATTAGTTAACACCTTACCTAATTATTACCTACAACATTAACTCCCAATATATTCTTATCAAAACATATCTAATATAATTTTTTTAATTAAAAGAAAACCAAAGCTCTTTAATTTTAGATTTAATCTACAACTATGTGTTATCTAAATTTAAAACAAGTGTTAAATATAAACTGTTTTCAGATTTTTTTAATATATTCAATAATTTATATTGTTCTAAAATAGTCACTAAAGTTTTTATTTGATACTTAAATTACATGCATTCAAATCTCGTTATTCTCATTCCTCCTCCCTCGATATTGTAATAATAGAAAAACACACGGTATATATATATATATATATTTATTTTGCAATGTAGTTATCGGAGTGAACTCAGTAACTAATATTTCACATTTTGTAGGCCCATTAAGAGGTAGATGTTAGCCATGAGTTTTAAAGTTGATCCATACCCAATGCGAGAATCGAACCCTTGGCCACTGGCTAAGGTAAGAGAAAAACATATGATATATTTTAACCTTCAATATACTTTTTTTTCTTTCACTTATTAGTTATTTTAATCGTACAAAAATGGACCATCATACAAATTAATTATCGAAATGAGTCATTTGCTACAATATTTTTTGATACCGCCTGACTGGTTGGCGACATTGAAATACAATATAGTTAGTTATTATATTATAAAATAATTGTTTTAGTTCAGTTGGTAGAGTGTGTAGCGTGGTTGTGAGTTTGAATCCCATTAATAATATTTTTTTGTCAAACCTACCTTTTGGAGGAGAAAAAATAAAATAATATTTGTGAGATTGACCACACAATCACCTAATTAAAAACTACACTCTACCACTTAAGCTAATTACTAATTATATTTTAATTCGATATCGTCAATGTGTTTTACAGCACCAACAAAAATATATTTATCTAAAAAACTCATGTGGTGTCGCGATGAATCAGACGACATCAAAAAATACTATAGCAAACAACCTATTTTGATAATTAATTTGTAAAATGATCTATTTTATTTTTTAATTATTGGGTAAAAAAAACTACTTTTAACTTCCTATAAAAAAAAACAAAAATATATAAAATTATCCGTCAAACATGGACTGAAGTGTTGTCTGAGAATATAGGATCTTTTACAGTGAAAATGACAATTTGCCCTGAAGTCTGTGCCACGTGCTGCCTTATCTTTGAGAAGATCCAATGATGTAAAAAGAAAAACCAATTCCCATTATTTTTGGAATTATTCAGTTTTTGTTCAAGTTACTAGAACTAAAACCCCGCCGACAGTTTAAAATTTTTTTAATCAACAAATAATAAAAAGTTTTAGGCTAAATTACAGCATCCATCCCTACATTTTGATTAAAATTATATTTCAATCACCCGACTTTCAAATTTTTACAATATTGTCACTAACATTATTAAATGATTACAAAATGATCACCCAATTGTTAAATGTGGTTAATGGGATAATTTTTATCTAATTTGGCATGTTAAAATGCCACATATTTATGAAAAAAAAAATCTTTTCCCTTTTTATATATACATTTATTTTTTTAGTTCTTTCATTTTCTTTTCTTCTTCTCCTCCTTCCCAAACGAAACCCGAGCGACCGTTGCCTATCATCGATCGTCTCTCCAGCAACTCAGACCGTTTCCCACCGCTGGGATCCCTCAAATACTCTCTGGATGTCTTCAAGTTCGTGGTTTGCCAAATATTAGTGATTTTTATTGTTGTTTTGGTTGTAATCTGGTTTGGTTTGAATAGGGAAAGGTTTTTGGGTTTGCAGGTAGTGGTTTCTTTAGGTAATGCTGATGATGGTTGCCATGGTGGAGGAGAAGCTAGGTGGGTTTGCATGAGTTCGAATGTGTGGGGACGAGTAAGTTAGGTTAACAAGGAAGAAGATGGAGCTTGGGACAATGAGTAGATGGTGATACAATGATGGCAGAGAAGGAGTGGAAAAAAAACCCGGTGGAGGTCGGCGATTAGGGCTTCAATTTGGGAAGGAGGAGAAGAAAAGAGAAAGAAAAAGAAAGGAAAATAAAGAAAAAAGACAAAAGGTGAAGGATTAGTCACTAATTTAATATTAAAAAAGAAAAAAATAAATATATTTTAGATACGTTAGATAAACATGATCCATTAACCACACTTACCAGCTAGGTAATCATTTTGTAACAATCCAATAATATTAGTGACAATTTTGTAAAATTTGAAAGTTGGGTGACCAAAATATAATTTTAATCAAAGCTTAGGGATAGTTGATGTAGTTCACCCATTTTTTATTTTATTAAATAATATAAAAATAAATTTATAATATTGTTTTTTACTTATTTATATCTAATGTAATGTTTATATGCATTTTAATAAATATTTTTAAAACATACAATTTTAATTATAGAATATATAAATAATAAATAAAAATAATACAATATAGGGTCAAATCTTAAAATTATACAATTTTATTTCAATGCACAATTTGATACATAAACTTTGATTTAGTACAATTCTACACATGGAACTTTAATTGTGATTCGAATATATACATGAAACTTTAATTTTGATTTAATGATACATATTTAAAGAAATAAATATATCAAATTATTTTTATATTAGATAAATATAATTATTTGTGTGTGCAATTTATAAACATAAAATGATGTTATGTCAATAATACGAGAATTGAGTCCAATCAAAATTACATTTATAAAATTGCATAAGATCAAAATTTATATATAAAATTGCGTATTAGACCAAAATTTATGTATAATTTTCAAATTTATCCCTATAACATATTTATTAATAAATAAGGGAGGTTATCAAAACAACATGAAAATAATAATTATTGCTTAAATAATATGCCATCAAAATTATTTATCAAAATATTATGTTAAAAAAGTTTATTTTGGTAAATAATTTTGATCATATATTATTTGAGAAATACTTATTATTTCCATGTTATTATTAAATGAAAATTTTTAAATAATTTGGTGATATTTTGTAATTTTTTGAATTTAAGTGACTAAAATGTAAATTTATTAATAGTTTAATGACTTTGGGTGGAATTTACCCTAAATAAAATAGTTAGAGTAATTTTTAATTACAACATTACACCTAATGACAGCACAGTCCCATCCCGACCGTTTTTAAAATTAATTATGCATTTTATTAATTGGTGACAAGTAAAATGTCCAAATTCTGATCCAACAGACAACAGTTGTGTTGTCTATTGCTCTTCATAGCTGGCACGACAAATTCCTTAATTTGCAAACCAACATTAAGAAAAATATATATACACAGAGACCGAGAGAATGTCCATTTTTAGGTGGAACTTATTTTAATTAAATACTTAGGAAAATTAAATGTCATCAAATTTACCAAATTGCAATTTTATAACATCTAATTTAATGTCACTGCTTCTAACATAATTTCATACGTTATAGAATCTCATGTGATGACCTAATAATTAAGAGTGTTCATCATTTTAAATGTAACTTATGTTCGAGTCGCGTTAGATACGTTTATTGTTCGGACTTTGTCCTGCTATTGTAATTCAACAACGACAAAAAATTTCATACGTTACAATCGCTATCCTAGTTTCTAAAAAGAAAAAAGAAGAAGATGTTTTTGTCGAGTTAGGATTGCCTCTATAGAATGAAATTTGCGAAGTGTGGTTGGTTTGAGATTGACAAAATTTTCAACGAATCGGTATTGTTTTTTATGAGAATTTTATTTTTCAATTTTGTCAAAAGTTTGAGTGTAGGGACGAAATCAGAAATTCATTTAGTCGGGATTGGAATTGAATTTTAAATTTTTAAGACGTCAAAATATAATTTCATCATTGTTGAAGGTACTAAACATAATTCTTTTTCATTTTTGAGGGAGATCAAAGTGCAATTTTTTCATATATTAACTTAAATAAATGAACTAAATTGCATGATTGTCATTAGGGTCGACCCTGCTCAAGTGTCTAGAAAAGCAATAGGTAGTGGTGGACCCAGACATACGATTTAAAGGGGGCAAGGGCGAAGTCAAAATTTTTTTTTGGGGCGAAATTAAATTATATATTTTTATGATAGTAAAAATACAATTTCATCCTTTTAATAACTTATATCTTTATAATTTTTAGATAATTAAATCAAATTTTTATCATTTTGAGGGTTAAAATGTAATTTTACCATTACTAATTTAAAAATTTATAAATTATAAAAAATCTAAATGAAAAATTTTTTATTTTAGGGGGTCAGGATCCGCCCTTGACAGTAAATTTTACAAAGTAAAAATGTTTTGCTAAAATAACTTAATTGATACGATAGTAATAACTAGGTTGATGAAAAAATCCCAACAATTTATAAAAATTATTTATTAAATATGAAATTGGAGGAGGGTATCAAATAATTTAATATATTATTTGAATATTAGGTCATAGAATATATATACCTAAAAATCTGATTAATACAAAAGATCTGATTAATATCTCCGACTATAAAATAAAACTAAATGAAATATTTTAATGAAGAAAGCATCTTATGTTTAGTGTGAAGATGATGCTTCCCTGCATTTGTGTTGTTCTATATTTTTTTTCAAGTGTTCGTTATTTTCAATTCAAATAAAACATGTATTATCATTTTAATATTATTTGTTAAATGTTTTCCTACTTTATACAAAATAACATATATTTTTATAATTATTCTCGTGAGTGAATTAATTAAAATTAGATTATATCATGTGAGCGAATAAAATAGTAAAATTAAATGTTTGGAGTTCATACAATTTTAAGTTTAAATATTAATTTTATACAAAAATATAAAAAAATGAAACCCTCATTTTGATATATTTCACTTTGTTAAAAGATGATTTTTTAATAATTAGTAATTTTTCAATTGAGTTAATGTCTAGTTGCCTTATGATATCAACTTGGTCAAAGGTATAGTATATGGAAAATTATTTCGTCTCCCACTTATAAAGAATTTTAAACTCTACAAGCGTTGAGGGTTTGGCACGTGTTTTATAAGGTGTAATAAAAATATATTATATATAAAAGTGACACTTGTCACACTTTCTATCCGTTTGTAGAGTTTAAAAAATTATTAATTTTGATATAACGTACAATTTCGTCGATAAATTTTGATTTGATGCAATTATATAAATGAAACTTTAATTTTCAATTAATTTTCATATTTTATCGACTTTAATTTCGATACAATTTTGCACAATTTTTCATTTTGTCATACTGAAATTGTTCATATAATATTTTGCTAACCTAAAAAAACAAATTAATAAATTAATTTTTTTCAGATAGATTAAAAAATAATATAATATAATTTAAATTTATTTGTATTATTTTTGATCTATTTTATTACATAAATTTGACAACTAAAATGGATCGAGTCAAGATTTAATAACATCACATTTTAAGATTACGAGATATTGTCACCTTTTTTAATTTTTAAAGATTCAAAGTAATGATGCGTCACATCATTAAATTTTTTTTATTTGTTAAGTTTATGGATTTAATTGCATAAATGTTAAATTGAGGGACTAAATCGTAAATCGAATCAACAACAGCAATTTTCACTGTTTATCTGTCACACCATATTTGTCCCGCTCTCCCAACTCAACAGATCTGAATTTTCTATTATATCTTATAATAATAATAATAATAATAATAATAATAAAATACAGAAATCTTCATTTTCACACTTTGATTTTTAGCTTTTACACTGCACAAACTTTTTTTTTTCTGTATATAAACCCTCACTTGTCTCTCATTTTTCCTCACTGGGAAATTTTGTTCTTTACCATCGGTTTGTAGCTTCTCATTTCGTTTAGTTTGAAGGGTGGTTTTATTTGCGTATGGGGGCTTCGATTTTGTCTGATTTCGGAGCCGAGATCCTGATCCCGGTTTGCGCCGTGATTGGGATTGCCTTTTCGCTCGTACAATGGGTTCTAGTTTCCAAAGTGAAGCTTTCACCGGGTCGGGAGTCGGTGAACAATGGTTCGGGTGCCAAAAACGGGTACTCCGATTACCTCATTGAAGAAGAAGAAGGTCTTAATGACCATAGTGTTGTTCTTAAATGTGCTGAAATTCAAAGCGCCATTTCTGAAGGTTGTTGCTCTTTTTCACTTATTTTTTGATCCGGGTTTTCTGAAAGATTTATCCTTTTGAGCTTAGTTTGATTCTTTTGTGTGTCTGAAATACTTAACCGACAAGTTTAGAACTTTAGATCTTTGGTTTTCTCATTGTGCTTTCTTTAATGTTTGGTTGATAGAGATTTTGGCTTATCGGCATAAGATTTGGTGGTTTCGTGGATTATTTATATTGCAAGCTATGAAAAACTAAAGCATGTGCAAGCTATCTTGATTATATGTATATACGTGTGTGTATGTGCATAGATATGTACATGTACATGTGTATGTGTATGTGTATGTGTATTTGAGTGTATATGTATATGCATAAGTACGTGGAAAAATGAAAAACTAAAGCATGTGGAAGCTATCTTGATTCTTGAGTATATGTATATGTATATGTATATGTATATGTATATGTATATGTATATGTATATGCATATATGTGTGTTTATGTGCATATACATGTAAGTGTGAGTGTATACATATATGTATTTAGATCCAATGCATTGTTCATTTCCTTTCAAGAAATGATTTTTTTACATAGGGTTATTGGTTTACAATTGCTTGCTCTGTTTATTGCTTTCCCTCTTGGTGCTGGCTAATTTTCGTATTTATGAGTTTACAGGGGCAACTTCGTTTCTTTTCACCGAGTATCAGTACGTTGGCATTTTCATGGTTGCTTTTGCAATCTTGATTTTCCTTTTCCTTGGCTCGGTAGAGGGTTTCAGTTCAAAGAGCCAGCCTTGCACGTACGACAAATCTAAGATTTGCAAGCCTGCTCTAGCCACAGCTGCATTCAGCACCATATCTTTCTTGCTTGGTGCCATCACTTCAGTTGTTTCTGGATTTCTCGGGATGAAAATCGCTACCTATGCAAACGCTAGAACCACCCTCGAGGCAAGGAAGGGAGTTGGAAAGGCATTTATAACCGCGTTTAGATCTGGTGCTGTCATGGGCTTTCTTCTTGCTGCAAATGGCCTTTTGGTGCTTTACATTGCCATCAACTTATTCAAACTTTATTATGGCGATGACTGGAGTGGTCTTTTCGAGGCAATCACTGGTTATGGGCTTGGAGGTTCATCCATGGCTCTTTTTGGCAGAGTTGGTGGAGGAATCTATACAAAAGCCGCTGATGTGGGTGCTGATCTTGTAGGCAAGGTGGAAAGGAACATTCCTGAGGATGACCCTAGAAACCCAGCTGTAAGTTCAGTACTTAGATTTTGGAAAAGTAAGTTGCGGTTTTTCCTTTCAGATTGTCACCGAGTTGTTTCCTTGTTTTCAGGTGATTGCTGATAATGTTGGAGATAATGTTGGTGATATAGCTGGAATGGGATCTGATCTTTTTGGGTCCTATGCTGAATCATCTTGTGCTGCACTTGTTGTTGCTTCCATCTCTTCTTTTGGCATCAATCATGAATTGACTCCAATGTTATATCCTCTCATCATCAGTTCCGTTGGTATCATTGTTTGTTTAATCACAACCTTATTTGCAACTGATTTCTTTGAGATCAAGGCTGTTAAGGAAATCGAGCCATCATTGAAGCGGCAACTCATAATTTCGACTGTTCTCATGACTGTTGGAATCGGGATTGTTAGTTGGATAGCCCTTCCATCTTCCTTTACCATTTTCAATTTCGGAGACCAGAAAGCTGTGAAGAACTGGTAAGCTGTTTATTTACCGAAAGATATCAGAAGTTGTGCTTTACTAAAAGTCTAGAACAAGTGTGTAACATCGAGTTTCTTTGCAGGCAACTATTCTTATGTGTTGCTGTTGGTCTTTGGGCCGGCCTAATTATCGGTTTCGTAACTGAGTACTATACTAGCAATGCATACAGGTAACAGTCTCAATGGCATTATTTTTTCTCCTCGGGTCATCCTTAGTCTCGTCATTGATTTTAACACTATCTTTGTTTTCTCTTGCAGCCCTGTACAAGATGTTGCTGATTCCTGCAGGACTGGAGCTGCGACTAACGTTATTTTTGGCCTTGCATTGGGTTACAAGTCTTGCATTATTCCTATTTTTGCTATTGCAATCAGTATTTTCGTTAGTTTTAGCTTTGCTGCTATGTATGGCATTGCTGTTGCTGCCCTTGGAATGCTGAGCACTATAGCTACCGGGTTGGCTATTGATGCTTATGGTCCCATCAGCGATAATGCCGGAGGCATTGCTGAGATGGCTGGCATGAGCCACAGAATACGGGAGAGAACCGATGCTCTTGATGCTGCAGGCAACACCACTGCTGCTATTGGAAAGGTTTCATCTTGTTTCCGCTTAAGCATGACACTTATTTCTTCTTTTATATCAGTTTGGCATAACAAGATTGTGTTGCCTTTTCAGGGTTTCGCCATTGGTTCAGCAGCACTGGTTTCCCTTGCTCTCTTTGGTGCCTTTGTGAGCCGAGCTGCTATCTCAACTGTCGATGTATTGACCCCTAAAGTTTTTATCGGTTTGCTTGTTGGGGCAATGCTTCCTTATTGGTTCTCTGCTATGACCATGAAGAGTGTGGGAAGTGCAGCTTTGAAGATGGTCGAGGAAGTGCGCAGACAGTTCAACACAATCCCCGGTCTCATGGAGGGCACCACTAAGCCCGACTACGCTACCTGTGTTAAGATCTCTACTGATGCTTCCATCAAAGAAATGATCCCACCGGGTGCTCTTGTCATGCTCACACCCCTCGTTGTTGGGATCTTTTTCGGCGTGGAAACTCTTTCCGGTGTCCTCGCTGGATCCCTTGTCTCAGGTGTTCAGGTAATATAAAAAACAATATGATTTAGAATTGAATGTTAAATTCTTAGGATATCAACAATATGTCTTGGTAATATTTGCAGATCGCTATCTCTGCATCCAACACAGGGGGCGCTTGGGACAACGCCAAGAAGTACATCGAGGTATCTTTGATTTGGCCGATTTAAGATTGAGCTTAACGAAAAGTAATCTTGGAATATTTACACTTGATTTTGTTGTAAAATGCAGGCTGGTGCTTCACCACATGCAAAATCTCTTGGCCCCAAAGGTTCAGATCCACACAAGGCAGCTGTTATAGGTGACACCATCGGTGACCCTTTAAAGGATACATCCGGGCCATCGTTGAACATCCTCATCAAGCTAATGGCAGTCGAATCACTCGTCTTCGCTCCCTTCTTCGCTACACATGGTGGACTGCTTTTCAAGTTATTTTGAGTGAAGGTCAACAGAAAGTAAACAGCTAATGGTCCGTCCACCCATTGCAGACACTCTCAATTGATCCATTTGAATCTGTAGAACATTTTGAGTTACCATATTCTCTTTAAAAAGGTTAAATCGGCATTGAAAAATTTTCCCTTGGTAAAAGGGTTGACAAAATAACTTTGATGATGATGATAATGGTCAACCTAGAAATGAGTTAAGGATGGCCCCTTTTTTTATTGCGGTTATTATTATTTTCTCTCTCTTTTTTCCCTTTCCCTTTCCCTTTCGTTGTTCTAATATGCATGGCTTTGAATTTTGAACAATTATCAAGAATGGATTATTGAACATTGGTGCAAAAAAATGTAAAAAATTTGGCTTTATTGTATTCAAAATATTTAAAGTTCTATTTTTTTTATAATTAATGTCTATTAAAAAAAATCCAATCAAAACATGTCATGTATCCCCATTAATCATTGATATGGATGATAAGGTGGTTGTTAGTAGAAGTGAGTAAAATTCAATTCGATTCAAAAAAATCAAAAAAAAAGTTTAAATTTCAAGTTAATTAAATCGAGTTATTCGAATTATTCGAGTCAACTCGAATAAGAAATTTTAGATTTCGAGTTCGAGTCACGTTGAATTTTTACAATTCGAATAACTCGAATAATTCGAATAACAAATTAGTATAAATACCCTTTTGGCCATTATCAATTTTGAAAATGAGCAAATTGGTCTCTCTCTTAATAAAAATTACAAAATAATCAAAATAAATTTTAAAAATTGAAAATAATTTTCAAAATATAAAATATTTATAAAAATCCTAAAATTTGTATTTTTAAAAAATTATAATTTTTTAAAAAAATCTAAAAAAATAAAAAAAAGTTGAAAATTTAAAAATTTTATAAAATAATAGTTCAGGATTCTAAATAAGTGATTAATGAATCAAGTTTATCATACTAAAATATTATTATTATTATTATTATTATTATTATTATTATTATTATTATGGTTTAAAAAAGTTTTCAAATATATATTTTTAAATTTATGTGCTCTAACATAGAAATAGTTATATTGCAACAAGATTTTAATTTGACATTATTAATTTTTCTAATTTAACTCGAATAATTTCACTCGATTCCCCACTTTCTCTTTCCTCCCCGAATTTCCCCACTTTCTCTTTTTCCTTTACTCAAAATTAATCTAAAAGCTTATACTTCTTCTACTAGTTAAATAATCAGTCCATGTAAATGTAACATTAAGTATAAATAATAAGATTCGCTAATTCGACTTGAAATTTTGACTCGATTAAAAAAAAATTCAAATTGAGTTTGGTTGCTAAAATAGGATTCATCAACTCGACTAACTCAAAATTTTTTGACTTGATTCGACTCAACTCGATCGAATAGTCACCCCTAGTTGTTGGCCACATTGACCGGACGTTCATCAGGGCAAAAAAATTATAATTTTTTTTAAAAATCGTAAAAAAATATTTAAAAATAGTAAAATTATTTAAATTATTAAAAAAACTAGAAATTGTAAAAAACTAAATATTGAATAGTTGTTAAATGTTATAAAAATATTTTAAAATTGTAAAAAAATTATTAAAAATAATAAAATATTATTTAAAATTTTAAAATTATTAAAAACTATAAATAATTAACAAATCAAGTTATTCTTCTTCTTCAATTTTCTCTACAAATTCCAAAGGAATACAAGGAGTTTCTATGTTGTCATCTACTTTCTTTTCTTAATTTATTCTGGCATTATTGTTTTCAGATTCACAATCTTGAAACAATAATAACATATGATTCGATTAAAAAATTATAAAAATTATTTAAAAATTGTGAAATTGCTAATTAAATGCCATCGGTTCACAATTTTCAAATATTTTTTTACAATTTTTTAATAAATTTAATAAATTTTAATAATGTTTTATATTTTTAATAACTTTTTTACAAATTTAAATATTTTAACAATATTTAATAATTATTTAAAATATTTTTTTACAATTTTAAATTATTATATATTTTTAACAATATTTTGATCCAACAGGCTGTTTTGTTATTTAAATTACATTTAAATACAAAACAGATTTCTAAATTTATTGAATCAAACTCGACCTTACAAACTCGTATATTTGTAAATGGCTTCAAATTCCAAAATTGATACGGTTAATCATCATAAAAACTTAAATCCAATCCGGATTTGTCGACGGCTACCAAGCACACACCTAAGACCCCGCGCATCTCCATTGAAGGAACTTATTGAGAGAATCAAAATTAAACCTTGGATCATCAAAATTGAAAATTAAAGCAAAAAAAAATTGTTTTTAATTTTTTTAATTGTTGGATTTTGAGAGATGTCGTCGGAGATCAAGGTGGTGGAAAAGGTTCAACCTTTGAAGCAATTGGGTGGTGTCGTAACGAATGGAAATGGAAATGGTGAAGGGTATAATGGGGTTGTTGGTGATTATGCTTATTATGCCAGCTTGAGGAACGATGTGTATTGCGCTGCTGCTTATGGGGATTTGGGGAGGCTACGTATGTTGGTTGAGTACCTGGGTTTTTCTCTTAAAGAACCTGATGCCCTTGGTTACTATGCCCTCCAATGGGCTTCTTTGAATAATAGAACCGACACTGCCCAGTATATCATAGAGGTTCTTTTTTTTTTTTTTTAATCTTTTTTCTTCCTTTTGTGGTTGTTTGATGGATTTGCTGAATTGGGTTTTTGGCTAAGAGTTGGAAATTTTTCATTTCGAGAATTCGAGTGTATTGGTTTTATTTATTTGGTATCTAATATATGGAAAAAGAAATTCTTTAGAAGGTTCTTTGAATTATGTTTTAATGGGAATGCTGAATTTGATATTGGGAATACATGCTTTTGAGCTTTGGCCATGAAATTTAGGGTTGTTTTGGCATTTTTTAAGGTTTAGTTCTGAGATTGTTGGTCTCGAAGTTTTCATTGATATATATATATACACACGCATATTTCTTTAGAAGGTTTGTTGAATTGAGTTTTAATGGGAATGCTGAATTGGATTTAGGGAATGCATGTTTTTTAGCTTTGGCCATGATTTTTAGGGTTGTTTTGGCAGTTTAAGGTTTAGTTGTGACTTGTTACATGTTGGTCTTGGAAGTTTTCATTGGATTAAATTTGAATTAGGTTTTTTGTGTGTGTGTATATATAATATTTCTCTAGAAGGTTTATGGAATTGTGTTTTAATGAGCCATGATATTTTAGGTTGATTTGGCATTTTAAGGTTTAGTTGTGGCATGTTAGTTTTGAGTTTTTCATTGGATTAATTTCGACTATATTGAGTAGTTTTTGGGTTGTCTCGATTTGCTAGCATGGTGGAGATGTAAATGCAAAAGATCAAAGCGGGCAGACAGCCTTGCACTGGAGTGTAGTGCGAGGTTCGATACAAGTTGCCGAGGTTTTACTCCAAGGGGGTGCTTGGGTGGATGCTGCTGACGTAAATGGCTATCGGGTTAGATTTTCTTTCAATGTGGTCGAATTTAATGCAGTTGTAACACGTGAAACATCACATATATGTCCATTGGATTTAAAGTCTGACCATATTGGACAGCAACATTGTCATCTGCATCATACGCAAGACAGTGGGTTTCAACTCCTAATTTAATGCTCGTTTTACAATTTGATCGTGGGATGATTATCAAGTGCTCAAATCGATTATATTTCTTTTATTTCAATCTCTGGATGAATACTTACTTATTATTTTTTTGTAATTTTCTGCAGATAACACATGTTGCTACACAATATGGTCAGACTGCTTTTCTCTATTATGTTGTTTCAAAATGGAATGCTGACCCTGATGTTCCCGATAACGAGGGGCGGAGCCCTTTGCACTGGTACATGTTCACTTGAACGGTCTAAAGATAAGGCACTTTGGTGCCATTGGTTATTTTTTATCGATTTTGTTTTGCCTAGAAACTGGTTGATTATGGTAATGAAGTTTTACAAGTGTTAAGTCTGTTCTTTTTATTCTGACTTCCTTTCATTATGGATAACACTAGGGCTGCTTATAAAGGTTTTATGGATTGCATTCGTCTTCTTTTATATCTCGATGCAAATAGAGGATGTCAAGACAGAGAGGGTAATTTTCTGATTCTCAGACTGAAAGTGCGATTTCGCTTGGTTAACCATGATTCATGCATAATTTTACTCGGTTAACCATGATTCATCTTTATTTCAGGTTGTACTCCACTTCATTGGGCAGCTATTAAGGGTAATCTAGAAGCTTGCACCCTCTTACTACAGGGTAGCCAGGAAGGCTTAGCGGTCACTGATAATTCTGGCCTTACACCTGCACAGCTTGCTTCTGAAAAGAACCACAGAAAAATTGCTTTTTTACTTGTAGGTTCCATACGATTTTAACTTGGTTAATGAATTTTCTTTGATGAATAGTTCGTTATGTATTTTATTTGTTTCTATATTCAATCTGTATTGTTTTCCTTAAACACCAAACTCTGCAGGGAAATACTCGAAGGTTGCATGAATATCGATCTAATGGGAACAGCCGTCTTGGGAAACTTCCAAAATTAGGACTTGCGCCAGTTCTTTGCTGCGTTATCGTGGTACATCTGACGACCTATATTCATTCTGTCATAATGGGTGCGTCTCTTGATCTCTTCATGACAATGTTGCTCCAAGTACCCTTTACGGCTCATGTTTGGACATGATTATGGGGATATGACACTCATACTCAAGTCCAAGTAACATATCTTCATGAAAGTTAATTGTGCCATACCATCAAAACCGTACCTATCTCTGTCTCTATATTACCTTTTTATTTGTGGCTTTGGACATTCATTGCAGCATCAAATTTGCCGAAATTGACAGCTGGATTTGGCATTCTTGCATGGTTGGGTGTTTTCCTATCATCTGCTGGTTTGATTTGGTTTTATAGGTGTAGCAGGTATATTCTTTTACATGGACATTACTTATGAATCTAAAAGAAAATCTGGGACAAATTATCAAAAGTGAAATGCATTTTGTCATTCCTTTTCTTTTCTTTTTCCTTCTGCAGCAAGGATCCGGGTTACATTAAGATGAATGTCTCTGATCATCAAAATTTGAAAGAAGATGTGCGTTCAGTTATAAAATCCGGGATATATTTTGTTTCTTCAAATCCCATACGTAGAACATTTTAAATGATTTTATACAGTTTCTCACTATAGAACATTTATCTTGTATGTTCTGCTAGCAACCCTTACTGAAAATTGAGGCAAATCATCCTGCTTTGCTAGCCGGGAATTGGTCTCAGCTTTGTACAACATGCAAGGTGCTTGCCGAATCTAGTCTTTTTGTCTATATGTTACCTCGTTTGATAATTTCCGCTTTCTCTGATTCATTTTGTTATGTTATTTTATAATATCATCAGATTATCAAGCCTCTTCGTGCAAAACACTGCTCCACTTGTGATCGTTGTGTCGAACAATTTGACCATCATTGCCCTTGGGTATCAAATTGTGTTGGCAAGGTAGGGACTTGAATGCTCATGACATTGCTCTCCAAAAATATAGAAAATACGGGTGAAGTGCGATGGCTGGTTGGTTACAAACTTACGGTTAGGTCGAATTTCCCATTCGGAAAGAGAATAATATTTAATTATTGACGAGTTTCTTTTGGTATCTTGTGATGCAGAAAAACAAATGGGATTTTTTTCTTTTCATTGTTTTAGAAGTTATGGCGATGGTGATTACCGGTGGAGTTGCTATGACACGTATGTCATTTAATCAAATTCCAAGTTCAAACTATTTCCCAATGTTAGCATAGTAAACATTTTCCTCCCTGGATGTTGTACAAATGTGTTATTGTCATGTATACAGGAATCTTGACGGATCCGATGGCTCCAGCAGGGTTTTCACCGATGTTTAGCCATGCTAGTACTCATCATATTGGTGCACTAACATTTTTGATAATGGATATTTTCTACTTCTTTGGAGCGTCAGCGTTAGTTGTTTCACAGGCTACTCAGGTATGACTTGAGGTTTTATGATCCGTAGTTGTCTTTTGCATATCTAACATCTGTTGGACATGAATAAATTGCAACAGATATCTCGGAATATAACGACGAATGAAATGGCGAATATCATGCGGTATAGCTACCTTAGGGGTGCTGATGGTCAACTTAGAAATCCATATGATCATGGATGCTGGAAAAACTGCTCCGATTTCATGATCAACGGCTACAATGAAGATGTGCCAATTGCTGAAAATTCAGCAAATTCCGAAGAAACTGGGATGATACAAATACCGAGGGATTCAAACATGCAAAACAGCAATTTACATGCTCTGACGGACAGAAACGGCCGTATAGCTGTACATGTAAATTCTAGCAACACCAATGCACATCATGGCCCTGTTCATTCTTCACTGCAGCCACGTTAACGTACCTGAATCAGAAACTGAGAGCCGAGCCATTGCGATCAGGTCTTGGTCACGGATGGAATTGTACCCATGCCGCTGCATCATCACGATATTCATATCCAGGTAAGTTGAAACTGATGTTACAAACTTCTCTCGATCAATCAGTTGCTCATCCTTTGTGATCTGAGGTTATGGGTCTAATTCTTTCGATTTGTCGCACTTTTTCAATGGTTTTTGCAATTCGGGGCTCGGTTTAGGGTGCTTGAACGTCGAAAGTAATCCGAAACGTTTCGGGTCGAATTGATGTTGTAAATAGTTTCATTCATTTATTTATTACTAATAAAATGATTATCATTCAAATATTGATTAGTTTATGCCTATTACTATCTTCCTAATAATTCTAAAACATATATATTTTGATATTAGTGTACAGACATATTTGATTTAAATAACAATAAATTTAGAGTTTTAGTTTAATTAGAGCAGAAACTTAAATAAGCAAACATCAATGTATAAATCATTACAACTAAAGAATGGATTCACTGTGTATATGTGTGTATGTATATATATATTCTGCTTCTTTGAGGGTTGAAGCTGATGAAGGCAAATGCAGAAACCTACTATCAAATATGAAATCGCTGCGGCTGCTTCATGTCATCCCCAATCCTGACATGAACATCTATGGATATAATTTCGAACCTATTTCTTGACAAAAGGAATCAATCAAATGCTTCAGCAACTACGAGTCTACGACAGTCTATCTGAATCTGAAAGTTTAAGGCTGATGCTCAATCCGAACGAAAAATCGAAAGAAAAACCTGCGGAGGAATCAACCCAAGGTTATATGGATTACGACAGGTTTTGATTGCATAGTCAATTGCTGTATACTCCAAAAGTATCAATCAGCTTACCTAAAAGACCTTGTGACTATAAATCTCACTTCAAAACAAGAAGCAACTCATGCATGATAATTTTTCGAAACTCGCCGTTTAAGTAATGGTTTTAGTCGGAATGAAGGAATTCTGCTCTGCCACTTTTTGGCTTCGTACTTCTCATTCCATGCCTGTATTATCTCATCGATTGTAAACCCTAAACCTGGAAAACAGAAAGGATAAGTTATGCCTCTAAGGTTGATGCGGATGTTAGTTGCTAATGGAGTTACGAATTTTCCAGCAATTAGTTACCTTCCGGTGCGTTGTTATTTGAGCAATGGTTCTTTACCATAACGGCTATATCCATAGGTGAAGCTCCAGCATGTTCAAATTTCTCAACAGCCACTTCCAAACATTCTTGCCAAAGAGGTAACCCTAGTTTGAATTCCATGATCGAGCGTTCGTAAAGAATGGCACCCCATAAAAGGTTTATCTGAGCACTCATTGTGAGAGCCTGTTCTGCAACCTCATCTGCTGATATATCTTTGAATAAACCATCCAATCCCATTATTTGATTTTGTTCCTCATTCGGTTTGGAAAGCTCACGTAGGCGTTGCACTTCTAATTCCTCCCACATCAGCATGCCCTTTTCCATGTTTTTCTCAGCATTGTTATAAAGTTGCAGGACTTTCTTGGAAGGCCAAGTTTCGAGATTAGCATTGTTGCTAATTGCATAATACCAAGAAAGCTTTGCCTGTTCAAACTGTTGTTGCCCGAGAGCTAGAATAGCTTCGTAAAAATCAGGTTTGATCCTCAGTGCTTCCTCGTAACTCTTACCTGCTTTGGTATATTCGAATTGCGCCCAATCATAGTTAGTTTTGATCTGCTTGAGTACAGATTCTCTCGAGCCATTGTTCGTGAAGTAAACCCTCTTCCTCACCCGGGACATATGAACATTTCCCCAGTTGAACAATGCTAATGCAGTCATCTCTTGGAATTTCTCAGCTGCGCTGCCGAAATGATCCTGAGCCTCTTCGCTTGTAACTGTATCCTCCATGGCCTCGGAATATGGCTTCATACCAAGTTCATGAAGATTCAAGTATGCATCTGAATCAAAACCAACATGCCTCTTGAACAGTCGGGCGAACTCGATTATCCAGTCATCGATGCAACATGAATCTTGTCTTGCTTCCGTAACCTTTCCAGCATCCCCATTTTCAAGATTGTGAACTTCCTCACGCTTGAATCTTTCAAAGAATGGATCCTGGTCGGAATTTACTTCTACAACATACAGCCTCATGGAATCCCGTGATACTGCTGATATTTCAGCCAATCTCAGTTCTTCATCACTCGTAATTGTAACTAAATCGCCTTCTTCGTCTCTGTATTTGACAAGAACTGCTCTCGAGCTAGGAAATCGATCATGAATAATTTCCCTTAGTTGCACAAGGCTGCAATTAAGTGGCAACCGAGTGCATCTTATATCTTCACCGAAAATCAACTTCACATTCTTCTTTGATTCTTCTTCCATTTTACTACTGATTATCTCCTCTACGACCCGTTTATCCTCGGCCTTCTTTTCATTCATATTTTCATCAACCGTCTTCTCCTGAATTTGGTCCACACGAGCTTTATCAATCTTCTTGTTCTTCTTCTTGGTTTTCTCTTTAACAACTTTTGAAGCACTAGGATATTCAACGTATTCCGGAGGCAATTCAATCACGGTATCATTCACCTGTAACCCTCTTTTCTCAAGTGTACTTTGTACTCTTTCTGAAATCTCCAACGCCATAACATTATTTGGTTCCATGTTCAAAACCGTATTAACATCTCTAAACGCTAATTCCAACCGATTCAAAGCCTCGTAACACCTTGCCCTCTTTAGTAACGCTTTACTATAATCCGGTGTTACCTCTAAAGCCAAATTACATTCACGAATCGCCCTAGGGTACTCACTCGATCCCATCTGCATATAACAGGCAGCCATATTGCTCCTTAGATGGCATACATCCATGTGATTCTTCGGAAGCAATTCGAGCGCCTTTTCGTATTTCACCAGTGCTCCTTCATGATCCCTCCTCTGAAACAGTTTGTTTCCTTCTTCCTTCAATTCTCGAGATATCGATACGAAGACCGCCAAGTCTGAATCATTCCGTTTAGGATTAGTAACATTACTATGAACTGCTTTTCCCGTTTGCTTCTTGTTCTTTACACTATGCTTCCCCATTGCAAATCCAAACAATTTCAATATATGGATGTATATAAACCCTATATCCTAAATCTAATTGAAATCACTAACCCACAAACTAAGTAATTGACAAACAACTATAAAGAAAGATTTAAAGGTCTTAGGCACCAAAAACAATAAAAACCCAGAAATTATTTCCAAACAAAACCTTAAAATTAGGGTTTCAATCCACAAAAATAGCTCCAAAAACTTAAAATTCTACCTCTACGGTAAAATGGGAATTCTCCTTTACCACAATGCAAAATATGAATCACCCAAAAATGAAAATACTAGAAATAAAAGAAAAATATTATCTTTTATCCCCTCCAAATCAGGAATTGTCACACGTTAAAACAATGAATTAAGAAATCCCAATTCAGAGAGAAACAAAACAATCTCCAAATCCCTCAACTTCAGCAAAAAAAAAAAGAAGACCTTTATTCAAAACAAAAAGAAAAATACAATTTCAAGGCGAAAGAGAGAGGAAGACTTATCCGGGGAAATGAAGTGAAGAATGGGGTATGGAACTTTTCCTGGAAAATTAAAAAAAAAAAAAGATTATATCTTTTAATGAGAAAATGGGGTATTCTGCAAAGGAGAAAAGAATATGGAACCCATATAAAGAAACAAACCAACCAAACGTTTCTCTTTTTGTTTCTAATTAGAGGCGGGCGAAAAAGGGTTTATCATATTTCTAACTTATCCTTAAATTACAAATTTTTAATTTTAAATATATAAAAAAATATTTGTGTTTTTCTTCAACAGAATCATAGGTTTTTAATTGAATTTGAATTTTTTTAGAGGGAAAAAGCTAAAAATCAGTAGAAAAAATCTGTTTTGTCATTTTATTATCGAAAATGTATAATAAAATTACAGTTTCGTTATAATATTTTCTCTTAAAAGTATCATACTTTTTTTTATATAATACTTAGAATTAGGTGCAGTCTTTCCCTAACTTTCAATTAGCATGATAATACGTTTTATTATACTCAAATCTATGTCTTTTTGTATTAGCAATAATATACATGTTGATATTTATATTTTTTTTATTTAAATATTTATGATACTAATGATTTGGCTTTGATTATATCATTTTTAGTGGTAAAAACCATCTTTTTCATTAGCATTGCACTTAACAACACTTAAAATCTATGATTACCATCTTTTTTTTTAATATGAAGATCAATGATTAAGTACTTAATGTTGATATAATCATCAAAGTGTTACAGTAATAATGTATGTCATGACTTTTTTGGGTTAAATGTGTAAATATAAAAGAATTCATTAAATATATTTTGTTAATTGTACTTAAACATATATTCTCATGTTATTTTTTTATATTTATTAATTAATTATATTGTAATTTATAAAAAAAATTTTATTGAATTGGTGTCACTTATCCATTAGGTCCCAACTCAGTTAATGAGATTACTTTAATATCCCTTCACATTTAAAATAAATCATGTTATTTAAAGTTACTTTAGTATTTTTATTTTAAAAAATATCAATAAAAAAATATAATAAGATTTGAACCTGCACCAGCTAAATTAATAATACATTTAATTTACCACTCAATTAAACTTTCATTTTGATATATTTTATATATTTCTAATTTAATTTGTACAATTTATTATTTTCATCAATTGTATATATAATTAATTTAATATCGTAACAACAAGTTTAAAAAAAAAAATAATGTTAACTGTTGGATTTCAATTTTAAAATCTGAAAAGTAAAATAATTAAATTCTTAAAAGAACAAGCACAAGGATTAAATTTTTAATATTATAAAAGTATAGGGACTACAAGCACATTTTAACCTAATAATTAACAGTAAGGCAATTATGGAAGGCAAGTTTGGGCAACTGGCAAACTGCTTATAAACGGCAAGACAACTGTTGTCGGCAACTCAGATCAGATCAGATCCGATCCAAATCCTTATTTTTCAGCTTTTGTTCGTTAATATTGGTGTGCGTATCGGTGTCTTAAGATTAACGTGTCATCTTGTCGGGAAAAAAGTTGTAATAAAAGATTCGAAAACAAAACGTGACATTAACTATTCCTCTTCAGCCCCCACAGTCGCTCCTTTGACCCTCCAATATCTGACCTTCTCTCTTTTCTTTTTCTTTTTCTTTTACTTTTAAAACTTCAGCCAGGTTGTTTTTCCTTAACAATGTGGGAAAAGGATTATATAAATGTGTAGTTTAGGTCAGTAATTTTATCTTAATAAGAAATAAGTTTAAATAAAAATTCTGGAATTTAAGATAAAATTATTGATGAGATATTAAATTATTAAAAAATAGATAATATTTTTATTTTGTATCACTCTTTCTCTCACGTCTCTCTCGTAAATTTAAAAAAAATTATAAAATAAATGAAACTATAAATATATAATGATAAATTTAACTCTTAATATTTATATTTTTATTAAATTAGTTATTATTAGTTGATTATTAAACTTTCAAAAAAATTTAATATTTTTAATGAAAATATTGATTAAAATATTAGTTTATTTCGTAATGTTAGTATGACAATTTATGTTGCAATCTATGTGTATCTTATGTTGATATAACACTATTTAAAAAATAGTTTAAAAATTATAAAAATATTTTAAACATAAAATATTTAAAATTGAAAAAATTATATAAAGTTCATAATTTAAAAAAAATAGCATTAAGTAGTGGTGTAGATTACTATATGGACTATCATGTTTAAAGATTTAACATTTTAGTCACTATATTTAAAAATTATATTAAAAAAATGTTATTTTTAAAAATTAAAATAAACTATATATTTAATTTGAATAAAAATTTATAGAAAATAAAAATAAAAAATAAAAAATAAAAAATAAATTTAGAATTTGTTTTTAAAATATGAAAATATGAAGAATTACTTGTTAAGACAAATTCGGCTTAGGGTTTTTAGCACAAATGAACCCATTGGGTCATAATTTCACTTCCAGTCCATTAGCCCACCTGCGCGGTCTCATCGTCATCTTCACCAGCCCTGGATACCGACTCATTATGTTCTTTTTCTTCATAATCGAATATTTTTACCTTCATTTTAGGGAAGGAAAAAAAAGAGGATGATTGCGGGGTTAAATTTTGAATTTGGAATTGAAAGTAACAGCTCTCCAAAAGGGGGGAAAATGAGGTTGTTTATTACGTTGGTAGCAGCAGTTTTATGTATCTTATGCATCAATGTCTTCGCCGATCCCGTTTTCCCATCTCATATAGGTATCTTCATTTTTCTTTCTCTCTATTTTTTTTTTATCTGAAAGTTCCGGTTTTTAGTGTAAAATTCAGACCTTTTTTTTTTGGGTATAATTCATCTGAATGGTGTTTGGGTTCTCGGTTTTCTTTAATTCTCTTTAATTTTGAATTTTCATGTGTGAAAATACAGAAGAGTTTAGCTTATGAGACCTAATTTAAAATAATCATGCTTGATAATTTTTTTGGTTTGCTTTGTTCTAGATTAATGAATGTTTTCTGGATTGTTAGGTATGCTACTTGTTTATTGTTAATGATTAGTAGTGTAATGTGTGCTCCTTTTCCTGTCCTTCATAGTTAGAAAATGATTTTTTTTTTTTTTGGATTTGGAATTTGATTCAACCTAGTGTTGTAATAGAATGGTGCTAAAATTAGATATCCTTTGTCATTCAGCGGCCTGAGATCAATCCTTGTTTCGGTAACAATGAGGAATGTTTTCTGCTTTCCGCACAATTAGAAAGGATTTGCAATTGTAAATAGTTTTTTACTTGTAGCAATGGATTTTTTAGAGTTACTAATAGGTGTAGAAGCTGAGTATTTATCCGTTTAAAGAAAATTTAATGCTGAGAGCTGATTGTAAGATAAATCCGGATATTACGGATCATAGATCATGTTCTTATGCCTGTGTAATGTGTATATGTGGACTAATGAAAACCTATTGGTTCTTAGAGTGTACTCTTAACCCAAGGGTGCTAATAATGGTGATAGTCGTAACCAAATCAGTCTTTGTGGTTGATATTATCTTGTGCAGAGTTTCCATCCTACTCTATTGGAGTTGAATTATTGACTGTTATAGTATCCCTTTTTTCATATTTAGAATTTTTGTTCAATCGCTTTCAAGTTTGCTTGCTTGCTGATACTTCTCTGAACAACAGCTGGCACATTTGGCCATAGCTCCCGTGAACCAAAATACAAGATTGAATTTCATACAGAAGATTCGCCCTACCATCCTGTGAGTAAACTTAGAGTTTAACATATTTTTGTTCTTCAGTCCTACTTTTGATAAAATCTGGATGAACATATTGAAGTTTTTCTTTATTGCTTATTGCATCTTATTCAATCTTAGCTGAAGATTTCACAATCATGTCCACGAATTTACAGTACCAGTAGATCATACTATACCCTTGATAATGAAGTTTTTCATCTTGGGTTCCCTTCTCCTAGGCTTTCTTTGTGCACCGTCAATAACTATCTTAACTTGAATAATTTCCATATGATTGTTGTTTTAATCGGCTGGTTTTTCCCTTTCATGTGAACCTGTCAAGTTCTATGTCGATTTATCCATTTGACTGATAATATTTTGCAGGATGATGGTCAGGAGTCTGTTGTTATGCCCAATAAAGATGGAAATAACTTTTTATGTTTCTTGCCGAAGGTGGGGAAAGCCAAAAAATCAGTAACCCATCAAAACACTAGTAGCATGATTGTGGAAACTGAGAAACGGGTTAAACTGAAGACACCTGATGAACTACTGGAAGTACTGAAAAATCAATGCTTTATCAGAGTGAGCATTTGATTCCTAAAAACTGTTCGTTTGGTTTTTCCTATTCTATATGTTATTCATGTCACCTTACGATAAAAGGAAGGGGAGGAAGGGACCTTTGTTCTTCCATGGAATTGTCATTGTGTGCTGCTTATTTTCATATCTAGCTTATGTTGTCAACTCCTTCATGCAGCAAGAGGGTTGGTGGTCTTATGAATTTTGCTATCAAAAGCAGTTAAGGCAACTACATTTGGAAGAGGATAAGGTAGCCTTTAATACAATCTATTTAAGGTACTAGTATTTAAAGGTTTGAGGGTTCTATCTGCGAAGTATTATTTTTTTTTCTGAAATGAACCACAGTAAATTTATGAGCTGAACCTGTTATGGATACTCAAATGGATGATTTTCGGCACTGAATTATTGGCTTGCATCATCTATCTGAGTAGTAATTTGTATAATAGGCGGTAGTTAATAGTAACAATAGTTGTAAAAGCAGCAGTTTTTAACTAATCTTCTTCTGGACTTGTTCTTGTCACTTTGGATTAACTTGGAATTGAAAATCTAGTTGATATGAAGCGTTAAGAATAATTATATTAGTTTTTGTAAGTATTGCAGGTGGTTCAGGAATTTGTGTTGGGTGTATATGATGAGGAGGCCACTGCTGCCTTCAACCAGAATCTCTCTGACATCTCCACATTGAAAGATCCTCACTCAAAAGATGCTTCACAAAGGTCTGACTTAAGTGTGGCCTGGAAAAATTTAGATCGCACTTTATCTTTGGTGTATTTAATTTTGTTTCTATTATTTAAAGAAAAAGAGGTTTAAAGTGGTGAGAAATAAATGGTTGCATTGAATAAAATGAAGGAAAAGGACTAACAGTTATACTGGTCCTCACAGGTATCATGCTCATCAATATACGAATGGAACTGCATGTGATCTTACTAATCAGCCCCGAGAAACTGAGGTATGAAGCAATTAAGTACAGAATTTTTGTATGGTTTATAGTTTTGCTTTGGGGGGGGGGGAGAAAAACATATTTGTAGAGGTTTATAATGTGTGTTTGTAGGTGAGGTTTGTGTGCTCGGAGCCAAGAGCGATGATTAGTTCAATTACAGAGTTATCCACATGCAAGTATGCACTAACTATTCAATGCCCAATGCTCTGCAAACACCCGTGAGTCTCTCTCTCTCTCTCTCTCACATCTCAATGCTAAGGTTAGATTGATAATCTATGTTGCTCAAACTCTTCATTTTCATGAAGTACCTGTGTCAGACACGATACATAGATACGAAAATATGACCTCCAAAGATTCTCCAAATACATGGAGAAACTTAGAAAAGTCTAACCATACCCATGTCAAATACATATCCATATTCAATACTCACACACAAGTCCAAGTAACATAGTTGTTGATACGTGCCTGTTGAAAAGATCAAAGATCAACCATAGAAGTGAGTTGGGAACTGTATGTAAAACATGACTGAAAACTTATTATCCTTTATTCCCAATACTTGGACTTGGGTGTTAGCATAGGATAAGGATATATGTATCACATTGGCATGGTTTGATTTTTCTAAATTTTATCATGTATC
The DNA here is from genome assembly GCA_005393395.2 of Gossypium australe. Lineage (NCBI taxonomy): Eukaryota > Viridiplantae > Streptophyta > Magnoliopsida > Malvales > Malvaceae > Gossypium > Gossypium australe. The sequence continues at coordinate 155,689,055 of CM016626.1, forward strand.
GGAGGATCGTTGAAGGTTATATCCCCATATTCATGTGTCGGGCACGAGTGTCAGAAATGAATATTTTAATAAAAATAAAAAGTCGAAGTGACATAGGATGATAGTGACCTTAAACAATCATGCATTGGGTCATTAATTGAATACTGAATAAGTATTAAGGTGCTGCAAAAGTGATTGATAGGTATAATGTAGGGAGAAAAGAAAACCATTTTGGGGGTTCTGTTTTGTGTAAGAGAAACCAAGATGACAATAGATGGTTTTAAAAAATGAATATCTGACGCTATCCGTTCTGCTTATAAATTTTTTGTCATTTTGAAAAATAAATTATGATCCACATACTTGATTTTGCAGATTATTCCAAGAAGAGAGACCAGTGTGGCACACCATTAATTGCAATATCCTTCCAAAGGATTACAAGGATAACAAGGTTGATGACACTCATTTTACTATGATCATAGACTCAGATGATCCATCTACATATTCAACCAAATGACTGCTGTAAATCTTCATTCACCTATTGCATACATTTACAAATATATATGTCTTGTCTAACTGAAAGTATTACGGTATCAAATTAAATTATTTGATATTTTTCTTTTTACAAATTATTCTTGTCCTTTGCAGATTACGTTCTTTATTAACAAAGATAACAGTTCAAGAATTTGAAGATCTGACATGCATCTGTCAAAAAGATTAGAGTTTGGATGAATTGTCTAAAAAAAACAAAAAAGATTGCAAAGACTGCAACTTGTCTTTACCATGTTAAAGATAATATTGTAGAATAGTTAAACTTCAAGTGTGTTTTCTTTTGTACAGAATAGAAATCATGAGCCACTTCATTGAAACTAGCCAAATAAGAAAGATACATAAAAAGCTTTTATTGAGAGCATGACAAACCACTAAATCAAGTACGGCATTGACAAAAAAAAAGGTGGAGTGAGCATGGCTTGGCTAAATGGTTCCTTAACGGAATCGTTTAGGCAGAATATGGTCGAGCACAAAATAATAGCAGGACATGGTGGCTGCTTCTACGTGATAGAACCATGCTTGTCTCCAGTAAGGATTAATGTACAACACAATGGCAATACACAATGGCATCACAATGTACGACCCAACAAAATTTGCGTAAAAGAATTCCATGTCAATGAAACCCTTGTCAGTTGCATTTTTCGGCATTGATGAAGATGATCCATCTATTGAGCAATTCTTTGGCAATGGTTCACCACGAAGGAAAGGATTCCCCACGTAACTGCTTTCTTCAAATGTTGCAAATTGTCCACTCCTTTGAGGTGTAGTTCCAGATAAATTATTGTATGCCACACTGAAAAAGGACAAAAAATGTAATCCCAAAAGATGGGAAGGGATATTTCTGCTCAAGTTGTTGTGAGAAAGATCCAGACTCTCAATTTGGGATAAGTCGGCAAGTGCTGGAGGGATTGGTCCTATCAAACTGTTGTGAGAAAAATTCAAAACGATGATGTCTTGGAAGTGTTGGAATTGGTGGGGAATCTCACCAGTCAACTTGTTGCAAGAGAGATCAATTCCAGACAGGTAAGTGAGGACTGTTGCCATATAAAAGTAGGATATGCTTTTCATGGTGAACTTTATCGGCACTTCCACTTCAACAGAGAAATATCCGATGGAACCGTTGTAACCACTGTCTTCATAATTAGCACGGAAGCTATCATTCGATATTGTATTCATCAAGCAAGGAGGAATTGTACCAGAAAGATTGTTGTTAGAAATATCAATCAACCTTAATAAATGTAAGTCGCATAATTGAACCGGAATCCCTCCTTCAAAGTAGTTGTTATTTAGGAGAAGGTAACTCAAGTTAGAAAGGCTGCCAATCGAATTTGGAATATTTCCAGTTAAGTGGTTGTTGCTAAGATCCAATGTCACCAAATCACTGCTGTTAAAAAAACTGGTGATCGGCCCTTTTAGCTTGTTTCTTGATAAATAAACATGAGTGAGCCTTGAAAAGCAAGATGGCAAACTTCCCGATATGTTGTTTGCCGAAAGGTCCAAAAATTTAAGACTATAGTTGAGTTTGCAAAATTCCATGGGAATTGGACCTTCAAAATGATTATTTGCCATCAGAAGAAATTCCAAGCCTGACATCTTTTCCATCCACCTTGGTATCCCACCGAAAAGTGTGTTATTGCTTAAATCCAATGCTCTTAGTGACATATTCTCCATGGAGCTTGGTATATCACCAAAGAGTTGGTTATTGCTAACAACGAATATTAACAACCCCATGGGCAAGTGCCTCGGTATTCCACCACTCAATTTATTGTTGGACAAGTCCAATACTTCAAGGGAAATCATTGTTGGGAAGAAACCGAACAACCGAACGGAAGCGAAGCACAACCGGTGTTCTTTCTCTCCCTATAACTCTTGTCAAATATTATGGCAAGCACAATAGCACAAAAATATTTGTTCTCTAGCAACCTATCAACCACAAATCAACCAATACAACCACAACAAAAATGATAAATAGAGACACCGATATCTTTACGTGGAAAACCCCTCTAAATCAAGGGTAAAAACCACGGGACTTTAGAGTCCGATCAAAAGCTCCACTATAATCAAATGTTCAGCTACAAGATTACAATATCAAGCCTACAACAAGCATTCAACTCCAACAAGGCTAACAATATGTAATCTTTAGCAAAAGAGAGAAAAATTGGAGAACATCACCAAAATCGAAGCTGCTGTAAAACGGGTATTTCTGACGCTAAAAATCCGACCGTACAAAGTCAAGAACACCTTGTCGTCTAGCTGCTGTCAAAAAATCAGCTCAATCGAACCACGGATGGACCTCCGATCGAAGAGTTGATCACAGCTGCTCCAAACTTGAGAAACTAATTTTTTAGCTTCAAAGCTTTCTGTTTCTCACCCGTTTCTCTCTTTCCTTTTTTTTTTCTCAAATCTGATATTTGTTTGGCTCTCTGACTCACGTTACAAAATGCTTCCTACCACACTTAAAAAAAAATGGCTGCCACTAATATGCTGCCCACGTATAAGACAAAAGAGAATGATGAAAAAAAAAATAGGTGCCATGTTTTATGGCAGATTTTGAGGGATTCCCACATAGTGGGACCCTCCCAACAAATCTCCCCCTCCGACTATGTGGGGAATGCCTCCATGCCAGAGATCAAACAACATGCTTCAAACTTTCCTCTTGGTAAAGCCTTCGTCAACATATCAGCACCATTATCATCAGTATGTATCTTCTCAAGCTCTAATAGCTTAGCTTCAAGAACATCTCGTATCCAATGGTACCTCACATCAATATGCTTAGATCTAGCATGAAAAGTTGAGTTCTTACCAAGATGAATAACACTTTGGCTATCACAATACAGGACATACTTTTCCTGAGTAAAACCGAGCTCATGCATAAACTTCTTCATCCAAAGCATCTCCTTGCACCCTTCGGTTGCTGCAATAAACTCTGATTCAGTGGTGGACAATGCAACACACTTTTGCAATCTCGATTGCCATGCCACAGCTCCCCCTGCATAAGTGATCAAGTAACCTGAAGTAGATCTCCTCGAGTCAATATCTCCGGCCATGTCTGAATCTGTATAACCAACAAGAACAGGTTTCTCATTGCCGAAACAAAGTTTCATGTTGGAAGTGCCACGAAGATATCTCATAATCCACTTCACTGCATTCCAATGCTCTCTGCCTGGATTAGAAAGAAAACGAATGATTGTACCAATGGCATAAGCCAAGTCTGGTCTCGTGCAAACCATTGCATACATCAGACTCCCCACGGCTGAAGAGTAAGGAATTTTCTGCATCTCTTCCTTCTCCTTTTTTGTGGAAGGACTATGCTTAACACTCAATTTAAAGTGCATAGCAAAGGGAGTGCTCACCGCTTTAGCTTTGTCCATGTTAAACCTTTGAAATACTTTCTCGATGTACCTCTCTTGTGATAACTATAATTTCTTGGCCTTTCTATCACGAGTCAACTTTATGCCAAGAATTTGCGTTGCTGGCCCTAAATCCTTCATTGCAAAGGATTTACTCAACTCTTGCTTCAACTTCTCAATTCTAGAAGCATCCTGACAAACAATAAGCATGTCATCAACATAGAGCAAAAGGATTATAAAATCATCACCAGAGAATCTCTTAACAAATACACAATGATCAGAAGTAGTCTTCTTGTAGCCTTGCTTCCCCATAACAGACTCAAACTTCTTGTACCATTGCCTTGGAGCTTGTTTCAAACCATACAAGCTCTTCTTCAATCTGCACACATAGTCCTCTTTCCCTTGTGCAACAAACCCCTCTGGCTGCTCCATGTAAAGCTCTTCTTCCAAGTCACCATGAAGAAAAGCAGTTTTCACATCCATTTGTTCAACCTTAAGTCATAACAGGCTGCTAAACTCAGTATAGTTCTAATGGAGGACATCTTCACAACCGGAGAAAATATTTCTTTAAAATCAACCCCCTTTTTCTGAGTATAACCTTTGACGACCAATCTAGCCTTGTATCGTGGAGATGAAGACTTCTCTTCTTGCTTCAACCTGTAAACCCACCGATTCTTCAAGGCTCTTTTACCCTTGGGCAATTTCACCAACTCAAAGGTATGGTTCTCATGCAAGGATTGAAGTTCATCTTTCATCGCTTCAACCCACTGATCTTTGCATTCACTCTCCATAGCCTCTTCATAACATTCAGGTTCTCCCCCGTCAGTCAAAAGAACATATTCATCAGAAGAGTACCTGACAGAAGATCGTCGATCTCTGGAAGACCTTCGAAGTGGAACCGCTGGTGGAGCTATAGGTGCTTGTTGTTGATCATTCACAACATCATCCATGGGAGCATCAAAGTCACCTATATCCTGATGGTCATCAGTAACATCACCATGCACATCATCCTGTATAGGACCTGGTGAAGAGTTTAGGAGAACCAGATTCACATCGATCAAATCATCGCTGTCTTGTGAATTCACTTTCTCCGTCTTATCAATGTCATCAATGGTCTGATCCTCAATGAAGACAACATCTTTGCTTCTCACGAGTTTCTTCTGAACTGGATCATAGAGTCTATAACCAAACTCACCATCCAGACCATAACCAATGAAAATGCATTGTCGAGTCTTGGCATCCAACTTGGGTCTTTCATCCTTTGGAACATGAACAAATGCTTTACAACCGAACACACGTAGGTGATCATATGACACGTCTTTGCCAAACCAAACTCTATCTGGCACATCACCTCGCAAAGGAACACTAGGAGACAGATTTATCACATGTGTCACTGTATTCAAAGCTTCAGCCCAAAATGATCTTGGTAGCTTTGCTTCTGACAACAAACATCTGACTCTCTCAATTAGTGTTCGGTTCATTCTTTCAGCTAACCCATTTAACTGTGGAGTCTTTGGCGGTGTTTTCTGATGTCTGATTCCCTGTCGTAGACAATACTCATGGAACGGCCCTGTGTACTCGCCACCATTATCAGTACGAATGCACTTTAACTTCTTCCCTGTTTCTCTTTCAACTGATGCATGAAACTGTTTAAACACCTCAAAGACTTGATTTTTAGACTTCAAAGTGTAAACCCATAGCTTTCTTGAACAGTCATCAATGAAAGTCACAAAATAAAGTGCACCGCCAACTGACCTTACTTTTATCGGACCACAAACATCTGAATGGACCAACTCTAGCAACTCTGATCTTCTATGAGGAGGACGGCTTCTAAAAGAAACTCTTCCTGCTTTCCTGCTAGACAATGAGCACAATTCTTCAGTGTAGCATTCTTCAAACCCGAAGTTGATTCTTTTTCGCTAAACAGTTAAGCCTCTTCTCACTCATGTGACTAAGTCGTTTATGCCACAACTCAGTTGAGCTGTCATTCACTGTCACATTCACCGTCTCTCGAGAAGCTGAAGCTTGCATCAAATATAAATTTGAGTTCTTCTTTCCTCGAGCCACAACCAAGGAGCCTTTTGTAATATCCTGAAATAGGGGTTGTGCGTGTGGAGAATAACTCAAGTGTTAGTAGGCCTTAAGAGTGGTTTGGATGTGTTTTAGGAGTTCCTAAAACCCAAGGATTGAAATGGGATGCTTGGGAAAATTTTGAAAATTTGAGGGTTAAAAGAGGAAAATTAGGCAAGGAGGCCTTAAGAATAAATTTTGAAATGTTATGGCATATAAAATGCCCTGGTAAAGTGGTTTTCGTGTGCCACTTAAGGCTTGGGATTGGCGCCAAGCATGGTCAGGGGTTCGAGTAACGTTGGGCGCATGGGTTTTTATTTTTGCGTTGTATGGTGTGATGGGCTAAGGAGGCTTTAAAAGAATTTAGTGAGCGAAAATGGACATGAAAGTCCAGTTGGTAAAGTGGCGCAGGTCGTGTTGGTGACTTCGGCCGAGAGGTCTCGAGTTCGAGTCCTGAAGGCAGCGCTTGATTGCGCTTTATTTTGTTTTTGCATCAAGCAAGGGACGCCTGCGAGTGAGGGCTTAAAACAAATTATTGACGCGATATAGCATGAAACGAGCAGCTGGCCGAGTGGTTGGGGCATGGAGAACTTTTCTCCAGGTCTCGGGGCAGCACCTGCATGGAGTCTTTCTTTTTGTGCCAGCGTGGGAAAGGGCTGCATGGCCCATGCACGCATGCAGCATAAGGAGCTGCTGCTTGTTTTATTTTATTTTATTTATGTATATTGGGAGTATGGGGCATTATTCTTTTATTTTTATTGTTTCTATTATTTATTTTATTTGTGGAGAAAGAGAATAAGTGATGGGGTAATGGTTTTATTATTATTATTAAATTATGTATAGGAAATGGGGTAGGATGGAAGATAGGATAAACAATATTTTTGGTATTTGGTATTGAAGCATGGATGGAAATTAGCAAAAATGAGAGAGGTATGGCCGGCCTTGAATTGCAAAAAAAATATGGCCGTTGGAAGCATGGGGAGCATGGCCGGCCTTGTCCTTTGTTCTTGGCCAAATTTCTTGAATCTTTGACTTTCTTTTTCCCCATTTTTGGTGCTTGGCCGATTGAAGCTCTCTCTCTAGGGGCTATCTTAGTCGGCTTTCTTGTAGCAAAAGAGATGTCAAATTATTTTTGTGAAGTGTCTAGCTTGCTGCCGAATGCTATTTGGTCTCTCTCTCCATCTTTTGACATAAGCCAAATCCTCTATGTTGAACCATAGCCGAATCTCAAGAGAGCTTCATTCTCCTTCTTTTGTTACAAGTTTGAGAAGCTAGGGAGTATTTCGGCTAGCAAAAGTTTCCTTCATTATTGTTAGCCACATGTTTCATTACCATTTGAACTATAGCCTCTTTCTTCACTCTTTTTCTCTCCATTATTAGTGCCGAAACACCTTAGCCGAATCCTTATTGAAGGTGCTGTCGACAACGTGTTTGTGATCTCTTTGATCGTTAGGGAGCATTAAAGGAGTCCTTCGGATTTTGCAGAGATTAAGGTAAGGAGATGTGACTTTCGGCCTTAGGCTATATTTTGAGCTTTGATGATAACCGAATGTTGATCTTGGTTTTAGGGGTGGCCAAATGTGTATAAGGCCATAGTGATGTACTCTTTTTGTGTAGCTAGTGTTAAGGAGCATCAAAGGAGTCTTCAGGGTTTGACTATTCATGATAGATGGTAAGTATAATATTCGGCCAAGAGCTTTTGTTCATAGATTTGTGTATTAGCCGATTCTAACAATGTTTTAATAGGAATTTTGATAACTTCGGGAGCTAATCGACAGGAACAAGTGGTGTTTCGAGATCGAAATAAGCTAGGTAAAAGATTCATGGTATTCGGCCTAAGGCCATATTATTGGTATTAAGTGTGACTGATTTTGGATATGTGTACTAGGGGCAAATCGATAGAAGTAGCAGAAGCTTTCGGGATTTTTAGATTTCGTTAGATTCGATAGATCAGGATCTCGCTATAGTCAGGTGCATAGTTATCGCACTGTTCTCTTGCTTATTATATGTGTTGTATGTGTTATTTCGTGTAAATGTATATGTTGTGCATGTTAGCCAAAAATAAGGGTTAAGATAATGGATACCCAAGATGGGTGATCGAATAATCAGGTTAGTGGTTATGATATTAACCTTTCAGTGATTTGCGATAATAATTGATTATTGATGAATGTATAAAAATGTGATGGCATGTGATATATATATATATTTGTTTCGAACAAAATGTTGCCATGGTACATATACATATGCATGGGATTTGTGATGTGACTATTGGAGGAAAGGGTGTACGCTATGTGAGTGGTCTAATGCTAGTCTCGTGCTACATTAGCGTTTGATGTTAGCTAAGTGCTTCATCAAAGGAGGTGTTGGATAAGCGCCCATCTCGGCGGTCGATAGCTGTGTGCATCACCGTGGATTGATTAATATGTGGGATCCCTATGGGATCGGTGGCTTGGCCACGACCTTGAGCAGTAATTCTGCCAAAGTAAGATATGTGGATCAATAAGTGGGTTGGGTTTCATAATTGCATATTCATAATTGCATATTCATGTATATGGACTGTGTGGATATGGGATAAGCCCATATGTGAGGACATGTGTATTAACTATGCACTGAGTCTTGGTGACTCACTCAATTTTTTTTCTCACCCCTTTCAGGTGGCGCAAAAAGCTTGGACCGGGTTGGAGCAACCATAATTCATATTACAAAAATAGTGCGGAGTACACACCTGATTCGCTTAATGAAGTCCTCGAGAATCCCGAAGAGAACCGATTACAGATTTAGATCTCAAATCCTACATAAGTTAATCACTTACTATTTAAAAGACCATTTGGCCATTTGGCCATAAGTTAATCACTTACATATTGTTAGCCTTGTTGGAGTTGAATGCTTGTTGTAGGCTTGATATTGTAATCTTGTAGCTGAACATTTGATTATAGTGGAGCTTTTGATCGGACTCTAAAGTCCCGTGGTTTTTACCCTTGATTTAGAGGGGTTTTCCACGTAAAGATATCGGTGTCTCTATTTATCATTTTTGTTGTGGTTGCATTGGTTGATTTGTGGTTGATAGGTTGCTAGAGAACAAATATTTTTGTGCTATTGTGCTTGCCATAATATTTGACAAGAGTTATAGGGAGAGAAAGAACACCGGTTGTGCTTCGCTTCCGTTCGGTTGTTCGGTTTCTTCCCAACAAACTGGTATCAAGAGCTCGGTTATTCTGTCAAATAAATATGGAAATCAATACGAGCAAGATGATTATGTTGAATGGCACAAATTATCAACTTTGACGGAATAAAATGAAGGACTTGTTGTTTGTGAAGGCTCTGTATCTTCCGGTCTTTGCTACTCAAAAACCCGATTCAAAAAGTGATGAAGAATGGGAATTTGAGCATCAACAAGTGTGTGGCTTTATTCGGTAATTTGTTGAAGAAAATGTTTACAACCACATTGATCAGGAGACACATGCTCGAACATTGTGGGAGAAGCTTGAAAGCTTGTATGCTTCGAGATCAGGCAATAACAAGTTATTTTTGCTGAAGAAAATGATGGCGTTGAAATACAAAGAAGGAACGTCTATAGCTGACCATGTGAGTGAATTTCAGAGCGTGATGAATCAGTTGCTTGGTATGGGTGTCAAATTTGATGACGAGATTTTAGGGCTTTGGTTGCTTGCTACTCTACCAGACTCTTGGGAGACTTTCCGGGTTTCGCTCATTAATTCTGCCCCAAAGGGTATTATTACCTTGGATTTGGCTAAGAGTGGTGTGTTGAATGAAGAGGTCAGAAGACGATCTCAGGGTTCTACATCACAGTCCGAGGTGTTGGTTACCGAGAATAGGGGGAGGAACAGAGACAAAGATGGAAAGAGTAGAGATAAAGGCCGAAGCAAGTCAAGATCGAGATACAAGAATCTTGAGTGTCATCATTGTGGTAAGAAAGGCCATATCAAGAAATATTGCTTCAAGTGGAAGAAAGAGAACAAATGTGGTGATAAACACGATCGGAACGATGATGAAAAATCCGAGCGTGTTGCTACTGCTACTCGTGAAGATCTGTTAGTCATTTGTGATGAGAATTTGGTCAACCTAGCATGTGACGAGACTAGTTGGGTGATTGATACTGGTGCATCAGTTCATGTCACGTCGAGGAAGGATTTCTTCACATCTTATACTCCTGGTGATTTTGGGGTATTAAAGATGGGTAATGACGGTTTGGTTCCGGTTGTTGGTATGGGAGATGTTAACTTGGTGAGTAACAATGGAACAAAGTTAACTCTCAAGGATGTCAGACACGCATCGGATATCCGTTTGAATTTGATCTCTGCAGGAAAGCTTGATGATGAGGGATTTTGTAACACCTTCAGTGATGGGCAGTGGAAGCTGACTAAAGGTGTAACACCCCAAACCCGGCCCATTCACTCCGACCGAATTTGGAATGCCACTGCGGAACACGTTCGAAAAATATCTTTACTTAAGAGTAAAGCCGATAAAAAATTTTGTTGAGTTCAACAAAACATTTTCGTGACTTGAAATATTCTAAGTAAAAGCTAAATTATTATGACAACACGGGATTCCAAACTTTATTGTACATACTCAAGGAAATAAAATCATTTGCAATAAGCATTTTAAATTGTCCACCCATAATAGAGCATAAATATATATACAAAAACATAAATAAAAATTTATAATTTTAAAAAATAAAAAAAATCTTCAAAATTAATAAAATGTAAATTACCTATATATATATATATAGTTATAGATAATGATAGAAACATCTAATTGTAACAACACTTGAATTTTCAGATTAAATTAAAATGTCTAAAAGTTTAATGATTAATTAAAATTTTAAGTAATCTTTTTTTTTTATTTTTTCATAATTTTTTTTAAAAGAATTAAAAATGTCATTAGATAAATAAATAAAGACCAATATCAAAGATTGAAACAAAACATCACTGATTGGTGATGGGTATTTTTGAGGTCCTCTTTAATTTCCAATTTTTTTTTTATTAAATACTCATTTTAATTTAGCAATGGATTCGAAATACTTTATTTTTAACGAAAAATGCTGAAAATGTAATTTTTAAATGATTAAATAAAAATTTTATCATTTTAGGGGGTCAAAGTGTAATTTTACCTTTACTAATTTAAAATTTTAAAAAATTTAAAGGATCAAATTAGAAAATATTCCATTTTTAGAGGAGCAAGCGCTACTAGCCCCCTAGAGTCTTCCCTGCACACATGTAAAATTTATAACTAATCTTTAATTATCACATTACTCTTATATATTGATTTTTCAAAGTACCTGTAGTAGAATAATTCTTTTGTATTTCTAAATTTTTTTTTTCTGAATATTGTTTGAAAATTTTCAATAATTCTAGATTTTTATTGAATGTTTGAAAAGCTTTTATACATTTAGAATTATTTATGTTTATTTTTTTATTTCTTTTTAATTTTGAAGAGATTCAATTCATAATTTTTGGAATTATAATTTTTATTTATTCTTTACTGAAATTTTTTATAATTTTAAACTTATATGTTGATGTGATATATATAACAAAATAATGACACATCAATAATGAAAGGTTTGAAGCTCAATTTGTTCTAAATAAAAGAGTAGGGGTCAAATTGAAAAAATATGTAAAGATTAATGGCTAAATTTATTATTATGCTTTATATATAAAACACCAAAATAAGAATTTAATAGCACAATTTTAATGGAAGGGACTATTTTATTGCTTCATTTAATGTACAAGGATCAATTTACTCATTATCTAATAGAGAGACCAAAATGCAATTTGAAGAATGATACAATGATTGTTGTGCTGCTTTTACAAATTATAAAGGTTATGTAATAGAAACCTAGTGTTATTTAAACCATATGTACTGCTTAATTGAATGGCAAATATTTAGTTAATCCATTAATATAAAGAAATAAATAGATGAAAAAATTATACTGTAATGAGGATGACTTTAACATGGACGTTTTGTCAATGGGAAAATCAGATGCGATCAAAACTTATTATTGAATGTGTGATGTATATTTTAAGGTTTGTGTTTCTTTGTGATTTTAGGTTATTGTGCTTTATTATGTTGGTGTTGTAAGTGTAATTTCTTTGGGTTGTTGGTCTTATTTTAATTTTCAAACGTTGAAATCAAGTTTTTTGGTGATCGAGTATTTCATGTACGGCTTTTCGGGTATTCTACTTCTTTATCAATAAATTTATTTTTGGCTAAAATAAAAAGAAAAGAAAAAACTAAAATTGAAAAAGATGTAATAAATGTACCATGTAAGTTGAGATTATCATCAACATAACAACTATCAATGACCAAGTCTTCAAGAGAAGTGAGGGTTCCAATATCTCGAATAATGTTGGAAGTGCCGGATAAATCCGTTAAGGTCAATTCTTTCAAATTTGTTAGATTTTGCCATCCTATAAAAAAAACTTACAAATATGAGTATGCTATGAAATACATAAAAGCAAATTCAAATATTTCATGTAAGTTGTACAAATATTCTAATATATTTTTTTTAGGTAATGGAAAGTAACTTACTTTGGATAATTATTGTCCCCTTCAAGCTAAAGTTTTCTAAAGAAAGAGTCTTCAGTGACGGGAATATGTCCAATGATTGAAGTTGAAGGTTAACTACCATAGAAGAATTTTTGATAGAGAACAGAAACGTTGCAAACAAATTAAATGAAATAAAGTATATAGCATTAATAAACTTTTTTAAGAGTATTAGGACAAAATTACCAAATTAATTATTGAAACAAGTAATACGTACCATTTTCATAACCACACCCTAAATGTAGTTTCTCCAAGTTTTTCAAAGCAGGTAACCCTGAGAACAACATTCATAGATAATTTTTTTTTAACAGAAAAGCAATGTTGTACTGGGAACAGGAGGAGAGGGAGCAAACCGATTTTACCTATTGGTTCCTCCATCGCGTATCCATCATATAAAGACAAAGACTTGAGATTTGAAAGGCTACCCAGCGATGGCAATATGTAGCTGTTGAAGACATTCCCCACAAATTAATCTCTTCTAAACTCATCAACTTCAGTTCCCTTTTATTATCTATACAAACACCATATAAAATGTTATAAGACATTTCTTGTCCTGATCTTACTTATGTGATTTGAACTTAATTTGCAAAAAGCTAATGAAATAATAATCTGCTTAGTATTTACTCGTAAATAGTATTTAAAGATAATTCTTTTTCATATATTATAGATTTTTCCAAAAAATAAAAAAAAATATTAAATTACCTTGAGATGTAACAGAGTGATTCTTTCCCTCATAACTTATGTTGAGTATCTTTAAATTACTCAAAACATTTAAATCTGTAGAGAAAATTACAAACGATTAAAACTTGTAATGAGAAACTAATAGATGTCTATGTTTTAAAGCATACTTGCCTTGAATATTGCTCCATTCTGTCAAATTGTTTCTTTCTATATTCAAAGATTTCAAATGCGGGAGGACAGCGAGAGATGAAAATTTGCTGCTGTTGAAATAATTAGAACTCAAATCCAGCACCTCAAGTTTGGTCAACCTCAATTGTCTTTTCTGTAAAAGTGAAATTGATAATTGCATACACAGTATTTTCATTTTACTACTCAAATGTTGTATATGCTAAAGATAATTATGTCTACTTACGCTTTGGAGGCTCTTAATTTTATTGTCGTTTAGATGCAACTCCTTTAAGTTCTTTAAATTATTGAGTTCTGTTAAAGCACAATAATATATATCATCTAATTATTAAAAAAATAAATTTTCTCAACATAAGCATGAAACTTTACGAGTAACCTTACTTAAGATATCGATGCTTCCTTGTAATCCACAGTTCTTGAGAAACAAAGTTTTTAGAGATGTAAACTCTGTAAGATGTGATAAGATATTATTTCCTGATAATTTGTTGTCGCTGAAATCCAAAATCTCCAACTTGTTCAGTTTTGACAACCTCTTAATGCCTGATGGTCATCCAATAATATTATAAAATTAAATATTAATATAGTCACTACTTGTTCACTTCAGCCTCCTTTATGTATAACATAATATTAACTTTAGATTTGAGTCTGTGAATTAATTGCTTTGAAGATTTAAAACTTCAGTGATAAAACTTATAAGAAAATCCTTTTTAAATAGAAGTTTGTGATTAATAAATAAAGATTGCATATAATAAGGTGAAGATGGATGAACCTTGATTGTCAATGAAACCAACAATGTTGTTGCCTCCTAAATTAAGACTCTTCAATTCTTCGAAGGGAAGAAACAGAGAGATGTTGAGATACCATCCCAGATAGATATCCTTCTTCTCTAAATCGTAACTCTCCTCAAGGAAGAGTCGGGTGACTCGTCCAGTGGAAGTGCTGCACTCAACCCAACCTCATCGGCAACAATTTCCCTTCCCCCAAGAAATCCCTTCACCGTTAACACGAGGAAAGAAAGGTTTGAGTTGGAAGAGAGCAGCTTTCTCATTCTCCCAGCACCCTTCACTTTGATACCCTCCAAATAAGAAAGCAAGCACAAACACCCACACCAATTTCCAGTACTCCATCTCTCTTAAAACAATGTCCACTCACTCTCGGATATTGGCATGCAGCACCACCACACGTTTGGGGTTTATATAGTAGTAAATTTAACTGAGTATGTTTCCTGGAAATTTATTGAATAGGCCCACTGTTGGATTAATTAGCTTTTCCCCTCTTTTTATTGCTAAATAATTATTTGGATAATAAAACCAGAGCACTGGGATGCAGGTAGAGGTGTATATAGGCCGAGTCGGGCCAGGCCAAACTCAATTAAAAAAATTCATGCCTGCTAGACTCAGGCCTGGCCTAAAAAATGTCTTTAAAATAATAACAAAATTAATAATAAAATAAGTTTTATAAAATATTTAAACAATAACATCAAAATAGTAGTAATGTAATAGTAAAATAGTAGCAAAATAGAGAGAAAATAATAAAAAAATAATATTTTAAAAAACAAAATTTTTTTGTTATTTAATGAATTCGGGCCCAGGCCAAAATGTTTTACTTGAGGCCTGATTCTTTTTTAAACGGGTCTTATTTTTTTGTTTAAGCTCATTTTTCAAGCCTATAATTTGTTTAAACCCTCCCACATTTTAAATGGACTTTTAGGCCGGGCCGAATGACTCGACCCATGATCAGGTTTAGATGCAGATAGCTGGACTCAGATCCTAGAAAGACTTATGCTTTAGTTTTTGTAGAATTAAATTTACTTAATCTTATTTATACTGATATGATAACATTTAGTTAATAGATATTAAATATTTGCATGCACTCAAATTTCTTACTACTTTCCTGCAAATCTTTCTTTGTGGAAATACTGTCAATTTTCTGCAAATCTCTCTTTGTGGAAAAATACAGTCAAATTTTACTTCCCTGCAAATTGTTCTTTGTGGAAAAGCAAGCAAACTCAGGCCGTGAAGAACACTCCACCTCAATTATACAGTAGCTTTGACCACAAAACGCGTTATTATTTTATTTAAATAATTCTATTTTTACTTTTGTTATATTTAAACAAATTCTTAAATTATAACATAAATTTAATATTTTCCTTAAAATAATTTTTTTCTTAAATACAAATAAAAATAAAATAAAATAAAAAGAATTTTTTTTAAAAAACGTAAAGTAGTTGAAATATTATTTTAAGATTTTAATCTTGATAAATGTATTGATACGATATGAATAAAAAATAATTACTTAATAATAATATAACTAAAAAAATAATATTATAATAAATATAAATTTCACAAAATACATTTAACAACATTAATAATTCAACTTAAATTTTAAATTCTCAAAAGTATGGCACTAAAAATATACAATGACTTATGCTCTAATCATTGTAGAATTAACTTTACTGAACCTTGATGTGATAGCATTTAGGTATTGCATTCTCAGTCAAATTTCGGTGTAGTTTCCTGCAAATCTTTCTTTGTGGAAAGCAAGCAAACCCAAGCAGTAAACGACACGGTAACTTTGACAAGAAAAAGGTTAATTAATAAAAAGAAATTGGTTAAAATATGTCATAGTCCTTGTAATCTTCACAAATTTGGAATTTAACTTCTATATTTGTACTTTCAGGAATTTAGTCTTCTATTTTTCAGATTTTAAAATTCAAGTTCAATTGTTAACACTATTAAAGTTGTTGGTGTGACATTTTAAAATAAAAATATAAATTCACTTGATAGCAATGTAATTGAAACATGACTTTGTAATGAAGTTGAATTGAACAAAATAATTTTAACGATGTTAACAGTTGGATCTAAATTTTAAAATATGAAAAGTAAATGAACTATTGGTAACACTTGTTAGCATCTTGAACTCAAGGCCATTGGTAACGAGGATGATTTTGACATGGATGTTTTGTCAATGAGAGAATTAGATGCGAGGGAAACTAATTACTCACCCCATGATGGTATTTTAAGTTTTGAGTTTCATGGTGTTTTTATGTTATTGTGCTTTATCACATTGGTGTTGTAAGTGTAAGGTCTTTGGATTGTTTGATTTTATTTTAATTTTCAAGCGTTGAAGTGAGGGATTTTATTGTTTTGAGAGTGATTGAGTACTTCATGTACAGCTTTTGGGAGTATTTTATTTCTTTATCAATAAATTTGTTTTTGGCTAAAATAAAAATTAAAAAAATTGAAAAAAGATACGATTAATGTACCATGTAAGTTGAGACTAGCATCAATATCACAACCATCAATGACCAAGTCCTTAAGTGAGGGTTCCAATATCTTGAATAATGCTAGAAGTGTGGATAAACCTTTAAGGTCAATTCTTTCAAATTTGTCAAATTTTGCCATCCTATAAAAAAAAGTTACAAATGTGAGTATTGTCGAAACCATTTTTTTGACAAAAACGGGAATCGAACTTGGATTTCGAAAAAAATAGGAGTCGCCATCGACCTTTTATTAGGTGTGGTCGGATCACCTTTGTTTTAATAAAACATTTGGATTTACTAAAACAATGTTTTTGGTCTACGAAAACTTGAGAAAACAGGTTCGGGAGTCGGTTACGTGCGAGGAAGGATTAGCACCCTCGTCATGCCCAAAATTGGTACCGATTTGATTAATTAATGCCCTTATTGTCGAAAGTTGAAAATTTTAAAAAGGATTTGAAAAAAAAATCGATCTCTTTTGGAAATATTTGAATTTCTCGAATTGAATCAAGATTTTCTCATTTCGGAGGAATAAAATATCACATCCAATACTTTAGAATACGATGATTTAAATCCTCGAATCCAAGATCATCTCCTAGTTTTCTCTAATTGAAAATCAAGACTTCTCTCGTTCCAAAGGAATAAAATATCACATCCAATACTTTAGAACACGATAATTTAAATCCTCGAATCCGAGATCATCTCATAGTTTTCTCCAATTGAATACCAAGACTTTCTCGTTCCAAAGAAATAAAATATCACATCCAATACTTTAGGACACGATAATTTAAATCCCGAGAGTAAGCTTTTTGTTTAAAAATATATTTGTTTTAAAGGATATTTGGTTATTTAGATTAAACGCGAAAATTGCAACCCAATACTTTAGGGCACGACCACTCGAATTTCTAAATAAGGAATATCACCTTTACGAAAAGAAACAATTTTGTATCGAGCAAAATCAATATAACACAAATTTATAATAAAATATAAAAACGAATTACAATACTGGTATACGTAGCAACATGGAAATAAATGCGTTAGTACGAACGATGACATAAAGGACGATGGTGAAATAGAATAAAATAAACAAGTCAATGTGATGATAATGGAAAATAAAAATAAGAATAATGAATAGCAATAATATTATTATAAGTATAAATACGAAAAGAAAATATAATTATGATAATAACAATAATAATAATAATAATAATAATAATAATAATAAATGTAAAGAAATAAAAATATAATAATGGAAGTAACAATAAAATAATAAAATATATAATAAACATAACAAAAATAAAAGTCAGTTAGCAAGGATAATTATTGTAACACCCCTTACCCGTATTTGACGCCAGAATAGGGTACGAGGCATTACCGGAATTACAAATTTATTTATCAGACAATATATTTGAAACCAATCAAAATCAAACATATTGTTCCTTAAACATATTTATTTTTCTCGACATGTCTTACTTGAATTTATTACTGTCTCAACATACTTAATTATCTTGTATTAACATATTAAAGATAATCACATATTTACATGTCATGATAAATATCATTCACTTGCCGTTTCTTCATAAACATAAAACAGTTAATTCATCATATTAATATTTCACGTACCATCAACTTACATTTCCTTATATCACATAATTAAGTTACACGAACTTACCTGGCTAAATTGCAGAAATATCAAGATTCAGGGGCACTTTAGAAATTTTCTATTTTCATCGATTTTTCAATCGATCTTAATCTAAATTAATAATTTCATTCAATTTTACAATTTTAAATAATAAAACAATCTATTTCATGCAAATTGGTCATTTCCACATTTTTACATAATTAATCATAGAGTTTTACTTTTATTCAATTTAGTCCCTGAGCCTAAAACATTACAAATTAGCCATGCTAGCTGAATATTCATACATATTTTCCTCCTCCTCCTCCTCTCCATTCCACATCCTTAATGTATATAACATGCTATAAGTAATATTATCAATAATTTCACTAATTACTCATATGTATATTCAAAACTATCCATTTAAGTTATAGTTACTAAATTATTTATATCTTGAGCTACAGAACTCAAAATTAAGATCCGCTAATTTTCATTGAATAGACTCATATATCTTATTACTATAATTTTTCCAGAATTTTTGGTGCTGCCAATTAGTACAGTTTATTAGTTAAGTTATCCCCTGTTACACAGTCTGATAGCTCTGACCTCTCTTCACTAAAGATCAATTATCTCATAGTACGATTTTCATATAGTGTTTTCGATTATTTCTAATGAAAATAGACTCAATAAGGAATACAAACATATAAATTATAGTGAATTTCTAAAGTAAGAACAGGGGATCACGAAGTTATTCTAAACCAGTCTTACAAAAATTTAAATATCTCAAAATGTATACTTCCTTTTCTTTCTCTGTTTCTTTTATATGAAAATAGACTCAACAAGATTTAATTCCATGTCTCACTCAACTTCTAATTCAATTTCTAAAATTTTCGGTGATTTTTCAAAGTTAGAAAATTGCTGCTGTCCAAAACTGCTTTAGTGTAATATGTTGATTTCTATTTTGTCCCAAATTCCACATTTCATACAATTCAGTCCTTGCACAATTAACCCCTCAATTGAGCTAATTTTCTCATTTAATACTTTTATCTATCATTTTAAACTCCTTCATAAGCTTTGAAAATCAGAATTTTAACACTAGGCCTTAATTTCAACTCTTTCACAATTGGGTCCTAAAACCAATTTCCATTAATTTTACTTAATAAAATCATCATATAACAAAATTAAAGCTTCAATTCAATATTCATTCATCATATTCTTCCAGCACTAATCCACATCAATTTTAAAAGTTAGCCATAGAATCAAAAGCTAATGAATTAATAAGTTGGACCCAATTGTAAAAGAACAAAAACATAGAAATTTCAAGGAGAATATAACATCCTAGATTAGGGGTTATGCGTTTGTGCATAATTCATGAGTTAGTAGGTTTTGGCAATGTTTGGAAGTGTATTAAGGGTTTTTAAAATTCTAGGATGGAAGAGAAAACTTAGAGAAATTATTGGTTTCTAAGTAAAAAGGGGAGCTAGGTAAATGAGGCTTGAAAAGAAACTCCGTGTGAAGCATGACTCAAGGAACCATGTGGTAAAATGGCATGTTTTATGAATTATGTATGAATGTGTTATGTGAATTCTAGAAATAAGGAAATGTATGGAAATGTAAGGAAATGGAAGGAAATGTATGGAAATGTATGGAAATGTAAGGAAATGTAAGGAAATGTAAGGAAATGCAAGGAAATGTAAGGAAATGTAAAGAAATGTCTTGTCTTGGAAATGTAGGGAAATGTCCTGAAAATGTATGGAAATGTTAAGTTTAAAAGAGGAAAGTGAACATTTTTGGAAACCTGGAAATGTAAGGAAATGATTCAAAAATAGAAAGTGAACATTTTTGGAAACTTGGAAATGTAAAAAAATGGCAAGTTTACAGAGCCGATCGAAACTTTTAGGAAACTTAGAAATGACCTAGAAATGTCGAATTTTAAAGTTTAAAATAGGAAATTAGGGCAAGGAGGCCTTAAAAGAAAAAATTGGTAAAATTTGGCACACAAACAGGCTTGGAAAAGTGGCCTAAAGATGTCACTTAGGGCCTATGGAAATGGCGCCATGTGCAAGAGGAATGGGCCTGGGTTCGAGTCACTTGGGTAGCAAATAAATAAGGTTTTATTTTAGCTTCCAGAAGGCTGAGGTGGACGGCACATGCTTCTAGAAAATGAGGTGTTTTATTTTCATAAATATGTGATTAATAAGGTGATAAATAGAAGCTTTTTATTTGGATTATTTCGAAGAGATAATAAAGGATTTTTATTTGGATTATTTCGAAGAGATAATAAAGGATTTTATTTGGATTATTTCGAAGAGATAATAATGGATTTATTTTAGATTATTTTAGGAGATAAATGTGGATATTAATTCTTTTATTTTGATAGATAAGGAAGAGATAAAAGAGGATTATTATTAGTATTATTTTTATTAAGAGATAAGAGATAATTATTGGATTAAGTTTTATTAAAGTGATAAATCAAGGGATAAAGCTATCAAAATAGAAGAGTGGTGGCCAAGTAAAGGACTCTAGCTAGTAATTTTGGCTATAAAAGGAAGAGTAAGGCTATTCTTCATTCATTCTTTCTTTTCAAGAAAATCTCTGCCGAAATTCTCTAAAGTTTCTCCTCTTCTCTCTGCCGAATTTTCTCTGCCATTATTCTCTTTTTCTCTTTTCTTTTCTTCTTCTATTACAAACACAATCAAAACCCGAAGATACCAATAGCCCTAGTCGATTTCTCCCTAAGCCTCAAGAGCCGAAATTGTTATCCACATCAAAGCCATAGCCGAATACTGCTAAGGGTTCAAGCAAGAATTCCATCAAATTCTTCAGTAAGGGTAAGATTAGGTTAGATTCTCATTCTATTTCTTTTAAGGCTGTCGAAATTAAGATTCTAATACCCTTAATATCTGTTGCCGAAGAGATCTTTCGGGATTTACTAAGTGTCGACTACAAGGAAGGAGAAGTTCTTTTCCCGAAGGTACACCATAAGCCGCGTGTTCCCTAGTTATTCGGTGAATTTCGGGATTTAAGCATCTAAGGTAAGTCATATTTAACATTCGGCTAAGGGTTATTTGTTGCGAATAAATGTTAGAAATTGATCTACCATGTAGTTATAGGGATTTCGACAGAGGGATACAAGGATTTTGGGATTTGAGAATTTCAAGGTAAGTTTTAAGAATACTAATCCTACTAGGATTTGGATTTATGGCTGAATGGATTTTTATTAAATTAGTAAGTGATTAATCAAATGTAGGAATTTGAGATCTAAGGCAGTAGATCACTCTTCGGGATTTCAAGGAACCTATTAAGCGAATCAGATGTGTACTCACACTAATTTTCAATATATTATGGCAATGGTTATTTTAATATATGAATATGCATAAGAATGAGAATGTGGCTAAGTGCCACAAATGTGGCAAAAAAGTACCCAGGTACGTTTCCTACTTCTGTTAGGATTATGAATGTGATATACTTGAACATGTGAACAGTAACATGAATGAAATTTAAGTATGCTGAATATGTTATAAAAATAATTTGGGGCATTCGGGATATATGTGAAGGGAGAATTGAAGGTGATGACTACGGTCTCACCAACGAAATATGTTGACTACGGTCACATTGCGGAATTTTGGTAACTTCGGTTACAATATTTGACTATAGTGTCTAATGACACAACGTATAAATTTGACTATAGTGTCTAATGACACAACGTATATGGGTGATGAGCACGTCGACTGCAGCGACTGCCTTCGATGGTGTGTAGCGGATGGAGGGTTGACTTAGTAGTCCCCACGGTGTGACTGGCAGGTACGGGTGGTGTGTAGCGGATGGACCATTAGGCTTGGGTTGGGTTGCATCATTTATTTTGATATGAATATGAATTTGACATGAACATGTATGCCTGATTTGTTGGATGTTAGTATGATGTACACATTGAGTCTGTTGACTCACCCCGTTGTGGGAACTATTTTCAGGTGATGAACAGTGACGGACCGGGACGGTAGACCTTGAGGTGGCCATGCATCAATTTGAAGATTTTATTTATTTTGGACCTTATTTCGTTTTAGAACATTTAATTTTAATATTGGGTTTTATTTGATGTAATAAGGCCATAAGGCCCAAGTTGGATTTCTTTATTTCTGCTTTATTTTTTTTAATTATTTTGTTACAAATGATTGTTGGATTAAATTTTAAGTGAAAATATTTTATAAACCTAAAGAAAATTATTTTTGTCACCTTAATAAAATTGGGTTTTTTTAAATTAATTAAATGGGTCTCCCAACCTAAGCCCAATCCAAAACAATATCTTCTAAAATTTACAAATTTTCTCTAAGTAGCAAAAAATTTGAAAACCGGTTTACTTAAGGAACATACCAGATCCGGTCAGGCTCGTGGGCCGGGTTTGGGGTGTTTCAGTTTGGTATCAGAGCCCAGTTTTAAAACTCTCGGCCTATGGGCTAAGGCCCAAAACATTTTCAAAGCGAGCCTAAATGGGGTTTATGAAAGTATTTTATGAAATAAGCAGGTTTTCTGGCATGGCACCTAAGTCTCCGACCCGCAGTCCATCAGGTAAGTACCCCTATCCTTTGTGTGATTTATATTGTGAATTGTAGAAGGGTAGAAATGGAATGGAACGTAGATTAGTGAACTAGAATCTATTGAACCGTAGGACTAGTCTACTCAAACACAAATACATAAGACTTAATGCACTTAACAAACCTATGGCTAAGTCACTAAGTTAGGGTGTGGTAACCATTGTGCGCATGTCTAGGATTGGATCCGGAAGAGCCTGGTACTTAAGCAGTCCTAGTGACTCACCTCCTCTTCGCAGGAATCCTACCTGGTGCGTAGCTACGGTTCACCCTAACCATGAGGACTTATTCATAGGCTAAACCCAATAACTAAAACCCGAAAGGGACTAGCCATGTTTTTATGAAAACCCTAGTTTTAAAACTCTTAAAATTACCCTTATAATTTGTGAGAACTACTTTTACAAAATTTTTCAAAAAATTCCTGATTTACAAAAATTACCAAAATGCCCCTAGTGGCGAAATTACAAAAATGCCATTGGTTTCTAAAATTTCTGTACCACCCCGATTTCAATAGAATTTTCCTTACTTTACAAAAGCACCCAAGAATCTTATTTTGCAAATATCAAAATACCTTGATTTTGGTAAAATTACAAAATTGCCCCTAACCTACAAAATTACCAAAATGACCCTGATTTTTAAAATTTTTGCAACACCATCAACTTGGAAAACAAATTCTCAAAAAGAACCCTCAAAGTTTTGCAACATTTGGAAATACCCCGGAATTATCAAACTTTACAAATTTACCCTGGTTTATTACCAAAATACCCTCGAGCTTCAAAATTACCAAAATACCCCCGAATTTCCAAATTTTTCAAAATATCCCGGGAATTTAAAAGTTCCAAAATACTTTTTGACAAAATCATCAGAGAACTTTCATTTTTGAAAAATTACGAAAATGCCCCTGTAAGATAAATTACGAAAATACCCCTGGGTAGTGGAAAAACAACAACAATGAAAACTACAACGTTTCTCCGAATGAACGAAAGTTCATAATTGTTTGATGGATGAATGAATGTAAAGACTATGTGCATGTATGAATACGAAAGAACCACTCCTAAAACTCTTTTCATAAAACTTCTTCGCGGGTAATAAGTGAAACAAGTACTAATGTATAAAACTTTTAAATCAGATTAAATCGCGACGTTAGAAAATGAGTTCTAAGGGATGTGAACTTAGAGATTGTGCCTAGAAAGTATGATGGTTCTATTAAGATCAGAGTGCGCAGCGTAAGCATAGTACGTTGAGAAGGATTGTACGACTGTTAATAAGTAATTTCGAGGACGAAATTATTTTTAAGGAGGGTAGAACTGTAACATCCTAGATTAGGGGTTATGCGTTTGTGCATAATTCATGAGTTAGTAGGTTTTGGCAATGTTTGGAAGTGTATTAAGGGTTTTTAAAATTCTAGGATGGAAGAGAAAGCTTAGAAAAATTATTGGTTTCTAAGTAAAAAGGGGAGCTAGGTAAATGAGGCTTGAAAAGAAACTCCGTGTGAAGCATGACACAAGGAACCATGTGGTAAAATGGCATGTTTTATGAATTATGTATGAATGTGTTATGTGAATTCTAGAAATAAGGAAATGTATGGAAATGTAAGGAAATGGAAGGAAATGTATGGAAATGTAAGGAAATGTAAGGAAATGTAAGGAAATGCAAGGAAATGTAAGGAAATGTAAAGAAATGTCTTGTCTTGGAAATGTAGGGAAATGTCCTGAAAATGTATGGAAATGTTAAGTTTAAAAGAGGAAAGTGAACATTTTTGGAAACCTGGAAATGTAAGGAAATGATTCAAAAATAGAAAGTGAACATTTTTAGAAACTTGGAAATGTAAGAAAATGGCAAGTTTACAGAGCCGATCGAAAATTTTAGGAAACTTAGAAATGACCTAGAAATGTCGAATTTTAAAGTTTAAAATAGGAAATTAGGGCAAGGAGGCCTTAAAAGAAAAAGTTGGTAAAATTTGGCACACAAACAGGCTTGGAAAAGTGGCCTAAAGATGTCACTTAGGGCCTATGGAAATGGCGCCATGTGCAAGAGGAATGGGCCTGGGTTCGAGTCACTTGGGTAGCAAATAAATAAGGTTTTATTTTAGCTTCCAGAAGGCTGAGGTGGACGACACATGCTTCTAGAAAATGAGGTGTTTTATTTTCATAAATATGTGATTAATAAGGTGATAAATAGAAGCTTTTTATTTGGATTATTTCGAAGAGATAATAAAGGATTTTTATTTGGATTATTTCGAAAAGATAATAAAGGATTTTTATTTGGATTATTTCGAAGAGATAATAATGGATTTATTTTAAATTATTTTAGGAGATAAATGTGGATATTAATTCTTTTATTTTGATAGATAAGGAAGAGATAAAAGAGGATTATTATTAGTATTATTTTTATTAAGAGATAAGAGATAATTATTGGATTAAGTTTTATTAAAGTGATAAATCAAGGGATAAAGCTATCAAAATAAAAGAGTGGTGGCCAAGTAAAGGACTCTAGCTAGTAATTTTGGCTATAAAAGGAAGAGTAAGGCTATTCTTCATTCATTCTTTTCTTTTCAAGAAAACCTCTGCCGAAATTCTCTAAAGTTTCTCCTCTTCTCTCTGCCGAATTTTCTCTGCCATTATTCTCTTTTTCTTTTCTTTTCTTCTTCTATTACAAACACAATCAAAAGCCGAAGATACCAATAGCCCTAGTCGATTTCTCCCTAAGCCTCAAGAGCCGAAATTGTTATCCACATCAAAGCCATAGCCGAATACTGCTAAGGGTTCAAGCAAGAATTCCATCAAATTCTTCAGTAAGGGTAAGATTAGGTTAGATTCTCATTCTATTTCTTTTAAGGCTGTCGAAATTAAGATTCTAATACCCTTAATATCTGTTGCCGAAGAGATCTTTCGGGATTTACTAAGTGTCGACTACAAGGAAGGAGAAGTTCTTTTCCCGAAGGTACACCATAAGCCGCGTGTTCCCTAGTTATTCGGTGAATTTCGGGATTTAAGCATCTAAGGTAAGTCATATTTAACATTCGGCTAAGGGTTATTTGTTGCGAATAAATGTTAGAAATTGATCTAACATGTAGTTATAGGGATTTCGACAGAGGGATACAAGGATTTCGGGATTTGAGAATTTCAAGGTAAGTTTTAAGAATACTAATCCTACTAGGATTTGGATTTATGGCCGAATGGATTTTTATTAAATTAGTAAGTGATTAATCAAATGTAGGAATTTGAGATCTAAGGCAGTAGATCACTCTTCGGGATTTCAAGAAACCTATTAAGCGAATCAGGTGTGTACTCACACTAATTTTCAATATATTATGGCAATGGTTATTTTAATATATGAATATGCATAAGAATGAGAATGTGGCTAAATGCCACAAATGTGGCAAAAAAGTACCCAGGTACGTTTCCTACTTCTGTTAGGATTATGAATGTGATATACTTGAACATGTGAACAGTAACATGAATGAAATTTAAGTATGCTGAATATGTTATAAAAATAATTTGGGGCATTCGGGATATATGTGAAGGGAGAATTGAAGGTGATGACTACGGTCTCACCAACGAAATATGTTGACTACGGTCACATTGCGGAATTTTGGTAACTTCGGTTACAATATTTGACTATAGTGTCTAATGACACAACGTATAAATTTGACTATAGTGTCTAATGACACAACGTATATGGGCGATGAGCACGTCGACTGCAGCGACTGCCTTCGATGGTGTGTAGCGGATGGAGGGTTGACTTAGTAGTCCCCACGGTGTGACTGGCAGGTACGGGTGGTGTGTAGCGGATGGACCATTAGGCTTGGGTTGGGTTGCATCATTTATTTTGATATGAATATGAATTTGACATGAACATGTATGCCTGATTTGTTGGATGTTAGTATGATGTACACATTGAGTTTGTTGACTCACCCCGTTGTGGGAACTATTTTCAGGTGATGAACAGTGACGGACCGGGACGGTAGACCTTGAGGTGGCCATGCATCAATTTGAAGATTTTATTTATTTTGGACCTTATTTCGTTTTAGAACATTTAATTTTAATATTGGGTTTTATTTGATGTAATAAGGCCATAAGGCCCAAGTTGGATTTCTTTATTTCTGCTTTATTTTTTTTAATTATTTTGTTACAAATGATTGTTGGATTAAATTTTAAGTGAAAATATTTATAAACCTAAAGAAAATTATTTTTGTCACCTTAATAAAATTGGGTTTTTTTAAATTAATTAAATGGGTTTCCCAACCTAAGCCCAATCCAAAACAATATCTTCTAAAATTTACAAATTTTCTCTAAGTAGCAAAGAATTTGAAAACCGGTTTACTTAAGGAACATACCAGATCCGGTCAGGCTCGTGGGCCGGGTTTGGGGTGTTTCAGAGAAAGCAAGAATTAAACTTACATGAAGCTTGAGTATGAAAACCAGCTTAAAACTCTCTCCCATGGCTGTTTTTCAGCTGAAGAAAATGAAGAGAAATGAAGAAAAATCTCTAGATATTTCAATTTGACCCCCTTTTTATTTAGCTAATTTTGGAAATTTTCTAATTTTGCCCCTTTTCTTCTTTCTCTTCTCTTCTTCTTTCTTTCCTTCCCCTGCTCTCTGCTTCGTTTTGGGTTTCTGTTTCTATTCTGTCTCCTTTTTCTATTCTTTCTCCTTTAGTTTGTTTATATATAATAATATAATAATATAATATAATAATATAATAATATAATATAATATAATATACTTTATAATTATTATATTATATATATATACGTTTTAACTGAAAAAATCTAAGATTTTTTTTCATACTTGAACCGCCTCAACATTTTAAAATGGCATAATTGCCTTTTTAGTCCTTTTTATTTTCTTTAATCTATAATTAAACTTTTACACCTTTTTCAATTTAGTCTTTTTCATTTAATTACATATCCAAACGTTAAAATTTCTCAACTGAACTTTAATAATAACTTAATGACACTCCATAAATATTTTTAGAAATATTTATGGCTCACTTTATGAATTCGAGGTCTCAATACCTCGTTTTGTGGCCCAATTTTTCTAATTAATTCTTTTAGTTCACAAAATTTACTAATTTTAAAATATTTCTAAAATCACACTTAACTTATAATTATCGATTAACAAAGTTTTCTAACTTTTTCGTCAGATTTAGTGATCTCGAATCACTGTTCCGGCACTATTGAAATTGGGCTGTTACAATTATAATGAAAAAAGAAGATAACAATGTGCTAATAATAACAGTAATAGTAGTAATAACTAAGATAATAGCAATAATAATAATACCGTAATAATAATATGTATAAATAATATTAGTAATATGATAATAAAATAAAGGTAACAATAACGGTAATAATAATAGATAACAATAACAAACAAATAATATAAAGAGATATAATAGTAGTAATAATAAACATATGAATAATAATAATAATGATAATAATTGTAACATCCTAAAAAAAAAAATTGGAGCATGATTAATGGGAGCCATGGCAAAAGCATGAAAATTTCATAAACAAACAAAATTTGAGATAAGCATGGGTTGATTTTTAATTTGTAAAAATCCTTCAAAAGAATGTGCATAGAGGGAGTGGCTATTAAGGTGAAAAGATGACTAATAAAAAGTTACCTTTTGATATAATTAGTGGTAATGTTGACTCACCACTAATTAAATTTCCTCATGAATATGCATATTTCTTGTCATGGTGGGGTAAACATATATTTTGTGATAAGGGGTATGAGGTGGATGGCATGAGAGATGAATTAAATTCTTTAAAATTAGGTATATTGGATGAACATTTAGCCCTTCAATTTTGTTTGTAAATGAAGAAGCAGAAACCTCTTAGCCATATCTATTCTCCTTTCTTGTGTATTGGACATTTCTTCCTTTGGTTGAATCTGTGCTCTAGTAGTTTGGCTGAATAACACATCCTTGCCAACTAATCTTTAGCCTTAAGTCAAATCGGTGGAAGTCGGATATATCATAGTTAAGGTAAGGAATTTCTTCATGGTTTATTTCGACCTCTCACTGCTCGGTTATTTTGCAAATCGGATCGAAGGTTATGACTAATCAACTATTTTAGGGATTTAATCAGTTGCTCTTCTCTATTCGTTGACCTTTGGAAGTAGTGGTAAGTCAAAATCCTCTCCCTAAACAACTACTTTCTCTCATCATGGTACTTTTTCTGATCGAGAGTTAATGTGTTATAGGTGTCGACGATCAAGAAGGTTTAGTCCTTACCGTAATCAGGTGTGTAATCCCTTACTTTCCGAATACATGTTTGAAATGGGGTGTGTAATCTCATACCTCTCTAAATGTTTGCATGAAATGTTCTGTGATTCGGTCAAAAGACTGAAAAGCCGCAAACCAGCATCTGTGGCCACTCGGGCGTACGTCCGTTCGAAGTGGTAACCATATTTTGTAACAAAACAGTTTTGGTTAACAGCAGTGACGTGATTTTGAAAAATCACCAAAAATAGTAGGAATTGAATTACAAAGTGAAGGAGATATGGATTGAAAGACACTTGAGTCTATTTTCTTATAAAAGAAACAGAGCAAGCAAAGGATTAGTATATTTTGAGATTTTTAGATTTTTATGAGACTGGTTCAGAGTGATTTTGAGATCCCCTGTTCTGACTTTGAAAAATCACTATAAATTGTAAAAAAATAATTACAGGACATGTTTTATATTACTAGAATCCTTAGTGAGTCTATTTTTATTTCGATCAAACGAAACCAGTATTTGAGTTCTGTACAATAAGATATCTGATATTTTGTTAAGAGAGGGCAGAACTGTCAAACAGTGAAACAAGGGATACTTTGAAGAATAAAATGTACTAATTGGCTAAGCCAAAAATTCTCAAAATATTACAGTAAGAAGTTATATGAGTCTAGTTTCAGGAAAAATTTACGGATCTAAATTTCGAGTTTCCCAACTCAAGTTATAGTCAGTTTAGTCAGTACGACGCAGATGGACAGTTTTGATTTTTATGCCCCAAATTAGTAATTAAGCCTAGGTTGCAAAAATTACCATCATACCCTTAGAGGGTAAATTACCGAATTATAAAAACGCCCTTATGGGCCGAATTACGAAAATGCCCCTAATGGGCTGAATTATGAAATGTCCCTATGGACCGAATTACGAAAATACCCTTAATGGGCCAATTTGATAAATTGCTATATGGGTCAATTTGGTAAATTGCTATATGGGCCAACTTGATAATCTGCTTAATGGGCCAATTTGATAAATTACTATATGGGTCAATTTAGTAAATTGCTATATGGGCCAACTTGATAATTTGCTTAATGGGCCAATTTGATATATTGCTATATGGGCCAATTTGATAATTTGCTATATGGGCCAAATGTCTTATTTGATAAATGGGACATATTGATATGTGATAAATGGGCCAAAACTGCTAGATCGTTAAATGAGCTAAATTGCTATTTTGACTAACGGGCCAAATTAATACTTGTGATATGGGCTTTTTGTTGAAATTTACCTTATGAATATATTGTTATGCATTATATATATATATACATGACTGCATGGGTTGGGATAATTGACGAAGAGAAGAAAGGCCTGTTGCCAAAAAAAAAATCTAGTTCGGTGGCTCTGCCACAAATATTTTAAATGGCTCAACGCCTCTAGTTCGGTGACTCTGTCACAATCTCTGCCACAAATATTTTAAATGGCTCAATGCCTCTAGTTCGGTGACTCTGTCACAATCTAGTTCGGTGGCTATGCCACAAATATTTTAAATGGCTTAATGCCTGCAATTGGTGTGTTGGCGGGGTGGGTTGACTTGATCCCCACAGGTGTGATGGCTGGTACGGGTGGTGTGTAGCGGATGGAAATTAGGCTTGGTTGGGAATTGCATATTCCATGCATTCTTATATTTGATTTATATAATGTACATTTGTAAATGGGCTCAAGCCCAAATATATGTTTATATGGTTATGGCCCAGTGGACATGGTAAGTGGGTTACACACTGAGTTCTAAGTAACTCACCCCGTTTTCCTTACCCTTCTCAGGTAATAATAATTAATGGAGGCTTGGGCCGGGGATGACTTCGTGTGGAGGCCATACTACAAATGATGAGTTATAAAAACTCTGAACTTCTTTTAAGTATTTTTAATTAAGTACTATTTCAATTACGATGTAATAAGGCCTCTGGTATTATTTTTATGGATTTTTGTGCGTGGATGGATTTTTATATGTTTTAATTACTTAAATGGGGTTGTTAAATTTTTATAAATGTTTTTCTTAAACTTGCGTATAAAAAAAAAGATTTTTCTTAAATATCACTTACTCAATAAATTTTGTGAAAACTCTTTTATAAATTTATCTCAACCAATTATTAAAGTTTTAACCAAATATTTCTCTGAAAATGAAATTGTAAACTCTTATGTTTTAAAAAAAAAATCATGGTTTTCAAATAAATCTCGATTTTTGATAAACTCCAACTTCAAAACCGTTTTGAAAAAATTGTTTTCATTAAAAGCATTTATGGCTAGACGTAAGTTTGAATTGTGTGGCATGCCAAGTCTAGTCTTAACGCATAGGCCGGGTTTGGGGTGTTACATTTAATGGTATCAGAGCTAGTTTCAAATCTCGGCTGTGGTTTGGGTTCAACAACAAATTTTGTTTAAAAACTGTTTAAATTTCTAGATTTTATGTGTAAAAGGTAGTATGGCACCACGAGCATCCGGCACTAAGTCAAGTAAGTATTTGTATATTAAATATTTATTATGGTGATATGACCATAGGAACACTCTAGAACTTCTAGTTTTAGATGTTGAAAACGGTATAGATTGAGACTATAGGAAGTGATTACGAAAACAACTTTACCTCTTATATCTCATAAAATATCGTTATTAAATGCTGAAATAGTATATTGATTCATAAAACTTGTAATCAGATTAAACCGAAATACCCAATATGAGCACTAGAGGACGTGGACGTTGACGTGGTAGACATGGCCGTGGTAGAGGCCGAGGTGCTAGGGTGGCGTTTGAAGCGTCAGGTCTTATGCCAGAAATGGATGTACCTGTGTCACCTGGGAGTGAGACTGGATCTCATGATCATACGAGAGAGGATAATGCTTTGACTCAAGCAATGTTGCGATTCCTAGAAATGGTCACTAGGGTTAGAACTGGTCCAGTAATTCGTGGATCAATCTCGGAACGACTTAAATCAAGTGGTGCTGAGGTTTTTAGAGGTGTTTCAGGTGTAGCTCTGAATGTTGCGGAATATTGGCTCAAGGCTGTAGAGCGGATCATGGATGATTTGGAGTGCACCACCGAGCAGAAACTAAGAGGCGCTGTGTCCTTGTTGAGGGACGAGGCATATCAACGGTGGCTCACTGTTCGAGAAGGCACTCAGGCTGAACTTGTTACTTGGGATTTCTTCAAGACTGAATTCCAAGGAAAGTACGTCGGGACAAGTTATGTAGATGCCCGGAGGAAGGAATTCCTAAATTTGGTTCAAGGAAATAAGACGGTGGCAGCCTACGAGGCGAAATTTCTTCGCTTGAGCCGTTATGCTTGCACAATAGTGTCGACTGATCATGAGCGCTGTGTACGCTTTGAAGATGGGCTGAATGATGAGTTGCGGGTACTGATAGCCCCACAACAAGTACGGACTTTTGCCTCGCTTGTGGAGAAAGCCAAGATAGCTGAAGAGGCTAAGAAATCAGAACTCCAGAACCGGGAAAGAGTTAGAGGCAAGAGGGATATTAAGTACACGGGCTCTACTAAAAGGTTTCAGAAGAGGCCCCGAAATGATGAGCCAGCTCAAGCTAGAGCACCTATGACTACTAATCAGAGTCGAGATTGTACTGAATGTGGGAAGCGACATCCCGGGGAATGCTGGAGGAAAACTGGTGCCTGCTATAAATATGGTTCTAAAGATCATCAGTATAAGAATTGCCCTCGATGGACTGATACGACTCCAGAAGCTCGTAACCCTAATGCTCAGCCAGCTAGAGGCACTCAGCAACCACCGAGAGGCCGTGGACCAGGTCATGGTGGTAATGGTGTTGGACATGGTCAAGGCGCACTGGGTCGAGGTAATGGCTTTAGAGGTAACGCGGAGGCAAGACAGTCGGGGTTGGTCTATGGGGTCAGGCGTCGGGAAAATGGCGATGCATCTGATGTGATAACTGGTACATTCTTCATCTTTGATGTACCTGTTACTGCTTTGATAGATTTCGGGTCTACCCACTCGTATATTGCTAATGCCATATCTGGAAACCTGAATATTAGATCTTAGATTTTCGATAGAGAGATGACGGTAATTAGTTCTTTAGGACAATCTGTAATCGTGAATAAATTGTATAGAGACGTGCCCTTGGAAATTCAAAGAGAAATATTCTTGGCGGACTTGATGGAATTGCCTTTCGGCGAGTTTGATCTTATTTTGGGCATGGATTGGTTGGTGAAGCATCAGGCGCAATTGGATTGTGCTGAAAAGCGAATGTTAATAAGGACTGTGAATGATGAGGAAGTAGTAATGATAGGCGAGCGAAAGAACTTTTTGGCAAATGTGGTATCTGCTTTAAAGGCAGAAAAGTTGATGCGAAAAGGGTATGAAGCATTCCTAGCCTTCATTAGTGCTTTGGATACCAAGGAATTATCAGTAGAAGATGTGAAAACGGTGAAGGAATTTCCAGATGTTTTTCCCGAAGAACTTCCGGGTCTACCCCCAGATCGGGAAGTAGAGTTTGGTATTGAACTTTTGCCCGGAACTGCTCCGGTGTCCACTGCTCCTTATAGAATGGCGCCTAAAGAGTTAGCGGAGCTTAAGGCTCAAATTCAGGAATTGTTGGATCGAGGATTTATTCGACCGAGTGTGTCTCCGTGGGGAGCACCGGTCTTGTTCGTCAAGAAGAAGGATGGGTCGATGCGTATGTGCATTGATTATAGACAGTTAAATAAATTAACGATCAAGAACAGTATCCATTGCCAAGAATTGATGACCTATTTGATCAGTTGAGAGGAGCTTCAGTTTTCTCCAAGATTGATTTGAGATCGGGTTATCATCAACTCAAGGTAAAAGGGGCAGACATTCATAAGACGACATTCCATACTCGTTATGGACATTATGAGTTTTTAGTGATGCCGTTTGGCTTGACCAATGCACCAGCTGCATTTATGGACATGATGAACCGAGTCTTTCAACCCTATTTAAACCAGTTCGTGGTGGTGTTCATAGATGACATCTTGGTATATTCGAAGAATGAGGAAGAACATGACTCACATTTGCGCATAATATTGCAAATATTGCGAGACAAGCAACTTTATGCCAAATTCAGTAAGTGTGAATTTTGGCTGAAGGAAGTAACTTTCTTGGGTCATGTGGTGTCAGCCGGAGGAATAAGAGTTGATCCTCGGAAGGTAGAGGCTGTGTTAGATTGGAAACCACCGAAGTCAGTGGCTGAGATTCGGAGTTTCTTGGGATTGGCTGGTTACCATAGACGCTTTGTTGAGGGGTTTTCATTGATTGTTGCACCCCTAACTAAGTTGTTGCGAAAAGGAGTACCGTATGTGTGGACTGATAAACAATAAGAAAGTTTCGAGAAACTGAAGAAGATTTTGACGGAAGCGTCAGTACTGATTCAACCTGAGGCTAGAAAAGAGTTTACCATTTACTGTGATGCGTCACATACGGGTTTAGGATGTGTGTTGATGCAAAGTGGGAAAGTGGTGGCGTATGCTTCTCGTCAATTGAGGCCGCATGAAGTCAACTATCCTACTCATGACTTGGAGTTGGCTGCGGTGGTGTTTGCTTTAAAGATTTGGAGGCACTATCTCTACGGTGAGAAGTCGATCATTTATACGGACCATAAGAGTCTTAAGTACCTCCTTACCCAGAAGGAGTTGAACTTGAGACAACGGAGATGGGTGGAGTTGTTAAAGGATTATGACTTCTCAATCGAGTACCATCCTGGAAAGGCTAATGTGGTGGCAGACGCGTTGAGTCGTAAGGTAGTATCAGAGTTGAGAGCAATGTTTGCTCATCTCAGTTTGTTTGAGGATGGCAGTCTGCTAGCGGAACTTCAGGTGAAGCCTCTGTGGTTGGAGCAAATCAAGGAAAAGCAGTTATCAGATGAAATGTTGGGTCCTTTAATGCAGCAAGTTGAAAGTGGTATAATAAGGGATTTTGGATTGAACAAGGATGGCGTGCTATGTTTTCGTGGAAGAGTTTATATGCCCATGGATTCGGATTTGAGACAAATGATTCTACAGGAGGCGCATAGTAGTCCTTATGCTATGCACCCCGGAGGAAGTAAGATGTATCGGGATCTTCGTGAGCAGTATTAGTGGCTAGGGTTGAAACGGGAGGTTACTGAATTTGTGGGGAAATGCTTGACTTGTCAACAAGTGAAGGCGGAACATTAGTTACCATCGGGATTATTACAACCGGTAAAGATTCCTCTATGGACATGGGAACGGATAACGATGGATTTTGTTAGTGGGTTACCCTTAACACCTGCTAAGAAACATTCTGTTTGGGTGGTAGTTGATCGATTAACGAAGACTGCTCATTTTCTACCAGTTCGTACGGATTACTCGCTGCAGAAATTGGCTAAGCTGTATGTATCTGAGATCGTGAGGTTGCATGGGGTACCAGTGTCTATCATATCAGACAAAGATCCCAGGTTTACATCACGGTTTTGGAAAGCTTTACATGAGGCTTTGGGAACAAAGTTAAACTTTAGTACGACTTTTCATCCTCAGTCAGATGGTCAGTCAAAAAGAGTAATTCAGATTTTGGAAGACATGTTACGTGGTTGTGTAATCGACTTCAGAGGTAGTTGGGAGGATTTCCTACCGTTGGCAGAGTTCGCGTATAATAACAGTTACCAATCCAGTATCCAAATGGCGCCTTATGAAGCTTTATATGGTCGTAGGTGTCGTACCCCTACTTGTTGGACTGAATTGGGGGAAAGACAATTGTTGGGTCCTGAGTTGATATCTGAGACAGAAGAAAAGGTGAAGGTGATTCGAGCGCGGTTAAAGGAAGCTTCGGATCGACAAAAGTCGTATGCGGATCTGAAGCGTAAGGATATTGAGTTTGCGGTGGGAGATCAAGTCTTTCTAAAAGTCTCACCTTGGAAGAAGATTTTCAGATTTGGAAGGAAGGGCATGTTGAGCCCTAGGTTCATTGGACCGTACCGTGTGTTGAAGCGTGTAGGACCAGTGGCATATCAGCTTGAGTTACCTCCGGAATTGAGACAGATACATGATGTATTCCATGTCTCAATGTTAAGACGTTACCGTTCGGATCCATATCACATAGTGCCGGTGGAAGAAATTGAAGTAAGACCTGATTTATCTTTTGAAGAAGAACCAGTTCAGATCTTGGACCGAGACATTAAAGTATTGAGAAGGAAGACAGTTCCGTTGGTTAAAGTTTTGTGGCGGAATCACGGTTCCGAGGAAGCCACGTGGGAGCCAGAGGATGTGATGCGACAGCAATACCCTCACCTCTTTTGATTAGATAAATTTCGAGGACGAAATTTTCTTTAAGGGGGTAGAACTGTAACATTCTAAAAAAAAAAGAATTGGAGCATGATTAATGGGAGCCATGGCAAAAGCATGAAAATTTCATAAACAAACAAAATTTAAGATAAGCATGGGTTAATTTTTAATTTGTAAAAATCCTTCAAAAGAATGTGCATAGAGGGAGTGGCTATTAAGGTGAAAAGATGACTAATAAAAAGTTACCTTTTGATATAATTAGTGGTAATGTTGACTCACCACTAATTAAATTTCCTCATGAATATGCATATTTCTTGTCATGGTGGGGTAAACATATATTTTGTGATAAGGGGTATGAGGTGGATGGCATGAGAGATGAATTAAATTCTTTAAAATTAGGTATATTGGATGAACATTCAGCCCTTCAATTTTGTTTGTAAATGAAGAAGCAAAAACCTCTTAGCCATATCTCTTCTCCTTTCTTGTGTATTGGACATTTCTTCCTTTGGTTGAATCTGTGCTCTAGTAGTTTGGCTGAATAACACATCCTTGCCAACTAATCTTTAGCCTTAAGTCAAATCAGTGGAAGTCGGATATATCATAGTTAAGTTGCTCTTCTCTATTCGTTGACCTTTGGAAGTAGTGGTGTCGACGATCAAGAAGGTTTAGTCCTTACCGTAATCAGGTGTGTAATCCCTTACTTTCCGAATACATGTTTGAAATGGGGTGTGTAATCTCATACCTCTCTAAATGTTTGCATGAAATGTTTTGTGATTCGGTCGAAAGACTAAAAAGCCGCAAACCAGCATCTGTGGCCACTCGGGCGTACGTACGTTCGAAGTGGTAACCATATTTTGTAACAAAACAGTTTTGGTTAACAGCAGTGACGTGATTTTGAAAAATCACCAAAAATAGTAGGAATTGAATTACAAAGTGAAGGAGATATGGATTGAAAGATAATTGACTCTATTTTCTTATAAAAGAAATGTAGCAAGCAAAGGATTAGTATATTTTGAGATTTTTAGATTTTTGTGACACTGGTTTAGAGTGATTTCGAGATCCCCTATTCTGACTTTGAAAAATCACTATAAATTGTAAAAAAATAATTACAGGACATGGTTTATATTATTAGAATCCTTAGTGAGTCTATTTTTATTTGGATCAAATGAA
This sequence comes from Gossypium australe, assembly GCA_005393395.2. Lineage (NCBI taxonomy): Eukaryota > Viridiplantae > Streptophyta > Magnoliopsida > Malvales > Malvaceae > Gossypium > Gossypium australe. Next base: position 155,726,556 of record CM016626.1, read on the forward strand.
ACCAGTATTTGAGTTCTGTACAATAAGATATCTGAGATTTTGTGAAGAGAGGGCAGAACTGTCAAACAGTGAAACAAGGGATACTTTGAAGAATAAACTGTACTAATTGGCTAAGCCAAAAATTCTGAAAATATTACAGTAAGAATTTATATGAGTCTAGTTTCAGGGAAAATTTACGGATCTAAATTTAGAGTTTCCCAACTCAAGTTATAGTCAGTTTAGTCAGTACGACGCAGATGGACAGTTTTGATTTTTATGCCCCAAATTAGTAATTAAGCCTAGGTTGCAAAAATTACCATCATACCCTTAGAGGGTAAATTACCGAATTATAAAAACGCCCTTATGGGCTGAATTACGAAAATGCCCCTAATGGGCTGAATTATGAAATGTCCCTATGGACCGAATTATGAAAATACCCTTAATGGGCCAATTTGATAAATTGCTATATGGGTCAATTTGGTAAATTGCTATATGGGCCAACTTGATAATCTGCTTAATGGGCCAATTTGATAAATTATTATATGGGTCAATTTGGTAAATTGCTATATGGGCCAACTTGATAATTTGCTTAATGGGCCAATTTGATATATTGCTATATGGGCCAATTTGATAATTTGCTATATGGGCCAAATGTCTTATTTGATAAATGGGACATATTGATATGTGATAAATGGGCCAAAACTGCTAGATCGTTAAATGAGCTAAATTGCTATTTTGACTAACGGGCCAAATTAATACTTGTGATATGGGCTTTTTGTTGAAATTTACCTTATGAATATATTGTTATGCATTATATATATATATACATGACTGCATGGGTTGGGATAATTGACGAAGAGAAGAAAGGCCTGTTGCCAAAAAAAAAAAAATCTAGTTCGGTGGCTCTGCCACAAATATTTTAAATGGCTCAATGCCTCTAGTTCGGTGACTCTGTCACAATCTCTGCCACAAATATTTTAAATGGCTCAATGCCTCTAGTTCGGTGACTCTGTCACAATCTAGTTCGGTGGCTATGCCACAAATATTTTAAATGGCTTAATGCCTGCAATTGGTGTGTTGGCGGCGTGGGTTGACTTGATCCCCACAGGTGTAATGGCTGGTACGGATGGTGTGTAGCGGATGGAAATTAGGCTTGGTTGGGAATTGCATATTCCATGCATTCTTATATTTGATTTATATAATGTACATTTGTAAATGGGCTCAAGCCCAAATATATGTTTATATGGTTATGGCCCAGTGGACACGGTAAGTGGGTTACACACTGAGTTCTAAGTAACTCACCCCGTTTTCCTTACCCTTCTCAGGTAATAATAATTAATGGAGGCTTGGGCTGGGGATGACTTCGTGTGGAGGCCATACTACGAATGATGAGTAATAAAAACTCTGAACTTCTTTTAAGTATTTTTAATTAAGTACTATTTCAATTACGATGTAATAAGGCCTCTGGTATTATTTTTATGGATTTTTGTGCGTGGATGGATTTTTATATGTTTTAATTACTTAAATGAAGTTGTTAAATTTTTATAAATGTTTTTCTTAAACTTGCGTATAAAAAAAAAGATTTTTCTTAAATATCACTTACTCAATAAATTTTGTGAAAACTCTTTTATAAATTTATTTCAACCAATTATTAAAGTTTTAACCAAATATTTCTCTGAAAATGAAATTGTAAACTCTTATGTTTTAAAAAAAAAATCATGGTTTTCAAATAAATCTCGATTTTTGATAAACTTCAACTTCAAAATCGTTTTGAAAAAATTGTTTTCATTAAAAGCATTTATGGCTAGACGTAAGTTTGAATTGTGTGGCATGCCAAGTCTAGTCTTTACGCATAGGCCGTGTAACAGCCCAATTTTAATAGTGTTGGAACAGTAATTCGAGATCACTAAATTTGACGAAAAGTTAGAAAATTTTGTTAATCGATAATTATAAGTTAAGTGTGATTTTAGAAATATTTTAAAATTAGTGAATTTTGTGAACTGAAAGAATTAATTAGAAAAATTGGGCCAAAAACGAGGTATTGAGACCTCGAATTCATAAAGTGAGCCATAAATATTTCTAAAAATATTTATGGAATGTCATTAAGTTATTATTAAACTTTCGTTAGAAAATTTTAACGTTTGGGTAGGAAATTAAATGAAAAGGACTAAATTGAAATGAAAGTAAAAGTTAAATTATAGATTAAAAGAAATTATGAAGGACCAAAATGGTAATTATACCATTTTATATAGTTGAGGCGGTATAACATAGAAAAATCTGAGATTTTTAAGGTATATTATTATATTATTATATATATTATATTATATTATATTATTATTATATTATTATATTATTATATATATACAAACAAAAAAACAAAAGGAAAGGGGGAGAGAAACAGAAAAGAAACAGAGAGAATAGGCAAACGAAACAGAGAAAGAAAGAAGGAAGGAAAGAAAAGAAAGAAGAAAGGGATAATTAAAAGTTTGAAGCTTGGAAGTTGATAGGTAAGTCAATTTAGCCCTTTTTACTTAATTTTGATGTTTTAGAAGTCTTGGAACAAGGTTTTGATGAAGCTAAGTTGTCATATTGAAAGTTAATGAGTTATCAAGTATAGTTTATGTTGAACAAAAATATGAATTAGGGACTTAATTGAATGAATTTCAAGTTAGAATTGAAAAATGGATTTAATTGAGAAGTAAGATGTAAGTTTTATGCTGTAGGGATTAAATTGAGGAAAATATGCTAAAAATTTAGTAGTTAAATTTGAGTTTGGATGGAATTTGAATAGAAAAGAAGTATGAATTAAGTTAGGAAAGTAAGTAAACTTAATTAGGATTAAATTGTAAAATGAGTTATAAGAAAACAGTTTTGGGACAGCAGCAGTAAGGTAACTTTTAAAAATCACCAAAAATGGTAGAAATTGAATTAGAAGTTGAGTGAGATGTGAAATTAAAGCTTATTGAGTCTATTTTCATATGAAAGAAACAGAGAAAGAAAAGAAATTCTGTATTTTGAGATATTTAGATTTTGGTAAGACTGGTTCAGAGTAATTTCGAGATCCCCTGTTCTGACTTGGAAAAATCATAAAAAATTGTATAAAAATAATTTTGGAACATAATTTATATGGTTAGATTCCTTAATGAGTCTAGTTTTATAATAAATAAACTATAACATCATCTGAATTCTATATAAAAAGATAATTAATTTTTAGTGAAGAAGGGTTAGAACTGTCAAATAGCAGAACAGGGGTGAATTTAAAGAATAAACTGTACTAATTGGCTAAATCAAAAATTCTGAAAATTTTATGGCAAGAATATATGTGAGTCTAATTTCAGGAAAAATTAACGGTTCTTTATTTGGAGTTCTGTAGCTGTGGAAATAAATAATTTAGTGACTATAACTCAAATGGACAGTTTTGAATATACTTATGAGTAATTAATGAATTTATTGATAATGTTATTTATAGCATGTTATATACATTAAGGATGTGGAATGGAGAGGAGGAGGAGGAAAATATGTATGAATATTCAGCTAGCATGGCTAATTTGTAATGTTTTAGACTCAGGGACTAAATTGAATAAAAGTAAAACTTTATGATTAATTTTGTAAAAATGTGGAAATGATCAATTTGCATGAAATGGATTATTTTATTATTTAAAATTGCAAAATTGAATGAAATTATTAATTTAGATTAAGATCGACTGAAAAATCAATGAAAATAGAAAATTTCCAAAGTGCCCCTTTAATTTTGATATTTCTGCAAATTTAACCAGGTAAGTTCGTGTAACTTAATTATGTGATATAAGGAAATATAAGTTGATGGTACGTGAAATATTGATATGATGAATTAACTATTTTATGTTTATGAAGAAACGGCAAGTGAATGCTATTTATCACGACATGTAAATATGTGATTATCTTTAATATGATAATACAAGGTAATTAAGTATGATGAAACGAGTAATAAATTCAAGTAAGACATGTCGTTAAAAATTAAATATATTTAAGGGATAATATGTTTGATTTTGATTGATTTCAAATATAAATGCTAGATGAAATAAAATGTCTGATAAATAAATTTGTAATTCCGGTAATGCCTCGTACCCTATTCCGACGTTGAATACGGGTAAGGGGTGTTACAGGCCGGGTTTGGGGTGTTACAATAATAATGATAAGATAGTAATAGAAATAAAAAATAAAAAATAACAATGACAAAATAATAATGATGATACTTAAAAAAAACAAAATAAAATAATGATACTTAAAATAATGATGATACTTGAAAAAACAAAATAAAATAATGAGTAATAATACTAATACTAACAATAATAATAATGATGGTAAAATATTGAAAATATATGCATGTAAAACACATAACACAAAACGTGATATAAAAGTAAATATGAATAAAATAACAATAGGCGAGTTGATAAAATAAGGGCCTAACAATAAAAATATAAAAAAATAATAAATGAAAATGCAATATATTGAAAAGAGTAATAATAATATAAAATAATAATAATAATAATAATAACAATAATAATAATAATAATAATAATAATAATAAATAATGATGAACATAATAATAATAGCAATGTAATAAAAAAAGGATTAAATCGAAATCAAAATAAAATTTAAGGGCTAAAATAGTAATAAAGTAAAGTGAAAAGGGGATTCGGGACTAAAGTGCAACACGCCTAAATATGCGAGGACCAAATGGGTGAATAACCCGGTTCTTAATGCGCAGCGTTTTGCTTGACTGGGGCGCAGATCAAATTAGAAATGAGATTAAATATCGGGGCAAAATTGCAAACAAAAAGAAAATGCAATATGGGGTTTGATCAACTGGTGCTACAAAGGGAAGGGACTCATTGCGCAAATATCTCTTTTATGGGATAGGCGCAATTTTCCTAGTGCTAAACGACGTCGTTCAGCTGAATATATATATGCCCAAAATTGCCTAAAAATCAAAACTTTTTAGCCCTAACACAGCAGCCACAACCCCTCCATTCTCTCAAAAGTGGAAAACCAAGATGAAGCCCCTTTCTTATCTCTTTTCGGTCGACCGACGGGTTCTCCATCGGTGCCCGTCGCGTCACCCCCTCGTTTGGTGGTTAACAACGCACGGAGATGAGCTTTTAGCCCCGGTTTTGAGACCCCCTTTTCGAAAGACAGACACTTGGTATCCCGAAAAGGAAGAAAAGGACCTTTGACACCTCTCCCCAGGCCGAATCCCGTCAACGGATAAGGAGGGTTCCGATGTCGTGACCGAAGGGATCTCGGGTAAAATATCTTTACTCCTTTTTATTATTACCGTATTTTTTAAAAATAAAATGAAATAAATAGTAATAATAACTAAAAAATAAAAATAGGGAGACTGAGATCAACCTTAGAATCTTTTTTCCGTTTTGAATTTTGAACGATTCGTATTTTTTATTTTCGAATCTAAAAGCTCTTTTTTTTTATTTTATTTCTTTGTATTCAATTACCTCCTTTTTTTTTCACATCTTTTTCAAGCTTATATAGCCGAAAAGGAAAATTACAAAATCATTACATTTTGTTTACTATCTGTTTGTCTTCTTGCCATTGTTGCTCTGTCATTTTGTTGTTTTGCAGGTATGGAGAGAAGTCAATGGAGCAAGGATGCGCAAAAGAGGGAGGAACCTCGGGATCAAACGAGGGCGTTATGCCCGAGGTGCAGCGGCGCGGGAGAGGAGGGAACCCTAAGGTTTCCTAATCTGATTTGGTTTTGGGCCCTTTTGGGCCAATGTATTTGGGTTTGGGCTAGTTTTGAATTGGGTCTTGTAATTGGGTTTGGTTTGTTTGGTTTTGGGCCTTAGTTAACGGGCCCGGGCCAAAATTAGTTATTACAAATATGTTTTGAAATACATAATTGCAAATTCAAATGTTTCAGCTAAGTTGTGCAAATATTCTAATAAAGATAAATATTATTTATTTGTTACGTAGGAGCAAACGATATTTTTGAAGTAATTTAGAAAATAACTTACTTTTCAATAATTATTGTCCCCTTCAAGCTAAACATTTCGAAGGAAAGAGTTTTCAATGACAGGAACATGTCCAATGATTGAAGTTGAAGTTCAGCTACTAATGGAAATGATTTTTTTTATGGAAACAAGAAGCGTTACAAACAAATTAAATCAAACAAAGTATATACCATTAATAAACCTTTTTATTTTAGGAGTATTAGGACCAAATTAACAAATTAATTGTAGAAATACAATTTTGTTCTAGCAATACATACCATATTCAGATTGACACCTCACATATAGTTTTTTCAAGCTTTTCAAAGCAGGTAACTCTAAGGAGAATATTCATAGATAAATAAAATAAAATAAAATAAAAACAATGTTCAACTATTTAAAGCATATTGAAGAATGAAGATGATATATTTCAATAGGGAAGAGGAGGGAGCAAACCGATTTTACCTCTAACATCTATTGATCCCTCCATCGAGAATATATGGAATAAAGACAAAGACTTGAGATTTGAAAGGCTACCCAGTGATGATAATATGCTACTGTTGAAGACATTCCCCCTCAAATTAAGCTCTTCTAGATTCATCAACTTTAGTTCTTTTTTATTATCTATACAAACACCATATAAAATGTTATAAGACATTTCTTGTCTTGATCTTACTTATGTGATTTGAAATTAATTTGCAAAAAGACTATAGTTAAATTTGCAAAATTCCATGGGGATTGAACCTTCAAAATGATTATTTGCCATCACAAGTGCTTCCAAATTTGACATCTTTCCCATCCACCTTGGTATCCCCCCGGAAAGCGTGTTACTGCTTATATCCAATATTGACAAAAGTGACATATTCTCCATGGAGCTTTGTACATCCAACTCTGATAAACCCCTACGAAAAGTCGATGGTAGCTGAAAATGTCCCGATAGAGATCTATTGACGAGATTTAGGATCTTTAATTTCTTGTTTTCCAACAACCAGTTTGGGAACTGATCTCCCTTGAAATTGATGTTAGAGAGATCAACATGTTGAAATTGAAGTAAGCAAACCCAAGCAGTAAACAGCACGGTAACTTTGACAAGAAAAAGGTTAATTAATAAAAAGAAATTGGTTAAAATATGTCATAGCCCTTATACTTTTCACAAATTTGGAATTTAACTTCAATATTTGTAATTTCAGGAATTTAGTCTTCTACTTTTCAGATTTTAAAATTCAAGTTCAATTGTTAATACTATTAAAGTTGTTGGTGTGACATTTTAAAATAAAAATAAAAATTCACTTGATAGCAATATAATTGAAACATGGCTTTGTAATGAAGCTGAATTGAACAAAATAATTTTAACGATGTTAACAGTTGGATCTAAATTTTGAAATATGAAAAGTAAATGGACTAAATTCCTAGAAATAAAAGTACACTGAATAAATTTCAAATTTACGAAAACTACAAAAACTTATAGCATACTTTACAAGATTCCTGAAAATAAAAGGGACTATATTACAATTGTATGAAGTGTATAAAGACTAAAAGCATATTGTAACTTTTAAATTTTTACTCTAATTTGACACAAATAAATTATCAATCCAATCGTGAAATGTGAGAACCATACAATTGCCCTCAAAGAAAAGCTTATTTCAATACAAATGGATAAATATCAAAATTATACATGAACTTTGATTTAATGTGTAATTTTATTCATGAAACTTTGTTTTGATTTGACAATTATTAACATAATTATCAATATAACATTTTTATGTTTATATATTGTATAAACATATAATTATATTTATCTAATCTAATTATGTATTTTAAAAAATAGAGTAAATAAGTTAGAAATATTGTTTTAATACTTTAACCTTGATAAATGTATTGGTATGATACTTTAAACCTTGATAATGAAATTTTTCATCTTGCGTCCCCTTCTCCTAGGTTTTCTTTGTGCACCGTCAATAACTATCTTAACTTGAATAATTTCCATATGATTGTTGTTTTAATCGGCTGGTTTTTCCCTTTCATGTGAACCTGTCAAGTTCTATGTCGATTTATCCATTTGACTGATAATATTTTGCAGGATGATGGTCAGGAGTCTGTTGTTATGCCCAATAAAGATGGAAATAACTTTTTATGTTTCTTGCCGAAGGTGGGGAAAGCCAAAAAACCAGTAACCCATCAAAACACTAGTAGCATGATTGTGGAAACTGAGAAACAGGTTAAACTGAAGACACCTGATGAACTACTGGAAGTACTGAAAAATCAATGCTTTATCAGAGTGAGCATTTGATTCCTACAAACTGTTCGTTTGGTTTTTCCTATTCTATATGTTATTCTTGTCACCTTACAATAAAAGGAAGGGGAGGAAGGGACCTTTGTTCTTCCATGGAATTGTCATCGTGTGCTGTTTATATTCATATCTAGCTTATGTTGTCAACTCCTTCATGCAGCAAGAGGGTTGGTGGTCTTATGAATTTTGCTATCAAAAGCAGTTAAGGCAACTACATTTGGAAGAGGATAAGGTAGCCTTCAATTCAATCTATTTAAGGTACTAGTATTTAAAGGTTAGAGGGTTCTATGTGCGATGTATTTTTTTTTCTGAAATGAACCGCAGTAAATTTATGAGCTGAACCTGTTATGGACACTCAATGGATGATTTTCAGCACTGAATTATTGGCTTGCATCATCTATCTGAGTAGTAATTTGTATAATAGGCAGTAGTTAATAGTAATAATAGTTGTAAAACCAGCAGTTTTTAACAAATCTTCTTCTCGACTTGTTCTTATTGTCGTAACCATTTTTTGTCAAAACGAGAATCGACTTTAAAAAAAAGGGAGTCGCCACCGATCTTTATTTAGGTGTGATCGGGTCATCTTTATTTTAATAAAACATTTTGATTTACTAAAACAATAATTTTGGTCTACGAAATCTGAAAAAACGGGTTCGGGAGTCGGTTACGTGCAAGGAAGGGTTAGCACCCTTGCAACGCCCCAAAATTGGTACCAAATTGATTAATAATGTCCTAATGTTGAAAAATTTGAAAATATTTAGGGTAAAAATTTAAAAAAATAGAATTCGTCCATTTGGAATTGGATCTCAAGATTTTCTCGTTTCAGAGGAATAAGAGTATCATACCCAGCACGTTAGGATATAATGCCTTTATATTCTGACATCGAGATCGTCTTTGATTTTCGAGACATATGAAAATGGTATTTGGTTATTTAGCTGAAAGGAAAATCAACACCCAACACGTTAGGATGTAATCTCCCGTACTTCTAAACACGCCAATATTGCTTTATCTTTGAAAAAACTTTTAAATGAGCGATTTGAAATAAATGTATAAAAAATAATAATTAAATGACGATAATATTGTATGAAGAATATCTAAATAGATAATACACAAGGCAATCTATCATGATCTAAATATATAATTATACATAAAAATATAAGAATAATTTATATGAAAGCATTTGAAATAAACAAAAATATAAAAATAAGATATTTATAAGAAATAAACTACACATATAAATAGATGCAAAAACATATTCATAAATAATTTACAAGAAAATATATACACATGAAATAATATAGTATTAATAATACACATATTAAGAAATAATTTAATTTAAATAATACATAAAAATAATGACGGATAAAAGTATTCAAAAAATGTAGATATGCATGTACGAGCCCATTTGCCCGGCCCATTTCACAACAGACAAATGAATAACCCAACTGCCAAACCCGAAACAACTGAACAGGGAAGAACAGAATGAAAAAACCCTAGCCCCTAGATGCAAGTGGCACCGCAGCCTAGGCCACTTGCTCTGGCCGCCCGACCTGCTCCACCGCCCTAGCACCTGCAAAACAAGACAGAAGCAACACAACACGCAAGCAAAAGCAGTAGAAATACTAATATATTGTAACATTTCAGAGGGATATAAAAGGGGGGGAAGAGATAGAAAAACAACAGAAAAATCAGAGCAAAAAAGGGATTTGAACCCATCGGAAAAGTCGATTGTATAAAGGGGGTTCTTCAATCTTGCGATTTTGAAAAAAAAAAAAAGGAACCATCAGAAATCAAAAACAAGAATAATTTTGAAGGTTGATTTTGATTTTTTTTTTTCTTTTCGATTGTCACCATTGATATCTATTTATTTTTATTTATCATCTTCAAACTTCTAAAATTAAAAAAAGAAAAAAGAGATTACCAGAGCCCGGGGTCGCGTCGCCGGAGCCATCCCTCCGTCGTCGAGGCCGAGAGCAGAGGAGAGGAGGTTTTCCTCTCGCGAGTTTTGAGGGGCCAAAGCTCGGCCTCTTAACAGACTCTGAAACAGGGCACAAAGGCCCATCCCCGCTCACCGTTGACCACCGAACTGCGGTGGGGCGTCGATCGGTCGAAAGAGAGGAGAAAAGGTGGGGGGCCTTAGGGATTTGTTTTCTGTTCTTTTGGCTTGGGGAATTAAAGAAATAACGATGGGGTTAAGGGCAATTAAAGCTGCGTCGTTTGGGGTGTTGGGGACCGTTCATATCTCTTTAATAGGGTATTTGCAAGATAAGTCCCTCCCCCTTGCGGCGTCGCTCAATTGAATCCCCTTTTACTTACCCCGTTTTTTTAATTTTGCCCCATCATTTTGCTGCGTTTTTCAATTTAGTCCATACCTGGTAATTTGAAACGTCACACAATCAAAGGGTTGGGCACGCGTTGCAGATTGGTCCTCGTCCTTTCTTTTATTTTCAAATTTAACCCCAAAATTCCGTTTTAATTTCAATTCAATCCCTTTTAAGTTGACTTGTGATTTTTGTACATTTTATTAGTATTATTACTATTATTACTACATTATTATTATTATTATTATTATTATTATTATTATTTTTATATTTTGCCAATTATTTCATTTTTATTATTTCTTAAGCATCCTGTATTATTTTGCTATTATCATCACTTTATTTTATTTTCTTATTATCATTATCGTTCCAATATTATTATTATTACTTACTATCTTTATTTTCTTTATAATCCTATCATTATTATCTTGATACTATTACTTCTCATTTAACCCCCTTATTATTATTATTATTATTATTATTATTATTATTACTATTATTATTATTATTATTATCATCATCATCATTATTATCATTTTACTATTATTTCTCTTTTTATTATCATCCCTGCTATTACTATTATTATTATAACTATTCTTTATTTTATCATTGCGTTATTATTATTATTATTTATGTCATCATTGCATTATCGTCATCGCTATTATAGTATTATACTATTTCTATATATATGTAAACATCTCACCTATTTTATATATATTATCACCATTATTATTATCATTTTACCGTTCATTTTTTTATTTTTCATTACTATTCATGTATTATGTATTATTATTAATGTTATTAATATTTTCATTACCATCATTATTCTATTATTATTATTATTATTATTATTATCAGTATCTATATGTATATTATTATTACTATTATATCCTTTCACTATTATTATTAGCATTTTACTATTATTATTATATTATTATTATCGTTAGTATTAATGTATTATTCTATTTTCATTATTATTGTTATTACTATTATTTGATATTCTCATTATTATCATTATTTTCTATCATCGTCAATACATATACACCATTGTCACGATACTTTTCTATCACCACTACTTATATTCTCATCGTCATCTCACTATTTCCCGACATCTCAATTTTCATAACAATCGATATTCTGTATTAGCAATTCGAGTGAATCGAGCCCTAACTTACTGGGTTCCGGTTTTTCTCGTTTAAAGTTAAACAACGGGATATCCCTTTTTAAATCGCAATTTTAAATAAAACACTTAATCTCGGATATTCGAAATGTCGCGCCCTAACTTACTGGACTCGACATCTAGATACTTCGGGTAAGTTTCTTTTTCTATTAAAATAGGGGCAATATTCTTAATTTGGACCTTCGAGAAAACGAACCCTAACTTACTGGGTTCTGATTTCTCGTTTGATAAATGATGAGAAATCCTCTTCAAATATAAAACTAAGCTTTAAAAGGCGAGCTTAGTTTCGAGAGTCTAAAGTATTGCGCCCTAACTTACTGGACATGATACTTTATCTCTTCGAAAATAAGAGAGTCTTAACGTCCCTTCCAATTCCTTCAAGTTTTGGAAATAAAAAGTATCTATAATCATTCCAAAGTTTTCAACATTAAGACATCGATCAATCAATTTGGTACCAATTTCGGGCATGCCGAGGGTGCTAATCCTTCCTCGCACGTAATTGACTTCCGAACCCATTTTTCTCAAATTTTCGTAGACCAAAAGCATCGTTTTAATAAACCAAGGCGTTTTATTAAAACAAAGGTGATCCGATCACACCCAAATAAAAATCGGTGGCGACTCCATTCCTTTTTGTTTTCAAAAATCGAGTCGACCGCGTCGTTTACCTTTTTCGCCAAAAAATGGTTACGACAGCTTGGCTACTCTGCTGGGGACTTCGAGAGTCAGGCCATAGATTGATTGATTCTTGTCCTTTTGATTAAAATTGGAAAATGGTTTCAAAAAAATCATGCTTCTTTTAATGCACTTTCAATATTGGGTCTCGTAAATACTTTGGCATTGCATTGCATGACCGTTGTACTCACACCCTTTAAATGGGAGCGAGTAGCTATGCCTTCGTGAGGTTTTCACCTCCGCATGGGCTAGTGGACTGCTTTCGGGATTGTAATAGCCTAAATTTTCAGTGGTGTCGGAATAGTGATTCGAGGTCACTAAATCCGACAAGTGAGTAGAAAATATTATTAATTTAGTGAGTATAAGTTAAATGTGAAGTTAAAAAAAAATAATAAATAATAATAATAATAATTAGAATCGAAAACGAGGTATCGAGGCCTCGGAGATTTTTAATCTAGCCATAAATGTTTTATAAATATTTATGGATGTTAATAAGTTAGTATTAAAGTTTCGTCAAGAAATTTTAAAGTTCCGATAGTTAATTGAACAAAAAGGACTAAGTTGTAATAAATGTAAAGTTATGAGAAATGATTAATAGCTTAAATGATAAAAGAAAGAGGGCTTAAAAGGCAAATAGACCCAAGGTGTATTTGGGCTGGACGGCAAGGGCATGAAACCAGAGAAATAAGGAGAAATAAGGGTAAAATTGGAATATTGCAAATTTACTTAATAAAACTAGGACTAAAGTGGAATTATCTAGATTTCTCTTTATTTTCTGCATTCTCATCAGCAAAACACCATAGAAGGGTTTTCCCTAAGCTGGTTTTTCATATTTTTACTGCAAGTAAGTTCAATTCTTGATCATTTCTTGAAATTTTTGTGTTTTTGTGACTTTTACAACTAGGTCCACTTGGTGAATTCATTAGTTTTAGATTTTATGAATGAAGTTGAAAGTTTCTATGACTATGTGCTGGAAGTATATGATGATTTAGCATGGAATTATAACTTTAAATGGTTTATATGCTGATTTTATTGAAAGAATTGAATAGAAAGTGAATGTTTGGGACCTAATTTTAAAAGAATTTGAAGTTAGGGTTTTTATGTGGAAATTCTGAAATCCAATAGGTTTGAAATAACTCATAATGATTAGGTAAGTATTAATTTACAAAAATTAGCTTAATTGAAGGGTAATTGGTCAAGGACTGAATTGTATGAACTTTGAAATTTGGGGCAAAATGGAAATCAACACTTTGCACTGAAACAGTTTTGGACAGCAGCAGTAGTCTAACTTTGAAAAATCACCAAAAATTGTAGAAATCGAATTAGAGGATGAATAAAATATTAAATTAAAGCTTATTGAGTCTAGTTTCTTATAGAAGAAACGGTGTAAGCAATAGATTTGTAAATCATGAGATATAATAGGTTTTATGAGACAAGGTCAGGATGATTTCGGGTTCCCCTGTTCTGACTTTGAAAAATCATCAAAAATTGTATAAAAATAATTTGGGTCTTAAATTTATATCATTAAAATCCCGAGTAAGTCTATTTTCAATAGAAATAAACGTTAACATCATCCGAATCCTGTAAAAGGAGATAATTAATTTTTAGTGAAGATGGGTCGGAACTGTCAGACAGCAGAACAGGGGTGACTTTAAAGAATAAACTGTACGTATTGGCCAAACCAAAAATTCTAAAAATTTTATGGTAAAAAGATATGCGAGTCTAGTTTCAAGGAAAATTAACAGATCTTAATTTGGAGTTCTGTAGCTCAAGATAAAAATAATTTAGTGACTGTGACACGGATGGACAGCTTGAATATCCATACAAGTAAATAGTTAAATTATAGACCATGTTACTTATATGTGGGTTGTAATCCTTAAGGATATGAAATAGAGTAAAGGTGAAATCAATACTGATAAGTGAAGGATTTTACAATGATAGATCAAGAACCCGAAGCAAGTCGAGGAAAAGAAAAAGTAGCTGAATAGTCCCTGAATTTTCTCAAATTCTGCAAATCGGCTCAGGTAAGTTCATATGGCTGAAATTTAATGATTAAATGTAAATCCTATGAATTATATCATGTATGATGAGATATATTTGTTGATAAGTTAAGGATAAAATGACAATGCGAAAAGTGATTAAATGATCAAATTGAGCGGAACATCGGATTTGAGTACTTCTGATCAGTGGCAAGTGAAAGTGAAAAGTGATAGCTTCGGCTACCTGTTCAGTGAAAAGTGGTAGCTTCGGCTACTTGATCAGTGAAAAGTGGTAGTTTCGGCTACTTGATCATTGAAAAGTGGTAGCTTCGGCTACCTGATCAGTGAAAAGTGGTAGTTTCGGCTACCTGATCAGTGAAAAGTGGTAGTTTCGGCTACCTGATCAGTGAAAAGTGGTAGCTTCGGCTACCTGATCAGTGAAAAGTGGAAGTGAAGTACTCAATTTTCCGTAATCGTTCCCTAATTGATTAAGAATGGTAAGTGACAAAAAGGGCCCAAAAGAGTTAAAGTAAATGGATAAATGGTAGTGAGATTATACGAAAGCACTCACCAAATTGTGGTTGACAGGTGAACTTAGTAATTGTACATAATGTATAAGTGTATGAATGTTTGGTAAGATTTATATTTTATGCCTATGAACTTACTAAGTTTCTATAAACTTACTTGAGTGTATTCAATGTCTCATGTAGATTGACGTGTAAATATACGGAGGATCGGATCAACACTGAGGATCACACTATCAAGATTATCTCCGGTAGCTTTTGTAAATTTCCTTTTTGATTTATATGGCATGTATATGTTTGATGATTATATAAATACTAAAACTTGTTTAATGAGTATGTATTAAAGTAAACTGTGATAAATATGCTAAATAATATAATTATAGTAGAAGTATGATTTGGTATCAAATTGGATTGAAATGGACAAGATTGTTTGGTTTTAAAATTTCAGGGAAGATTGGATATTTATAAAAGGGCTATATTGAATTCATAATAAAAATAGTATTAACTCGTTAAACTTAGGTAATGCCTCATACCCTATTCTGGCAACGAATACGGGTAGGGGGTGTTACAGGGATACATCCGTACCTATGTCTTCGTGAAGTTTTCACTTCCACACGGCCATAGGGAAATGTATTCCCTTGAACCGAACTCGGTCTGTATGAGCCTATAATGGGTGAGGATCGAGGAATCTGCTGGTTCAGGTACCTCGAACTTTAGAACTAAGCCGCATATAGTGAACCCTAAGAGCCCACCTTAGGTAGGACTATGTCAAACCTTAGTGGTCACCAGGTATGTGTTTGTTCTTTTTCACTGGCTTTATATTTTACTATACTAACTCGTTGTATTTTATTTTTGTGCATATCATCTCATTTCTTTAGAGGTATCGATTCACAGTCAGTTTCTAAGTTAGAAAGCTGGTTATGGAAAACGGGTTCCTTGATAAAGTGGAAGACAATGCAGTCGTTCGTATATAGTTAGAACCTAAGCAGTTAGAAGGGCCTGGATCCATTTGAACAAAAGAAAATAGGGCAGTGCTAAAATCTCAGCCACCTGTGCTTCCTGATGTTGTTCTGATCAAAGCTGATTTGGAAGTGAAGAAGATTGTACGGCATTTTATGACCAGGCATGGTTTTGGAACTAAAAGATGAAAGTAATTATGCTCACCAATCACTTCAAAGTGAGCGGGAAGGATACAGATAGACACTTCTACCATTACAGCGTTTCTCTTTTATGAGAAGATAATCACCCTGTAGACGGCAAGAATGTTGGAAGGAAAGTGATTGGCAGAGTGCAAGAGACCCGTGACAAGGAATTGGTTGGAAAGGACTTTGCTTACGACCGAGAGAAAAGTTTATTTACTGTTGACGCTCTTCCAAATAACAAGCATGAGTTCACAGTTGTATTGGAAGATATTACATCTAACAGAAACAACGTTAATGCAAGACCTGATGACTCAAATGGGCAAAACAGGAAAAGAATTAAACGGCCTTATCAGTCAAATCAGCTTTGTTGCAAAGACACCCGTGCAAGCAACTCAAAATGCTCGGCGCGGACAGGAATCTGAAAGCTCTCAAGAAGCGCTGAGGGTGATGAATGTCATTTTAAGGTAGCACGCTGTGAAACAGGGGTGTTTACTTGTTTGCCAATCTTTCAAGATAATCAGAGCAACTTCACAGACATTGGAGGAGGTGCCCTTGGCTATAGAAGTTTCCATTCAAGTTTCATAGCCACTCAATGAGGCCTTTCCCTGAATATTGACGATAATTCGTCCTAGTCCGGTTGTGGATTTTTTGCCAATCAAAATGCCACAGATCCATACTCCCTGGACTGGACCATGGCTAAACGAAGCCTTAAGAACCTGAGGATAAAAGTCAGTCCATCCAATCATGAGTACAAGATCACATGGATTGAGCGAGCAGTTGTGCAAAGATCAGTTGTTTTTATTGAAGTAGAAAAGTATGAATAATGTCAATGGTGAAGCTGAGAGTCCAGAGATTACTGTCTATAATTATTTTCGACCATTACAACACACACTCGCGCTTCTCTACAGACTTGCCATGCTTTAATGTTGGAGAGCCGAAATGGCCTACATATATTCCTTTGGAGCTCCATTCCTTGATATATTTGCAATTAACAAAGTGCTAACTAGAGAGCTTTTGTGGTTGAGATAAGAAGCCTCAAGAAAGAATGAAAGTCTTATCCAATGCTTCATAGGGGAACAACCATAGTGCCGAGCCGATGCTGTGTTCTTGTGGTGTTTCTATCAACACTAATTTCACCCAGGTCGAAGGTCGTATTCTGTCAGTACCAAGGGGCAATGATGGAAATTTCTTTCCGAAGAATGGGTGTTGGATTTAGTGGAACCATCTAGGATGGAAAGATAGGTTGTTGTGAACTTCTTGGCTCATCGTTGTGATCCAAACAATATTGCAAAGGATTTAGTTCGTGTGAAGAAGTGAAAGGAATTTGTATTGACCCCATTTGATAGATCCAAATAGACGAACTAGAATAGACAACTTTCACCTATGGTTAGAATAGGAAAAGCTATTGAACAGGTACAATGTAAAATGTCTGGAGCTCCGCAGTTCCTTCTTCGTCTAGAAAACTCTAATCTTTATGAGCCATAGAAGCGGAAGAATCCCTCGGAGTACGACACTAGCTAAAAGTAAATGGTCAATACTTTTCTGGAAAACTGATGCTAAGCGGGGATAGTCTCCTCACTACTCTCGAAGTTGTAACTCTGCAATCTAGTTGAAGTTAAGTCTGAACAAGATTAAGGAAATAAAATGTAGTTAAAATCAGCATTACACAATTACGAACTGTGGATCGAGCCTCTTGAAACGAGAGAGGAATGTTGGAAAGAAGAACTTCATCATTCTTATGATCATCGAGTTAAAGAGTCGAGATTACCTCATGAGGGAAATGATAGTTCAGATTCAAGAGATAGCTGGTCGTCTATAGATTTTGGCATTATAGGTGGATATGTTAAGCATAAAATATGGGCTACAATCTGATCATAGTCAAGAGCTAACTCCATTGCTTGGGAAATCGAAACCTTTAGGGCTTAGGACGAAAGCATATAGTAGTCCGTTTTATGTAAAAGAACTTGTTTTCTAATAAAGTTTTCTAAAATGAAGTTGATCAGAATCGATGCCCCTTTGCATTCATGCATTCGCACTACATTGCATTCGCATTACATTGCATTCATTTGCATTAGACCTTTACAAAAAAGACCCTAATTAGGTAAAATGTTTCAGTTAACCTGGAAAACATGGAACAAAGGTTGGTGAGGATAGAGCAAAGGCAAATACAGATGCAAGAGCAATTGTCCCAAATTCAACAAGAAATGCGAGAGCAAATGCTAGATTTCCAAAAGAACATGATCGGCCAGCTAGCTTAGTTATTAGCCGGAGGACTTGAAAAAAGGAGTGACCCAGTGGCCAACAATGCAGATGATGATGAAGACATCGTTTATTCCCTAAAAAGTACCCCGACTCAACCAGGTGCGCATTCCTGTGGGGTATCTGTCATTATCGGATCTCAATATAGGACTGATACCTCAGTACTGCTGAACTCTCTGATGGGCCTCGGTAATGATCAAGTTAATCGTGTTGTTATTGGCCTACCAGAGGCAAAGAAAAAGGGAGAGGGGGCTTCAAAAGCCCCGAAGAGGAAAGACAAGGATGTGGATAACACGAGTGGGTATACCAAGGGTCACCCGAAGCCGTTTACAATAAACCAGCCAAAGGGGGCAGTCACCAGTCACCCGGTCCCCCCAAAGCAAAAACCCAATCCAAGATCGAGTTCAGACAAGCTTCAGTTTACTCCTATTCCCATGACGTATAGGGAGTTATACCAGAACTTATTTGATATGCATGTTGTAGCTCCTTGTTATATAAAACCACTACAACCTCCATGCCCAGAATGGTATAACCTAAATTCCAGTGCGAGTATCACGCGGGGGTTACAGGGCATTCAATAGAAAATTGCATAGCTTTCAAGAAGTTGGTGGAAAAATTCATCAAAATGGGTATTGTGGAGATAGATGATGCGCCAAAAGCAGAAGCATGAACCTGGAAGCGTTTTGAACAATGAAACTGCGGAAGAAATTCCTGTAGTATTTAGGAGCTTACCTGGAGTAATGTACGAAATATACTTGTTGCTTTAAGCCTAGAAGCAATAAGATCTCTTTTGTGAAATAGGCTCGTGCTCAGAATTACTATTTCAGTAAAATGCATCTTTTTGAACAAATATTTTTCTTTTTCATGCTATACATTCTATTGAATATTCTTTTATTCTTCATTTATAAATAACCATTCTTGGAACCATTTGTTCTCTGGAAGTTACTTTCATACCTACAATGGGTCCCAGATATCAATAACATGAGCGACACTGTTACTGACTCCCTTTCTAGTGGGATATGTGTTTAGAGGGATCTAAGGACTTGGAAGATGACAGAGATTGCAACTTATTTCTTAACTTGTTAAAAGTGGTAGATCTTACCTTACGAAGTGACAGCGGATACTACGAGCTAACGAGGGAGATGAAAATGGAAGATTAGCCCACTGCAGGAATAAGGCAAGGCATCATTGAGTTATCTTCAAGAATTTAAAGATGTTATCATATGATCACCAAGACACACCTAGGCTACTGAAACGTAGGTATGCTGTTAAGATTGATATTTAAAGAACCCATGTTAATGGTTCTACAACGGACAAGAGATTTACAGATTCCCTATATGTGGGGCATGGACGTTATCAAGCCAGTCTCCTCAAAAGCTTTTAGCCAACATTGATTCATATTCATGGTCATTGGTTACCTCACTGAAAGGGAGAAGGTCGCTTCATATGCCAAAGTTAAAAAGTCAGCAATTATCAAATTCAAATTTCAAAAAAAAAAAGGAAGAAGAAGAAGAAGTATGTGGCAATAAGGAATGCCAGAAAGAAACGTGTTTAACGCAATGACACAAATTTACAGTCTGTTCAAAGATCAGGCACTATATTGGTGCAACAATGGCAGCCAAAAACCATTCAAAATTTTTGAAAGATGACTGAAACTTGTAAAGGTTGGCATAGAGAAGTTACCATTTACCCTCTAGATTTCTTGAACGTTGGCTAGGACTTTCACCGGGGAATCTTTCCCATTGGTTTATGAAAAGGAAACAATTGTTGAAAGTTAAGATTCTGTTTTTTCCAAGTTGGATGAAGCAGAATGTCTATTGTAAGCTTGATTGAAAGTATTCATGGTCCAATGTACCAAAAATGGATGATATGGGCTTATGACAAAAATGTTCGCTCAAGAGAATTTCAGGAGAAGGACCTAGCATTAAGAAGGGTTCTTCTTATCCAAAAGGACTCCAAAGGAAAAGTAAATGCCTTATGCAGCAAAGAAGGCTTGTTCTGGGAAAACATGGATACTAATCAAGATGGATGGCAAGGACCTGCCCAATCCGGTGAGTTCAGATTCAAAAAAAAAAGAGTTTTGCAAAAAAAAAAACAAAAACAAAAAAAAAACAAAAAAATGAAAACAACACGAAAAAAGAAAAAGGGAAAAAAGGAGAGGCCGAGGCGAAAACCCGCAAAGGGCGCCTTGAGATCAAAGGGGATTTGAGTTGAAAACCCGAGAAGGGCAGCTCAAATTGTGATCGAAAGTAGGGCATACAGCAGTCTTGCTATGCTTGAACTGACAATGAAGAAATATGTTAAGTCTTGGGGCATCGACAAAGTACTCCGGATCCCCTAAACACATATTGAACCTAAAATGGTCCTCAAGAAGTTTGAACAGAGAAGCTCAGGCTGCGATATCTGGGGCACCTAGTTTCTGTTTTACCCATTTTTGTTATTTGTGGTTATTTTCCTTGCAAAATACACTACCAATAAATTTCCTTCCGAT
Organism: Gossypium australe; assembly: GCA_005393395.2. Lineage (NCBI taxonomy): Eukaryota > Viridiplantae > Streptophyta > Magnoliopsida > Malvales > Malvaceae > Gossypium > Gossypium australe. The sequence goes on from CM016626.1 coordinate 155,747,374, forward strand.
TGCGTTTGTTATCTTTGCTTAACTTGTTTGTTTCGAGCTATCCTCCTAATCAATTTCCTTCTTGTCTATTGTTTTAATCTTTTTCAAGAATTTGTGCTTAGAAATAACGATTAATGGATTAATACACTTTCACAAAAGGAGTTTTGCATATTACTCTGGAAACTTCTAAATAGTACCGGAATCTGAAACAGGACTATTGCTTAAAGCTCCTCGGGTTTAAGGGATAGAAATAATGGTGGAGGGAAAGTTTAAATCGAAGCTATCTCTTTGGATTTTGTCAAAAAATGATAATCGAACAAAATGACGATATATTACGTCAGTAATATCATCTCGATGAAAAAGGGCAATGTTAACCCATTGTAAATGGGGGGATCATTCGCGCGGAAATGATATTTTGTATCCGTGTAAGGATCACGCATGCACACTTGGTCACGACCCCCAGGAATGGTAAGGTGCAGCAGACCAAATCGTTTACAAATTTTATACCCTTGAGTCATGGTGGGATAGATTGAAGATGACACAAATTCTACATCATTAAGTCGCAATAGGATGGTCTGAAGATGGTATAAGCCTTAAAGTCCTATAGGTGCCGTGGAGTGGACCTTGAAGTTACATTGGGGCAAGTCATTTAAGCAAAATATGATTGTTTCTTTGAGTTTCTGCAAAGGTACCAGCAAGAGCGAGATAGCAGCTTCGTGCGACTCTGGTGGACGGCGAGCGGTGACAACCCTAAATATTAAAAAGGGGTCGTTTCATTTTCATACATCATTAGGACCGTTTCGATTATCGCCTCCTGATCCTTATACATTTTTAACAATGAATCATCATCATGACATTCTGCATTCATGCAAATGTCCTCCATAATGTCATTTAGTTGGAAGCATTCGATTTATTATGATCATTGCATCTTAATCATTGTGGAAAATCATCATTCTCGTGATATTCTGCATTCATGTAAATGTCATTCATAGCACACGTAGTTAGGAGCATTTGAGTCATTCCTATCATGACATCCTCGTCATTTGCATAAGCATAAGCACATAAAAATAATTCTACAGGACGAATTCCCCAGAGAACGATGTAGCAATATCAAAGATTTCAGATGTTGTCCCCTAGCGGGGCAGATCAAGGACTGAAGATAGGAGATCCTGTCTCCCTGAGTTTGCAGTGGAGCAGATCAAAGATAGCAGATTTGACATTCCTGAAGTTGCAGGAAGCAGATCGAATACATCAGTCTGGTGATCCCTGAGTTTGCAGGGATCAGATTGAAGAAAGCAGATTTGACATTCCTGATGTTGCAGGAGCAGATCGAAGATAGCAAATCTGACAATCCTGATATTGCAGGAGCAAATCGAAGATAGCAAATCTGGCAATCCTGATGTTGCAGGAGCAGATCAAAATTAGCAAGTCTGGCAATCCTGATGTTGCAGGAGCAGATCGAAGTTAGCGAGTCTGGCAATCCTGATGTTGCAGGAGCAGATCAAAGTTAGCATGTCTAGCAATCCTGATGTTGCAAGAGCAGATCGAAGTTAGCGAGTCTGGCAATCCTGATATTGCAGGAGAAGATCGAAGATAGCAAATCTGGCAATCCAGATGTTGCAGGAGCAGATCGAAATTAGCGAGTCTGGCAATCCTGATGTTGCAGGAGCAGATCGAAGTTAGCGAGTCTGGCAATCCTGATGTTGTAGGAACAGATCAAAGTTAGCACGTCTGGAGATCCTAATGTTGCAAGAGCAGATCGAAGTTAGCAAGTCTGGCAATCCTGATGTTGAAGGAGTAGATCAAAGATAGCAAGTCTGGCAATCCTGATTTTGCAGGAGCAGATCGAAGATAGCAAGTCTGGCAATCCTGATGTTGCAGGAGCAGATTGAAGGAGCAGATTGAAGGAGTAGATTGAAGATAGCAGATCTGGCATCCCTGAAATTGCAGGAGTAGATCGAAGACATCAAGTCTTATCTCTCTGAAGTTGCAACGGAGCAAATTGGAGCTACAAGTCCTATCTCTCTAAAGCGGCGGTGGAGTGGATTAAAGCAACAAGATGCAGTGTGTAACACCCCCTACCCGTATTCGTTGTCAGAATAAGGTACGAGGCATTACCAGAATTTACGATTTTTTTTTTAAAAACCGAGACCATTCCAATTCAACATATTTTCAAAATAATTCATGCATATTTATAAGATAACTTTAACACATAAGCCATACCAATGGCTGACCTTACATTCATTTCACATTAACATTTATTTTATTAGCTTATACATGCCATTCATTTCCAAACTAAAGTTTCTTTAAATACCGAAATATTGGGGTTGATAGTGTGATGAGTCTCCCACCGATCCGACCTCCGAGCTCTTAACACTACAAAACAGGGAAAAAGGAAATAGGGTAAGCACATTGTGCTTAGTAAGCCCATGTAACAAGAATTATACTTACCTAATATTTACAATACAAGCGATAAACATTCATATACCCATTCAATGCATTATTACCCTAACATTTACAAACTCAACATTCAAGTCAGTCCAATAATTTCCATATATCAATAATATATATTATGATTGATGAGCTCATCAATACCATAATTTCCATATATTTTTTTATATATTTATCCCATTGAATTACTAGGAATTTCGATGGATTTTCAGAGGTACACTTTAGTGTACAAATTCGGGTCCGTCAATTCATATTCATGTGAGCACATTTCTATTTCAGAGAGCACACTCCCGCGAACCTCATCTTTACAGCGGGATTACCAGTCCAGGCTAAATCCCCTGTAATATAAACTCATAGAGTATTGTCAGGATTACCAGTCCAGGCTAAATCCCCTGCAACGACAATTACTCTAATGAGCTTGGATCTGAATTACCAGTTCAGGCTAAATTCAGACCCTAATTCAGATTACCCGTCTGGGCTAAATCCATTTTCCACATATTCTTCGGGAGGGCTATATTAGGATAGGATCACCCGTCCGGGCTAGATCCTTTTTACCGTCAATTCCTTTTCAGAGATCCATCGAATTTTCCTTTCATTCAACCGGGATTTCTTCCCCTTTTTACCAAATATATCAATGTTTCATCAATTTTCATACAATGAACATTCAAATTATATTCACATCAATAACATACATTTCAAGCATTTAAGAGTACAATTCAAGTTACATGAACTTACCTCGATATTAGTTCGTTTACAAAATCTACTAATCCGGGACTTTTTCCTTTCCTCGATCTAGCTTCGTATTTGAGTTTTCCGAATCTAAATAAATAAATTCAATCATCAATTCAATACATTTCATGTTCACATGTAGCATTTTCTATAATTCTATTATTATTTTTAGTTTATTCAAAGCTGTCTACTTGAGTCACAGTCACTAAATTATTTATTTATCGAGCTACAGAACTCCAAATGAAGAACCGTTAATTTTCTCTGAAACTAGACTCACATGTCTTCATACCATAAAATTTCCAGAATTTTTGGCTTATCCAATTCGTACAGTTTATTCTTTAAAATTACTCTTGTTCTGCTGTTTGACAGTTCTTACCCTTCTTCACTAAAAATTAATTATCTCTTTATACAAGATTCAGATGATGTTTTTGTTTATTCCTATTTAAAATAGACTCATTCAGGATTCTAAACATATAAATTTAAGCCCCTAATTATTTTTCTTCAATTTGTGATGATTTTCTAAAGTCAAAACAGGGGAACCTGAATTCATTCTGAACCAGTCTTATAAAAATCAAAATATCTAAAAATACAGAACTTCTTTTCTTTCCTTATTTATTTCATATGAAACTAGACTCAATAAGCTTTAATTTCATATCTCACTCAACTTCTAATTCCACTTCTACGATTTTTGGTGAATTTTCAAACTTACTCTACTGCTGCTGTCTCAAAACAGTTTTCTTATAGCTTGTTTTACAATTAAGTCCTTTATTCAATTCTAACTTCAAATTCTTTCAATTAAACCACTAATTCATCATTTTATTCATCATATGCTATATTCAAAAACTCTAAAACTTCAAAAACTTCAACTTAAATTCATCAAAACTTTGTTCTAAAACTTATAAAGCATCAAAATTAAAAGAAAAGGACTAAATTAACTTACCAAATTAAACTCCAAGCTTCAAACTTTCTATTTTTCCTTTTATTCTTTCTTTTCTCTTTTTCTTTCTTTCCTTCACGTTTGCTCTCTGTTCTTCTTTTTTTTTTTTTGTTTTATGCTTTTGTTTCTTTTCTCCTTTCTTTTTATAATATATATTATTATTAATTTATAATAATAATTATCTTTATAAAAATCTCAGATTTTTATCAATACACCGCCTCAACTTTACAAAATGGCATAATTGCCATTTTGGTCCTTCATAATTTCTTTTAATCTATGATTTAACTTTTACTTTCATTTCAATTTAGTCCTTTTTATTTAATTTCCTACCCAAACGTTAAAATTTTCTAACGAAAATTTAATACCACATTACTAACATTTTATAAATATTTATAAAAATATTTCCTATCATATAAATATTCATGCAAATATTTTGAAATAAATTTCTATTTAAATCGGATTTATGGTTGCGAAACCATTATTCCGATAACCTTGAATTTAGGCCATTACACAGTGGACTGGAATGAAGCTACCTGAAGAAAAGGAACACCAAAGAAGTCAAGACTTAGCAGGCCCGGGCAAAATGGGCCTTTTAAAAGTCTTTGCTCCATTCTCGTTACACGACAATGAGCAAAGAGGGGCAGCTGTACGAGCCCATTTGCCCGGCCCATTTCACAACAGACAAATGAATAACCCAACTGCCAAACCCGAAACAACTGAACAGGGAAGAACAGAATTGAAAAACCCTAGCCCCTAGATGCAAGTGGCACCGCAGCCTAGGCCACTTGCTTTGACCGCCCGACCTGCTCCACCGCCTTAGCACCTGCAAAACAAGACAGAAACAACATAACACGCAAGCAAATGCAGTTGAAATTAGCAAATCTGGCAATCCTGATGTTGCAGAAGCAGATCGAAGTTAGCGAGTCTGGCAATCCTGATGTTGCAGGAGCAGATCAAAGTTAGCACGTCTGGATATCCTAATGTTGCAGGAGCAGATCGAAGTTAGCAAGTCTGGCAATCCTGATGTTGCAGGAGCAGATTGAAGAAGCAGATTGAAGGAGTAGATTGAAGATAGCAGATCTGGCATCCCTGAAATTGCAGGAGCAGATCGAAGACATCAAGTCTTATCTCTCTGAAGTTGCAACGGAGCAAATTGGAGCTACAAGTCCTATCTCTCTAAAGCAGCGGTGGAGTGGATTAAAGCAACAAGATGTAGTGGACTGGAATGAAGCTACCTGAAGAAAAGGAACACCAAAGAAGTCAAGACTTAGCAGGTCCGGGCAAAATGGGCCTTTTGAAAGTCTTTGCTCCATTCTCGTTACACGACAATGAGCAAAGAGGGGCAGCTGTACGAGCCCATTTGCCCAGCCCATTTCACAACAGACAAATGAATAACCCAACTGCCAAACCCGAAACAACTGAACAAGGAAGAACAGAATGAAAAAACCCTAGCCCCTAGATGCAAGTGGCACCGCAGCCTAGGCCACTTGCTCTGACCGCCCGACCTGCTCCACTGCCCTAGGACCTGCAAAACAAGACAGAAGCAACACAACACGCAAGCAAAAGCAGTAGAAATACTAATATATTGTAACATTTCAGAGGGATATAAAAGGGGGGAAGAGATAGAAAAACAACAGAAAAATCAGAGCAAAAAAAGGGATTTGAACCCATCGGAAAAGTCGATTGTATAAAGGGGGTTCTTCAATCTTGCGATTTTGAAAAAAAAAAGGAACCATCAGAAATCAAAAACAAGAATAATTTTGAAGGTTGATTTTGATTTTTTTTCTTTTCGATTGTCACCATTGATTTCTATTTATTTTTATTTATCATATTCAAACTTTTAAAATTAAAAAAAGAAAAAAGAGATTACCCGAGCCCGGGGTCGCGTCGCCAGAGCCATCCCTCCGTCGTCGAGGCCGAGAGCAGAGGAGAGGAGGTTTTCCTCTCGCGAGTTGTGAGGGGCCAAAGCTCGGCCTCTTAACAGACTCTGAAACAGGACACAAAGGCCTATCCCCGCTCACCGTTAACCACCGAACTGCGGTGGGGCGTCGATCGGTCGAAAGAGAGGAGAAAAGGTGGGGGGCCTTAGGGATTTGTTTTCTGTTCTTTTGGCTTGGGGAATTAAAGAAATAACGATGGGGCTAAGGGCAATTAAAGCTGCGTCGTTTGGGGTGTTGGGGACCGTTCATATCTCTTTAATAGGGTATTTGCAAGATAAGTCCCTCCGCCTTGCGGCGTCACTCAATTGAATCCCGTTTTACTTACCCCGTTTTTTTAATTTTGCCCCATCATTTTGCTGCGTTTTTCAATTTAGCCCATACCTGGTAATTTGAAACGTCACACAATCAAAGGGTTGGGCGCGCGTTGCAGATTGGTCCTCGTCCTTTCTTTTATTTTCAAATTTAACCCCAAAATTCCGTTTTAATTTCAATTCAATCCCTTTTAAGTTGACTTGCAATTTTTGTACATTTTATTAGTATTATTACTATTATTACTACATTATTATTATTATTATTATTATTATTATTATTATTATTTTATATTTTGCCAATTATTTCATTTTTATTATTTCTTAAGCATCCTATATTATTTTGCTATTATCATCACTTTATTTTATTTTCTTATTATCATTATCGTTCCAATATTATTATTATTATTACTATTATCTTTATTTTTCTTTATAATCCTACCATTATTATCTTGATACTATTACTTCTCATTTAACCCCCTTATTATTATTATTATTATTATTATTATTACTATTATTATTATTATTATCATCATCATCATTATTATCATTTTACTATTATTTCTCTTTTTATTATCATCCCTGCTATTACTATTATTATTATAACTATTCTTTATTTTATCATTGCGTTATTATTATTATTTATGTCATCATTGCATTATCGTCATCGCTATTAGTATTATACTATTTCTATATATATGTAAACATCTAACCTATTTTATATATATTATCACCATTATTATTATCATTTTACCGTTCATTTTTTTTATTTTTCATTACTATTCATGTATTATGTATTATTATTAATGTTATTAATATTTTCATTACCATCATTATTCTATTATTACTATTATTATTATTTTTATCAATATATATATGTATATTATTATTACTATTATATCCTTTCACTATTATTATTAACATTTTACTATTATTATTATTATATTATTATTATCGTTAGTATTAATGTATTATTCTATTTTCATTATTATTGTTATTACTATTATTTGATATTCTCATTATTATCATTATTTTCTATCATCGTCAATACATATACACCATTGTCACGATACTTTTCTGTCACTACTACTTATATTCTCATCGTCATCTCACTATTTCCCGACATCTCAATTTTCATAACAATCGATATTCTGTATTAGCAATTCGAGTGAATCGAGCCCTAACTTACTGGGTTCCGGTTTTTCTCGTTTAAAGTTAAACAACGGGATATCCCTTTTTAAATCGCAATTTTAAACAAAACACTTAATCTCGGATATTTGAAATGTCGCGCCCTAACTTACTGGACTCGACATCTAGATACTTCGGATAAGTTTCTTTTTCTATTAAAATAGGGGCAATATTCTTAATTTGGACCTTCGAGAAAACGAGCCCTAACTTACTGTGTTCTGATTTCTCGTTTGATAAATGATGAGAAATCCTCTTCAAATATAAAACTAAGCTTTAAAAGGCGAGCTTAGTTTCGGGAGTCTAAAGTATTGCGCCCTACTTACTGGACATGATACTTTATCTCTTCGAAAATAAGAGAGTCTTAACGTCTCTTCCAATTCCTTCAAGTTTTGGAAATAAAAAGTATCTATTTTCAAATCATTCCAAAGTTTTCAACATTAGGACATCGATCAATCAATTTGGTACCAATTTCGGGCGTGTCGAGGGTGCTAATCCTTCCTCGCTCGTAATTGACTTCCGAACCCATTTTTCTCAAATTTTCGTAGACCAAAAGCATCGTTTTAATAAACCAAGGCGTTTTATTAAAATAAAGGTGATCCGATCACACTCAAATAAAGATCGGTGGCGACTCCATTCCTTTTTGTTTTCAAAAATCGAGTCGACCGCGTCGTTTACCGTTTTCGCCAAAAAATGGTTACGACAATGTAAATTTAAGAAATATACCTAAAGGAGGATTTTAAAATGAACAAATCACATTGAAATAAGTTAGAAAACGTACAAAAAAAACTAAGCAATTTTCAAGATAATATGTTAAAACAAAAAAAGAAAAAATGAATGACGAATCTATTAAAAATGGTACCTAAACTAAAATGGAAGTGGAACAAAATTTAAAGAGCAACCTATACACAAACAAAATTATGAAAAACACAATTAGAGACCTGAATAAAGTAAGCCTAAATAGTTAGGGATCAAAATAACAAATATGCCAATAGCCAAAACGCAGCGTATAGATTGGACCAATTTGAAACGATGCGCGAGTCACAGAGGTCAATTTAAAAAAGCCAAAAAACTGTACAGAGGATCAAATTAAAACGACAACGCCAAGTAAAGGACTAAATGCATAAATATCCCATCTCCACCAAAACATGCGTTTCCTTAGGATACTAAACGGTGACGTTTTGTTAAATAATTAAGAGCCCTCTAATCTCCTTTCCATTCATTTGCAGGTTCCCCTTTTCAAAAAAATCCAAAAAAAAAACTCAGTCTCTTCCTCTTCCCCTTTTGCACCCGACGATCGGGCTTCCATGGCCGTTCAACACGCCGTCACGCCACCATCGACTCAGTGGCCAGCGACGCTCAAGCCGGCGAGCCTTAGCCCCGCTTCGAAACCCGATTCAGGTAAGTTTTTACCTCTCCTTTTGTTATTATAAATCTTTGAATTGGGTTTCGAAGAATAGTAAATAAAAACAATAAAAGAGTGAAAGAAACAACGTTAAATCGAAGGGAATTAAACAGAGAAAACTAAAAAAACCTTCTATTGTGTTTCCTTGGTTTCTGCTAGTTTTTTTTTGTTCGTGAAGAAAAAGCCCCTGTTTACCCTTGTTCCATATTCGGTCTCTCCCCTTACAAATCGTTTTGTTTCGGTTTTTATCCGAAAAATCTAGGTATTTGTTGCTGCTTTTTTTTATTATTTGTGTTATGTTCTGCCTTTCTTCGTCTCGTTTTTTTGCTCGCGTGCTATTGTTGTTTTGTCGTTTTCCTTTTCATTTCCTGTGTCGGCTTCTGTTGTGTGCTTTCATTTTACAGACGATGTTAGAAGTGTGCAAGGAGGCCTTGCGCGGGGAAGGATACTGGTAGAGAGGCGCGTACGTATGGGGTGATGAGCAGTGGGCTGCGGCGCCTGGGGTTGGTCATGCCACGCGAGAAGGGAGAGGGAACCCTAGGGTTCCCTAACTTTGTTTAGTTTCGGGCCGACTTTGGCTGGTCTTTGGGCCATATTCGACCGCTTAGGTTTTGGGCCATTTTGGGCTTGTTTTGTGCCATTAGGCCTTTGTTATTTTGGGTCAGGGTTTGGGCTCTGAGTTTTGGGTACTTCGGGTTGTAAAATAGGCCGTTCGAGCTGTTGGGCTCTGGGTCTCTTTGTAAATGGACATTGGCCTATTATTATTAATTTGGACTGTTTTTATTGGGCTTTAGGAAATTTGGTAAAAGGACATTATGGTCTATTTGGGTTTTATTGTTTTTGTTTTATCACTTGGGCCTCTAATCTGTATTGGGCCCGGGCAAAAATTGGTTATTAAACTTATAACTTTGGATTCACTTGGGATTGAAAATCTAGTTCATATGAAGCGTTAAGAATAATTATATTAGTTTTTGTAAGTATTGTAGGTGGTTCAGGAATTTGTGTTGGGTGTATATGATGAGGAGGCCACTGCTGCAGCCTTCAAGCAGAATCTCTCTGACATCTCCACATTGAAAGATCCTCGCTCAAAAGATGTGTTGAAGTTTGGATAGCATGCAGCTATAAGGACAGCAACAATAAACCATGCAATCGAGCCATGCATGCAGAAGCTGCTAAAGCAAGTGCAGCTGTTATGTTTAAGTGATGAAACTAATTCCCATGCAGCACCAATGAAGCAGCACGTGAAGGCAGCAGCTGAAGCTTACTGATGTTGTCCAAAATCAACTTATTTTGTTACTTTAAGTTTATAGTTTGTAACTTGGTTCATTTAGGACTTAGTTGATAAACCTTTTGATGTAATTAGGTAGCGATTGAGCTGATATATCAGCTTTGTTCATGAGTACAAGTCATGTTTTACAAGTTTCCATGTAATTAGTGGTGTTAGATGAAAGTTTAGGTAATCCTTGACATGTGATTACCAGCGAGCAGGTTGCATATGTATTGGAATTATGCCATTTTTTAGTTTTGAATGAAAACTTATCAAGTTTCCTTCCATATGCTCCAATTTTCTTAGCTTTACTTTCATTTCTTTTTGTTTTTTTTTGCTCTTGTTTCTTTTACAAGCCACGATACTTCCTGCTCAAGTCTCAGTCAAAGTCACAGTTGATCATTGTTTCTTCAACTGAGTTTGCTTGCTTGCTGTCAAAGTTCCAACAATTGGTATCTAGAGCTTCTATCTTGGAGGACCTGTTATTTGAAAGCTTGAAATCGAATGGCAACACCAAGTTATACACCATTTGCACCACCAGTCTTTAATGATGATAGTTTCCACATATGGCAGGTTAAGATGAGGACTTACCTGCAGGCCTTCGATTTGTGGGAAGTGGTGTCTTCAGACATTGAGCCAGCACCCCTACGAGCCAATCCAACTGTGGCTCAGATAAGGCAACATTCTGATGAGAGGACCAAAAGGCATAGAGCTATGTCATGCATCCAGAATTGTGTGTCAGATGTGATCTTCACAAGGATAATGGCTTGTGAGACACCAAAGCAAGCCTGGGACAAGTTGAAGGAGGAGTTCTAAGGGTCTGATAGAACAAGGCAGCAGCAGCTCTTGAACCTTAGAAGGGACTGTGAAATTGTACTCGGACAGAATAATGGTTGTTGTAAACAGCATAAGGCTCATTGGTGAGCAGTTTAATGAAGCTAAGATAGTGGAGAAAGTGCTATCAACCTTACCAGAAAGGTATGAGGCAAAAATATCCTCTCTCGAGGACTCAAGGGACTTATCCAGCATCTCCCTAACAGAGCTGATCAATGCTCTCTATGCACAAGAGCAAAGAAGGGCCAGCAGAAATGAGGAACACCAAGAAGGTGCTTTTCAAGCCAATGCCAAGTTTGCTTTGAGCACATCTGCCAACCATGGCAAGATGACATGGAAAAATAGGCCTAAACCTGATGCTGCAAGAAGTTGTGATCAACTTTGCAGATTCTGTAAGAAGGCTGGTCATCCAGAACAAAGATGGTTCAGACCAGATGCAACATGCTTACACTGCAACAAGATGGGCCATGTTGAAAGGGTTTGCAAAAACAAGGGCAGACCAAGGCAGAATCAACCACAACAAGCTCAAGCAGAGGTTCAAGTAGCTGAAGAAGGGAATGATTATGAAGAGCAAGTGTTTGCTGTTTCATGCTCAGCTGGTCAAAAAAAGGCCACAAATAGATGGTTGATAGACAGTGGTTGCACAAACAACATGATTCCTGATGCTGGCATTTTTAAGACAATTGACAGAAGCTTCAAAACAAATGTAAAGGTCGAAAATGGACACTTCATCAAAGCTGAAAGCAAAAGAGATTTGCTGATAAACACTCCTACAGGTACCAAACTTGTTACAAATGTTTTGTTGGTGCCTGAAATTGATAGAAATTTGCTAAGCATTGCTCAACTGCTTGAGAAAGGTTATTCTGTCATGTTCAAAGGCAAATAATGTCAGATTACTAATCCGAATGGATCAAACCTCATGACAGTCACAATGACTGATAAATGGTTTGAGGTTAACTGGCCAAGTGGCTGAAACTTGGCCTACACAACCTCAACAGAAAAGTCCAAATTATGGCACCAAAGGCTTGGTCATACCAATGACAAATCAATGGCTCGAATGATCAATCAAGATCTGGTTGAGAATTTCACCAACTCAGTTGAGGAGGAGAAGAATGAACCAAAGGCAGTTTCTAAAAATCTTGCATCAAATCAAGTTGAAGTTGTTCGAAATGGACATTAATGACATACCAGTCAGGGGCACAAGGACCTTGGCTGAGATTTATGAAAATGCACATACTGCCATAGTCGAATCAAGCAACTTTGAAGAATCTAAGGTAGATGAAAGATTGAAACAGGCTCCTCAAGCCTGATATGCTCAAATTAACAGTTATATGGTTGATTTGGGAATTGAAAAAAGTGTTAGTAAACCAACACTATATGTCAAGAAAAATGAAGCTGAAACACAGCTCATTGTATCCCTCTATGTTAATGACCTGAAGGTAACAGGAGGAGCTAAGCACAATGCTGATGGTAATGCGCAACATGCTATCCAAGGAGGAGTGTTGAAGTTTGGATAGCATGCAGCTATAAGCACAGCAACAATAAACCATGCAGTCGAGCCATGCATGCAGAAGCTGCTAAAGCAAGTGCACTGTTATGTTTAAGTGATGAAATTAATTCCCATGCAGCACCAATAAAGCAACACGTGAAGGCAGCAGCTGAAGCTTGCTGATGTTGTCCAAAATTAACTTATTTTGTTGCTTTAAGTTTATAGTTTGTAACTTAGTTCATTTAAGACTTAGTTGATAAACCTTTTGATGTAATTAGGTAGAGATTGAGCTGACATATCAGCTTTGTTCATGAGTACAAGTCATGTTTTACAAGTTTCCATGTAATTAGTGGTGTTAGGTGAAAGTTTAGGTAATCCTTGACATGTGATTACCAGCTAGCAGGTTGTATATGTATTGCATTATGCCATTTTTTAGTTTTGAATGAAAACTTATCAAGTTTCCTTCCATATGCTCCAATTTTCTTAGCTTTACTTTCATTTCTGTTTGTTTTTTCTGCTCTTGTTTCTTCTACAAGCCACGATACTTCCTGCTCAAGTCTCAGTCAAAGTCACAGCTTATCATTGTTTCTTCAGCTGAGTTTGTTTGCTTGCTGTCAAAGTTCCAACAAGATGCTTCACAAAGGTCTGACTTAAGTGTGGCTTGGAAAAATTTAGATACATGCCACTTAATCTTTGGTGTATTTAATTTTGTTTCTATTATTTAAAGAAAAAAAAGGTTTCAAGTGGTGAAAAGTACATGGTTGCATTGAATAAAATGAAGGAAAAGGACTAACAGTTATACTGGTTCTCACAGGTATCACGCTCATCAATATACAAATGGAACTGCGTGTGATCTTACTAATCAGCCTCGAGAAACTGAGGTATGAAGCAATGAAGTACAGAATTTTTGTATGGTTTCTAGTTTTGCATTGGAGGGGGGAGAAACATATTTATAGAGGTTTATAATGTGTGTTTGTAGGTGAGGTTTGTGCGCGCTCGGAGCTAAGAGTGATGATTAGTTCAATTATAGAGTTATCCACATGCAAGTATGTACTAACTATTCAATGCCCAAGGCTCTGCAAAAACCCGTGAGTCTCTCTTTCTCTCTCTATCATTTCATAGCTAAGATTAGATTGATAATCTATGTTGCTCAAACTCTTCATTTTCATGAAGTACTTGTGTCAGACATGATACATAGACACAAAAATATGACCTCTAAAGATTCTCTAAATACATGGAGAAACTTAGAAAAGTCTAACCATACCCATGTCAAATACATGTCATATTCAATACTTACATGCCCGAGCAACATAGTTGTTGATATGTGCCTGTTAAAAAGATCAAAGATCAACCATAGAAGTGAGTTGGGAACTGTATGTAAAACATGACTGAAAACTTCTTATCCTTCCTTCCCAATACTTAGACTTGGGTGTTAACATCGGATAAGGATATATGTATCACATTGGCATGGTTTGATTTTTCTAAATTTTATCATGTATCGGAGGATCGTTGAAGGTTATATCCCCATATTCATGTGTTTATTTGTATGTGAATATCTGAAGCTATCCAAATACTCAAGGTTATATCCCCATATTAATGGATGGTTCTAAAAAATGAATATCTGACGCTATCCGTTCTGCTTATAAATTTTTTGTCATTTTGAAAAATAAATTATGATCCATATACTTGATTTTGCAGATTATTCCAAGAAGAGAGACCAGTGTGGCACACCATTAATTGCAATATCCTTCCAAAGGATTTCAAGGATACCAAGGTTGATGGCACTTATTTTACTATGATCATGGACTCAGATAATCCATCTACATATTCAACCAAATGACTGCGGTAAATCTTCATTCAACTTTTGCATACATTTACAAATATATATGTCTTGTCTAACTGAAAGTATTACGGGTGAATAACCAATATATACCAAAAAAATAAAAAATTTACGGAATTGGGCTAATTTTTAGAAAATTTATGGAAAAGGGCCATTTCCCCTAAAAACGCATCCACGTTAGCTCTTTTTGAGGGGAAATGCCAGCAAAGCGTGCCCTTGGAGGGACACAATGAGCTGTGTTTGCTGTCCTTCCCTCTTAACATATAATGTAGGTTCACTAATGCTCCTCTCGAGTCTCAAGCTGACCAAGTAACTATCAATTCTGCTGTACCAGGCCCTTGGTGCTTGTTTCAAGCCATACAAGGCTTTGTTCAGCTTATACACCATTTCTTCCTTACCAGCCACCTTGAAGCCTTGAGGTTGCTCAACATAGATCTCTTCTTCAAGGATGCCATTGAGAAAGGCTCCTTTTACATCAAATTGGTGGATTATCTACTTCATTTGAGCTGTTAAGACAACTAGCAGCCTAATGGTGTCAAGTCTAGCTACTGGTGCAAAGGTTTCTAAGTAGTCTATACCAAATTTCTAGCTAAACCCTTTCACAACTAGCCTAAATTTAAGTTTGTTCAAACTCCCATCATTATTGTGCTTGGCTCGATAGACCCATTTCACCCCAATAATCTTCCTGTTGACAGGTTTTTGAACTAATTCCCAACTCTGGTTCTTCTCAATCATGTTGATTTCATCAAGCATGGCTTGTTTCCAACCTTGCTGAGCTTGAGCCTCTTCAAAACAACTTGGTTCTATAATAGCTACTTGAGCTCTTTCATAAATCTCAACCAATGGTCGAGTACCCCTCACTGGTTCATCATCTATGTCCATTTTAGGACCATTTTGAATAGCTTCTACATCATCTGATGCAAGTTCTTCAGAAACTGCCTCTGGTTCATTCTTCTCCCAATTCCAGCATGCTCTTTCATTAAAGACTACATCTCTACTCACTAGAACTTTATTTGTTGAGGGATCCAAAATTCTATAGCCCTTTTTGATTGAGCTATAGCCTACCAGTATGCCTGCTTGAGGTCTTTTATCCAGCTTGCTTCTTTTCACAGCTAGGATTTGTGCATAACATATGCAACCAAAAGTCCTGGGATGAGTGAATGATGGCTTAAATCTAAACCAAGATTCAAATGATGTCTTTCGAGCTAAAGCTTTAGTTGGAAGTCTATTTTGAAGATAGACAGCAATGTTCACTGCCTCAGCCCACAAGGTTTTGGGCAGAATTTTCTCAAACATAAGACACCTGGCCATATCCATCAAGCTTTTATTCTTTCTTTCACTCACACTATTCTGTTGAGGTGTATAGATGTTGGTAAGTTGATGTTTGATACCAGCTTCATTGCAAAAGACTTGAAATTAAGCTGAGGTGTACTCAGTTCCATTATCTGACCTTAGTGTCTTAAGCTTGCAGCCTGTTTCAGTCCCCACAGTAGCCTTGAACTTTCAAAACACTGAAGCCACTTCTGATTTGTGCTTCAAGAAGTAAATCTAGTAAAATCTCGAATGATCATTAATGAATAGAATGAAATACCTGCTCCCACTCAATAACTGAGTCTTTATGGGGCCACAAACATCAGTGTACACAAGTTGAAGCTTTTTTTAGGCTCTCCAGGCCATATTTGAAGGAAATGGTTGCCCAGCCTGCTTTCCCAGTTGGCATACTTCACAGACATCATCCTTCTCAACTAATTTGATGAAGTTTTCAACTAGATCTTCATTAGATAGTTGGTCCATCGATCTGTAGTTGGCATGACCAAGTCTTTGGTGCCAAAGTTTGGACTCTTCAATTAAGGCTGTGTAGGCCAAGTATGAGTCATTTGTCCAGTTGACTTTAAAACTTTTATCAGTTATAGTGACTGATATGAGCCTTGATCCATTTGAATTAGTAATTTGGCATCTTTGCCCTTGAACACCACTGAGTAACCTTTCTCCAGTAGTTGAGCTATGTTAAGAAGGTTTCTGTCAATTTCAAGTACTAGTAGCACATTTGAGATGAGCTTGTTACCTGTAGAAGTGCATATCAACACATCCCCTTTGCCTTCAGTTTTGATAAACTAACCATTGCCGACTTTTACTTTGGTTTTGCAGCCCCTGTCCAAAGTCTTGAAGATGGTTGCATCTAGGGACATGTGGTTAGTGCAACCACTATCCAAAAGCCAACCTTTTGAGGCTTTCAACTGACCAGGTGAGCATGACACTGTAAAAACTTGCTCTTGATGGTCACTACTGTCTTCAGCCACTCGAACCTCTGCTTGTACCTGTTGTGGATGGTTCTGATTCAGTTTGCCTTTGTTTTTACAAACTCTTTCAACATGACCCCTTTTCTTACAATGTTGGCATTGTACATCTGGTCTAAACCAGCAATTTACTTCTGAATGACAGGATTTTTACAATATCTGCAAAGTTGATCACCTCTTCTTGCAGCATTAGGCTGAGGCTTGTTTTTCCAAGTCTTCTTGCCTTTGTAGGCTGAAATACTCGAGAAAGACTTGGTCTTTGCTTGAAAAGCACCTTCCTGGTGCTCATCCATTCTGCTGGCTCTCCTTTGCTCTTGTGCATAGAAAGCATTGATCAGATCTGTTAAAGAGATGCTGGCCAAGTCCCTTGAGTCCTCGAGGGAGGATATTTTTGCCCCATACCTTTCAGGTAAGGTAGAGATCACTTTCTCCACAATTTTAGTTTCACTAAATTGCTCTCCAAGAAGCCTTATGCTGTTTACCACAACCATGATTCTATCTGAGTACTGTTTGACAGTTTCTTTCTCTTTCATCTTCAAATTCTCGAAGTCCCTTCTCAAATTCAGTAGTTGTTGTTGCCTTGTTCTCTCAGTTCCTTGGAAGTCCTCTTTCAACTTGTCCCAGGCCTGCTTTGGTGTCTCACAGGCCATAATCCTTGTGAAGTTCACATCTGACACACAGTTTTATATGCAAGATATGGCCTTGTGCCTCTTTGTTCTCTCATCAGTATGTTGCCTGATCTGAGCCACTATGGGGTTGGCTCTGAGAGGTGTTGGCTTGACATCTGAGTTGATCACCTCCTATAGGTCGAATGCCTGTAGTTAGGTCTTCATTTTGACCACCCAAATGTGAAAGCCCTCTCCATTGAAGACTGGTGGTGTAGCTGGTGAGAAGCCTGATGAAGCCATGGTTTGACAGGTCCACTAAGACAAAAGCTCTAGATACCAATTGTTGGTGTTATGAACAGCAAGCTAACAATCTCAGCTGAAGCTTGAGAAGCAAGTCTCGTGACTTGCAGAAGAAACAAAGGCAAAAACTAACAGAAAATGAAAGCAAAGCTAAGAACAATGAAGCATATAGAAGAAACTTTGATAAGATTTCATTCAAATCTGAATGGCGTAATGCCAATACATAAACCAAGCTATCAGCTTGTCAAAATCAGTATGGTAACCTACCAATACCTACTAACATTAATCAAACTTTCAAACAGGTAAAACTTACCTTGTACATTTGAATAAAGCTAAAGTAATCAGCTCAATCACTATAAAAAACATATAAAATATCAACCTAACATAGTTCAAAAGAAACTAGATTACGTTGAATTAACAAAATGTTACAAAACAAACAAAAACATCATCAGCTGCACATAAAATAACAGCTTCTGCATGGCTCGGGTTGCATGGTTTGTTGTTGTTGTGCCTTTGGTGTTGCATGCTGACCATACTTCAATAGTTATACTTGTCACCTTACAATAAAAGGAAGGGGAGGAAGGGACATTTGTTCTTCCATGGAATTGTCATTGTGTGCTTATTTTTTTCATCACTAGCTTATGTTGTCAATTCCTTCATGCAGCAAGAGGGTTGGTGGTCTTATGAATTTTGCTATCAAAAGCAGTTAAGGCAACTACATTTGGAAGAGGATAAGGTAGCCTTTAATTCAATCTATTTAAGGTACTAGTATTTAAAGGTTAGAGGGTTCTATCTGCGATGTATTTTTTTTTTGAAACGAACCGCAGTAAATTTATGAGCTGAACCTGTTATGTGTCGAAACCATTTTTTTGAAGAAGCGGGAATCGACTTTGGTTTTGAAAATAAAGAAAACGGGAGTCGCCACCGACCTTTTATTAGGTGTGATCGGGTCACCTTTGTTTTAATAAAATGTTTTAGTTTATTAAAACGGTGTATTTTGGTCTACGAATACTCGAGAAAATGGGTTCGGGAGTCGGTTACGTGTGAGGAAGGATTAGCACCCTCGCAACGCCCAAAATTGGTACCAAATTGATTAATCAATGTCCTAATGTCGAAGAATTTGAAAAGATTTTGAAACTTCGTTCTGTTTTTTTTTTATTTTAACAACTTGATTGAATATCGAGTTTCCCTTGTTTCGAAGGAAAAGAGTCTCACATGCAGTACGATTGGACACGATAATCTAAATCCTTGAATTCAAGATCGTCTCCAAAATTCTCCAAGCACACATTTTTGAAATTTTGGAAATGATATTTGCTCATTTGGTCATAAAAAAAAACACACCCAGCACGATTGGGCACGATCTTTTCGAACTTCCAAACACGTAAATATCACCTTATTTGAAAATAGAAACAAAATTTGAAAGGATATCCACTTGTTCGGTCAAACAAAAAGTCACACCCAGCACGATTGGGCACAAGTTTTTGCATTCCCAAATTCATGAATATTACCTTTGTGAAACCCCTTTTTTATGAATTTAAAAATGAAAAATGTTGAAATGCGTTTCAAAGTCACCAATCTACATGAAATGATGCAAACAAAAATAAACAAAACATAATAAAGTGTGCAATAACAAAGACAAAATTAAGGAAATAAGGTACAATAATGATAACAAAGAAATTCAAAACAAAAACGATGTTAATAATAATGGATATAATAATAATAGTAATAATAATGATACGAAATATGTACAATATAATATAATAATAATAAAATAGTAAATATAATAATAATAATATAAATAATAATAATAATATAATAATAATAATAAGTAATAATAATAATAATATAAATATATACAACATAATAATGATATAAATATGGTGATACTAATAAATATATAAATAATATAATGATACTAATAATGAAGATATTAAACAATCATAATATATTAAATAGGATTAAAAAGATTACAAAATAACTAAAAAAGGATCAAATTGCATCTAAAACGAAAGTTTGGGGTCAATTCGAAATAAAATAAAAAGGGGAAAGGGCCTATTAGAAGTGCGCGTAAAAAGGGAGGGACCAAAATGGACAATACCCCTTTTTTTCCAAAATACATTACATCAGGTGGACCCAATTGAAATCCGAAACGAATTTTTGGCCCAAATTAAAAATACCAGAAACTTAATCTCAAAGCCAAGAAAAAGCGGGAGGACCAAAAGTGCAATATACCCATTAATAAAAAACATGCGGATCCTCCCTGGCGGGTCGGGACAAAAACGGGTTAGAAGCAAAACGATTAATAAAAAACACGCGGATCCTCCTTGGCGGGTCGGGTCAAAAACGGGTTAGAAGTAAAACGACGTCGTTTTGGGTGTTTAAGGCCAGCCCCAAAACTACATCGTTTTGAGGGGCTATATAAGGCCTAAAATCCCCCCCAAAAAATTCATTTCATCTCTTGTTTAAAAAAAAAAAGCTCTCACCCTCTTTTTTCTCTGCAAGGGCTTCAGTCTCCGGTGAAGGTCCGGTCGGTCGGCCGCCGCTCCTCCGTCGTCGGCGCCACCGCCGGCCACCGCGCACGGTGGCCGGAAAAGGTAAAAAAATTTCTTTTTGTTTTTTTATACTTATATATAAACTTTTCTTTTTTTTTTCTTTTTTTAGAAAATTAAAGAAATATAAACGTATATATACTCACGAAAATGAATAAAAGATAAAAGGGAAAAATAGATAAAATGAATACCTTAGCTTTGAATCTGTTTCAAATGCTTCTCCTTTTCTCGAATTTTTTTTTTTGAATTTGTTTTTTTTTAAGATCTCTATTTTTCCAAAATCTCCCCTTTTTTTTATCTTATGTTCATATATGAATAAAAGAAAAAGTGAAAAGCTTCGAAAAGAAAAAAGGAAAAATAAAGAAACACCTCTTTACTTTCTGATTTTCGTTTCTTTGTATTTCGATTCCTCTCTGTTTTTGTTTGATCTCTGCCATTCTTACTTGTATTTTGAAACTATTGTACTTTTATTGATCTCCAAAAAAAAGTCCTCTATACATTATTTTTCAACGGCTTTATAGCCGAATAACAATAATAAAATACAATATTTTTGCTAGTGGCGCTGCTGTGGTTTTGTCTTCTTTTGCAGGTCATGGGGAGCAACCGGTAGTGGTGGTGATAGTGGCATGGGCGGTGGCCGACAGTGGTGGCTGAAAATAGGGTAAAGTGGGGGCGGCGGCTAGGCTAATTTAGGGCTATAGAAATCCTAAATTTTCTAAATTTTTTTTAATGTTTTGGGCCTATTAATGGGTTTGTAATTTGGGCTTCATTGGTTATGTATTTGGACTGTAATTTTGGACTTTTAATAGCTTTTGTTTTGTTGGGCCTCGGTTGCTTCTAACGGGCCCGGGCCAAAATTGGTTATTACATTATGGACACTCAAATGGATGATTTTTGGCACTGAATTATTGGCTTGCATCATCTATCTGAGTAGTAATTTGTATAATAGGTGGTAGTTGATAGTAATAATAGTTGTAAAAGCAGCAATTTTTAACAAATCTTCTTCTGGACTTGTTCTTATAACTTTGGATTTACTTGGGATTGAAAATCTAGTTTTTGTAAGTATTGCAGGTGGTTCAGGAATTTGTGTTGGGTGTATATGATGAGGTGGCCACTGCTGCCTTCAACCAGAATCTCTATGACATCTCCACATTGAAAGATCCTCGCTCAAAAGTTGCTTCACAAAGGTCTGACTTAAGTGTGGCTTGGAAAAATTTAGATCGCACTTAATCTTTGGTGTATTTAATTTTGTTTCTATTATTTAAAGAAAAAGAGGTTTCAAGTGGTGAAAAGTACATGGTTGCATTGAATAAAATGAAGGAAAAGGACTAACAGTTATACTGGTTCTCACAGGTATCACGCTCATCAATATACGAATGGAACTGCGTGTGACCTTACTAATCAGCCTCGAGAAACTGAGGTATGAAGCAATGAAGTACAAAATTTTTGTATGGTTTCTACTTTTGCTTTGGAGGGGGAGAAAAACATATTTGTAGAGGTTTATAATGTGTGTTTGTAGGTGAGGTTTGTGTGCTCGGAGCCAAGAGCGATGATTAGTTCAATTACAGAGTTATCCACATGCAAGTATGCTCTAACTATTCAATGCCCAATGCTCTGCAAACACCCGTGAGTCTCTCTTTCTCTCTCTCTCTCATCTCAATGCTAAGATTAGATTGATAATCTATGTTGCTCAAACTCTACATTTTCATGAAGTACCTGTGTCAGACACAATACATAGATATGAAAATATGACCTCCAAAGAATCTCCAAATACATGGAGAAACTTAGAAAAGTCTAACCATACCTATGTCAAATACATATCCATATTCAATACTCACACACAAGTCCGAGCAACATAGTTGTTGATATGTGCCTGTTGAAAAAAGATCAAAGATCAACCATAGAAGTGAGTTGGGAACTGTATGTAAAACATAACTGAAAACTTCTTATCCTTTCTTCCCAATACTCGGGCTTGGGTGTTAGCATCGGATAAGGAGATATGTATCACATTGGCATCGCTTGATTTTTCTAAATTTTATCATGTATCGGAGGATCGTTGAAGGTTATATCCCCATATTCATGTGTCGGGCACGAGTATCAGAAATGAATAATTTAATAAAAATAAAAAGTCGAAGTGACATAGGATGATAGTGACCTGAAACAATCATGCATTGGGTCATTAATTGAATGATGAATGAGCAAGTATTAAGGTGCTGCAAAAGTGATTGATAGGTATAACGTAGGGATAAAAGAAAAACCATTTTGGGGGTTCTGTTTTGTGTAAGAGAAACCAAGATGACAATGGATGGTTTTAAAAAATGAATATCTGACGCTATCCGTTCTGCTTATAAATTTTGTCATTTTGAAAAATAAATTATGATCCACATACTTGATTTTGCAGATTATTCCAAGAAGAGAGACCAGTGTGGCACACCATTAATTGCAATATCCTTCCAAAGGATTTCAAGGATACCAAGGTTGATGACACTCATTTGACTATGATCATGGACTCAGATGATCCATCTACATATTCAACCAAATGACTGCTGTAAATCTTCATTCACCTTTTGCATTTAAATTATTTGTTTAAATCTACATTTACAAATATATGCCTTGTCTAACTGAAAGTATTACGGTATCAAATTAAATTATTTGTTTTTTTTACAAATTATTCTTGTCCTTTACAGATTACGTTCTTTATTAGCAAAGATAACGATTCAAGAATTTGAAGATCTGACATGCATCTTTCAAAAAGATTAGAGTTTGGATGAATTGTGTCAAAAAAAAAAAAGATTGCAAGGATTGCAACTTGTCTTTACCATGTCAAAGCTAATATTATAGACTAGTTAAACTTCAAGTGTGTTTTCTTTTCTTCAGAATAGAAATCATGAGCCACTTCATTGAAACTAGCCAAATAAGAAAGATACATAAAAAGCTTTTATTGAGAGCATGACAAACCACTAAATCAAGTACGACATTGACAAAAAAAAAAGGTGGAGTGAGCATGGCTTGACTAAATGGTTTCTTAACTGAATCGTTTAGGCAGAATATGGTCGAGCACAAAATAATAGCAGGACATGGTGGCTGCTTCTACGTGATAGGACCATGCTTGTCTCCAGTAAGGATTAATGTACAACACAATGGCAATACACAATGGCATCACAATGTACGACCCAACAAAACTTCCGTAAAAGAATTCCATGTCAATGAAACCCTTGTCAGTTGCATTTTTCGGCATCGATGAAGATGATCCATCTATTGAGCAATTCTTTGGCAATGGTTCACCACAAAGGAAAGGATTCCCCACGTAACTGCTTTCTTCAAATGTTCCAAATTGTCCGGTCATTTGAGGTGTAGTTCCAGATAAATTATTGTATGCCACACTGAAAAAGGACAAAAAATGTAACCCTAGAAGTTGGGAAGGGATATTCCCGCTCAAGTGGTTGTAGGAAAGATCCAGACTCTCAATTTGGGATAAGTCGGCTAGTGCTAGAGGGATTGGTCCTATCAAACTGTTGTGAGAAAAATTCAAAACGATGATGTCTAGAAACTGTTGGAATTGGTGGGGAATCTCACCAGTCAACTTGTTGCAAGAGAGATCAATTCCAGACAGGTAAGTGAGGACTGTTGCCTTATAAAAGTAGGATATGCTTTTCATGGTGAACTTTATCGGCACATCAACAGAGAAATATCCGACGTAACTGTTGTAAACACTGTCGTCATCATTAGCACGGGAGCTATCATTCGATATTGTATTCATCAAGCAATGAGGAATTGTACCAGAAAGATTGTTGTTAGAAACATCAATCAACCTTAACCAATGTAAGTCGCATAATTGAACCGGAATCCCTCCTTCAAAGTAGTTGTTATTTAAGAGAATGTAACAAGTTAGAAAGGTTGCAAATCCAATTTGGAATATTTCCAGTTAAGTGGTTGTTGCTAAGATCCAATGTCACCAAATCACTGCTGTTAAAAAAACTGATGATCGGCCCTTTTAGCTTGTTTCTTGATAAATAAACATGAGTGAGCCTTGAAAAGCTGAAGCAAGATGGCAAACTTCCCGATATGTTGTTTGCCGAAAGGTCCAAAAATTTAAGACTATAGTTGAGTTTGCAAAATTCCACGGGAATTGGACCTTCAAAATGATTATTTGCCATCAGAAGTACTTCCAAGGACATCTTTCCCATCCACCTTGGTATCCCACCGAAAAGTGTGTTATTGCTTAAATCCAATGCTAACAGTGACATATTCTCCATGGAGCTTGGTATATCACCAAAGAGTTGGTTATTGCAAACATCGAATATTAACAACCCCATGGGCAAGTGCCTCGGTATTCCACCACTCAATTTATTGTTGGAGAAGTCCAATATTTGAAGGGAAATCATATCACCAATCGAATTCGGAATACCACCGCCAAAAAAATTATAAGACATGTTGAGAACCAACAATGATGGTAGTTTTGCTCCGATTTCATTTGGGATGTTGCCATCGAGGGAATTACTGGAAACATCCAACCATAATAAACCTCTATGAGAAGTCGATGGTAGCTGAAAATGTCCCGATAGAGAGCTATTGGCTAGATATAGTGTCGCTAATTTCTTGTTGTTTTCCAACAACCAGTTTGGGAACTGATCTCCCTTGAAATTGATGCTAGAGAGATCAACATTTCGCAAGTCATGTTGATGATTGAGAAATTGAGGAAATGATCCACCATCTCCGCAACAAAATAAACTGATAGATCTCAATTGGAATGTTGGGGTGTCTACAGAATGCATCTCAGTTTCAGCATTATATATCAGGTTGTTGTCTGCAAATAGATTTTGGAGTTTTGAAAGGTTGAACAACGGAGCCAATGAACTTGGGATCTCAATGCTATTGTTTGAAAGCCTTAACTCTCGGAGGGATGTTAGACTCATAAAATAAGATATATCTCCAAAAAATTTATTGGAACTGAGATCTAAATACTCGAGCGACTTTAAATTTTTAAGCATAGATATATCTCCAAAAAAACTGTTGGAAGAGATATCTAAATACTCGAGTAATGTTAGATTCTTAAACACAGATATATTTCCAGAAAAATTATTGGAAGAGATATCTAAATACTTGAAGGATGTGAGTTCAGAGAAGCACTCAGGCAAACTAGCATTCCAATTAGTGTTGGAGATGGTGAGCGTTTGTAGCTTCCTCAATTCACAAAAACCTGCAAACTTAACACTATTCTAACATTATGAAGTGTAAAAGTATCATATTAGTCTTTATATTATATTTTAGATTGTATTTTGGTATTTTTATTAAAAAATAGATAAATTAATCCCGTATGTTAATTGAGCGAGCAAAATAGTCTCTTTATTAAAATTGTGATGTTAAATGCTTATTTTGGTGTTCTATAGGCATACTAACAAATTTAACCTTCAACTTTTATACCTTTATTCAATTTAGCCTCTACTCTTTTATATAAGTAAGTTGACCTTTAAACATTCCAATGTTGATGTGGCATAATTTTATATTATATACAAAAACATAAATAAAAATTTATAATTTTAAAAAATAAAAAAAATCTTCAAAATTAATAAAATGTAAATTACCTATATATATATATATATATATATAATGATAGAAACATCTAATTGTAACAACACTTGAATTTTCAGATTAAATTAAAATGTCTAAAAGTTTAATGATTAATTAAAATTTTAAGTAATCTTTTTTTTATTTTTTTCATAATTTTTTTAAAAGAATTAAAAATGTCATTAGATAAATAAATAAAGACCAATATCAAAGATTGAAACAAAACATCACTGATTGGTGATGGGTATTTTTGAGGTCCTCTTTAATTTCCAATTTTTTTATTAAATACTCATTTTAATTTAGCAATGGACTCGAAATACTTTATTTTTAATGAAAAATGCTGAAAATGTAACTTTTAAATGATTAAATAAAAATTTTATCATTTTAGGGGGGTCAAAGTGTAATTTTACCTCTACTAATTTAAAATTTTAAAAAATTTAAAGGATCAAATTAGAAAATTTTCCGTTTTTAGAGATTCTTCCCTGCACACATGTAAAATTTATAACTAATCTTTAATTATCACATTACTCTTATATATTGATTTTTCAAAGTACCTGTAGTAGAACAATTCTTTTGTATTTCTAAATTTCTTTTTCTGAATATTGTTTGAAAATTTTCAATAATTCTAGATTTTTATTGAATGTTTGAAAAGCTTTTATACATTTAGAATTATTTATGTTTATTTTTTTATTTCTTTTTAATTTTGAAGAGATTCAATTCATAATTTTTGGAATTATAATTTTTATTTATACTTTACTGAAATTTTTTATAATTTTAAACTTATATGTTGAGTGATATATATAACAAAATAATGACACATCAATAATGAAAGGTTTGAAGCTCAATTTGCTCTAAATAAAAGAGTAGGGGTCAAATTGAAAAATATGTAAAGATTAATGGCTAAATTTATTATTATGCTTTATGTATAAAACACCGAAATAAGAATTTAATAGCACAATTTTAATGGAAGGGACTATTTTGTTGCTTCATCTAATGTACAAGGATCAATTTACTCATTATCTAATAGAGAGATCAAAATGCAATCTGAAGTATGATACAGTGATTGTTGTGCTGCTTTTACGCATTATAAAGGTTATGTAATAGAAACCCAGTGTTATTTAAAGCATATGTACTGCTTAATTGAATGGCATATATTTAGTTAATCCATTAATAAAAAGAAATAAATTGATGGAAAAAATTATAATGTAACGAGGATAACTTAAACATGGACGTCTTGTCAATGAGAAAATCAGATGCGATCAAAATTTATTACTCAATGTGTGATGGTACTTTAAGTTTTGTGTTTTTTTTTTTTTTGTGATTTTAAGTTATTGTGCTTTATTATGTCAATTTCCTTGGGTCGTTGGTCTTATTTTAATTTTCAAATGTTGAAATCAAGTTTTTTGTTGATCGAGTATTTCATGTACGGCTTTGAGGATATTCTACTTCTTTATCAATAAATTTATTTTTGGCTAAAATAAAAAGAAAAAAAACTAAAATTGAAAAAGATGTAATAAATGTACCATGTAAGTTGAGATTATCATCAACATCACAACCATGAATGACCAAGTCTTCAAGAGAAGTAAGGGTTCCAAAAGCTCGAATAATGTTGGAAGTGCCGGATAAACCCGTTAAGGTCAATTCTTTCAAATTTGTTAAATTTTGCCATCCTATAAAAAAAATTACAAATATGAGTATGTTATGAAATACATAAATGCAAATTCAAATATTTCATGTAAGTTGTACAAATATTCTAATATTTTTTTTAGGTAATCTGAAAAATAACTTACTTTGGATAATTATTGTCCCCTTCAAGCTAAAGTTTTCTAAGGAAAGAGTCTTGAGTGACGAGAATATGTCCAATGATTGAAGTTGAAGGGTAACTACCATAGAAGATTTTTTGATGGAGAGCAGAAACGTTGCAAACAAATTAAATGAAATAAAATATATAGCATTAATAAACTTTTTTAGGAGTATTACGACAAAATTAACAAATTAATTATTGAAACACAATATTGTTCTAGTAATACGTACCATTTTCATCAAACCACACTAAATGTAGTTTCTCCAAGTTTTTCAAAACAGGTAACCCTGAGAACAATATTCATAGATAATTTTTTTTTAAAAAGAAAAGCAATGTTGTACTGGGAACAGGAGGAGAGGGAACAAACCGATTATACCTATTGGTCCCTCTATCGGGTATGCATCATATAAGTAGAAAGACTTGAGATTTGAAAGGCTACCCAACGATGACAATATGTAACTGTTGAAGACATTCCCCCACAAATTAAGCTCTTCTAGACTCATCAACTTTAGTTCCCTTTTATTATCTATACAAACACCATATAAAATGTTATAAGACATTTCTTGTCCTGATCTTACTTATGTGATTTGAACCTAATTTGCAAAAAGCTAATGAAATAATAATCTGCTTAGTATTTACTCGTAAATAGTATTTAAAGATAATTCTTTTTCATATATTATAGATTTTTCCAAAAAAGAAAGAATATTAAATTACCTTGAGATGGAACAGAGTTATTCTTTCCCTCATAACTTACGTTCAGTATCTTTAAATTGCTCAAAACATTTAAATCTGTAGAGAAAATTAGAAACAATTAAAACTTGTAATGAGAAACTAATAGATGTATATGTTTTAAAGCATACTTGCCTTGAATATTGCTCCATTCTGTCAAATTGTTACTTTCTATATTCAAAGATTTCAAATGCGGGAGGACAGCGAGAGATGAAAATTTGCTGCTGTTGAGATAATTATAACTTAAATCCAGCACCTCAAGTTTGGTCAACCTCAATTGTCTTTTCTGTAAAAGTGAAATTGATAATTGCATAAACAGTATTCTTATTTTACTAAAATGTTGTATATGTTAATTATGTCCACTTACGCATTGGAGGCTCTCGATTTCATTGCCGTTTAGATACAACTCCTTTAAGTTCTTCAAGTTATCGAGTTCTGTTAAAGCATAATAATATATATCATCTAGTTATTTAAAAAAATAAATTTTCTCAAGATAAACATGAAATTTTACGAGCAACCTCACTTAAGATATCGATGCTTCCTTGTAATCCACAATTGTTGAGAAACAAAATTTCTAGAGATGTAAACTTGGCAAGATGTGATAAGATGTTGTTTCCTAATAATGTGTCGCTTAAATCCAAAAGCTTCAACTTGTTCAGTTTTGACAACCTCTTAATGCCTGAAAGTCATCCAATAATTATTATAAAATTATATATTAATACTTCAGCCTCCTTCATGTATAACATAATATTAACTTTATCATTAGTAGGATTTGAGTCTGTGAATTAATTGCTTTCAAGATTTAAAACTTATAACAAAATCCTTTTTAAATAGAAGTTTGTGATTAATAAATAAATATTGCAGATAAATAAGGAGAAGATGAATGAACCTTGATTGTCAATGAAACCATCAATGTAGTTGCCACTCAAATCAAGACTCTTCAATTCTTCGAAGGGAAGAAACAAAGAGACGTTGAGATGCCAACCCTGAAATTTACCCTTGTAGTCTTCATCATAATACTCAAGGACGAGTCGGGTGACTCGTCCAGTGGAAGTGCTGCACTCAACCCGATTCCAACGGCAACAATTTCCCTCCACCCAAGAAGTATCTACATCGTAAATATGAGCAAAGAAAGGTTTGAGTTGGAAGAGAGCAGCTTTCTCATTCTCCCAGCACCCTTCACTTTGATACCCTCCAAATAAGCAAGCAAGCACAAACGCCCACACCAATTTCCAGTACTCCATCTCTCTTAAAACAATGTCCACTCACTCTCAGATATTGGCATGCAGCACCACCACACCTTTGGGGTTTATATAATAGTAAATTTAAGTATGTTTCCTGGAAATTCATTGAATAGGCCCATTGTTGGATTAATTATCTTTTTATTGCTAAATAATTATTTGGATAATAAAACCAGAGCACTGGGATGCAGGTAGCTGGACTCAGATTCTAGAAAGACTTATGCTTTAGTTTTTGTAGAATTAAATTTACTTAACCTTATTTATACTGATATGATAACATTTAGTTAATAGATATTAAATATTTGCATACACTCAAATTTCTTACTACTTTCCTGCAAATCTTTCTTTGTGGAAATACGGTCAATTTTCTGCAAATCTTTCTTTGTGGAAAAATACAGTCAAATTTCTTAGTACTTTCCTGCAATTTTTCTTCGTGGGAAAGTAACCAAACTCAGGCCGTGAAAGCACACTCACCTCAATTACACACCAACTTTGACCACAAAAAGCTAAATTAATAAAATATATATATATTTAAAGTTTATTATTTTATTCAAAAAATTCTATATACTTTTGTTATGTTTAAACAAATTCTTAAATTATAACATAAATTTAATATTTCCCTAAAAAAATTTAATTACAAATAAAAAATAAAAGAAAAAAAACATTTAAAAAAAAAAGCAAATAGTTTAAATATTATTTTAATGTTTTAACCTTAATAATTGGTACTATACCAATAGGACGTACACTCCGTTGGAAATGAATGTTATTGAGAACGGTTGATTTCTTAATTGCATTATTGGTGAGAGGTCCTTGATTTATCTTAATTTTTTACTTATGTGATGTATAGATCAATTTTGTATATCAGCTAAAATGTATTAAATATTTTTCTTTTTTTTATATAATTTTCATGAATAAAACGAGAAAAAAATACAAATTGATTATTAAAAGAAAATTGTTAAAATTAATAAGTGAAACAACAATTAAAATGAATAAATTTTAAATTATACATTAACTTTGGTTTAATGTGCAATTTTTTACATAAAATTTTAATTTGATCCAATTTTCACAAATTATTAATAAAATTATTGATATAACATAATTTTATATTTATATATTGCGTACATAAATAATTTATATTTATCCAATATATAAAAAATTAATGTATTTATTTCTTTAAATGTGTATAATTGAACTAAAACTAAAGTTTCACGTATACATTTAAACTACAATAAAAGTTTCATGTGTATAATTGCAATAAATCAAAGTTCATATATAATTGTTCATTGAACCATAGTCCATGTATAATATTAAGATTTGCCCCTAATTAAAATGCAAAACTATATATTCAATACTTTTAAGAATTATAAAACATTATCTGAACATTATTTAACAAAAAATTTAATTTAATGATTTTTGGAGAAAAAAATTAAGCTCTAATGTGTGAATTATTGCCAAGTACAAGGCCTGAATTAGATAATAAATTACCAAATTTAGGCTTCAAAATGTGATTTAACCCAATAAAAAACATGCTATAAGACTCAATTTTACAAATAATAACAGTGCGAGGGATTAAATTATAACAAAAATAAAACTTTGAGAGATTTAAAATAAAATTATCTTGCCTTTCCATCTTTCACAGCTCATATAATTATAAATACAACTTTTTTATGGTCTTCTAAACCCCTTCATTTCACGTATTTCACATCCCATTCCATCTTCAATTCATTATAAATTTTATCCCATGTATCATAAAAGCCCTGAACTAGATATCAAATTATATTTTGCCCTTTCTACTTAAAAGATGACAAATTAGTTCTTGTATATTAAATCAAAGAGCCTAATGTTATTAGACATTCCTAGTTCAGCCCCTAACGCTACAAGACCTTCCTAGTTCAGTCCTTTAGACGTTGAGGAAATAGACTAGAGCATCCAACAAATCATAAATTATCACATGACATATACTAGCGTCACAATTTCATCATCAACCAAGAAAAAAACACTTAAAAAGTCTTAAATTATAAAAAATTATAAAAATTTAAAAATATATATATATATAAACGGAACCAACCAGCTTCAGCAATGATCTACGAAAATGTTCATATAAAAATGTTAGATCAATATAGTAAAACTACTACTAAACTAATGAAAATTACATTCCAAAATGTAGCCTCTCGCAAAAGCGTTCCACTGCTTCAGCATTGAACCAGTCATTTTTCATCTGCAATGTAAAATAGACACAACTAGTACCTCATCCTCATATTTATAATCCCGAATTCAAGCAAATCGTGGGAAGTTTGATGTACATGACAGTCACAAGACCTGATCTGATGTACAGTGTATGTCTGATCAGTAGATTCATGTCATATCCAGTGGAAGCACATATGCTGGCAGCTAAAAGAATTCTGAGATATGTTCAAGCTACCACAGATTTTGACATTCTTTACAAGAGGAATTGCACACATGAACTGATGGCGTACACAGACGTGATTATGCTGGAGATTTGAGTGATCGAAAGAGTACTTCAGGCTATGTCTTTATGCTAAGTGGAGGAGCAGTAGCTTGGGCACCAAAGAAGCAACCCGTTGTTAGTCTGTCAACTACGGAAGCAGAGTATGTAGCCGCTGCCTCATGTGCTTGTCAAAGTGTATGGATGCTGCGAATTTGGAAGCCAATTAAAGGTACCCCAAGCAATTCGGTCAAAATTCTTTGTGATAACTCCTCTACCATTAAGCTTGCAAAAAATCCAGTCTTTCATGGAAGAAGTAAACACATTGATGTAAGGTTTCACTTTCTAAGAAATCTTATATCTGATGGATAAATTAGCATGGAGTACTGCGGAACTGGTGAGCAAGTAGCTGATATTATGACCAAACCCTTGAAGCTCGATCAATTCGAAAAACTTAGAGAAGCACTTGGCGTTCGAAGTTTCAGTGATATAAACTAACATAGAGCTAGGATGTTTAGTTTAGGGGAGGGTTTTGTTAGGTTTGAAGAAGTCTTATGTTTGTTGAAAAAGTTCCAAATTATTAGGAGCATACCTTAGTTTGTTAATTGTTTTTGAATTAGTCTTTGTTTCAGTTTTTTAGTTTCCATACTCAAATTTCTCATAAGTGTTAATTTTTTTGATAAATCTGATAAATTTTGATGTGAGCTTGGAGCTCATAGAAACTTTTTTTGTTTAGGCTTTCAGAATTCAATTTATGTTTCATTATAAAATTTTATGTCTTTGTTCTTTAATGAATAATATGACGACAAAAAAAATTGTAAAAGGTTAAATTATATTATAGGTTTCTATACTCTTCACAAATTTAAAATTTGATCTCTGTTTTTTCTATTCTAAGAATTTAATCTTTTTATTTTTTAAATTTCAAAATTTACATTCAATTATTTCTATTGACAAATTTTTTTATTAAATTGATTGATGTGATATTTTAAAATAAAAAAATAATTACTTAATAATAATATAACTAAAAAAATAATATTATAATAAATATAAATTTCACACAATATATTTAACAACATTAATAACTGAAGTTAAATTTTAAATTCTCAAAAGTATGGCACTAAAAATATACAATGACTTATGCTTTAATCATTGTAGAATTAACTTTACTTAACCTTGTTGTGATAGCATTTAGGTAATAGATATTAAATATTTGCATTCTCAGTCAAATTTCGGTGTAGTTTCCTGCAAATCTTTCTTTGTGGAAAGTAAGCAAACCCAAGCAGTAAACGACACGGTGACTTAGAGAAGAAAAAGGTTAAAATATGTCATAGCCCTTGTACTCTTCACAAATTTAGAATTTAACTTCTATATTTGTACTTTCAGGAACTTAGTCTTCTATTTTTCAGATTTTAAAATTCAAGTTTAATTGTTAACACTATTAAAGTTGTTGGTGTGACATTTTAAAATAAAAATATAAATTCACTTGATAGCAATGTAATTAAAAAATGACTTTGTAATGAAGCTGAATTGAACAAAATAATTTTAACGATGTTAACAGTTGGATCTAAATTTTAAAATATGAAAAGTAAATGGACTAAATTCCTAAAAATAAAAGTACACTGAATAAATTTCAAATTTACGAAAACTACAAAAACTTATGGCATATTTTACAAGATTCCTGAAAATAAAAGGGACTACATTACAACGTATGAAGTGTATAAAGACTACAAGCATATTGTAACTATCGAAACCACCCCTCGCTTTTGAGAATGGCGAGAATCGAACTTGGGTTTTGAAAATGATAAAACATGGAAGTCGCCACCAATCCTTTTTGTTGAGGTGTGATTGGGTCACCTTGAAAAGTAGTTGCTTTAAATAAACCATTTAATTTATCAAAACAACGATTTTGGTCTACGAAGTTTAAAGAAATAGGTTCGGGAGTCAGTTAAGCACGAGGAAGGGTTAGCACCCTCGATACGCCCAAAAATTGGTACCTAATTGATTATCTAATGTCTTGATGTCAAAAATTTGTAAATTTGAAAGAATTAAAATGATCCCTTTTTATGATGATGTTGACTGATAGTTTTAAAAGAAATCGAAGATGTACGCAAAGGGGTTGTTCCGTCTCGAAGTAAAATGTTATATCCAATACTTTAGGACACCACCTTGACCTTCGAGACTAAACTTCTCCTTTTTATTTATAAATTTTCTTTAAAGGACATTCTATCATTCAAAAATGGACGAGAAAATCACAAACCCAATACTTTAGGACATGTTTTCTCGAGCTTCTAAATACAGAACGTTGCCTTAATCTTAGAAAACCTCATTTCGGAATAACAAGACATCACATCCAATGCTTTAGGACACGACATTTTGAGTTCCAAAAAATAGGCCCCTTTTTGTTAAAAAATGTACTTGTTGAAAAGGGTATTCGGATATTTAGATTAAACGAGAAAATTGTAGCCCAATACTTTAGGGTACAATCTCTCGAGCTTCTAAACGCAGAACATTGCCTCGGTTTAGAAAATCTTATTTCGGAATAACAAAACATCACATCCAATGCTTTAGGACACGACATTTTGAGTTCTCGAGAATAAGCTTTTTGTTAAAAATGTGTTTGTTTGAAAGGATATTCAGTTATTTAGAATAAACAAGAAAAATCGCTACCCAATACTTTAGGGCACGATCTCTCGAATTTATAAATAATGAATATTACCTCTATGAAAAGAAACCGTTTTGTATCGAGCAAAACCGACATAACAAAGTTTATAATAGAATGTAAAAATACTGACGTGCATGGCAACATGGAAATAAGTGCGTCAATATGAATAACAATAATGGAAGCGAAAAATAAAATGGATGGGAAAAGAACATAGCAAAAATAATAACACTAAAATAATAATGATAAGTATATATACAAGTCATAGCACGATAATAGAAATAATAATAACACAATAATAATAGTATAATAATAATAAAATAATAATACGATAATAACAATAATACGAAATATATACAGTATAATAATATAAATATCGTTATAATAATGATAATAATAGTAATAATAGAATAATGATACAATGGCACAAAATATGTACGATAAATAATATAAATATAGTAATAATAATAATACGAAGTATGTACAATATATAATAATAATAATAATAATAATAATAATAATAATAATATACAAGTAGTGATAATAATAATATTAACATGTTAGTAATAGTAATAATAATATATATAAGTAGTAACACAGTAAATAATAATATTATCATTGTAATAGTCATAACGATAGTAAACCTATATAAATCAATAGCACAATAATAGTGATATTGGAATAATAATGACATAATAATAATAATAGTATGACAAAGACAATAATATAATAATATATAATGATAATGAAATGATGCAAATATATACAATATAATAGTAATATGAATATAGTGATATACTAAATATATAATAACAACATAAAATAATAGTATAATAATGATGATACTAAATATGTATAATATAATAATATAAATATAGTCATAATAATAATAATAATAAAATGCTAATAATAATAATAATAATGACAATAATAATAATAATATTAATAATAATAATATAGTAATGATGATACAAAAATAAAATAAATAATAATGATAATAATTAATGGCAAAAACGACAAAATGACAAAATATACAAAAAGATTAAATTAAAATGGAAGCAAAAAATCTGGGGTAAAAATCAAAAGAATGATAGAGAGTCAGAGGACTCGAATGAAATGCGCACGAAATGAGAAGGGTTAAAAAACGAAAATACTCCAGGGTTCCAAAACGCAACACTTAAATGCGAACCGAACTAAATTCGTGTTTGAAATTCAGGGACGAAATAGCAATAATCAAAAAAGGGCTCAATCGAATCGTCGCGAAACAGGGAAGGACTAATGAAATAAATAGTCCCTTTCAGCGAAAAAGCCGGATCCTCCGGGTTACCCATCGGGTCACACGCGGATCCTGTTCTCCCTAAACGGCGCCGTTTTAGTTGGGGCTATTTAAGCCCAAAGTTTCTGAAAAAAATCATTTGCTCCTCTTTTTTAAAAAAAAAATTCTGATTTGCTTTCTTTTTTCCTCTGCAGGTCTGCAATCTCCGGCGAAGCGATAGCCGTCAGCGTCACCGCCGGCCACCGCGGTGGCCGGAAATCGCAAAAGGTAATTTTTTTTTTTTAGAAAAATAGAAATAGTAGATATATATATGTATATATGTATTTACGAAAAAAATAAAAATAAAAATAAAAATAAAAGGATTCGAAACAAAAAATAGGGTCACCTCTTCTCAAATCTGACCTTTCCTTTTCGAGTTTAGATCACTACTGCTATATTTTGAGTTTCTTTGAAACACCCTGAACCCGGCCCACAAGTCTCGACCAGGTCTGGTATGTTCCTTAAGAAGAACCGGTTCAAAATTCTTTTGTTACTTTGGAAAATTGTGTGTTTTGAAAGAAAGATTGCTTTTGGGTTGGGCTCGAGTAGAAAACAAGTTTATCTTATATTAAAAACCCCTTTAATTAAGGTGACAAAATACTTAGAGTTTATTTTAAAAATAAACTTACTTAATCTTTAATTGATAAAAATTCGTAGCATAATAAATAAAAGAAAAATAAAGTAGTTCAGCTATGGCCTTATTACATCAAAATAATCCCAAAATAAATTAAAGTACTTTAATGAAAATAAAAACGTCCAAATAGATAATTTCCTTGCTGTGCATGGCCACCTTTAAGCTCCTGCCGACCCGGTCCATTACTGATCGTCACCTGAAAAATAGTCCCACAACGGGGTGAGTCAACAGACTCAATGTGTACACAAACACTAAGTCTTAACAATTTCAGGCATTTCAAATCAAACATGCACATATAGCATTTAAACAATATGATGCAACCCGAACCCAAACCTATATGCCATCCGCTACACATCACCCGTACCACCCTGTACACCGTGGGGACTACTAAGTCAACCCTCCATCCGCTACACACCATCGAAGGCAGTCGCTGCAGTCGACGTGCTCATCGTCCTTATAAAATTCGTGGCATAGCCACCAGATACATATTTTGTGTCATGAGACACTATATTCAGATATCGTGGTCTTAAGTCACCACATTCACTTCCCCTTTCCATATAACATCCCATATGCCCCCTATCATACATATCATGCATATCATGCCTTGATTCACATTCTTATCACTTTTCACATGTTAAAAATAACATATATTCATAATCTTAGTAGAAGTAGGAAACGTACCTGAGTACTTTTGTACCATAGCATGGTACCTTAGCCATATTCATATTCTTATAAACTTGCACATATTAAATATTGCCATAAATCTTATTAAAAAGTAGTGTGGGGTACACACCTGATTAACTTATCGAGTTTACTGATTTCTCGAAGAATCCCGATCTACTGCTTTAGATCCTTAATCCCCTTGGTGCCGATTGATGTCTCATCAAATGTCGGAAACTTTGTATCCTTCTTTCTTGAAATCGGCAATCACTTGCGATTCACAAATCCCGAAAACTTATCTCTTGTCTTGAAGATGTCGAAAATACCAAAATAAATTCTTCTTTCCTTCAAATTCCAAAAATTCCTTACAAATGGAAAACATCACATATTTATAGGCCAAGGATAGGTAGCCAAATGTTTCAAACAAATTAAAGGAAATTAAAATTATTCCAGTCGTGACCGTCCTATGCTAGGTGCCAAATGCTTCAGGTTGTTGTGCCGTTTTTGCTCCACTAGGATCATCATGTTGATTAATCAAATGCTTGTGCCCTTTATGCACTACACACCCAATTGCTTGATTTTATTTTCTACCATAGCCGTCCATCATGTTCATAAGAAGACAAGGCCTATGTTTATTTTATTCAACAAACATGCCGTCCAAGCTTCCACTTTGCTTATCCTCCCCTTTTTTTAATCACCACTAATTGTTCATGCCTTATACAACCAAGCTTATTTTAATAAAACAAAACAATCATGCTCCATTTAAATTGTCATTGCAGTCCAAGTGCTCACCCATGCCTTGGTGGTCTTCATTTGTTTATTCTTTTGTGCCATCCAACATTAAGCCATCTCCAATTGATTTTTTTTGTTTATTTAATTCATGCACATCCTTCATAGCCGTCCATATGCTTCAAGTTGCTCCCCAATATTTAATCAATTCCATCATTTTAAAATAATGGAGCATACCGTCCCCATTCTTTCAATACTAGTACCGTCCCTTGCCTTTAAGCATAATAAACAATGAAAACTCCTATCATGTTTTGCATTCCAGTTTTATTCCAAGTACCACACCAATATTCTCCCTCCCCATTATCTTTCCATGCATCAGAACGTGGAGCATTCTACAAACATATAACCCAAAATATTAGTGAATTTTCGGATGAGCATTGTTAGCACACACCTTAATCACTTTATTTGAAATACTAACACCACACACAAGCATGCTATTTCATATAACTTAGTACTAATGCATAAGCTATAATCCAGGATATTACAATTCTACCCCCTTAAAATAATTTCGACCTCGAAATTACCTGGCTGAAATAAGTGAGGGTATTGCTGTCGCATTGCTTCTTCCGGCTCCCACGAAGCTTCCTCCAATCCATGATTGTGCCATAACACTTTGGCTAGGGGTACTGACTTCCTCCGAAGTACTTTCACATCTTGTTCCAAAATCCGAATCGGCTCTTCCTCGTAGGACAAATCTGGTCTTAGCTCCACTTCTTCAACCGGAACTACATGAGATGGATCCGATCGATAACGACGTAGCATGGACACATGGAATATGTCGTGCATCTGCTTCAATTCCAGTGGCAACTCCAACTGGTAAGCCACTGGTCCAACTCGCTTCAATACCCGATAAGGTCCTATAAACCTTGGACTTAACTTCCCTTTGCGACCAAATCTCATTACCTTCTTCCAAGGCGAAACTTTAAGAAACACT
The DNA here is from genome assembly GCA_005393395.2 of Gossypium australe. Taxonomy (NCBI): domain Eukaryota; kingdom Viridiplantae; phylum Streptophyta; class Magnoliopsida; order Malvales; family Malvaceae; genus Gossypium; species Gossypium australe. The sequence goes on from CM016626.1 coordinate 155,786,271, forward strand.
TGACCTCCCACATCAAATTCTATTTCCTTCCGCTTGAAATCTGCGTATGACTTCTGCCTATTAGATGCTTCCTTTAACCATGCCCGAATTACCTCAATTTTCTCTTCAGATTCTGCCACTAACTCTGGACCCAAAACTCGACGTTCCCCTAATTCTGTCCAACACGTAGGAGTTCGACACTTCCGACCATATAGCGCTTCATACGGTGCCATCCGTATACTGGCCTGATAGCTGTTGTTGTAGGAAAATTCCGCTAAAGGCAAATAGTCTTCCCAACTTCCTCTGAAGTCTATCACACAGCCTCTCAACATATCCTCTAGAACCTGGATTACTCGTTCAGACTGCCCGTCAGACTGTGGATGAAAAGCCGTAGTAAAATCTAACTCGGTGCCTAAAGCTTGATGTAGAGCTTTCCAAAACCGAGACGTAAACCTTGGGTCCCTATCTGAGATTATTGATACCGGAACTCCATGCAACCTTACAATCTCCGCCACATACAATTTTGCCAACTTCTGAAGAGAATAGTCAACCCGTACTGGAATAAAATGTGCGGACTTGGTCAAACGGTCCACTATCACCCATACCGAGTCCTTCTTAGTAGGCGTAAGGGGAAGCCCACTAACGAAGTCCATAGTAATTCTCTCCCACTTCCACTGCGGAATCATTATCGGTTGAAGCAATCCTGACGGAACTTGGTGTTCAGCCTTAACTTGCTGACACGTCAAGCACTTGCCAACAAATTCTGTAACTTCTCTCTTAAGTCCAGGACACCAAAACTATTCACTTAAGTCTCTGTACAACTTAGTGCCTTCAGGATGCATAGCATAAGGGCTACTATGCGACTCCTGAAGAATCCTCCGCCTTAACTCCTGATCCTTAGGCATACAGACCTTACCCTTGAAGCACAATACTCCCTCGTCATTGATTCCAAAATCCTCTATCTCCTCATTAAGTACTTGCTATAGCTTAGCATTTAATTCTTCATCAACCAACTGTCCCTCTTTCACTTCATTCAACCACGTCGGCTTAACTTGCAGCTCTGCTAGTAGACTTCCATCATCATACAAGCTCAGATGTGTGAACATCGCCCTCAGATCCGACACAACCTTCCGACTTAGGGCATCTGCCACTACATTCGCTTTGCCCGGATGATACTCTATCGAACAATCGTAGTCCTTCAGTAGTTCAACCCACCTTCGCTGTCTCAGGTTCAACTCCTTCTGAGTCAACAAATACTTAAGACTCTTGTGGTCTGTATAGATTACTGACTTTTCTCCATAAAGATAGTGCCTCCACACCTTAAGAGCAAAGACCACTGCCGCCAATTCCAAACCATGAGTTGGGTAGTTAACCTCATGTGGCCTTAATTGCCGAGACGCATAAGCGACTAATTTCCCATCTTGCATCAGAACACATCCCAATCCCGTATGAGAAGCGTCACAATACACCGTGAAATCCTTTCCTGCCTCCGGCTAAATCAAAACCAGAGCTTCAGTCAAAACCCTCTTAGGCTTCTCAAAACTCTCATGTTGCTTATCCGTCCATACGAAAGGTACTTCCTTTCTCAACAACTTCGTCAGAGGTCGGCTATTGATGAGAACCCTTCTACGAACCTTCTGTAGTAGCCTGCCAATCCCAAGAAACTACAGACCTCAGCCACCGACCTAGGTGGTTTCCAATCCAGCACCGCCTCAATCTTCCTTGGATCCACCCTTATTCCTTCTGCAGACACCACATGTCCTAAAAACGCAACCTCCTTAAGCCAAAATTCACACTTGCTGAATTTGGCATATAGCTTCTTCTCCCTTAACACTTGCAACACCATCCGGAGATGCTCATCATGTTCCTCCTCTGACTTGGAGTACACCAGGATGTCGTTGATGAACACAACGACGAACCGATCCAAGTAGGGTTGGAAAACCCGGTTCATCATATCCATGAACGCGGCTGGGGCGTTCGTCAATCCAAACGGCATTACTACAAACTCAAAATGCCCATACCTTGTCCGAAAGGCTGTCTTATGGATATCTGCCTCCTTCACCTTAAGTTGATGATATCCAGACCTTAGATCTATCTTGGAGAATACTGCTGCTCCCTTAAGCTGATCGAACAAGTCGTCAATCCTCGGCAAAGGATACTTGTTCTTGATGGTCAGGTTGTTCAACTGACGAAGTCTATGCACATACGCATAGTTCCGTCCTTCTTCTTCAAGAACAAGACCGGTGCTCCCCATGGAGACACATTGGGTCGAATAAACCCACGATCCAGCAATTCTTGGATTTGAGCCTTGAGCTCAACCAGCTCCTTTGGTGCCATTCTGTACGGAGCGATTGACATAGGAGCTGTTCCCGGCAGTAAGTCAATTCCAAACTCCACTTCCCTATCTGGGGGTATTCTTGGTAATTCCTCCTAGAACACATCTTCAAAATCCCTTTACAGTTCTAACTCAATTGACACCTTCTTCCTTTCCATCTAACGCACTTACGAAGGCTAAGAACGCCTTGTACCCTTTCCGAACCATCTTAACAGCCTTTAGTGCTGAAACTACATTAGACAAGTAGTTTCTTCTTTCTCTTATCATGACTACTTCCTCATCCTCTGGAGTCTTTAATTCTATTCGCTTAGCTGCACAATCCAATATAGCTCGATGCTCCACCAGCCAGTCCATGCCAAGTATGAGATCGGATTCTCCAAAAGGTAGTTCCATTAAGTCGGCAGAGAATACTACTCCTTGAATCTCTAGAGGTACTTTCCGAAACATCTTATTCACCACTACAGTTTGACCTAATGGGCTTACTACAGTCATCTCCCTATCAGACAGTTCAGAGGCTATGCCTAGAGTTTCCACTACTCTACATGCGACATATGAATGGGTCGAGCCCACATCAATCAAAGCAAAATAAGGCTTGCCAAAAATAAGGAATGTACCGGTTATGACGTCCGGCACATCTCCATCCTCCCTACGGCGAACTGCATATACCAAGCTCGGCTGCCTTGCCTCTGTGTTACCATCACCTCTGCCAGGTGTTCCACGTCCTCTTCCAGCACCGTTACCTCGGCCATTCGGACCCCGGCCTCGCTGAGGCTGCTGTCCACCTCTACCAGCCTGATTAACATTCTGAGCTACTGGTTTATTCCCATCCGGCCTCATAGGACAGTCCTTAATCATATGTTTCTTTGACCTACACTTAAAGCATCCTCCTGTCTTCTTCCAACATTCTCCTAAATGTTTCTTCCCACACTGATCATAAGTACGATATTGCCCTCCAGTATCAGCTTGCTGACCTCACGGCCCATCCACTCTAGACCTTTTTTGAGCATTCCCAGATGATCCTGATGACCCAAATCCACTTTTCTGCTTATTCCGATCAGAGTGCTGCCTTACAGAGTCCTTAATCCCTTCCGCTATCTTAGCTTTCTCTACTAACGCAGGAAACTCTCGCTCTTGATGTGGAGTGACTAACAACCTCAAGTCATCCCTTAGTCCGTCCTCAAACCGGACACACCGCTCATGCTCCGTAGCCACTACTCCTCGAGCATACCGGCTCAACCTCAGAAACTCAGCTTCGTATTCTGCCACAGACTTGTTTCCTTGAACTAGCCCCAGAAAAACCTTCCTTTGTTCATCAGTATACCGCGTGCCAACATATTTCTTCTGATATGCTGCCTTAACATACTCCCAGGTCAGATCCTCAGCTGTGGTACCATCCCGAACCGTGAGCCACCACTGATACGCTTCATCGCGTAGCAGTGCCACCATTCCTTTCACTTTCTCCTCAGGGGTCAGATCCAGCTCATCCATAATTCGTTCCGTTGCCTCCAACCAATACTCAGCCGTACTGGGTGCCACTCCAGATACTCCACGAAACACTTCAGCCCCATTGGCTCGGAGTCGCTCGGGTACAGATTTCTGAGCTCCCATATTTCCACCTGCGCCAGCCACTATTTCCAAAACTCGCAGCACAGCCTGCGACACAGCATCATCTCCCGTCTGATCTTGCTGCTCAACACCAATAGCTGGTAGGGGTGAGCATTCGATCGAATCGAATCTAATCGAATCAAAAATTTTCGAGTTAATCGAGTTTTCGAATCGTATTTTATCATCCTAACTTAATTTGAAATTTTCTCGAATCGAGTCGAGTGAGACGAAATTTGAATCGAGTCGAATCGAATATATTTGTTCAAGTTAAATTTTAAAAAAATAACTTTAGTGTTGTTTATTTTTATGTAATTTTTCAAAAAAAATAATTTTCTTTAAAGTTTTTAAACATGATCATACAACAAAAAATTGAAATAAATAAGTGAATAAATAAAAGCAACAGAACATCAACCTAAATAAACAATATGGGTCCAAATAAACAACAAAAACAATACAACAAGATTATAATAAAAAACATAAGTAAAAATCCAAGTAAATAACATTAGTCCAAGTAAACAACATGAGTCGATGTAAACAACAACATTATAATAAAAAAAATATAAGTAAAAGTCCAAAATGTAATAGAAACCTACACCAGTCCAAACAAACAAAAAAAAGAACACAATAAAAGTCCAATTAACCAACAACAACAACAAACCAAACCAAACTAATAACAATAACACATCAGTTCAAAAACCATTATAGAATAGTTTAAGTTTCTTCTTGTGCTTCAAGCACCTTTGGCATTGATAATCTTGAAACATCTAGTAAAAGTATTGAATGAGTTAGTTAAATGATAAAACTATTCGCAAAAAAAAATTAAATAAACATTTAACTTTATAAACTAATGCTAAGTATATTACCTTCTTGATCTTCAGGTATTTTTGACAAGTCTAGCAAATTTAAAAACAAAAGTGTTAGTTAAATTATGCTTACTAATATAATTATATAAATAACACAAAAGCTTATTTTATAAATTAAAATTTATATATTACCATCTTCCATGGTTTGAAATTCATCAACATAATCTTCAAGATTGATGGCATCATTAGATTTCTGAAGCCAATCTTGTGTGCAAACCAAAGCCTCGACTATGAGAGGAGTTAGAGAACTTCTAAAACTATCAAGAACACGTCCACCCGTGCTAAATGCACTTTCCGAGGCAACTGTTGAAATAGGAGTAGCAAGAATATCTCGAGCCATTTGTGATAGAATAGGGAATCTAGGACTGTTCATTTTCCACCACAACAGTAAATCAAATGAACTTGAATTGTTTACTTCTTCATCCTCACCCAAATATCTATCCAACTCAGATTTGCTTTCTAATCCAACTTGTTTCTTCTTCTGAAGGTATTTTTGTTTGGCCAAGCCTGTATTCATTTCTGACTGATCTATTTCCATTGAACTATAAAGATTTATCGAAGAACTAGATCTACCTTCAAACTGTTGAATTCTCCCGGCATTAGAAGAATACTCGTTGAACAAGCAATGCAATTCTTTATCAATCATTTTCATAATGTCATTAACAACATTAGGAAAAAGCAAGTTGACCCCAAAGTCCAAAAAACTCATTTTACATCGTGGATCAAAGATGACCGCCAAGCAAACTAGCATGTTGATCTTGTTTCCTTCACCCCAATACTTATTATATTTATCTCTCATTTTGGAAGTCATAGAAACTATGTCTAGATCTCCACAATTTTGCCACCCATCAAAAAGACAATGCACATCCGTCAATACTTCAAAAAGTGAATGAGAGGTAACATGCAAAGATCCGGACACCTTCAGTGTGAGATGATAAAAAGGCTCTAATACTTTTATAACTCTTCGAACAATTTCCCAATCATCAAATGTAGGAACTCCATCTCCAGCAGTAAGGTCAAGAAAAAAATTATGGTCATCACGTACATACGATTCAAATGCACGCTCATATTTTTCGGCCACCTTTAATATCATATATGTTGAGTTCCATCTAGTAGGCACATCTAAACACAATTGAGCCTTACTATCTATCATTTCTTCTTTTACCCGTTGGTTGAATTTTATCAACCTCGATGGTGATGCTCTTATATACCTCACAGCACCTCTAACTCGATCCACAGACACAGAAACATCCTTAATACCGTATTGCACAATGAGATTAAGAATGTGTGCAACACATCTCATATGAATAAATCTTCCATTTGCAACAGAAGCATTTCGATGATTCAATTTCTTTCTCAAATATTCAATGGCAACACTATTGGCGGATGCATTATCAACAGTAATAGTGAAGACCCTCTCAATCCCCCAATCTCGAAGACATTTTTCAATAGCTTGACCTATGCTTTCACCTCTATGAGCGGATATTGGGCAAAAATTTATAATTCTTTTTTGCAACCTCCACTCATCATCCACCCAATGTGCTGTTAAAACCATGTAAGATATCCTCTGCAATGAAGTCCAAGTGTCTGTCGTCAAACAAACTCTACTTATATCTTTTTCAAAACAATTCTTCATCACACTATTCATAGAGTTAAATAAATCAAGACAATCCCTTCTAATTATCCAACGAGATGGAAGACTAAAACGTGGGCATGCTATAGAAAGAAAGTATTTAAAACCCTCTCCCTCTACAATTTTAAAAGGTAGCTCATCCACAATTATCATACGAACCAATGCTTTTCTAATAGCATCTTTATCAAACACCCAAGTTGATAAATCCGTTGTTTCTTGGCTAACATTCACAAATGTTAATTCTGATTGCTTCAGATCAGAAGTATTACCTCGAGGTCTTTTTAGGCATGTTTTCAAATGGTTATTCAAATTTGTTGTAGAACCCGAAGTTGTTTCCATGGTGTAAGTAACATCACATGCATTGCACCTTGCTCTCTTCTCCCCCTCTTTAGTCACATACTTGGTGAAATGGTTCCAACAAGCTGCCCTCGAAATAATCTTTTTTCGAACATTTTCCTTGGTTGTTGTTTGATCATCTCTACTTGGGGAAGAATTTTGTGAACTTTGAGTTGAACCATCTCGCTTTGGATCACTCATCTGCAAGTAAACATTTGCTGCAATCAGTAATGATTAAAATAAAAACTTGTAAAGAGTATATTGAATTGTGTGGTAACAAAATACTTTTGGTTAATGTTGAGACTAAGACTCACCACAATAGCAAAAATAAATGACTTTCCAGTAAACAAAAGTCTTAATTTTACTTCATTTTTAACAGTTGAAAGATTACTTTAGAGAGAGGGTAAATTAATATTTCATTTTCTTTTCAAAAACAATATGGGAATTTCAACATAAATCAATTATGTCAAGACCTTTGAGTTCCCTTGCTCTTCTTAAATTATGTTTGCAGCCTAAATAGGAGTGACTAAATTAATCGCAACAAGAAACAAAGCTTTTTACTTAACTATATATTATCAAAGAAATGGATAATATTGTTGTGCCATGCTTTATCAAGATTATCATATGATCAGAAAGGTTCTATTTTATAGCTTCCATGTCCTCTTTGGTTTTCACTCCCTCTCTTTAAATTCCAGAAATGGAAAAATAATTCATGCACCATTGGTAAGAATGAATGCTAGTATGCAATTCAAAAACCTCCTTAACATAACAATAATTATATCTTGAAAGAAAATAGGTTAATTATGGAATATATATTCACATTTCAGTCTTATTGACATCTTAAACATTGGCTGACCTTGTGAAAGCAAAAGCAGATGATCTATCAGTTGAGGCAAGTTATATGAGGTTTTGATAGCCAAGTAGACGCAATTGAGCTATTCTACCATTGGCGTAGTTTTCCCATTGTAATATTGCTCAATTAAAGAGACCTACTACATTATTTGAAGAAACAAGCAATTAGAAATTAAAATCCAAGACAAATATATGCATAAGGTATTAAAAACAGATTAACCATACTCTATGAAACGAACCCAGCTGGCAAATCAGAAACAAAAAAATCAAAAAATAAAATAAATCCAATAATTCTTGAGGTTATCATTTAAAAAAAAAGGATCAGATTAGCGAGGAACTACTTCTTGAAAATTTAAACACATATTTCATTATTAGTAATTTAGTATCAAGATGCAAGATCTAAAACAGCGTTGGATTTAAACACATAATTGGTGCATCATATATATATATATATATATATAATTGTGTTTGTATTTGATACTGCCAATATATAAATCTACACTCTCACAGTGAACCACACATTGACACCTCATTAGCAACCCTTAAAAATATAGATAGTTAAACATTTTAATATGTGGCATTACATAATTCATTGTAGATTTATACACTGATAGTGCATTAATATAAAACCTTTATAATTCTATGTAATATTGAACCAAAAAAGGGTCAACTTGGTATTACCCAAGTTTTATGTATGTAGATAATGCATAAACCAACTAACAAAGCGAAAGTAAATAAACATAGTGGATTGGTTAAAAATTAACTTGAACAAACAATATACACAAGCAAAATATGATGGTAAAACGAATAGCATTGAAGGTACTAAAATAGTATATCATGACTTACTGTTATGGTGGCATATATAAGCAGTAACTACAACAGGCACAGTGGTGAAAAGCTTCCAAAACGATGCCTGATTAACAATCTTTGGCATTAGTCGAGGTATCCCAATCTTCCCTTCCATCAACTTAACAATTACAACTCCCGCAGTTATTGCCACAAAGACAACAGCTAAGGCAACTGACAACGCTGATGTGTATCTCAATGAATCTAAAAATAACCAAAAGCATCACAATTTAAACCCCAAAAAAAGTTAATACCTTCAACAATTTTATAGCAACAATTTAGAATTTTGGCCAACATGAGTTGAATCACGACCCACCCCAGCCTGCAAGGCTTGATCATGTTCAAAACATAACTCGGAATTGTCTTATTGGCACTTTAGAGAGAGGGTAAATTAAGATTTCATTTTCTTTTCAAAAACAAGAATTCAATACAAGTATAATCTTAGAATTCCAAAAAAGTAGTAGAAAAAAAATTCATTTAAACCATATTATCGGCATTAAATGTATACAAATTATAAAAAATAAAAACTCAACTCACCATTCTGGCACGCTCCCCTTTCTCTTCACTAGCGTCATCTTTAAGAATTTTTTCAATCTATCACATTCACCCAACCGGTAACCAAAATAAAACTTCAAACCAAATGCATAAATAAATAAAAAAAATCTAACCAACTGACAGTAATTTAGTAGTAGGCAAATAACGCACCACCATTGAATATAACGTGGTCGAGAGTAGCTGGAGCTTTGCTGCTCAAATAAAACCCTGAATCACGAGAGCGAGAGAAAAAAATTTAGTGTTTTTAATCTAACAATGAAACGAAAAAACATCCAAATGCTGCTTAATAAACCATAAATTTGTATAATGAGTCGGAGAAATGTTATGCTCAGCAGCACTTTCATTAATCATTCATTTCCTCATTTTACAACCAACGGAACCAAAGTAAACAGTAACATAATCGCGAAAAAATGGAAACAAAGGCTCAAGTTTCAGAAACCCCAGAAAACTTTGAAATGAATAAAGCTTTTACCTGATCTTAAGCGCGATGTAAAAAATTTGAGATTGAGATCGAACGAGAACAGAAAATAGATGTAAGGTTTTGAAATGAACGAGAACGAGAACGAGAACGAGAACGAGAAGTAAAGCCAGGGAAGAATCTGGCAATCTGCAGTGCACGATTGGAGTCTGGAGAAGATGAGAAGTAAAGCTAGGGCTTGGGGGTTTGATTTGGGGGGGAGGAATCGGGTTGGGAAATTGGGATTTGGGGAAAAAAATTGGGGTTGAGTGTGACGGGCTTGGGGGGGAAATGGGTCGGTAAAAGCCTAAATTTTTTTAAAAATATATATAATTTATATTCGGTTTATTCGAATTATTCGAGTTATTCGAGTTATTCGAATTCGAAAATTCAACTCGATTCGAACTCGAAATTCGAAACTCAAAACTCGAGTTGATTCGATTAGCTCGATTAACTCGATTCGAATAATTCGAAATTCAAATTTTTTTCGATTTTTTCGAATCGAATCGAGTTTTGCTCACCTCTAACAGCTGGTGGTGGTGGCGGCGGTGGTACCTCATTGTCCGACCCATGACCCAATCTAATGGGTTCCGACACAGTCATTCTTCCTCGACCACGTCCACGATGACCACGTCCTCTAGAACTCATTTCTAACGATTGCGCTTTAATCTGATTAAGAAATTTTATGAATTAGCTTTTATTCCACTGATTATTCACGAAGAGTTTTATGAAAGGAGCTTAATAGGAATTCTTTCGATCATTCAAAATTTCAAGTTTTCTATCCTAATTCACAGAAAAGCACATCCATTCCATAGTATCTCCCATACACATTCACTCTTCGGACAATTCTGTCCGTTCCTAACCCAAGGGTATTTTTGTCATTTGTCCTACAGGGGTATTTTGGTAATAAATTGGGGTCAATTTGAAAATTACAAAAGTCATTTCAACATTTTTCAAACTCATGGGTATTTTTTTGAAAGAAATATTTTCCAAATCAAAGGTATGGCAAGATTTCGGAAAGCAGGGTCATTTTGGTAATTTTGGTAAACCAGGGGTAATTTCGTAAATTTTCAGATCAGGGTATTTTTGAATCTTCACAAAATAGGGTTTTTGGATACTTTTACAAAATAAGAAAATTTTATTGAAATCGGGGTAATATGGTATTTTTTTTTTAAAACCAAGGGCATTTTCGTAATTTTGTAAATAGGGGTATTTTAGTAATTTTCATAAATCAAGAATATTTCCGAAAAATTTTATGGAATAGATTTTATAAATCAAAAGGGTAATTTAGTGAGTTTAAAACTAGGTTTTTTTTTTAAAAAAAACTAGTCCCTTTCGGGTTTTAGTTTTTAAGTTTAGCCTATGAATAAGTCCTCTTGGTTAGGGTGAACCGTAGCTACGCACCAGGTAGGATTCCAACGAAGAGGAGTTGAGTCACTAGGACTGCTTAAATACCAGGCTCTTCCGGATCCAATCCTAGACATGCGCACAATGGTTGCCACACCCTAACTCGGCGACTTAGTCACAGGGTTGTTTAATTAGGTTTTAAGTCTTATGTAACTGTTGGGGTAATCTAGTCCTAGGGTTCAAGTACCTATCATACTATTCTACGTTCCATTTCTACCCTTTTACAAATCATAATATAAATCACACAAGAGATAAGGGTACTTACCTGGTGGACTTCGGGTCGGAGACTTAGGTGCCATGCCAGAAAAACCTGCTTATTTCACAAAGATTTTCACAAATTCTTTTGGGCTTAACCTTGAAAACGTTTTGGGCCTTAAACCCAAGGCCGAGAGTTTAAAACTGGGCTCTGATACCAAGCTGAAACACCCTGAACCCGGTCCACAAGTCTCGACCAGGTCTGGTATGTTCCTTAAGAAGAACCGGTTCAAAATTCTTTTGTTACTTTGGAAAATTGTGTGTTTTGAAAGAAAAATTGCTTTGGGGTTGGGCTCGAGTAGAAAACAAGTTTATCTTATATTAAAAACCCCTTTAATTAAGGTGACAAAATACTTAGAGTTTATTTTAAAGATAAACTTACTTAATCTTTAATTGATAAAAATTCGTAGCATAATAAATAAAAGAAAAATAAAGTAGCTCAGCTATGGCCTTATTACATCAAAATAATCCCAAAATAAATTAAAGTACTTTAATGAAAATAAAAACGTCCAAATAGATAATTTCCTTGCTGTGCATGGCCACCTTTAAGCTCCTGCCGACCCGGTCCATTACTGATCGTCACCTGAAAAATAGTCCCACAACGGGGTGAGTCAACAGACTCAATGTGTACACAAACACTAAGTCTTAACAATTTCAGGCATTTCAAATCAAACATGCACATATAGCATTTAAACAATATGATGCAACCCGAACCCAAACCTATATGCCATCCGCTACATATCACCCGTACCATCCTGTACAGTGTGGGGACTACTAAGTCAACCCTCCATCCGCTACACACCATCGAAGGCAGTCACTGCAGTCGACGTGCTCATCGCCCTTATAAAATTCGTGGCATAGCCACCAGATACATATTTTGTGTCATGAGACACTATATTCAGATATCGTGGTCTTAAGTCACCACATTCACTTCCCCTTTCCATATAACATCCCATATGCCCCCTATCATACATATCATGCATATCATGCCTTGATTCACATTCTTATCACTTTTCACATGTTAAAAATAACATATATTCATAATCTTAGTAGAAGTAGGAAACGTACCTGAGTACTTTTGTACCATAGCATGGTACCTTAGCCATATTCATATTCTTATAAACTTGCACATATTAAATATTGCCATAAATCTTATTAAAAAGTAGTGTGGGGTACACACCTGATTAACTTATCGAGTTTACTGATTTCCCGAAGAATCCCGATCTACTGCTTTAGATCCTTAATCCCCTTGGTGCCGATTGATGTCTAATCAAATGCCGAAAACTTTGTATCCTTCTTTCCTGAAATCGGCAATCACTTGCGATTCACAAATCCCGAAAACTTATCTCTTGTCTTGAAGATGTCGAAAATACCAAAATAAATTCTTCTTTCCTTCAAATTCCAAAAATTCCTTACAAATGGAAAACATCACATATTTATAGGCCAAGGATAGGTAGCCAAATGTTTCAAACAAATTAAAGGAAATTAAAATTATTCCAGTCGTGACCGTCCTATGCTAGGTGCCAAATGCTTCAGGTTGTTGTGTCGTTTTTGCTCCACTAGGATCATCATGTTGATTAATCAAATGCTTGTGCCCTTTATGCACTACACACCCAATTGCTTGATTTTATTTTCTACCATAGCCGTCCATCATGTTCATAAGAAGACAAGGCCTATGTTTATTTTATTCAACAAACATGCCGTCCAAGCTTCCACTTTGCTTATCCTCCCCTTTTTTTAATCACCGCTAATTGTTCATGCCTTATACAACCAAGCTTATTTTAATAAAACAAAACAATCATGCTCCATTTAAATTGCCATTGCCGTCCAAGTGCTCACCCATGCCTTGGTGGTCTTCATTTGTTTATTCTTTTATGCCATCCAACATTAAGCCATCTCCAATTGATTTTTTTTTGTTTATTTAATTCATGCACATCTTTCATAGCCGTCCATATGCTTCAAGTTGCTCCCCAATATTTACTCAATTCCATCATTTTAAAATAATGGAGTATGCCGTCCCCATTCTTTCAATACTAGTGCCGTCCCTTGCCTTTAAGCATAATAAACAATGAAAACTCCTATCATGGTTTGCATTCCAGTTTTATTCCAAGTACCACACCAATATTCTCCCTCCCCATTATCTTTCCATGCATCAGAACGTGGAGCATTCTACAAACATAAAACCCAAAATATTAGTGAATTTTCGGATGAGCATAGTTAGCACACACTTTAATCACTTTATTTGAAATACTAACACCATACACAAGCATGCTATTTCATATAACTTAGTACTAATGCATAAGCTATAATCCAGGATATTACATTCTTTGAATCCGTTATCTCTTATTTCTTTTCTTTTTATGCCCCCAAAAAATCATCCTTCTTAGAGATTTATATTCGGTTTATATAACCGATTTTGAAAATAAAAAATACAATACAATATTCTCCTTGTTTATTGCTGCCGTGTCGGCTTCCGTTTTTTGCAGGGCATGGTGGCCGACAGGGGTGAGTGGGGGCGGCGCAAGTGGGGCAGAGGACCCTAGGTGCGGCGCACCTAGGGTTTGTTGGTTGTTTTTTTTTTTTTTGTTTTTCTGATTGGGTTGATGGGTTTCAATTTGGGTTGGTTTATTGGGCTTATTTGGGCTTATTTGGGCCCCGAGTTAGGGTCAGGCTATAAGGTCAGTTTGCAATTGGGTTCCGGGTTTTTAGTTGGTATTTTGGGTTTAAATTTGGGCCTATAATTGAACATTTGGACTGCCTTATTTTTATTGGGTTTTTAATGGGCCCCGGGCAAAATTTGGGTCTTACAGCAACTTTTAAATTTTTACTCTAATTTGACACAAATAAATTATCAATCTGAGAACCATACAATTGCCCTCAAAGAAAAGCTTATTTCAATACATTTGGATAAATATCAAAATTATACATGAACTTTGATTTAATGTGTAATTTTATACGCGAACTTTGTTTTTGTGTAATTTTATTCATGAAACTTTGATTTGATTTGACCATTATTAACATAATTATCTATATAACATTATTTTATGTTTATATATTGTATAAACATATAATTATATTTATCTAATCTAATTATATATTTTAAAAAATAGAGTAAATAAGTTGAAATATTGTTTTAATACTTTAACCTTAATAAATGTATTGGTACGATCAATACTTTAAACTTGATAATGAAATTTTTCATCTTGCGTTCCCTTCTCCTAGGTTTTCTTTATGCACCGTCAATAACTATCTTAACTTGAATAATTTCCATATGATTGTTGTTTTAATCGGCTGGTTTTTCCCTTTCATGTGAGCCTGTCAAGTTCTATGTCGATTTATCCATTTGACTGATAATATTTTGCAGGATGATGGTCAGGAGTCTGTTGTTATGCCCAATAAAGATGGAAATAACTTTTTATGTTTCTTGCCGAAGGTGGGGAAAGCCAAAAACCCCGTAACCCATCAAAACACTAGTAGCATGATTGTGGAAACTGAGAAACGGGTTAAACTGAAGACACCTGATGAACTACTGGAAGTACAGAAAAATCAATGCTTTATCAGAGTGAGCATTTGATTCCTATAAACTGTTCGTCTGGTTTTTCCTATTCTATATGTTATTCTTGTCACCTTACAATAAAAGGAAGGGGAGGGAGGGACCTTTGTTCTTCCATGGAATTGTCATTGTGTGCTGCTTATTTTCATATCTAGCTTATGTTGTCAACTCCTTCATGCAGCAAGATGGTTGGTGGTCTTATCAATTTTGCTATCAAAAGCAGTTAAGGCAACTACATTTGGAAGAGGATAAGGTAGCCTTTAATACAATCTATTTAAGGTACTAGTATTTAAAGGTTTGAGGGTTCTATCTGGGATGTATTATTTTTTTTTTCCGAAATGAACCACAGTAAATTTATGAGCTGAACCTGTTATGGACACTCAAATGGATATTTTCGGCACTGAATTATTGGCTTGCATCATCTATCTGAGTAGTAATTTGTATAATAGGCGGTAGTGTTGTGCGGAAGCATGTAAAAGAGTAAAATTATTGTACTGAAAAATCACACCGAGTTCAATTCCCAGGTAAGAGAGGTGGATCACGAGGATCGCTTAATTACCAGATCTTTCCTAGCCAGAATATCCCTCTATCGTAATTTAATAGCACAATAAATAACTACAATCACACTCACAAGATATGAAAAATAAATAATAAAGAACACCAGAATTTTAACGAGGTTCGGTAAATTTCGCCTACGTCCTCGGGTACTACCAAATATATTTCACTCCAAAATTACAAGTGAAAATATACAAATAGGGAGAGAGAACAATGCCTTAAGTAGAGAATGGCAAATTGTGGGATGAAGAAAATGAGAAATGGTTAGGCCTATTTATAGTTGAGGTTCAGGGATCAACTTGCAAATTATCTATACAAATAGGGACCAAAATTACAATTATCCCATGCCAAAAAAACTTTCGCTGCCTAACTATTGCCAACCAAGGCCATTTGCTTCCAACTTGTTTACAGCCAACTATCTTTGACTTTTCAAAGATAGTGGCTGCCAATAGGTAGTTAATAGTAATAGTAGTTGTAAAAGCAGCAGTTTTTAACAAATCTTCTTCTGGACTTGTTCTTATAACTTTGGATTTACTTGGGATTGAAAATCTAGTTGATATGAAGCGTTAAGAATAATTATATTAGTTTTTGTAAGTATTGCAGGTGGTTCAGGAATTTGTGTTGGGTGTATATGATGAGGCCACTGCTGCCTTCAACCAGAATCTCTCTGACATCTCCACATTGAAAGATCCTCGCTCAAAAGATGCTTCACAAAGGTCTGACTTAAGCGTGGCATGGAAAATTTTAGATCGCACTTAATCTTTGGTGTATTTAATTTTGTTTCTATTATTTAAAGAAAAAGAGGTTTCAAGTGGTGAAAAGTGCATGGTTGCATTGAATAAAATGAAGGAAAAGAACTAACAGTTAATACCGGTTCTCACAGGTATCACGCTCATCAATATACGAATGGAACTGCATGTGATCTTACTAATCAGCCTCGAGAAACTGAGGTATGAAGCAGTGAAGTACAGAATTTTTGTATGGTTTCTAGTTTTGCTTTGGAGGGGGAGAAAAACATATTTGTAGAGGTTTATAATGTGTGTTTGTAGGTGAGGTTTGTGTGCTCGGAGCCAAGAGCGATGATTAGTTCAATTACAGAGTTATCCACATGCAAGTATGCACTAACTATTCAATGCCCAATGCTCTGCAAACACCCGTGAGTCTCTCTTTCTCTCTCTCTCATCTCAATGCTAAGATTAGATTGATAATCTATGTTCCTCAAACTATTCATTTTTATGAAGTACCTGTGTCAAACACGATACATAGATACGAAAATATGACCTCCAAAGATTCTTCAAATACATGGAGAAACTTAGAGAAGTCTAACCATACCCATGTCAAATACATATCCATATTTAATACTCACACACAAGTCCGACCCACATAGTTGTTGATACGTGCCTGTTGAAAAGATCAAAGATCAACCATAGAAGTGAGTTGGGAACTGTAAGTAAAACATAACTGAAAACTTCTTATCCTTTCTTCCCAATACTTGGACTTGGGTGTTAACATCGGATAAGGATATATGTATCACATGGTTTGATTTTTCTAAATTTTATCATGTATCGGAGGATCGTTGAAGGTTATTTCCCCATATTCATGTGTCGGGCACGAGTATCAGAAATGAATATTTTAATAAAAATAAAAAGTCGAAGTGACATAGGATGATAGTGACCTGAAACAATTATGCATTGGGTCATTAATTGAATGGTGAATGAGCAAGTATTAATGTGCTTCAAAAGTGATTGATAGGTATAGCGTAGGGAGAAAAGAAAAACCATTTTGGGGGTTCTGTTTTGTGTAAGAGAAACCGAGATGACAACGGATGGTTTTAAAAAATGAATATCTGACGCTATCCGTTCTGCTTATAAATTTTTTGTCATTTTGAAAAATAAATTATGATCCACATACTTGATTTTGCAGATTATTCCCAGAAGAGAGACCAGTGTGGCACACCATTAATTGCAATATCCTTCCAAAGGATTACAAGGATACCAAGGTTGATGACACTCATTTTACTATGATCATAGACTCAGATGATCCATCTACATATTCAACCAAATGACTGCTGTAAATCTTCATTCCCCTATTGCATACATTTACAAATATACAT